>CM056954.1:9236678-10436678 GCA_029856935.1 Cyclocarya paliurus | reverse complement strand
AGGCTGGGCGGCACCGGCCAGGGCTAAAGGAGAATCTGACAAGGGAGATCGGCTAGAGGAGAGAGAGAGTGAAAAGAAAAAATATATATTATATTTACACTATAATATTTATCACTATTATATATAAATAAAAAATAAAATCACCATTATATACAAAAAAAATATTAAAATTACTATAATATTTATTACTATTATATATAAATAAAAAATAAAATCATTATAATATTTATCACTATTATATATAAACAAAATATAAAATCACTATAATATTTATCACTATTATATATAAATAAAATTATCATTTTATCATCATTAAAAAAAAAACAATCATTGATGGGACTCACACCTTTTTCAATTATCTATCCAAAATTCAACAACTCAACATACTTCATATATCCAAACAACTTAAAACATTTTCAATGGGACCTACAAACTCACTCCAATATCTACTCACAACTATTCACAACACTTCTCGTTATCCAAACCCAGCCTAAATGGAGGACATTATGAAAACGTCCTCGTATAGAGAGTTTAGGGTGGAGTATTAATCTTATGAGAAACAAGGGGTTAGGGTTGGAAATGTGTGTTATATTCCAATTCGGGCTTCGGGTCACTAGGAGCTTTCTAGTATAGGCTATGTGTTTTCTTGTATAAGTCTAGTGTACTTGGTTACTTCTATTGATATATATATATATATATATATATATATATATAAAATATTTTTACTTATAAAAAAAAAATCAAACATATGCTCTTCCAAAAATTTCTTACCTAAAAATCACCATATAACCTACTAACAAATTTTATAAAGACAACATATTTCAAGCTCATCTCAACTACAAACAGCAGCACAACTCAAAAATATAAGAGAAACCAAGAAAAAGAATAGACTTATCAAATCCCAATAAAACCCAAAACTGTGTTGGGTGCAGCGTTGAGCTTCGGGGTTTGAGGGCATTTATTGGGATAACACCATAACATAGGCAAGAAAACCAGATGACTGAAAATTTATTAAAGAGATCCGTTACGAACGGTGGCAACGTACATATTCCGAAAGGTTTGTGCCTTGTGGCGCTTGAATATTCTGAAGTTATTCGCCATCACGTGGTATATCATTTTTATATAGATTTATGCGTGTGTGCGCGTATGTGTGAGAGAGAGAGAGACAGAGAGAGAGAGAGGGGCGTAGACGTTTGAGATGAGAACAACATCGGCTGAAGAGGTAACAGAAGAGAAACAGCTAAGTGATGAAGATGCAAGGGCTTTTCGTTCAAATGGATGAAAAACAAAACCCAGGTGAAACTCACCGTTTCAGTTCTGTGCACAAGCCACTTGCCTTTTTTTAAAGTATTCTACATCGAAGCGTTGGGCTTGGGCATCACAGACGGGGTGGAGGGTGTTGAAGAGCAGGAGTGAGCCATTTAAGAGGTTAAGGTTTGAGGACACCGAGAGGAAGGTCGACAAGTGAAAGGAATATGGACTTCTGGTTTAGAGGATATAGGTGAGGAGCTGTTCGGCCTTGGGGCGGTTTTGACTGTGGTGGGGTATTTGCAGAGGGTTCTGAGCAAGGTTTAGGTGGAAGTCATTGGAATGAGAGGGTCTTGGAGATGGGTTTTTGTCAACAGACATCATGCCAGTGGTGGTGGCGATGTGGAAGGAGTTGGTGGTAGAGGTGCATGGGACCATGAGTATCATATTCTAGTCCAACTAAAATCAATTGGGCGTGAACCCTTAAAGATGTAGCTCTTCCTTCTTGGGCAAATGCTAGAAATGATGTAGTAAAGGCTATAGAGCGCCTGGTTATGCAGAAATTGTTAGTGGCATAATGATCTTGCACCAAGATGTTTAATGAGCCATTTCTGAGAACTGAATCCGATTGCTCCTATCATCACCAGTTGATATCCCTATTTTGAACCATCCTATACCTTAAAACCTTTCTGGTACCAAACCTCTTTCTTGCAAGAAACGGACAAGAACCAGGTCTCTGTCACAAAGACGTGCTGATTCATCCACACGCTTCTTTCTATTGAAGAGAGAGGAAATGATGTGTCCTCCAATTGAATTTAAAAGAAGCTGAGAGATCAGATAAAGCAATACTAACCAGATCAATACTAAAAAAGTCCAAGCCTCAAAATAAGGACTGATGTTTCAAAGCCCAAATAAACAAGTTTGATGAGAGTACTCCATTCTTTGGTCGCACAAACAATAATTGTTCTTCCAAGCAAAAAACACACATAGATATCACAAATGTGGGAATAAATATGGGAACTCTCAGCCTGCACAGATCGAGAGTTTGACATCTTCCAGATTTGGCCCACGTGAAAATTCTCACTCGTCTTCTCTTTCAGGTGGGAGACCACAAGGCAAAAGCATTTTCTGCACGGAAAAATTTGGGATTACGTGATTTATCAGGAAGGTTCTAGAAGTCATTGAGCCATTATCCAATATTATTAAATAAAAATGCTTAGATGCTTGAATAGAAAACCAGAATTGCAACTTCAAGGCAAATACTGTAAGAAATAAATATTTTCTTGAATAGTTAATTAAATAAGATAAAGTGGGTGACTATGGTTCAGACATAAGGCTTTGGATTGAGAACTTATGCAGAGATCATGCGAGAAGCTAATGGCTCCTCGGAACCAGAAACCCTTCTTTCATACAATTTGAAACCCTAAGGCCCCTGGTGCAAGATGGTTAGAGAGGTCGTTTGTAGAAGAGGAAGTGTGCAAAGTAATCAGAGGTATGGCTAGCGATAAGACTCCTAATCCAAACGGTTTTACTATGGGCTTCTTTCAAACTTGTTGGGAGGTGATTAAAGATGATCTTATGCTAGTCTTTCATGATTTCCATACTAGTATTAATGCTACCTTCTTAGCACTTATTCCCAAAAAGATGGGGTCAACGGATATTAGAGACTATCACCCCATTAGTCTTGTGAGTAAGGTGTATAAGATTATCTCCAAAGTACTTGCGAATCAATTGAGCTTGGTGGTGGAAAAGCTTATTTCAAAGCCGCAAACTGCATTTGTAAAAAGTAGACAAATTCTAGATTCGCTCATTATTGCAAATGAAGTTTTGGACGAACGTCTCAAATCTAGAGAACCCGGATTGCTTTGCAAATTAGACATGGAGAAAGCTTATGACCATGTCAACTGGCAGTTCTTGCTTGATCTTCTTGCAAGATGTGGCTTTGGGGGGAAATGGCAGAAATTGGTAGAATTCTGCATCTCTTCAGTACGTTTCTCCATTTTGGTGAATGGCTTGAGACAAGGAGATCCACTTTCTCCTCTACTTTTCCTTTTTGTCATGGAAGCTTTAAGTAAGATGATTGAAGGCTTGGTGGATGGGGGGTATCTCTATGGTTTTTCGGTTGAATGGTGATCTTAACATTTCTCATTTGTTATTTGCTGATGACACTCTCATTTTTTATGGTGCACATCTTGGTCACATTCAAGCCTTGCGGGGGCTACTCCTATGTTTTGAAGCTGCATCAGGCTTGAGAATTAACCTCTCAAAGTCTGAATTAGTGCTAGTGGGGGTTTTCCATGAAGCAGAGATTTTTGCTACATTCCTGGGTTGTATGGTATCTTCTCTACCTTGCAAGTATCTTGGATTACTATTGGGAGCTTCCTTTAAATCAAAAAGAATTTGGGATGGCGTGGTTGAAAAGGTGGAGAATAGATTGACTTCTTGGAAGAGGTTATATTTATCGAAAGGTGATTGGTTGACTTTGATTAAAAGCACTCTTTCAAATTTACCAACTTACTTTTTGTCTTTGTTCCCGCTTCCCGCAAAGGTAGCTAATCGCATTGAGAAGCTACAAAGGAATTTCTTGTGGAGTGGATTGGAGGAAGAGTTCAAATTTCACCTGATTAATTGGTCAACGGTTTGTACTCCAATTTCGGGGGGAGGTTTGAGGATTCACCACTTGACGAAATTCAATGAAGCCCTTTTAGGTAAATGGTTGTGGAGATACCAACACCAAAGAGAGGCCTTTTGGAAGACGGTTATAGACTCTAAATTTGGGGAAGCTTGGGGAGATTGGTGCTCGAATGAGGTACAAGGCACATATGGAGTGGGGTTGTGGAAATATATTAGGAGGCATTGGGAGACCTTTCGATGACATGAACATATTGTGATGGGTGACGGTTCTCGAGTTAGTTTTTGGTATGGTGTGGCAACCATAGCCTCCAAGACACGTTCCCTGCCATTTTTGAACTTGCAAGAGAAAAGGATGCAACAATTGCCAAGCTTGCGGTCCTTTCAAATGGTTCCCCTCAAGGGAACATTGAGCTCATTAGGGCAGCCCAAGATTGGAAGGTGGAGATTATTTTAGAGTTCTTTGTGACATTGTATTTAGTAGGTATGCCGGGGGGCACCAGGAATAAGATGCACTGGAGCCATTCTAAGAAAGGTAATTTCACCATTAGTGCTTATTATCAAGCTCTAATGAGTCATGGATTGACCATGTTCTCGTGGAAGAGCATATGGCAAACGAAAGCTCCTTCAAAAGCGGTTTTTTTCGTTTGGACAGCATCATTGGACAAAATCCTTACTACAGATAATCTAAGGAAATGCCGGGTAATTGTGATGGACTGGTGTTGCATGTGTAAGAAGCATGGGGAATCAGTAGATCATTTGCTACTTCACTGTGAGGTGGATAGGATCATGTGGGATGATTTTTTCATGGGGATCGGATTATCATGGGTTATGCCCCTTAGATTGGCGAACTTCCTCGCAAGCTGGCGAGGCATTAAGGGTAACTCACAGGTGGCGTGGCGGCCATTTGGCGTATGGTTCCTATTTGTATGCGTTGGTCTATCTGGAGGGAGAGAAACGCCAGAAGCTTCAAAGATTGCAAGAGAACAATGGATGAATTAAAACTTTTCTTCTATAAATCATTGCTTTTATGGGCGGGAACCATTATTTGTAATGGACTTAATGTTCATGACTTTTGTCCTTTCGTTTGTAAACCCTAATTATGTTTCTAATGTATAATTCCTGTGTACTTGGACTTGAACTATTTCTATTAATAATATTTCAATGATTACCTATAAAAAAAAAACCCTATTAACATCGAAAGTTTTCCCCTAGCTCCAGTCATCTTTTAACCAATCAAACCAAAAAGCCTCAAATTTAGCCACCACAGAAAGTTACTGCAACCGGATTCCTTTAAGTTCAAGCCTATTTGCAAATGAAACAGAATGTGGTTAATCAAGTGAAGAAGCAAACCAATAGCTCACACAGCTAGCAAGTTTACTTGGTCACGACACATTCTCAAGGATATTGGTTTCACAACACCTACTCTTATTCCAATTGCCTGTGATAATCAAGCTGTTTTGCAAATTGCTCCCAACCTTGTGTTCCATGAGAGAATCAAGCACATTGAAGTGGACTGTCATTTCATTTGGGACAAAATACTAAGTGAAGATATATCTATACTGTTTGTGTGAAGATCAGCCTACCGACCTGTCCACAAAATCTTTACGTACGAACCAACTAGTTCATTTCTTCCAAGTTGGGCCTATTTGACATATATTTTGGGGGGGGGGGGGGGGGTTATAATAATTGAATGTTTTAGTATGTATTTCTTCTAGGAGATTGTTTCTAGAAGTATGAGGTGAGGTCATTATCAGTTATCGTTCCCTTTGTCTATTAGCTCCAGACTTCTGTAACTGCATTCCCTCTATACGAGAGAGATGAATGGAATGAAGGCAATAAATTCTTGCTGCCGTTCTTATACCATTTTCTTGCCAACGGTATAAAAAATGCAAATGGTCACACCCAAGAAGATACCCTCCAACCAAAAGCTTGAAGAAACAGAAAATTGTGAGTACAGATGCTTTTACAGGCAATATCAAGCATAGATAACACACAAAAATGAGATGGAAAAAACCTGCATGAAGTTGTAATGCTCTCTTCCAATTGATTCATTTTCTGCAATAGCAAAGTACGCTAGTATGGGGTTGTGTCCCACGTACGATGCATAGCTATCCCGTTGAATGTTCACGGCCCATTCACTACACGTACAAAGCGTGTACATTTACATATTTACGAATTAATAACAACAAATTAGCGAGTAAATACTATTACTGGAAAAGCTATTGGTTTTCAGAGAATAAGCAGCCTCACAATCTATTCATATCTGCATGCCCAGTACCGACATATTTAGCTTGGAGATGTTCAAGCTGGGAATTGATATTAAACCTATCACTGGCCTGCACAATTACAAGTGCCAAGTTTTTCAGTTTTTTTAAGTCATTAAATAAAGATAAAAGTCAAGTTACATTGAACACCATATATTACCAAAGGATGATACTCCTACAAGCTGGTTTTTGGGGTGGGGGGGGGGGGGTGCAGGTGTTGGGAATCAGCCAAATATATATTCGACATTATTTTTGTTACTTTATAGTTTATCTCCCAATTTAAAAAACACTAGAATTTATGGAAATATATATATATATATATATATATATAATAAATTTTGGTGGATTTCAAGAAGATGTAGGTTCAAAACAAACAAAGGGAATCCGGTCGAGGCGTTTTCAGTCGCCGAAACAAACGGATGAGAAAGATAATAAAGAAGATTTCGAATCGTTATTGTATGTTCCCTGAGATTTTTCTGAGCAGCACTGCTAGAATATTAGGGTTTTGAGGCGCAAAGGGGAATGAGTAGAAGGGATAGGAAATTAGGGTTTCGAGTTCAGGGTTTTGATTGTACCGTTGTGAGTTCGGAGGGGTTCAGGAAGTTGGAAAGTTACTGGAGAGAGTGAGTGAGAGAGATACCTGCATATTGACGTCTGGAGGAAACCAATGGAACTGCAACGACGAGAACGAGCAAAGTTGTTCGACCAGCAGCAAGAGATTTTTGTCCGCCCTTGGATAGCGGATAGCAGATGCGTTCCAAAAACGCACCGTCTCCTTGCTCTCTCGATTTGGAAAAAAAAAAACACTAAAGAGAATTTAAAAAAAACAAAAAAACGTCGAATTTTATAAAAATATTTATAAATTAACATGACAGATAAATATGATTATAAAAAAATTGTGTTACAAAATACATTCGACATATTAAATAAAATAGTGATAATTTATAAATTTATTTTTATAAAAATATATGCACTTCTCATAGAGGATTTTAAAACGTTTATATGTTTTCACTTGCCAAAAACTAACCGACAGATTGGGCCTTTTCGCTTTATTTGGAAGCCGAACAAGTTTGGTCAGTAGAATCAGTTGTGGAAGGGGGAACATCCAATACAGACTTTACTGTAAAATGATCAAAAGACATTAGAGTCAGGTTCTATTATTGTGCCTTCTTCTTTTAACTTTGCTTAATAAAAGTCCCATAGCCAAAATATGTCATTATTAGATACTCTCGAAGTACTCCCACCCTATCATAATATAAGATTAATACTTATGTACATAATTTTAACTAAGTCTTACAGGATTTTGAGTTTCATACTTTGCTTATTCTCAACACTTAAAATTCGGTATCTTTACCGAATTTTAACGGCCGAAGTTTCCTATGGCGGAGCTGATTCGCTGAATCCACTAAAAAAGTCATACATACATACATACATACATACATACATGTACATATATATAAATATTTCAAAGGGTGGAATGAGGTTCGACAGTTCAATATTTCTTACCATCAAGAAAACACACATACTGACTTCAACTGAAGGAATGCCAACCCAAACCACAGCATTGAACGGTAATCACCGACTCATTCAAATCTCCAAGTGAAAACAAAAAAAATAAAGAGAGAAGGGTGGGGATGGAAATAGAGATCAGAAACATAATCTTACGATATTAATAAAATCTTCTTTTTCGTATATATGTCGTACACTTTCATCAACACTAACAGTAAGTTGGTTAGATAAACAATCATGCTCGTATTATACAAGGGTTTTTTTCTTTCTTTTGCATTACATAGGGAAGAAAAATGAATATTTTCAAAGAATAAATATTTCCAGAAGCTATTTTACAGAGACCAAACAACTCGTTTCGGGCCTTCACCCCAAAAACGTTCACTCTAAAACAATGAAATTCAGGAAGCAGTAAAATGAAAGACATTCACCGAAGAACAAATCACTCTTTCGTGGCCATCTGAGGTTATGACAAAAATAAGTGTAGATCATTAGGATTGTCTCTCTTTCTCAGGGACTTCTAGTTGGGGAGGCAAGAGGTTGAGAAAACTCCCATGAACAGGTTGACTGGCAGCCTTGGCCGACTCATCATCTGTAATAGATGAACCGGTTTTATAAGACAAAACAGAACTGCATCAGCTTTACTCCAAGCACTAATCTGAAAACTTGAAATAAGCTGGCACACTGATACCAGCCAATCCAAAATACTGCACTCTCATAAATAAAAACTAACTTGAACTGTCCGTAGAAATTTGGACATCGTAGATGAGGAAAGGCAAGGGATATTGTGAATTTGCTTAAAAGTTAGGCAACTTCACCGAGATATTCCTCAAAAACTCCCAGTCTTCTCATTGCCGTACAAAAAAGTATGAATAAAAAAAGTCTTTGAAATTAAAGAAACATGGGGCCTAGTACCCTTTCCAGTTGAAGTAATATACATGACTCTACATCTAAAAGTTCTATGATTTGTGAGTGTCATGAAAGAAATACTCGCACTAAATCCTAAACTTAATGGGGATAATAATAAATAGAAAAAAAAAAAAAACTGAAGATAAGAGGTGCTGAAAAGATCTTACCAAAAAGGGACTTGATGGAGGGCCTCTTAGATTTAGTGCTCTTTTTCTTTAATTCAGCTGTACATATGAATCCCAAAAAAAACATCCACATAAAAGATCATTTCCACATCATTTATCTCAGTAGATGAAGTTATGTTCTTACTTTAAAAAAAGAACGATGAAAGAGTGTGTACAGATAGAATAATTATAACCTGAAGAATAATTGCAAGCTATGCTTTATATGTTATAATGAGCACGTCATTGTATAAATTTCTAAATCTTCAATTTAGTACAACTTAAGACATACCAGGCGTGTTAAGTACATAAATAATAACTCCAGTTATGCCACAGTCCACAAAGGATATGGCCACCACTTGAGGCAGGTTAAGAACTTTCATAATCAGCTCTCCCTTTCCCCACATTTAGTCAGGAAACTCGGTACAATTTAATAACCTCAATATAGGCATATAACCAATCCTAACTACATTGGTCAGTTGCATAAATTCCAACCCTGAAATGAGTTATGACATGTTAATGACCCACAGCACATAAAAACCTTGGTCAGATCCCCAAAACCATCAATCCCCCAAACTAGGTAAACAAATTTTTTTTTATTAGCAGCTAGGTACACATTAAAAAGTATAGAAACTACAAAAAGGGATAAACCTAGAAATAAGAAAGAAAGCCTTCAGAACTCTTGAAAATGTTGAAACAATCGACAAATAAGGAAACTAAACCAATAGGACAAATAGATGTATGCAGCCATTAAGAGAGAAAGCGCATACCAATCCCAGGCAATTGATCATCATTTACAATGTCAAAGTTCTTGTATGTATAACCAACAAAGTTGAAATCCTTAGATGACAACATCTGCAGCAGTGGAGAAAACGGCAATAAGAACATTGGAAACAAATACCACCCCTTCAGTAAAGAATTTAAACAGCAATAAGATACGTAGTGCTAACATACTATCAATTAAAGAGACCTCAAGAAGAATCAACTAACCAAACAAAAAGGAAAGCTCTCATCATATTTAAGAAAAATTGAATACTAAACAATTGCAGTTTGCAGACCAATAGGAGGAAAACACCAAATGATTTATGACCATGCTGAACAACAGAGTTGCACCAAATACAGTACATTAAGAAAACTTTGGAATGACAGAAGTGAATAGAACAGTGGTTCCATCAACAATGGAGTAATATCAGCTGCTCAAACTGTGGCAAATGGCACTTTATTGCCAAACAATGGTCAACATTATGAGATACAAGCCAAGTTGAGGATAAAACCGACCCTGACTAGCTGTGAAGACACTTTAGTCTCATTTCAAGTTGAGGGTATTACAACTATAGCACCTCTTTAGTCTCATTTCAATTCAAATTGTATATACCAACCTTCCTCCATGGACCAGCTTTTGATGAAGTTTGGATTTGTTTGTCAGCCTATAGCATTATCAATAAATCATCAGAAATAACATAAAGGTTAACAACAAAATGCCTCAAAAACATGCAGATCGGTGTATTTTCACACACTTCAGAAATGGTAAAAACAACTAATTCACCTCTTCAAACTTCTCAAAGTTTTGAGTATCCAATTCATCATTGACCTCAGGAATAAATGCAGCTTTCACTCCATACAATTTGTCCCAGTCAATGCCTTTGAACCATGGATGAGCCTAAAAATAACCAGCCAACAAGTAAATTCATTAATTAGAATTTCAGCGTTTAAAAGTAAACCAATAGAACAGAATACACCACAAGACACCTTTATTTCATCGGCGCCTTTTGTTCCAAGCCTATGGTCAACATTACATAACATTTTACTAATAAGATCCTTCGCTTCTGGGGATAGTTTTGCTTCTTCGGGAAATTTCAAATGAGTTCTCCAATTAACTATCTGCATAATTTAGATGAGCCATGTTCCATCATAAATAAAAGAGACAAGAAATACAAGGTAAGGAACTAAAAACAATCACACATAACCCCCCCCCCCCAAAAAAAAAAAGAACTTGCAGTAAAACTCCACAGTAGTCAGAGCTCATCATAGCTACGAGGTAACAAGAGGCAGAATGGAAAATGCATCCGAGTCCCCATGAGTAAGCAAGTTTAGATTAACCAAGAAGAGGCACAAACTTTAGGTAAAAAAGAGAGATCTAAACTAAGTCAGTTAATATTTTTATGCCAGAGCGAATGGGTCGATGTATGTCTTGATTGGAAAACAAAAATTTGGAAACAGAGAGCAGATTGTACTTGGGCTTCACCTAGTCTTCTATTCATATTAATAAAATTCTTATAGAAAAAAAGCATAGAACATATACTGTAAATGTGTTAAACAAGGACAGTTCATAATTGGATCCATTCCATTCACATAACTTTCAAATTAAACTGAGAAAATGCCAACGTGCTGATTTATAAACACACACCAAGAAATTTATTTCCAGACCTTTCTAAACAATATGAAAAATTAATAAGCAGGGTAAAATAATCCCTTCCAACTAACTTTTATTCATTATAGAGCCTCCTTCATACAGATGGCCCACATATAAAAAAATAAAAAATTAATTTTATAAGGGCACCACTGCATTGCATGATATGTTTGCACCAGAGTTGCAGCATATACAAAAAGAAAATGGTAAAGAGTTATGATCATGCAAAGGAACCCTAACACACTTATGCAAAGAGGATCATGAGCACAATCTCAAGTATATTCTAATGATACATATTTTTCTAAGTTCAATTGGCAATTAATACAACATTTCCAGCATAAAGCCTTTAGGAACACTCAGCTCTAGATCCTTAAATATAAGAAAAGATTCCATTATACTATATTATCTAGAAAGATTAAATTGAGCAAGAAACCTCCAAAAACAATTTTAAAATGTTAATTAACAATAGGGATTCATATTGAAAGAAAAGCATCAACAACTGTACCACAAACAAATCAAGGAAGTATTTTCAGTCTCTCCAGTGCCTTGTTTTCCATTTTTCTATCTCATAACTTTCAATTAAAGCTAACACCCATATTTCGTTCTCTAGCAAACTTCACCATGCTTCTGTGATTGAAGAACGTGCATCCTATTATAGTTGTTGGAACTTGGTACTGCAGTCCAACTCCAAGAGTCACAGGAGTAATGAGGAAAAAGGAAAAGGAAATAAAGATAAGCATGCCCTGCTTGACATATGTTATAAGAAATCATATCAAGAAAAGTAAAGAACCGGTATTCTTGAAGTTACCTTCCTACAGGTTGACATAGGTTCATCCGAGTAAAAGGGTGGATATCCTACAAGCATTTCATACATGATGGCGCCAAGAGACCACCTGGATAAGTAAAAACAGGATCTCACTAGCTTATATCATATAAAATACGGATTAGAAAAAAACGTTAAAATACCAACCAATCACATTCCATTCCATATCCTTTCTTCAGCAAAACTTCTGGGGCAATATAATCAGGAGTTCCAACAGTAGAATAAGCCTACGACATAAAAAATAGTGAAACGTTTTGATATTTTAACAACATAACCCTGCATGTTACCATAAGATTCCGGAGGAAAAAAAAAAGAACATGCAAAAACAAATTTCACTGGGAAAAGGTTGAATTTGGAACCTCTTTGTAGATAGGATTTTTCAACTTTTTTGGGTTAATAGATGGGATTTACAACTATGGCATAGCAAAAACATGAAAATGAACCCTCTAAACTATGAGGAAGAGACATCTTGAAGACAATTTTTTTTTTTATAAGTAAGAAAATTTATTGATCCTCATAATTAGGCATATGGCATCTTGAAGACATGTGATCTCATTAAACTTACAAGCATCCTCCTGTTCCTCTGCCAATGCTGAAGTTGCTCCTGTTGTGTGCGTTTTGGCGCCAAAGGGCGCCCATCACTCTGAAGAGCCCCACTAAGGTTGTTTCCAGCAGAAAAATCCTTCTCTTGAAGATTAGTGCAGTCTAGTGGTTTACATAATCCAAAATCTGATAATTTCATGTGACCATTTCTATCAAGGAGCAGGTTATCTGGCTTTATATCTCTGCGATACGTAAACATGGGATTCATCATATGAAACAACAAGACTTCAAAGGAAAAAGCATCTTGATAGCCTCCCATCACACAATGTAGACAAATGTCAAAGTACCTATGAATGTAATTATGTTTATGTATGGACTCAATAGCTAGGACTGTTTCCGCAACATAAAATCTGGCCTCATCTTCTGTCAGTGTATCCTTGCGCATCAATAAAGTCATCATATCTCCACCGGGTAGATATTCCATAATGAGATATAAATACTCCTCATCTTGGAATGAACAATAGAGCTTGACGATGCAATTGCTATCAACCTCGGCAAGTAGATTCCTCTCAGCTTTCACATGTTCGACCTGAACAAATTCAACTGCAAATTAGCAAATTCGATTATGACAATACACTCAGAAAATTTTCTCTTGGGCTCAGTTAAATATATACTTGGCCTCTGCGAAGCATCTCTGATTTCTTAAGCTTCTTCATAGCATATACATGTCCAGTTGCCTTCTCCCTGCAGATTCTAACCTGCGCCATTAAAAGAAAATTAGTAACGGGCAAGCAATCGATCTAAGAACATCGTGGATGAACTTCACAGAACAGGTTTAATTACATGCCCAGAATAAGTCAAGAACATCATTAACTAAAAACTCCAACTTCCAAAAATTTCAAGTACATTTTATATCCAATGGCACATCCTTCTTATTCATTGCCCAAACAGAAGTTCTTCAGAAGAAAGAAGTGACCCACATTGTGACCAAAACAAAATTTAGGTCCTAAAGTTTTTCTATTCAGAGTTATTTAAGCTTTTGGGGCAGAAAGCAGCCCTATGCAGAAAATATTTTAATGGACATAAATCAAGTGACAAATTTATAACCCCTAGGGGTTGACTCAAGTGGTAAAGGCCTTGGCCTTGGAGGTATGCTCCCTCCAAGTCTAAGGTTTGAATCCTCTTGGGTGCAAACAATTTCTAGGGGCCATAAGATTGGGGGAACTTCCTTTTGAATTACCAAAGGTGCACTTGTGGGAAACTCCTTGCCGAGGGCCTATGCACCCCCAATATTAGTCAGGACTTTGTTATCAGACACCCAGTGCCAATAAAAAAAAAAGTGACAAATTTATGCATAATAAAATTAAAAATGTGCCAGTTGCTGTAGTTACTGGATTCTTCAGTTCATAATTTTCATCCCACTCTCCCCCTACGTTATTTCTCCTCTCCTTTCTAAAAGGTAACCAATCCCCTTCAGGTCACCTCAACCCACTAGTTATGCATCATAACTCCAGCACCATAACATTCTTTAACATAAAGAATCCCTACTTACAAACCTTCTTCCAGAACATAACCCCACCATGTGTGTGTGTGTGTGTGAGAGAGAGAGAGAGAGAGAGAGAGAGAGAGAGAGAGAGAGAGAGAGAGAGAGAGAGAGAGAGAGAGGGAGGGAGGGAGATGCATGAGATGGGTGTAAAGCAATTGGGAAAACATCTTATAAAAAAAAAAAACCATTTGGGAAAACATAATAAAAAATTCACTGGCCACTGTCATTTGTACTAGCTGCAAAATACTATTTAAATGCATTATATTTGGTTTCTTGTTTCCTCTAAACTACTGGCGGGAACAGATGAATAAAATTGTGCTATAATTACAAACAGAAATCACATGCAAATAATTAGAACTAATATATATATATATAGGTCAAAGCAAAATAGTATACTTCTCCAAATGCACCCTTCCCTATCATCGTCAATGGCTCAAAATCATCAGCACCCATCTTATGCCTTTGAAGGCGCATGTATTCAGTTTCCTTCTTCTCCAAATGCTTTAGCAAGTTGTTCTGCTCTTCCTCGGAGACCTCAGCATCAGCCAACTTCTTTTCAAGTATATTGCGTCTGAATCAAATATAAGTAGTTTAATATCATCACTCAGGGTTCTAAAAACTAGTTTCCTTCAAAAACCTCTTTGATGAAATAAAATCATTAGCCAGAAAATTAGGTACTTTTACAAGCCAGTATGTGGCTGTGGAAAAGGGTGCAATATAATTTCTGTTAAATAAAAAAACCAGCATTAGTGGAAATAATTGATCATAGAGAATAAACAAAGAGCTGTATAAATTGCTCTCCTCATCCGGTATAAATGTAGCAGGGAGTTCAACAATTTGGGTCCTTCTGGTGTTCATGCAGTAAAATCAGCAAGGACTACATGCAAAGCCTTACTACTTATCAGTGAACCAGGAAGGTAGCCATAGAAACTAAAGGGGAAGGTACTCATAGTAATAAAATCTTCAATCCGCCAGAATGTAATATTAATCTTTTTTTCTAACAAGTGAGAAAAGGAAACTATCATGGCCAGTTTAAAGTGTAGACTCACAGTTTCCAACATGACCAGCGCATTATTAAAAAAGAAGCATTGAAAACATACCGCTCCTTCCTCTCCTGCAGGCTCTTCATCTGCTTCTTGTAGTGGTCTTCTATATATTGTTTTGCGGCCGCAACCTTCTGCTTAGTCACATTTGAAGGAGCGTCCTCACTCGTCGGCACTTTCAAGACCTCCTTCCCATTCCCTGTAGCTTCATTCTTCTTAGAAGCCTTTGACTTATCTTTCGACCTAAATTTATTGAACCACCCCCTCGCCTTTTCCATCTTTTACACTCAAGTTATCCTCCCACTTAGTAAATCCACACTTTCAAGTGCAGATATTACCTCATCTCACCAACAATTATGGAGTAAACATTTCATCTTATAAGGCGATGCAGCATCGATCACCAAGTATCCGATGCATGTGCTCTGTAATTATTCACTTACGGCATGAAACCCGAACTCGAATCCTGAAAAATACCATTTCCAAGTAATTGTAAGAAAAATGGCGCCCCCAACTTGAAGATCTTAGTTTCTAGAACAGATACAGCGAATGCACCGTTTGCTTCCGATAAACAAGAAGAAATATGTTCAAAGAAGTTATTGGCCTAGAGAAAAGTAAAATAAGATCATTAAAAGATACATGCTCAAACACCGATAACTTAGTCTAATTCATCATCCTAGATGGCTTATCAAGGTTTCGTTTTCCTTTAATTTTCCCACATTTTATCAGTGACCAAGCAGAGCTACAAAACTCAAATTAAATAACGAACAAACTCAATTCCGAACGAGAATCTCCGAAAACCCTAGATTGCAGATACTTTTAGCTTACACGAAACGGAATCAGACGGTTCCTGAGAGATGGGGGAGCGTACCACGGGAGCTGAAGGAGCTAGAACAGAGCAGCGGAGCGAAACGCTAAAGTAAGAGAGACGGGAACGGGAGAGTCCGCGAATTACGGTGACAAAGGAACTGTGAAGAGGAGCACTATGGGGTTGATGATGATCCCGGTTCCCTGCTCAGCCTTTTTGTGCTCTTTTGCTTTATGGAAGACTTTTATTTATTTATTTAATGTGCTTCTTTACTGTTGGCAGTTTGAGTTTTCCTTTTTTTTTTAGTGCCTTTTTTTCTTTAGTAATTATTGTTTTTTTATTATTTTTAGGACTCATTGATCCACGAATAAAGCTAATAATATTTAAGAGTATATAAACATGGTTAATAAAGTTTGTACTTAAATGGAGTCGAATACTTAGATCTTAGATCATGACATACAATCATGATTTGTAATTGACATCTTTTTTACTACGATAGTCTATTCTATCACTCGAAGATAATAACACGCAGGATCTTGCATACTTCTTTCTAAATTTAGACAAAAATTATGTGCACAACTTAGCTTGCATGCTTCGTTTTAGGGCTACAAATATTTTGTATTCTCTTAAAATAATTCTTCAATATAAAAATGCATATATTCAAAGAAAATTAATAATATATCCAAAATTTAAGATTTGAATCCTCTAAGGCTTGTTTGGAAATATAAGATTAGGTTTGGAGAGTGAGAAGAGAATTTTTAGTTTAGATGAAAGTTTAAAATATTATTTTTTAATATTATTATTATTTTGAGATTTGAAAAAATTGAATTATTTATTATATTTTGTATAGAGATTTAAAAAAATTATAATGATGAGATGAGATAAAATGAGCATTTTGTATTTTATCTTTGATCTCAAATCTAACCTAAATGTTCTCAAACCTTTTTAGACTACTCCACTATTATTTAATATTATTAATATATAATTTAAAATACTTTTAACGTCCAAACGAAGCTTAATACAGTTCTTTATTTTAGCATAGAAAAAGTGAAAATGAAAATAATAAATATCTTTCACGGCTAAAGAGCTCGCTCGCCCTTTGAATTGCCCAAATATTAAAAACATGACCAATACTATAGAATAGAAGTTATTGTGGGAAATATATAAATTAATGCCCCATGAGTCATGACAGATGGCAGAACTACGAAAATAAATGTAGAGCAAAACACTTAACAAGGAAGGAAGCAAATAACAAATGTTACCTTTTTTTTCTTTACGTCATTTTCCCTTTTCTCCTTTTTTCTTAAATGCCCTGTGGGAGAGAGCACAATTCATCACGAGAACCGCCGCTACAACAACCTATAATGGCGGTTTTTATGATTCCCACTAGAGGTCGGATATTCAGAGTGGCGATAACAAACAAAGTGACAGTGGTATATATACGAAATTTAATGGCGGTCGAGAAGTATAAAACAGAGAAACTATTTTTTTTTTTCTCAGAAACGCTTCTAACCCGCACTTGCTGGTTTCACCCCATTAACAGCAACTAATAAAAAGATGCTATCTCAGCCATCATTTTGAATTTTGTTTCGTATGGATTGATACGGTCGAAATATGTCATACCGGTCAGGTAGCTGTTATAGAAAAAGATATAATTTTGTATCGGTCAAAATTTCGACCGTACCGGCCGATATATAGATTTCACCTTTACTTTTTTTCTTTTTTTTTTCTTCAAACTACAAGTTTATTTTAGACTCCTCAATTCATACCAGACTATTTATAATTTGTATGTATAATTTATTCATATATAAACTATTCCGAAACAGTACCGATAGCGAAATATATCTTTCCAATATCTTGACCGAAACAATATTCAAAACATTGGTCTCAGTATTACATAAATAGCACCATAATGATCACCACATGTGATTTTTACTAGAATGAAATACCCTATGAAAAAAATTTCGTCCTTTCCCTTTGCCTCTCATACCCGACAAGTTGGCTTGCCGCCACTAGCGACGACCACCACCTGTCGCCACCACCAGCAAGCGACCACCACTTGATGCCGCCACCAGCACCAAAGTTGAGGGTCTCTGCCTTTTCAAGCCCCTTGCCCACACTCCCACCATCCCCATAAGAAACTTGGAAGCTTCCAGTCCTCTTCAATAATTTCACCACTAGCCATGGAATTTCTGCTGATTGGGCTAAGAAATCTCTTATTAGAGCTCTATCCGGAGCTCTCTCCTTCAACATCCTCTTCTCGTCACCATGCTCTATTGCATTTCCCTAAGTCCACCAAGTCTCATCGCCACCACACTAGATGTGTTGTCATTGCCCATACGTCGTCGTCCTCCTTATGTCCCTCGTCGTCGCCCTCTTCAGAAAATACATGATTTTATTTTACATTCAAAATCTGATTTTATATCTCTACAATTTCACAAAGAAAAATTACAGTTTTTTTTGTTTTACATTCAAAATCTAATTTTATATATTGTCCCATTTTACAAAATGTGCTAAAATTGAAGAATAAAATGTGATTTACAAAATCCAATCGAAGAAGAAAATGATTTTGGCAACAACAACAACAACCGCTAGCTGAAGATACAGACAAATGCACTAAAATTGAAAGAGCTTCTTCACCATTATCACCAAATGTGCACTCATACGGATTTTGATTTGGGAATGGAAAGTAAAATGAGGACACCAAGTTTAGAGTAGAGAGGAGAGGGGCGAGGAACTGGGTTTCGTTCGTGTGTGTGTGTTGGGGGGGGCATGTGAGGGATTTGGGTTTGTGATTGTGTGTCGTGTGGTTACATTATTGGCTCATGGATGGGTTACGTGGCAGCAAATAATTGGGGGTTGTTTTTAAGCCTTGAACTGTTTGACCATTTAGAAGATTTTTTTTTTTTTTTTTCTGTTTATGGTAAGGAGTGAAACTTAGGGGATGTTTAAAGAATGAAATGAAATGAGAATTTTGTAAAATATAATAAAATGGTTTGTGAATAGTAATAAAAGTGTCTGAATTATGATATTTTATTGGATTTTAAAAAATGAGAGAAAAAAATTGAATAAAAATATTATAAATTAAAATATTGTTAAACTATATCTTTTAATATTATTTATGTTTTGATATTTGAAAAAGCTCATTTATAATTTAAGTGATAATTAGATAAAAAGGTTGAATATTTAAAATTAAAAAATATTTGTATTTGAGTAATATTTAGGAAGAAAATTATGAAAAATTCTGAGATAAGATGAAAGCTCTATTCCCAAGCAACCCTTCAGTCTTAGTGATCATGTTTATAGGTGCCAATAAAGTCGTGGTATAGGCCCCATTTGGATTGCAAGATGGTATCTTCTCATTCCATCTAATTCATTTCATCTCAACATCCAAATATCATAAACACAAATATTTTTCAATTTCAAATCTGTAACTTTTTCATATAATCATTACCTAATTATTACAACTTTCACAGCTTTCACAAAGTTTCAAACAAAATACAAAAAATAATTCAGTTTTTTCAAATCAAACGATAAAAATAATATTAAAAAATATATTCTAACAATATTTTAACTTTATAATATTTTTATTCAACATTTTCTCTCTCATTTCTCAAAACTTCATAAAACATTTTAACTCAAATTATTTCACTACTATTTACAAACCATTTCAATATTATTCACAAATTATTTCAATATTATTCACAAATTTTTCATCTCATCTCAATATTTAAAAGAGATCTTATTGTTCTTTAATAGAAGGATATGGATCCCTTAAAAGTGTAGTGCTATTATGCCATCCAAGTTTGCCCACTTTGTGTGCCCCTTAATGCAAATTACACTTCTTCTTTTTTGCTTTTTCTTTTAAATATTTTTTAAACATCTCTAAACATTTGTAAAAAATAAAAATAAAAATATCAATACACTAAAAATTACTTCCTTAACCATTAAAATAAAATAAAATATACGAGTAGTCAAGTTGAGGGGATAAACTTAAGCGGCATAGTATATTTTTCTAAGTATTATAAGAACAACAATCAGTTGTTAATTTATCTCCGCACATGTCACTCCAATGAAAAATATGTGAATATGAAAAAGATACTCTCAAACTTTGGACATAAGGCTTCAAGTACAATATATATATATATATATATATATATATATATAAAGTGAGTCTTATAGTATTTACAGAAGAAAAATTCTTTGCATCAGCCCCTGTGCGTGTGAGCCATTTTACACACCTAACGTGGCACCCTCCCCACCACACGAATTCTCATCTAAAATTATTCATCAGTCTCTTTTTTTTTTTCTTTCGAAATTTTTCTCAAATGAGAGAAAGAGGGCAGCGAGAGAGAGAGAGTGAGAGAGAAAGTCGAGGAGAGAGAGGATGAGAGAGAGCCAGGATGAGAGAGAGCAGAGATGAGAGAGAGTCGAGATGAAGAGAGCGAGAGGGTTGATGAGGGAGAAAGAACTGATGAGAGAGAGATCGAGTGAGAGAGAGATGATGAGAGAGAGAGAGGATGAGAGAGAGGGTTGATGAGAGAAAGATGATGTGAGAGAGATTGAGGAAAGAGAGAGACCTGGCCAGAGAGAGAGACGATGAGGGATGAGAGAGAGAGTGGAGAGTGAGCTGATGAGAGAGAGGAAGAGAAAGAGAGGTGGTGCGTTCTGCACCAGAAGAAAAAAAAAAGAAAAAAAAAAAAAGAAGAAGACACATTAGGTGTGCTATGCATCAGCCGTGAACAGGGGCTGATGTGTAGTACGGCTCTTTACAGAATAACCAAATGTGATATAAAGAGAGAGTTTTAACCCTCCAATAGCCAGACAACATGGCATCATTCTAAGAATATTACAACCAATGGCCCCTCAAATTTTTTGAAAATTCAAAATAGCTCCTAAATTTTATACACAGTTCTATATATATAGAAATTGGCTTCTCTAAAAAAATTATAATTTCAATATGCTCTCTAAAAGTTTTTAAAATTTCAATATACATAGAAATGCCCCTCCAAGTTTTTTCCTATAGCCCTTGAATTTTGTATAATTTCTATATATTATCTCATTTCAAGGATGTGGTCCTACAAAAATTAAATTAAAACAAAGTTTAGAAAAAATAATAAACAATTAGCACGGATCTCAAACTAATTTTAGGTTTCTTAATATAGAATCTAAAGTGAAAATATAATTATTTAAAATTGATGATTTATATGAAAAATAGTTGAGAGGTTTTATCTTCTAAACTTCATTGAGTAAGGAAAAATGTATTTAATGTGTCAATTGTAACATTCTATGCTTAATATGATACGAAAATATTTAGATTTTACATCAAATTTGATAAATTAACTTAGATACTAGAATGAAATATGATATTCTAAAAGATCCCTTGATAATTTCTATGAAGAAAACAATTTCTAAATATTTTATTACAAAAATAATAATGAATGAATATTATGCCATAAAATATTATCATAAAAAATTTGAAAAAGACATTATCCATTTCTGGGCACCTCGCTACCTTAAGTTTTTTCATTTTGTTATTTGAATCTAGGGGTGTGCAACAGGGACAAATTCTTTTCTGGCCTGGTCTGGTCCAGAACCAGGAAATTCAATAATCCGAGAGATTATCAACCCGGATTGAACCCTGGCGGATAAGATGAAACTGGATCCAATATGAACCCGATTACAGATCTTGTTATGTAACTGGTTATCCGCAACTGAATGTTATTTAAAAAAAGCACACATAATTTTTTTCTTAATTTTTCAAATTTTAAAATAAAAATAATATACAAAACTTATATTCTAAAAAGATTATTTTGGCTTGTATGGAGCAAATATGGATCAATCGAACTTAAGTTTTGATATATCATTCCATAATTATATTATACTAATTACAAAACTATGAGTTATTTTAAGATTTTTTCTTCACTTTTGGATTCAAAAGCAAAAAAGAAAAAGAAATGTCTTTTTTCATTGTGCATGGAATACAAGGGACAAGATCAACATTAATATAAAAATGATGCATGCATGGTACATATGTACTACAATAATATTAATGGATGGAGAAGATCAACATTAATAACATCTTGATATTGTTGTGATATATTATTATTTATTTTGTTATTTGTAAATTGATGTTTTGCATTGTGATGTAAACAACAATGTAATATGTAGTATGCATGTATTGTGTGTGTTGATGTATTATAACTTGTTTTCTATAAAAAAAAAAAAAACATAAAGGCCTATAAAAAAGAAAAAGCCTCTTGAATTAATGTTAAAAAGACTTAAAAAAAAACTTTTAAAAGGTGTTTAAAAAAAATTTTTTAAAAGAAAATATAGGTATTAAACATGGTATCCGAATTTTAAAAAAATAGTACTATAAAAACATTTTAAAAAGTTTTGAAAAGCCTTTTAAAAAAAAAATGGTAATAAACCTGGATATTCGGGTTTACATCTGGTTATCACCCAGATTTTTTCTGGGCTTATCTATGCTGATAACTGCCCGATTTTTAAAACTTAGATCTTGTTATGGCAAGATATTTAGACTCAGATCCAGTTCTACACCCATAGATGTGGTGTAAAAATAAGAATTTACACCTTTTAATAACCGAACAATATGTCACCATTCTAAGAAGATTAAATAGAACCGGTTTGAGTTGATTATCCCAAACAATCCTCCCACCTTTCTCAAGCTTTTTGTGCGCTCTCTCTAGGGTTGTAGAACTGTATCCGGATACCCGACCATAATCGAATCTAAATCCAAGTTTTAAAAACTAGGCGGTTATCCTTCCGAATAAGCCCGAAAAAAATTAGGGTAATAACTGGATATAAACCTAGATATCCAGGTTGTAACTGAATATCTGAGTTTATTACTTTTTTTTTTTTTTTTGCTTTAAAAAAAAAACTTTTCAAAACTTTTAAAAATGTTTTTATAGTACTATTTTTTTTTTAAATTCAGATACCATGTTTAATACCCAAAATTTCTTAAAAAATATTTTAAACAATTTTTAAAAGATTTTTTTTAAAGTCTTTTTAACATTAATTCAAGAGGCTTTTTTTTAATAGGCCTTTATATTTTTTATTTTTTATACAAAATAAATAATAATACATTAACATACACAATACATGCATACTACATATTACATTGTTGTTTACATCACAATACAAAACATCAATTTACAAAGAAAAAAATAAATAATAATATTACATCGCAAAAATATCAAGATGTTTTTAACGCTGATCTTCTCCATCCATTAGTATTATTGTAGTTCGTATGTACCATGCATGCATTATTTTTAAATTAATGTTGATTTTGTCCCTTGCATTCCATGCACAATGAAAAAACACATTTCTTTTTCTTTTTTCTTTTGAATCCAAAAGAGAAGTAAAAATCTTAAAATAACTCCTAGTTTTGTAATTAGAATAATATAATTATGGAATGATATATCAAAACTTAAGTTCGATCGATTCTTATGTGCTCCATACAAACCAAAATAATATGTTTAGAATATAATTTTTATATATTATTTTTATTTTAAAATTTGAAAAAATTAAAATTTTTTGTGTGTGGTTTTTTTAATAAGATTCAGTTACGGGTAACCGAATCCCTATCGGATCTGGTTTCATCTTATCCGTTCGGGTCTAATCCATGCAGATAGCCTGGATTGATCCAAATTTACGGATTCCGGACCGAACTGGGAAAAAAAATTGGGCCCGGTTATACACCCCTAACCACATCCACTTTGTAGCATCTTTTTAATGTTGATTATTTATTTAATATTATCTGAAATATTTATACAAACAATAATAAATATTATAAGTTATCTCACTCTCCTCTTATAGATGTAAATCTGTTCATAATTTAGGGGTGAAAAATCGTATTTTTGGGTCGTATTTGTGTCATGTCAAGTAATGAGCATTCGACTATATAGGTCAATCCGAATCCAACCAGTTAAGCTAAATGTATCAAACTTTCAAATTCTAACCCAATCCATTTAAATAACGGGTCGTGTTGTGTCACTCACTTTGACCTATTTAATAATTAATTATAAATATGTTAACACGATACGACTCATTTAAACCCATTTGTTTCATATAAATGGATTAAACTAAAACGTATAACTCATTTGATATAAATAACATAATTTCACATAAAAGTTAAAATTTATATTTATTAATAACCACAATATCTTAAAAAATATACATCAATATTTTTAAAATTTTAACATATAATAAAACCAATATTACAAATCATACAATAACAAGAACGAGCATAGGTAACTTTGTCTAAAGTTACAATCCCAACAATAAAAGCAATAAAAGCATAATCATACTGAGAAATACCATTAATATACAACTTAATAATAATAAAATTTTAATTTTGAAATAAATTACGAACGGATCAAAACGGGTTGATTTCATGTTAAGCGGATTGACCAATTATTGATTTGTTTATAAATCGTATGTTAATGGGTCAATCCGTTTTGACTGAACCCGTTAATATCAAACTCAAACTCTCTAATTTCGTATCATATTTCTGTTGGATTCACGAGTTGTATCACATATTGCTACCCATAGTTTATATCAAGAAATTATAGTATTATTATCTTTCATTTTTCTGCTTTTGCTAGTTGACGTATCTATCTATTAGCTTTAATTAAAGCTAATAATAAATGTCAACAATGTAAATTCATTTCCTTTTTTATTATTTTGACTTTTCTTGGTTTAATTTTCATAGTTTGGTAGAATTCTACTAATGTAGCCATCTTAAAAAAAGGGAACTCCAATATTATTATTATGATCTACTGATCACATTGTCAATGTCAACGACTGTGAGTTTATGGCCACAAATTACACTATTTTCTTAAAAGAAAATATTAGTCTGAATTATGACCTACACTTTTTAAGTTTACGGACAAATATATAATACACACACATTATCCCGCAATTAGATGCATACATACATTATTATCACGAAATTATTCTTCAAAAAGATGCGATTTTGATTCAGCCAATATTTAAGCTGCATGCAGCATGCATTCAACGCGTTTCACTTTCAAAACCACATGCATTCCATTAATTAGCTACCAATCCCGTTACGGATCAGTACTCTCCATAGAAAAATGAAAATAGATATTTTGATGCATGTATATCTATATATACACACGGAACGGCCACGGGTGTACATGATATAATGATTTAAATAAAAAAAAAGTGAAAAAGTTAGTAGTTTATTTGTTTAAGAAAAAAATATAAGATTAAAGAAAGACAAAAAATCAAGATAAAAAAAAAATTAAACTTCAGCAAAGTATGAGTATTGGTTTGCATCTATATTAGATTTTTTTTTATTTTAAAAAAATTGAAACAAAAAAAAAAGGAAAATAAGCAAACTATTGGAGCAAAAAGGACATAAAAAAGATATGTCAATTCATGTGCGCCATGGAACTATTAAGGGTCTTTTGGTAAAATATGATCATTTATTAAATTCTACAATTGAGCTATACGTCAAATGATTAAGGATCTTAAGAACCTTTTGGGTAAAACAAGATCTTTCATTAAATTCTACAAGAGAGCTATACGTCAAATGGTCAAAAATTTTAAGAACCTTTTGGTAAAATATGACTTAACGGAAAAATAAAAAAAGTTAACAGAAAAATAATAAAGTTATTATTCACAATTAGATAACCACTTATTATAATATATTAGATATAAATAATTTGTATAATAAGTTTCAAATAAATAAATCTTATACAAACATTTGTAAAAAGTAGACCTCATTTTAAAAAATTAATTAAAAAAAATTATTCTTTATTTGGGACAAGATTGGCCCGGTCGGAATGATTTAGGGTGAGTTTGGATGTTGAAGTGAGTTGAGTTGAGATGATAAAATATTGTTAGAATATTATTTTTTAATATTAAAATTGTTGTGAGATTTGAAAAAGTTGAATTGTTTATTATATTTTGTATTGGAATTTAAAAAATGTGTAATGATAAGTTGAGATGAGTTGAGGATCCAAACGAAGCCTTAGACAACCATTTCCTTCTTGATCAATTGATACCATAAATACCGAAACATCAATTTGTTTCACTTCAGTCCGGCCCATACAATTAAGGGAATCGTTTTGAATAGTGAGTTGAGTTGAGAGAAGATGAGATAAAAGTTAAAAATAGAAAGTTGAATAAGATTTAATTTGTTAGAATATAATTTTTTAATATAATATTTTTTTATTTAAAAAAATAGAATTGTTTATATATTTTATTTAAAAGTTTAAAAAAGTTGTAATGAACATTAGATGAGATGAGTTAATAGTGTTTTTGAATTCAAACAAGACCAGTTTGTAGTAGTTGGATATGTAGATGGAATGGATATATAGAGATTCTTAAGAGTTTGTTTATTGTACTCAGAGAAATCTAAATTCGGGTGGGATACGCCAACGTCGTTGGCGAGAAAAAAAAAGGCTTAAATAGCTAATCCCGACCTCCTAATTAAGAAGTTAAGATGTTCATGCTAAGTTGTTCACCACATAGCTAGGACTATCGCGGATTAACCTTGTCCAAACTTCTATGAGATGATCATCCATGAATGAAGAAAAAAAATTATGCAGTACATAAAAAGGAAATTTGAATTTTTCAACCAATGAATTAAAATAAAAAATGACAAGATCGATGCCTTCAAAAGATTCTGTTCACTAGTTGATCTGAACCCTTTCTAGTTTGCTCTTGTTTTCCAGCTTACTGATAAACACATCATAGTTAAGCAAAGGAGAGAGAGAGAGAGAGCTTTTGACGTAGACCTTTTATTTATACCTAGACGGTACACCTTTGATCGATGGTATATACATATAAAGTATGAAAAAGTGCAGTACTCTCTTTGTTATTAGGACGTGGAATGCGCTTAATTATAATTTATTACGTAAAAAGACTTCAGTACCATGTGGCTAGAGTTCAAGGCCAGGCATCTAACGTGGCATTCCTTATTATACGTGTAACACTAACTCACGAAGGACAAAAAGACGACATACACATGTTCTTCTGGGAGCAATCAGTTTATTTTTGCACAAGAAAACAAGCAAAGAAGAACAAAGAAAAAGTATAGGATATCTGTTTTCGTGTTGCCAGCAGACGGCTCAAATGCATGTCCCACTGAAGGAAAAGAAAGCCAACAGCATCATAGATGTCGGCAGCAGAGGCGGATGT
This sequence comes from Cyclocarya paliurus, assembly GCA_029856935.1. NCBI lineage: Eukaryota > Viridiplantae > Streptophyta > Magnoliopsida > Fagales > Juglandaceae > Cyclocarya > Cyclocarya paliurus. The sequence continues at coordinate 10,409,593 of CM056954.1, read as the reverse complement.
GTGTGGATGTTAAGGAACCAAAGCACGAGGAACTTAATTAACAGAGAAAAACGAGGCCATTTTGTAACTTGTACTACTTTATGGAAAGGAAGAAATGCTCTTTTTGACAATGAATATCGGTCATGTTTAAGATCAGATAGAAGAAGATTTCATGCTCTAGCTTAAACAGCTGTATCCTGCATGCATGCAGGCATATCATGCTGGTTAACATCATTACTAGCAGCCACATGATGAAGTAAAGCAGACAACAACTAGCTAGCAAATCCTCACAGCTGGGTTATAAAACAGAACAAAGTAGCGAGACGAAAATAACAAAACAAAACAAAAACCTTGGGTCCCATCCATGGGCCCACAGTTATTGTCTCGCGCGTCTCACGTACATTATTGAAGACGAGATGCATGTGTGTGAGAATGTGAGTTCGCCATGGAGTGGTTTTGATTTCAGAATATGTTTGGAAGTACATGTATTTATCTGAGTTTCACTCCTTCCCCCTTTTTTTCCTTACTTTTTAACTATTCATATTAGAGGAATGATATGCATAAGTTACTATTTACTCTCATATTCCATACCTATAACTTTTACATAAAAAGTAAGATAATGAATAATAACTAATGAGAAGAATTTTTTTCCATATAATATAAGACTTACAGTATTTTTTGAAGACGTTCCTTATTCTAAAATGAATGATTTTTACTATTATTAATGGAAACATGAAGGTTTTTTAAAAGAGTAGAAAGGGTAAAATTGGTTAATGGCCAGGTTTTGTTAAAATTCTGAAAAGGATGCATAAAAGAAAGTCTGAATTAATTCATGAGGAAATTTAAATCATCCATAATTAATTAAAGAAAGTGCTCTCAAGAATCTAGAGTTCTATAAAGACATATGGAAGACTTCGGTGTCCATTACTTTAGTTGGTGGAATCCCGAGACCACGATTTGGCTGTCAACTTTATTAAACAAGAAGTTAAAATTAAGAAGTCGCCCTGAAAGATAGTTGTAGCGGCTTTTTGGTTTTGTTGCGGCGAGGCATGTTGCCCTTTTTACGTTTTTATGACGACCATTAACCTTTTGTTACGTACAAAGGCTGCGACAAGCTAACCTCTATGACATGATAAAGCGGGCTTACCCAGTGATGGAGGAATGCATGCTACCATGATTTTCAACTCTAAGACGACCTTTCCACGTCTAGTTTTGGCATTTCTCGGACTATTCATGACAAGCTAGCAATTCCAATTTACAACACTGGTGTTGTATGTCTGTTGTCTGTTGTCTGTTGTTTGAATCTGGACTATATAATTTATTCTAATTAATTAAACGTGTTGAAAGGAGACGGTTAAGAATATAATACAAATAATTAAATTTATATTTTTTTATGGACTTTAACTTTTAAGACAAGTGTCAAATGATGTTTGGAAGATTATTAGGTTGTTTTGGAGTTTAGATGATTTGACACTCATGTTAAACATTGGATCTTTTTTTTTTCTTCTAAGCAAACAAACTTCATTAAAATAAAAGATGATACATGTTAGAGGGGGTGGATTTTCCTAACAAATTATCCCAAAATAACAATAACAGTGTAAATGGGAAGGGTAGATTTGTAGCGGAGGAACAGACAAACCACGCCTTTGGAGTGGCACCTGAAGACCACGTGTCAGTAGAATGGAGGAGATGTCTGGCTGATCTGAAGGATTGGAGGGTGAGGAGGCTGCTGGTGCGCACGTATAGCCAGCAAAGCTGTCAGAGACTAATCGAGCTATCAAAGCATAGCGGCGCGTGAATACCACGCGCAGAAACAATCCTCACGTGAAGGCCACGAGCTGACATTTTGTACGCGGTTCCGCGTCATCCCAGTAGATCGGCAAGAGGGGAACTTCGTGGTGGGGCGTGTGTTAACTGTTCATGGCCGAAGTGTGGTAGATTTGAGAAAATCCATGCCGATGGAAAAATACTACCATAAAAGCATATTCACAAATAGGTAGTGAAAAGGAAGAAGAAAAAGAAATGGAAATGGAGAGGAAGGAGGGAGCCTTCCTCTCCAACGACGACACTTGGAAGATTGGTTTTCTTTCTAGAGAGAAGGCAGAGCTTCTCTGTCTAGGAAAATAATGTTCTACATTGAATCTGTTTATGTAACAATCGTTAAGTTTTAATAAGTTTACTTTCTAAAATAAAATGAGACTTGTTTATTATATGGGATTACTCAATAATTGTTCTAATAAAAGTAATACTAGAAACACTTCTGAGGTGTGCAAGTACTGTATATTTCTTTTGAAAAAGAGTGGAGTGAGTGCTCTGTTAAAAAATTAATTTTTTTTCATGTAGGTCTTATGTTCACTCACTTTTTTCCCTTTAAATATCATTTATCTTTAATTATTTGTACTATATTCTTAACAATATAATTATAACCAAGTCGGATCACACGTGTTGCTAGCACTTGGAACAAGAGGACTGTAAATGAAATCCACTAGGTATAATTCTAACAAAATGCAGAAACTAGATACCATACGGTGAAGGAAAGATGCAGATGCATGTCTCATGAGAAAAAGGGAGAGGTACTTACATTAATAGGTCCTAGAATTTTAGTTGCACTTGGGAAATGCATTTTCCCAAATTGGACCAATTGGACAGTTGAGACATATTTCCCCAGACATTCCGTTCTAAGTTTAAATCAACATCCTTATTTTGATGAAGAGAAATTCTATTTGCATTTTCGGAGTGGAGACTGTATGTGCAAACTCTCTATTAAATAGAAAAAATTATTATTTTAAGAAGGACATTATTATAATTTAAAAAAAATTTAAAGATAAAATTGACTAGGTTTGCATGAACAGTCCCCGAGTGGGGACTATATGTGGCATTGCTCTTTGATGAAAATCCACTCAAAAGAGAAAGACAAGATATGTATTAAAATTGGGCAAGCAAAATATGCGATTAATAACATGAACAATTCTAAATACTTTAGAAGCACATATTTGTTTTAGTTATTGATCAATTGCTGGCATAGTTTACACAATTGCGCATATTTCAAAAAAAGAAGAAGAAAAAGATGAAGAATAATAGTCATAAGTACTCATGATTATCTAAATTTGATTTCATTAAATAAAATAAGATTCAAACTTAACTTTTAAGACATAAATCTTCAGAGCTAATTATTTTAACCTCTGTAGCTCCCTCTTCTTGTCAAAACAGAAATGGCTTAAACTTCGATCATCGTGAAAGTTTATTTTATAAGTAGCAAGTGCTTATTCTATAATAATCTATTCACACTAATGATCGAGATTATTCCAAATCCTTAAACAATTCTCAAACATTGTACAACGCTTTAATTCCTGTGATATCATCTGCATGCAAGCCTTTGATCTCTCCACTATTGATGGTAGACTCCATAATTGCTCCCGGAACTGAGCTATGGTCAAGTCCAAGAAGATGCCCGATTTCATGCAAAGCACCTGTCTCGTAGTCGAATGCACCCTTGGTTGCACCAACACTAAATCGCTCATCTGCATCGTAATGGAATCTCCCATCTGCTGGTGCAAAAGCATGAGCAATGGTTCCACCAGGTCCATCAAAATCATTAATATTCCCACCTCCATGTGCCCTCCTACTAAAATCAATAGTGATATCTGCTTTTGAATAGCCTCGAGCTTGCGAGAATGTGAAATGGGTGTTTGCTGCCCATGTTTGAAAAGCTTGTGCAATGGGACTCATGGCTTGAGCTGGGGTCCATGGAGAAATCTGTAAGTGAGATGAAACTTTGAGGCAGGCCACTTTGGAGCATCTGGAGAGAAAAAGCTATAGTGAGAGACGGTATGAAATGAGTCATGGCGGTGATGATGTCTCTTCTTGTTTGATTGCATCGGATATGTACCATTGAAAATATCTGCCACACCACAATGAGGCATCATCATCTTTGATACTGTTTCAGCATCCAAAATCCCAGTGGCATTGAGAAGTTAATTGAGCTGGTAAGTTCTCACGGCAGATTCCAAGAGTTCGTCAGAATCATCATCGTTGGCATGAGTGCTATTTTTGGTTTGGTGATAATAACCAAAGTGTTCAAGGTACATTTTGAGGTCATGGATGCCTTTGAGCTTGTCACCCTTGTGACATCCCTGAAGATGCTTGAGAAACCCAAAGGGTGATGATTTTCGATCATCCCAGCCCAGTGGAGTTCTTGCATGAGAAAGGAGGGGAATGAGGCCAAGGAGGAGAACAGTGATCAAAGAGAAGAGGGAAAAAGCTTTAGAAACCATGATCACTACAAAGAATCGAAATCCAATTAAGCGGGTAATCAATTATATTGCAGAAAAGCTGGTGCTTTTTCTAGATTAGTGATCATGTTTAGAATATATATATATATATATATATATATATAATGGGTTGTGATCTTGGAAAAGCAGTCAAGTTTTCCCCCCTCATGCGAATTAGTCAGTCCTTGCAATTACTACCTAACATGAAGACTTTCCCTAGCTTTTTCGTTTGGACTGGGTTTGTTCTCCACTACTCTTTTCAAGTTCTTGTATAAATTCATGACCTGATCAAGTCCACACATAAACGAGTTATAGAGTTTATTTCTAGAAGTAGATGTGGTGTTTCCTTGGTGCACTTTCTTCGAATGCAATACTATATGTTTCAACGGGAAGAAGCTGTCTTATGAACAGTATCCACAATACCCTTTAATCAGCTCTCTGTTCGCATGGGGAGAGAGTACTGTAGATCCAAGGTGAAGTTGATGATCTGGACTACTACTCCTTTGATCAAATTCCATTCCCTCAAATACCGGCAAGATAAAGTAGAAGAGTAATAAGACACATAAACTGAGTCATGTAACATGATTTACTGTTCATTTAATGCTGCTTGAAATATTTATACAGAGATAAAAAAAAAATTTCAAAGTCAACTTCATGTCTCTCTCTCTCTACAACAATTGGTTTCATATACGAGGCTTCATCTTTTTTTTTTTTTTGAAAGAGAACGGTATTCCAATTTTATTGATTATCCTCACTTGTGACGGAGGAAAACTGTGGTTACAAACACGATACCTGGATGGTACATATAAATTATAAAATCTAGAACCCAAGCATCAAAACCATTATAAACATATAGTTCAATTACACGGCCAAAAAAAAGACTCGTAACCTAAATCAGAACACACCACAGAGAAGGAAACCTACAAGAAAATAAGCACACAAGAAAAAGACAAGCAAATCAAGAGAAACTTACAAGCACAAAACCTCACGAGACCCTCAGATAGGGCATACCCAATTTATCCATGCGGAGAAGGCCCCTCAATTGACTAGACAACGTATTATTTTCAAACCAATCGGAATTCAAGCCCTCAACCCCACATTTAGGAAGAAAATCAGACACATCATTTTCTTCACGAAAAATATGTTTTACAGTATACTCCAGGCTATTAGATAATCATGTAAATCATCCCAAAAGTCTTCTAAATACTAGATAGGGCAATTATTCTTAGTAATCCAATTAACCACCAGTTGAGAATCAGTTTCTATTTGAACACGATAAAACTCGAGAGCGTGACACCTACGAATGCCTTCCAATAAGCTGTTGATTTCAGCAAATTTATTAGTACCTGGACCCAGGGAAATAGATTAAGCCTGAAGTAACCTACCATTATCATCTTGAATAACACCCACAGCACCATAAGTGCCTGGGTTCCCAAAACTGCTACCATCAATATTGAGTTTAACCCAGCCTTGTTGAGGTCGATGCCATCTAACCACCTAAACCCTCTTAGGCTTAGGAGACGACACCGGGATATCCAGTCTATTCAACATATCAATATCTTGGGTAGAAACAAAAAACACTTTCATAATCTGGTCCATTATGCAGTGGAGCCATAATTTAATAGCGTGCCAGACTGACTTTGCCGTATGAACCTTATCCTCATACCGGGCTTTACAGCGCCTCTCCCAGAGCTTCCATGTTATAATAGAAGGGAGAAGGCCAAAAATAATTCTAACCTGTGAAGACCTTCCTGCACGGCGAAACTAAAAATTAGTCCGTTCCTTCCAAGTGTGGAAAGAGGCCATATGAACCCCTCATTGAGTGGCTGCTATGCGCCAAATGTGTCTAGCAAAATCTCTCGTACAAAGCACATGATTCAAGTCCTCAATATGACCTTTTTGACGGCAATTACATTTGGAGGACATAGGAATACCCACCATCTTAATGTTCTCATCAACACTGAGACAATTATTAGCAGTCTTCCACATCATGATGGAAATCTTCTTAGGGAGATTAGTATGCCATATCCATTAAGTCTAAGGTAAAGGAGGCGCCCTGACCCTAATACAATCCTAGGCGCTCTTACTAGTAAAATTGCCCACCTTATCTTCAACCAAACAAGGACATCTTGACCTTCCTTTCGTCTAGCCAAAAAATCATACAAATCCTTGGCTTTCTGATGGTTGACTAAACTGTTCAGAAGAGGGATATCCCACCCATTTTCAATGCAAAACTCATTTATCTTAATCAAAGGGAGAGCAGACATGGGTAAATGACCACTGAGAGAACCTCCCTCATCTCAATTGTCATACCAGAAGGAGATATTACCATTTTTCACAACCCATTTGGAACTATTAAGCACTTCCAAGATACTGCGGACAATCGATTTCCAAAAGCGGCCTTTCGTAGGCTCCAGGAGGGATAAATGATTTCCTTTAACATATTTTCCTCTGAAGAAATCCGCCCAAAGAGAGTTGCCCTTAATGAGGTTCCAGGCAAGTTTCATGTGTAAAGCTCTCTAAACCTCCCCAAAGTCCCTAATACCCAATCCGCCTTCATCAGTGGGAGTACATATATGCTTCCAGGAGATCTATTTCCTACGACTCTTACCTCCGAAATCATTCCAAAAGAAGGAGCTCATAAGCTTATTCAAGCTTTGAATCACCGCTTTAGGGACATCTAAAACCGCAAGAAGATGGGTGGCCATACTAGATAAAACGTGATGCAAAAGGATAGTTCTACCACCAGCAGAAAGAATTTTCATCTTTCAGCCCACAATCTTCGTATTCACTTTGCCCAGCAGTTCACCAAAATCACAAGTCTTTAGTCTGGCATCCATTATAGGCACCCCCAGGTACTTGAAAGGAAACGAACCCTCAGTAAACCCAGTAAAGCAGAGGAGAGAATGTTTTTTGGAAACAGAAATTCTCTTAAAGAAGAAGATGGCACTCTTCTCCAGTTTTGACCCATCTGTAGTAACATCCTTACCATGCTGCATATCTTCTTGTTTTTTATCAGAGACCCGGAGGGTCGACAGTCCTCCTGCTTCATATTTAGTTTTCTTTTCATTTTCCTTGGCTGCCAGGGACCTTAATTTATTTTTCTTTGATTTCCTCTTTAGGCTTCTCAGAGGATTCTCCCATTCTTCACCCAAATCTGTTACTCTGTTAGCAACCAGATTAATAACTTTTGTGCTTACCTCTTGTGCGTCTGACATGGGATCAGTTGATTTAATGATTTACAGGCTCTCTTGCTCATTGTAGATGCAAGAGTTTATCACTAGTCCTCCAAAGGGGGAGATTGTAAATGCAAAAGTTGGCTAGAACTAGGTGACTTAGTTGAGAAGTTGGATATGACTAGGTGACTAAAATGATAAGGCTTATCCTATCATTGTGTTTGAATTTGCATGAATGTAAAATAAGTGTTGACTTTATCTTTAAATAACATTGGATTTATCTAGAAGTCATTAAGGTTGTTTAGATAAGTCAATCATGTGAAATTTGAATCAAAAAAGGATCTGCAATTATCCATAACAGAAACTAAACACAGATCAGTAATCACAGTGAAGAGTTATCGCGACACGTCAGCAATCCGTCAGGAAACGCTCTCGCGACTGTCTCTGCCTGTCAGCAGAATCCTACTTCAACTGAGACTTTTTTCAGATCTAATATTTAAAGGAATTCGGTTTCCTAACTTAGTATGGACTTTGATTAAGGATTATTGAGATACTGTTCATGTGCTTATATAAGGAAAATTGTAACACCCCCTTCCCATAGGTTAGAGATGTCAGGTGTTTTTCATAAAATAAACCCGTTAAGAGAACTCATATTTAATAAAAGAAATTAAGATTTATTTCATAAAAACTTTGTCTAATAAAAATGTCTCCCAAAAATATTAAATGAATAAACTGAATAAAAGTTATGTCATAAAAGCAATTTATTCTAAAAGGTCTGAAACTAAAACAACTGCTCCTTCTAATCCTGACCTATCTGTTTGTAATCATCATCCTCACATGGGTGGTTAAAAACATGAAAACAAACTAAAATGAGTCGAATACTCAGTAAGAAATCCATCACAACGTTAACATACTAAACATAAGGTCTTCATAAGAATTTTCATGCTGAGAGTTTAAAATTCATGACTGTTCATAGTGATATTTATGCTATGCATGACTGATTTATCTGAATTAACTGACTGATCTGTTTTAACTGATTGAACTGACTGAACTGATTGAACTGACTGGCCAACACACTTAACCCTGTGTGCGAGGTTGTGCACCGGCCCCAAGTCCCACGGTCGCGAGGGGAGCCGCTGATAGTATTCTGGCATACTATGGTGGACCACGCTTGAGTCCGTGGCTTACACATCCACCCTGATCTGAACTGCATTGGTACCATGCATCTGAATGGCCATCTGATTAACTGATCTGATCTTATCTTGCACTTGAACTTAAGATAACTTACGCATTTTTATGCAATATGAGATGCATGACATAATACATATATAATTATAACTTCTGAATTTGAATATGATGCGGAATGACATGATCGTGTGCAATGCTGGATGACATGTTTGCATATGACATGAGTGGTGCATAAATAATGGCAGTCAATGAACTGGCTTGGATAATACTTATATAAGCTGAACTGTGATGATCCTAATTTTGTGATCAAATAACTTACATTGCTGCGCTTCTTCTTGAATCTCACTTCGTAGCTCGTCACTTATACATAATATTAAATATTACTAAATCTGTCTAGGAAACATGTACTAATAATATCCTACTTAATTAAGTTCATAGTCTAAGGGATAGTCAAATAAATTTTCTGTTTAACACTATATTCAATAATCTTGATGTTTTAAAATTACTTAAATACTAATAACATATAATACTTTAGTGAAACACTTAGGCTATTTTAAATAAGTCATAAACTTAAATTCTTAAAAATAGATTTACTTTCCCATGATTAAAATAATTATTTAATTTAAAAAGAAATCTAATAAATACTAATATCATTTAAAATACTCTTAACATATTTCTTAAATTTTCTATTTAAAGTATCCATAATAATTTTTATTAAAATTCTATTAAATAGATAAAAGAAATATTAACTAAATTATTAGGCTCAATAATATACTTTAAAATATAATTTAAATTCTTTAAACATTTTCTTATAAAATAAACTTATGATTAATATATTTATAAAATTAAAATCAACTTAAAATATTAAGCCCATCCCAACGACGATAAAAAACACAAGCCCACGTGAGAAAAACAGACTCTCGGCCGGATGGCTTAAGGCCCAAAGCCCATTTAAAATCCTATTGGAAGTTCATAAAACCCGAGGGCTCGGTCACGAGTTAACATTTGCAGTGTGCTGAAACTAAAACCAACTTATATTTCTAAAAATGATCTTAAGTGAAATGCAAAAGAAAGCTATACGGTAAGGTGTTAAAGGTTAAGGGTATTTGTGTAAACTCAAATGTCTGCATGCAGCAACCTAAAACAAAGCCTAAGAAATTAATATTGTGAAGAGAACAGAGGCTCATCGAGGAAGAGGTGCACGACGGGGATTGGCTGGACGAGACGACTGTGGCTCTGGGTGGCTAGGGCAAGACCAGCGACGCAACTGGTTTCACTGGGCAGTGGTGGTCAGATGCCGAGAGGAGGAGGAAGGGAGTTCTGTGAAGCTGAAAACAACCGAGAGAGAGAGGAGGGCAGCGACGGTCTTGGGTTTATCGGGATGGAGTGGGTACGCCGGGGTTGGGTTGGTCGGCGGTTTCTGGCTCTGTGGGTAGTGGTCTGGTGATCTAGGGTGGTCGGCGGTGGCTGGGCCGAGAAAAGGTTTACGGTGGGGAAGAATCCTTCCTCTGTTTTGGTGCAGTAAAACAGAGTATTTCAATGTGGTTTTTAACGGCTGGGCGACGGTGGTGAATGAGTGTTGACGGTTTCAGCAAGGTGGTGGTCGTGGCTTGTTGGGCGGCTATTCTGGTGGCTCAAGACTGGAGAGCTTGGTGCTGGTTAGAGAGACTGAAAGCTTGAGAGAGGAAGAGAGCTGAGATGAACGAGAGAGGTGAAGGTGGCGGACGGCAGCAGCTTACCGGAACGAAGTGGGCTTGACGAGGTAGAGATGGTTGGCGGTTTCTGTGGCCGTTTCCGGCGGGGTGGCTGACTTGGTTGAGGGAGGTGGGTTCTTGGTTTGCTACGGCTTGCTTCGGTGGCTCTATTATGTGTATTGTGTGTGTGTGTTACAGGAGGTCTCAGTGGCTTTTATAGGCAAAGGGGAGGGGGAAGACGTGAACCATAAGGAGATTTACTCGAGTTTGGGTTTGAGAGATAGATTTCCATTAGGAGTTTATTCAACTAGAGGATGAAGATAGACACTGAACGTTTACGGGAGAGGAACAAAAGGATCCTAGCTAGCGGTTGTTGTAACAATCGGATCACAAAAAAAAATGATAAAAATCTTATTAAAACAATCAATGTAAAATCTGATAGTTTTAATAATACCAATACTAATAATTATTAAAACTAAAAAAAATTGTAAAATCTGATAATAATAATAATAATAATAATAATAATAATAATAATAATAGAATATTTATAGTTTATATGAAAAAAAATACATAAAACTTATCCTAATCTTAGGGTTGGGTCGTTACAAAAATTCTCTTGAGGATTTTCACTTTGATTTTTATCTCTCCTTCAAGTGTGATCGTGCTCCAAGTGTGGAGGATCGTGTGATTGAATTTCAGCTCCTAGAGTTCTAGGAGGAAAAAGCAATATTTGAAAGTCGTCAGAGGTTCTGGCTGCTACTGCGGTAGAAGACAAATGGGTCATTTGTCTGGGCAAGTAAGAGTGTCAAGTTGCAAAGGTTTTGTAATTGAACTTTACTTGTCATTGATTTTTAAATAATAAAATTTTCTTTCCTGGATTTGGCTGTCCCGTAGAGGTTTACCTTTAAATGGTTATTTAAAGAGTTTCCCTTAGTAACCAATAGTTATGTCATGCAAGTTTATTTATTTTATATTATTAATTGCATACTTGAAAACTAACTAATTTGTTGAGTGAATTAGTAGATATTTCTGCTGCATTAACATACAAGGGTACTTTGGGAATTTCACTCATATAACACTTTCCCTGTTTTTTCAACAACCAAATCTTCAATAGTTAGCGTAGAGGGGGAAAAAGGCTTCTCTGGTTGAATGTCGTTCAGCTGAGCCTCAATACTAGAATTGTCCTGTCCTTGACCTGGAGCTTCGGAGGGCCTTTCTAATCCATCAATCTAGCCCAATTGTGCTTGTTCCTCATTTTGGGTTAAGAACTTCCCTGCATCCTCTGAAAAAATAACCAAGGCCCCTTCTTGCTCTGGAGTGTGAACTTTATCCTTCCCCCCTCCTTCTTGCTCTGGAATGTGTTTAATGTGGTATTCCTACCGAATACGTTTCTGAACTTCCCCATCATTTGTTTTGTTCAGGTTCTTTCCGTTTTTCCTACAATTGGAATGATGCTGACCTTGTTGGTTGCATTTGGTGCAATAGGCTGCCAAAGTCTCATAGACCACTTCTTGCAAACGGCTCAATGGCCTCCCTGGGTGACCAATCCAAAATGATTGAATCGGTGACTTGGAAACATCCATTTCCATACAAACTCTTGCCCCATCAGTGTGTGTGACACATTTTGTGGCATTATCCCTTCTAATAAATGTTCCAATACCTGTCGTGAGGATCTTCAGCATCGAATTGTGATAAAAGTTCGGTGGCAAGTCTGGTAGAAAAACCCAAACAGGGACCAAAGGGGGATCAGAGTCCTCGTTGAAATCAGGAGTCCATTGGAAAGCACGGTAAGGGACCCCTTCCATCTCGCAAGACTCTCTCAAGAAGGCCTTGTAAAAGTCTTCTTCATTTGACATCCTCACGAAGACATTATGAAATCTCCTCATAAAGGAAACCAGGCACATACCAAAAAGACCCCATCTTGCCCTGGTAAAAGCTCTAATCGAATCTAAAGAGGGCATCTTTCGGAGGAATTTGATGACCATGGATAACCTAAAGGATGAAGCCGCTTTGTCGATCTCTTCCCGAGAAAAGAGAAAGCAAAGCTCTTCGTCAATGGTTCTTGGTGGTCTCATCGCTATCTCAACCTCTGGGAGAGGCTGACGGGTGGATTGGAGCATATCAACAAAGGATCGGTGGCCTGCAGGAGGGATCCCCCCTGCCAGGGAGGCCTCGACAGCCACCATCGGGGCCCTAGCACAACCCAAGCACAATACCTATCTACTAGAAAACTACTCTGCTAAAAACGATATCAGCTAGGGCTGAAAAACCGACCTATCAATTCGGTTTTGGGCGCAAACCGAAACCGACTGATAGGTCACTTTTTTTTCCCTTAAACAGGCCGAAACCGACCTCATATAGAGAGAGAACCACTAGTTCGGTTACCGGTCGGTTCACCGGTTTGGGCCACCTTTTTGGGCCAGTTTGGAGCCTTTGGGCCACCATTTTTGGCCCATTTTAAGACTTTTGGGCCGGTTTTGATGTTTTAGACTTCTTTTTTTTTTTTTGAATTTTATGATATTGTAATTTCATATATTTAATTTCTTTTTAATTGTAATGTCATGTATATACACTATTAGTAACTAATAACTACTACATATAATATATACTACTTATACTTTTTAGTCATATATACTATTTATACTTTATATACTACTTTAATTACTAGATAAATAAAAATAAATAAATAAAACTCCACTAGATGTTTAATTTACATTACAAATTACAAACAAAACCAATTTGTCTTAAGCAAGTAAGCAATAAATAACAATTTTTCTTGAATAAAATTTCACAAATCTTCATTCTTGAATATTCCCAATAGCCAATCCAGTCTTCGACTCTTCATCAATAGTTGTGATGAACAATGCTCCTAACTCTATATAGAAAAACATAAAATAATCAATATTAAAAAATTAGGATAATGGTAAAATAAAAATTAAATTATAAAAGTAAATGAATATGGAAATTGAATGAGAATTAAATATGGAAATTACCATATTCTACTACAAAGCTCTCTACATTATCCATGGAGTCTCGAATATCAATTGGTGTTGAAGGATGTCGTAACCAATTCTGACTACAAATAAGTGCCTCAACAGTTCGCGGAGCCAATAAACTCCGAAAGAGATCAAATACACGACCACTCGTACTAAATGCTGACTCAGATGCAACCGTGGAAACAGGCATGGCTAACACATCTCATGCAATCCTCGCAAGTATAAGATAGTTAGGCTCATTCACTTTCCACCAATTCAACAAGTCAAAAGATTGGCTGAATGCCTCGCATCCATCTAATAAATACCGATCTATCTTAGATTTGGTAGCTGTAGATCCAGAGGCAGTCGATGGTTGCAACCACTCATAAAAAAGTTTTGACTCATGATTATCTTCATCATCATTTGGAAGTGCAGATGCTGGAGGGGAAACATGTTCTCTATTAGTCGAGCTAGAACCGAACGTCGCATTATACTCCGCATACATGTCTGATAATAAATGTCTCACCCTCGACAACAAATTTTCAGCCCAAGTCTCATCATAAATTTTTTTCAAGTGGAAAGTAAGAAGCCCCAACTTACTACGTGGATCAAGGACAACCGCAATCAACAACATCAAATTCATCCTATCCAATGAACCCCAATACTTATCAAATTTAATTCTCATACTTATGGCCATGCTCATCAAACAAGTATTTTCACTCTCACTCAGCCTAACCAACTCTTTTTGGAGTCTACAAATCTCCAAAAAACTTGTGTTTGCGTGACATGTAAAGACACAGAAAATCGACAAGTGGCATCATAAAATATCTTCAAAAATTTCACAAAAACCCGCACTGACTCCCACTCGTTAGCTCTAGGGGGCCTAATATTTCCATCCTTAAAGTAAGAGAGAAAATTGTAGTCCTCACTCTCCATCCGCCTAAAAGCTTTCTCAAATTTCTCAGCAGCCTCCAATATCATATAAGTTGAATTTCATCGGGTTTGAACATCAAGGCACAATATTTTTTTACAATTAATTTTCTCATTTTCTGCACATCTCTTAAACTTGTCTAATCTTGCAGGGGAGGAGCACACATATCTAACCGCATTTCTAACCATTGTAATGGCATCATCACACTCCTTAAGACCCTCATTCACGACAAGGTTCAAAATATGAGTACAACATCTCATGTGCATATACTTTCCCTCCAACATATACTTTGTCAAAAAATGTCTCAAATATGCAATTGCAGTATCATTAGAGCTAGCATTATCAACAGTAACAGTAAATATCTTATCAATGCCCCAATGAAGGAGGCACGATTCAACATATTTTTCAATAGTATCCCTCGATGATTAGGGATTAAACAAAAATTAATGATTTTCTTTTGTAATTTTCAATCACTATCAATGAAATGTGCAGTTAGACACATATAATTTAGATTTTGTACCGATGTTCACGTATCGGTAGTTAATGAAATCCTCATTGTCCTATCTTTAAACAACTTTTTAAGTTTGGCCTTTTCAGATGCAAAAAGTTTCATACAATCTCTTGCAACCGTCACTCGACATGGCATTTTAAATTTAGGTTCAAGCAACCAAACCATCTTCTTAAATTCTTGCCCTTCAACAATTCTAAATGGTAACTCATCGAGAATTACCATCTCCGCAAGTGCCAATCTCACAGCCTCCTCACTATATTTATGGGTTACAAGATTTCTTAAAGCATTATCACTCTCTCCAAACCCCTCTGAGGATACTTCACCGCCAATATTGTTTGGTATTTATCTAAAGGCTCACGTTTATAAGGATTTTTGGGACATGAAGGTAGATGGTTTTGCATAGTTGAAGTTCTTTTCCTCTTCGAGTGGCAAGCGTATATCTTGCCACAATAATTACACTTGGCCTTAGGTTCATTTACGGAACAACCCTCAACTTTTGTAAAATTGTCCCAAACAATTGACGGATCCTTTCCTTTCCGTTTCTTAGGAAGTGGACAATTACTACTATTAGGGGCACTTGAGGCCGAGGTTTTGGTATTTGGGAGTTCGAATCAAACTCAATTGGACTTGACAAAGAATTCATCTAACATGTAAAACAAAAAAAGAACAAAAAAATCAATACAATTGTCAATTACACAGCAGCTAGTTTGCAACATGGCAAACATCACAAAGCTAAAATTCTAATCTATATTTTAGATCGCTCATAAACCTCACAAATTATTTTAAAAATCAAAATAAATTTTTAACAAAACTGTCAATCAGCACAAGATTTGAAATCTTGAACATTTCACAAATCTTGAACATTTCACAAAAATTTTGAACCCGTGAACATTTCAAATAATTTGTGAAACTGTCAAATGTCAGCCCGTGAACATTTCATTTCAAGAAACTGTCAACCGTGAAGTTGTGAACATTTTAATACTCCAACATAAAATGCAACCAGACTAAGTTGAATAACACTAAACCAGTGTTCATCAATCATCACCGATTCAAATTTAAATCACCAGAGTTTATCCCTAACCCTAGAATAACACCAAAGTTTAAATCACCGATTCAAATGTCAACACTTTAAGTTCTTCAACATTAAAATCAACCAGAATTTCAACACTTCAGCACTAAAATTACCTAAAATAAACGTGGAGGCTTGGGCTTGTTCACGGTGGAGGCTGCATCGTTTGTCGGATGAATGTGGAGACGTGGAGGTTGTGCCGCTGCAGCTGTCGTTGGAGAGCTGCAGAAGGCTGAAGCTGGACGGCGTGGACGCTGGACGGCTACTGCTGCTCGCAAATCGCCTGCTGCTGGCCTGCTGGGTGTTCGGTTTTACTGGGTGAGGTGTGAGTGAGGTTATGCCAAATGGCGCCGTTCACTTTAAATTTTTTTTCTAAACTTAAGACGCAGAACGACACCGTTTCACTTAAATGAGTTAAACATCGTTGTTTAATAATAGAATATATATTTAAAAAAAACCTCTGCTGACGTCGGTCGGTTTATCGATTTTTGGCTAGTTCAAACTAGGACTGAACTGGCCTACAGCTGTTTTGTTAATTTATCACTGACGGCTGACCGGTTCTGAGCTCCAGCGGCCGGTTTGAGTCGGTCTTGGTCGATTCGCCAGTTTTCTGTACAACCCTAATATCAGCCCATATGAAAATAGAGGAACTAACACACGCTCAAAAAGGACTGCAAACAATCACGCTCAAAACAAAGTGGGATAGAAATTGCAGATGAACTCACGCTCAAAGAGGAAGGCAAAATCGAAGGTGGTCGGCGCCTAAAACTAAGGATCTGCTCTCCCGACGAGGAACTGCACTCCAGTACGACAGCTGTATGGAAGCTACCCAATCCGGATGAAGCTCACGGGCAGATCTCGAACGAGAAGAAAAAATAGGTCATAGTGGGCCGGGAAAAAAACCTCGGCGAGACTGCCTGAGCCCGGCGATGACTTCTGAGCCGGTGGTGAGCAACCACTCGCTGGGCTAAGGCGACGTTAAGCTTCTCTCTCCTCACAGGTTTTCTCTTTGAAGGAGCAAAAACGTTTGTCTCTCTCCTTGAGCTAAATAGGGTTTTTTATTTTTATTTTTATGTGAGGCTTCGTCTAAATAATCTCTCAATCTCAAATGTAGACTAGCTAGTTATCGTGTGAAGTGTTAATCATAATCATTTTAATTATCAATCTTTCATTACTTACTGATGTGGTATTAAATGATTGAAAAACTATTTATTATCTTTTATTTATTGCCAATAATTTGTTGTACCATGCAATGACTAAAATTTTCTAAATATTTGTAACCAACAAGGCATTCTACAATGTTGTTGCAGTATTTATTCACTATAAGTAAAGGTTATTAATAAAATAAGTGCGGATAACAAGTGCAAGCACGTACTTGATTCCCCTGTATTCAACCGTGCCAATTTGAGGTTGCAATGACGACCAGACTAATTATATCCTAATCAAACATATATATATATATATATATATATATATATAATACATACTTGTTGAGTTTTGTCCCTTAAGACTAATCGATTGCGAACTTATCATTAAAAGAAAAAGTTTCAAAGTAATCATTCAATAATAAGGGCTCGCTTTAATACTAAGAATATCTCATAATATTTGAGAAGAAAATTATCTGATGCATACAGTATGTGGTATATATGTAAGACCAAGCCCACTGTTAGGCCTTGGCCCAAACCCAACTTCCTTCTAAGGAGCAATACGGCGTCGTGGTCAGGTAAGGTCTTTCCTATTTTTTTGTGTGTTGTTTTCTCCACCGATGGTCTCTCTCTCTCTTCCCTTAATCAGTTTGTGAAATTTCAAAAACTTCCCCTGCCTGTTAACCCCTTTTCCCATGAAATCCCACTTCTCCCCACCCTCTTTCAGTTACTCAAGTTCTGTATTTTTCCTTAGCCTCACACTTTCTCAATCTCTTGCATTTTTCTTCAAAGTGTGTTGGTGCTGCATTTTTGGGTGAAAGTCCAGATTGGGTCCGAAGCTCCTCACGTCGGTAAGGTTCTGTCTTTTTTTTTTCTCTCTCTCTCTCTCTCTGAATCCCATGACCTTGTCGGTTTCTCCTGTCACTTTATATTTTGGTCTCTTCCTTATTTTTAACCTCACTCTCAACAGAAAACTCTCACGTCCTCTCTCTCTTGCTCTGCTGTGATTTTTGGTGGAAATTTCAAATTGGGTTATTGAGATTTCGCACGACGGTAAGCCAAGCCCTCTCTTTCTCTAAATCTGATATCTTGTCACCTCGTGTTGTTCGAAGTTTCTCCCTAAACTTTAGTGAGTTTCGTTATTAATAGGACTGCTTGATGGATAATTACAGGGTAGGTTCAATCCTAGGTAGTGCCATTTGTTTTACTCAAATTGACAGTTCGTTACTTTGGAGATCTTGAAAGGTAATCACGAACACTACTCTTGAAGCTATACTTTATTTCGAAAACTTCTTTTATTCTTGTGGAATTGTATTGTTGGAAGAGTTGTTATGGAAGTTTGCGTGGTAATGTTAAGTGTGGGAGATATGGGTGTTGGAAAATTTTAAGGAGGAAGTTATATGGCTGTTGTGAATTAATTATTGGCTAGTTTTGAAATATGTGTAAATTGTAGAGTTGTAGTGGTGATATAATAAAAAATGTGTGGCTATTTGGGGAAAAACATGGACTGTTTGGTTGTTACTTTTGAGTTGGTGTCGACTTTTGGGATGGTTTATATGAATGCTTTGTGTGAAGAGTTGGTTGGGTAGGCGTGCCATGTGTTGTGATATCATTTGGGGTTGAATTAAATGGCTGTGCAGTTTACGCTATGACCTATTTTTGGACTATTATAAACTTAGCTATTAATTGGTTTACCCAGTTTTATCTCTTAAGAGGCGTAAACTTTGGTTAGTTAAGTTTGGATACTAGTCTGGTATAGTTATTAACTTGTGCATAGTTTTTGTACTATAGGTTATCGTGACGCGGCTAGAGTACAGTTTCAGAATTTAGAGAATACACTACAAGAGTCAGGTAAGCAGGGTTCCTATGCTAAGCTTTACACGAATTATTCAGACTGAGGTTGACTTTCTGAAAATTTTGCATGTTTTGTTATGAAATGAGAACTTGGGAAAAACAACCTTGGTTGTTTATTTGTATTACTCATGAAATCTTTATAAAAATGAGAAAATGTTTCTGACATGCATTGTGTAGACATAAGCTAAATTTTTTCATGATGTCTCTGAAATCTGAAAAAAGTGATATTGAGAATCTAAACATTGTGCATTGATTTAGAAAGATGCTCCAACTTTTATTTTTTAGTATGTGAGAATGATTTGGTTATGTTTTGGTGCTTTGTTTTGTTTTGTTTTGATATGGCATCTAAAACCTTTGGCATGGTGTACTGAATTTTGTATCTGATTGTCTCTGCTCTGCTTTGTTTGGGTTGATACCAACTTTTCTGTCTCTGACTGCACCCACTTTGGATTTCCAAAGTGGTTTTTATGTGGTATTTCCTGTGTGCACACTCAAGGCTTCGAGAGTAATAATGGAAAGATTTCACCTCTGTCTTTGTCTGGTTTGGCCACCGGAGTTAGCACAACCCCACCACGGGGTGAAACATGATCTCTGCTCTGTGAGATGCTCTGTTTTGATGTAATGATGATACTTAGATTACGTTATGCCAAAGTACTCTGGGTTTTATGTGATTTAAAACCATTGCTCTGTTACGTTTGAAAACATGTTTTGTTATGCATAAAAACTCCAAAAGAATATTTTGTTCTACATACTGTACTATGTAAATGCTCATATTTGCATGCTAATATATATCCTCTGCTTACTGAATTGTTGATAACTCACCCCTTATCTTCATAATATTTTCAGATGATGTGTAGAGTCCAACTGAGGACCAGGAATAGGAATTGTGAGCATGGCTAAACTAAGGAGAGGGTGTCGAGTACCCTAGGGTACTACCGTTAAAAGAATGATTATTGATGTCTTTTAAATTTGATGTCTTTTAGATTTAAATATGTATTTGGTTTAGTATGATTTAAGGATTTATCAGTTTAGCATGTTATGACTTTTGGGAGATTGTGGACCCCTTTGTTTATTATTATTGTAGTAATAACTTTGTGGAGTTTATAATGTGTTTATTTGGAAAATATGAGATTGATTATTGTTTATAAAATTTTTGGAGATTTTAGATATGTTGGGAGACATGTTTATAAGTGACAGGTAGTAATTCTCCAACCCATCCGGATACGAGGTGTTACAATGTAATTCCACTTCCAAAGTACAGTTCGAAAGTTGATCAAGTCCCAGATTCATAATAAAGCATGCAAATGAATGTCATACACTACTATTAATTAATTATATAAATATATATCAGCAAATAGTGGGAGACCAACCAGTCTTTTTTGGACAGTAGTCTTCCTTTAGCATTTGTTTTCTTGTGTCGGCGGATCATTCATCTTCGGATAATCTTGGTGTATCTTCAGAATCATGTCCAAAAATGTTGTTGTATGGATCAACAACTGAAGCCTCTGAAGATGCTTCTGACTTATTAGATTCGTCAGAATTATCTTTTTTCAGGGACTTTTGAAGCAAGTAAATTAAATCCTTTTTATTAAGTCATTTGAGAACATTTTTCTTTCTTAACTTAGAGGATTTATCAGATTTAACAGAAGATGAAGCAATTGTCTTTTTTCGTAGTTGAAGCAGGAGCCTGGATTAATGGATATCCAGGTGTCGGTTGTGGAGCAATGACAGGGAATTCTTTAGTATTTTTCAGATCTAGAGCAATCTGAGGGAATTCCCTTATGACAGCATCAATAATATCTTGCATATAGGAGAGTCGATCCTACCATTTTACAAAATAGTAACGGACAAGTATATCACCATTTCTCTCATAGTTCCATTTCATGATCTATGGAGCTTTGAACCATTTATAGAAATGTAGAGAGTAAGCGAATTTGGCCATGTGTCGGTCCAATTTTGAAACAATTTCATTTGTGAAATATTTGAAGGCTCGCTGGAGCTCTCCAGGGAAGATTTCGGGAATAGGTCCAAACTAGTGCCACCATTTTGTGAACCAAATGGGAAGTTTTCCTTTGATCTTTTTGTCGAAATTAAGAAACCAAGAGTAGCTCATATCAGGTGTTTGGAACAGCATGAATTTGAATCAGGCATCAATATAATCTTAATAGTTGTAAACTATTTCAGAATCAGATAGTTGTTTTGAAATAAAGGGGTGAGTGCCCCAGTCTTCTTCAGTGATAATACGAGAAATGTAAGCACTGTGATAAATCAATTTTGATTTATCAGTTTTATCAAAAATAGGTTTAATAACAAGAGAGTCTATTGAATTAGAATACTAAAATAGTATTGGAGGGTTTTCGCTAGATTCTCAGGAATCCAGTGGAAATTTAGGGGGAAATAGCTGGAAGCAATTTTGAATGGATCTGCATATATTGATATGTTTGGTTCAATATAAAATAGATTCCATGAATACATTTTACGAATGTATTCAGTTTTTGAAGCAGGTAGGAAATACTGAGTAGATTTGGCAGATGAAATTGATTTGGCATAAGGGTCGTAAGGGGTTAAGACAGTTGAAGCAAAAGAAGCAGGTTTAATGGTAAGAATACTACCTAGAGTAGTAAACCTATTGGCAATTTCTAGGAGTGAAACAGGCTCACTTTTAATGAGCTTGGAGGTATGTAAAGGAGGAGGGGCAGCAATCTATTTTCTTTTGTCTTTTTTCTTGCTCATGGTTGCTGCAAGAATTCATGAGTAAAGAAATTAGGGATAAAATTTTCAGAACCTTTAATATATTTAATAGCAAAATCAAATACACTTAAAATAGCTTGCCATCGGGCAAAAATATGTTTTGATGCAATGTTTTCAACATCTTTTTCTAAAACATATTTAGCACTTTTGCAATCAATGCGTAATAAAAAATTTTTGTTTAATAAATCACTTTGAAATTTAGAAATGCATAGTACTATAGATAGTATTTCTTTATTAATAGTACTATAATTACGTTGTGCAGTATTCCAGACTCCAGACTGGAATCGAATAATTTGTTCGGATGAGCCTGGCGAAAAAACTTGTTTCAAAATGTCTCCATAATCAATATCAGAGGTATCTGTTTCAACAATTTTAAAAGAATCAAAAGTAGGAATACCAAAACACGGAAGAGTTTTGACATGTGCCTTGATTTGTTTAATAAGATTAGTATGGATTTCTGACCAAATAGGAGGGTACTATGTAGTCTTTCAAATAATGGGCGACATTGTTTCCACATATTTTGGTAGAATTCTGCAACATAGTTAAGAAAACGAAGAAATCTTTACAACTAGGTTTTATCAAGACTGACATCAGGAAATTTGTCAGCAAATTCGATAGCCTTGTTTATAGGTCTAATTTTGCCTTCAAAGATATTATAACTAAGGAATCTAATCTTAGTTTGAAATAATTTAATTTTTTTAGCAGAAACAACAAGACCATTTAATCTAATGATGTCTAGAAACAAATGCAAATGTTTCCAGTGTTCATCAATAGATTTTGAAAATATGAGAACATTATCTATGTAAACAATGATGAAATGGGTAAAAGAATTGAAGATATCATTCATGATATTTTAGAATTTACTAGGGGCATTTTTAGACCAAAAGGCATCATATTTCACTCGTAGTGACCAAAAGGAGCAGTAAAATCAGTTTTGTATTTATCTGACTCACTAATCTGGATCTGCCAAAATCCTGACTTTAGGACAAATTTGGAAAAAACAACAACATCACAGAACCTATGGATTAAGTTATTTTTATTGGGAATAGGATACCTAATCCACTCTAAGACTTTGTTCATAAGTTTGTAATTAATCACTAGGTGGGGGATCCCTCTTTCAATCTCAGCATTCTTTTGGACATAAAAATCTACACAAGACTAAGGAGATTTACTATGTTTAATAATTTTCTTTTTGAGTAAATCAGTAATTTTGTTTTTGCAAAACTCCAAAGTCTCACTATTCATTTGAATAGGTCGGGTTTTTGTTAAAATATTTTTTTCACAAAAATTTTTAATATAAGGTAAAGAAATAATATGTTTCTTCCTATGCCAAAAGGCATTTGGAAGATCGGAACAAACATCATTAATGAAACGTTTGTTAAATTTATCAATTTTTTTATTGAAGCAAAGTACTGGACAATTGTTCAGAAATCTTTTTGAATTTAATCTCTTGTTGAAGGAAATTTAAATGTTTATTTTTTGCAGAAAGCAAATATTGCAAACTTTTGTCAGTATTAATTTCAAATCTTGAGGCAAATTTAAATTTCACTTTCTGTCTGAAAGAATCGGTAGTAATACCGTCCTTATCAGAAAAAAATGGATATAAAGAAGAAATAAAAGAAATTCCTAATATGACTTTATCAGACATATTTCGTACAAGCATAGAAGGAATTTTAAAACAAACATTATCCTGGAAAACATGAGCAATATTTAGCTCATAGATGATTTTCATCTGTGAACCATTTGCCTTGAATAACTTTTTAGTAGATTTTTCATAATATTTACTAAGTATTAATCCTTTCTGTATATAATTCATATCTGATCCAGAATCAATTATAGCAACAACAAAAAATTGAAATTCATGGTAAACAACAACAGTAATTCTGGAAAACCATTTAGGAGGAATAGTATGACGAATTAAACAGATCTAGTTTTCAGAAAACTTGTCTTCTTTCTGGCCAAAATCGAAGTCAATTGTTTGCTCATTATCAGAAGGAATATCTTGAGCAAATTGTTTATCTATTTTAAAACATAAAAATTCTTATTTTAAAACATCATTTTCAGATTTAAGAGTATTGATCTCAGTTTTGAGTTCAATAATTTCTTTTTTGATAATATTAATTTCATGTTGTAAATCATTTGTAGAAACATCTTTAGATTTTTTCTTTTGAAACCTTTCCAAAGTGTCTTGATCAAAGAAGAAATTCTTTTACTGGATCTAGATCTTCTTTTGTTGATTATGTTTCAGAAAACCCAGTAAGACGAGACCAAAATCTCAAACAATTCTGGAAGATTTTATTAAAATAGCCCAACCTACCAACCTTGATTTAAAATTGAAAGGACTTTCTACCTCCTCTCAAGTTACTTCTGCCTATTACACTATCAAGGATGGTGAAACATCCAAGGATAAATCCATAAAGGAAGAAGCTGATAATAAGAAGATGCTTCATCTTTATCTCCTACAGTTTCATATATGGTTGCACCAATTCATCACAGTCAATTCACTGTGATAAATAGAGCTTTTAAATTAGATTTAATTGCTTTAGTTAAAGAATATAGTTCCACTGAAAATCGTGATAAGAGAAAATCTTATCATACTACTTTTTCTACTTCTGAGAAATTACGTGTTAAAAGAAAATGGAAAGAAAAGATGAATGACCTTCAAAGGCATATATTTTTCTTTGATTTTGTTGAAAATTATTATGTTCATAAAAATAATTTAAATGTTGTTAAAACTAATTTTGTCAAGGAAGAAGGCAAGGCTGTGGTTAAATCTAACCACCCTCCTTTAGAGGCAGTACTTATTACCCATAAATAATCTGATATAACTGCTTTCCCTTTTAAAATACCCAGTATAGAGTCCAAAAAAGGGGAAACATGAACTATTGTTTTGACCGAAACAAAAAGGATTATTTAGCAAAATAATTTTGTTAACCTTACTCTTCAAACAATTGGACAACATTGGACAACAACTGGATCGTATTGAAGAAAAAATAAAAAATTCTATTTCTATTTCAAAATCTGTTTCACAAACCATTGAAAAACCTTTGATTATTTTACTAGAGGCTAAAATTGATTTTCAAAACAAACAGGCCAAAATCCTTGATAAAATTAATCAAATGCTTGCAGATATTAAAAAAGAACAACCTTCTAGTAGTGCTTTAACTAGCAATGAAAAGGAAGTTGTTCTTATTGAAACTACAGATGAATCATCTGATAGTGATTCCTCTACTGTTAAAAATATATATATATATATATATATATAGATATATTTATATAAATATATATTGCATCCTCGATCTAATATAAGCCTCCCCGATCGTCATTCTAAATTCTTCTGGATTTTTGTAGTAGTCCTAATTCCTTCTATATATCTCCAGTACACCTAAATGAATAACATGCATTTCGCATGTGATTAATTAAATGTTAAAACAGTTTTTGTGATCATTTGACTTCTGAAGAGGGAAAAAAACTTTAACTAGAAGCCATGAGTACTACTAATTAAGGTAATTGATCAAATCAAGCAATTAATTAAGCTGCTTATCAATGTTGCAAATTAAAATTAGGCAGTTGCATTTTCCAGATTATGATTGATGTCACGATCGATTGATATATATATATATATATATATATATATATATATATATATATATGTATAAGAGTAGTGATACATCTATTGACAAATTCTACCGAGAAGGCTAAATGTCTTTAAATTTTTTTCATACACTATTTTTATATCTGTAAATATTTTAAAAAAAATACAACATCATTAAAAAAATACTTAATTACTAAATAAAAAAACAAAGTATCGGTAGAGACTTTCGGCACCTCATTTCGGTGAGTTTAGCATTATTATATATATAATAATTGGGTACTTTCACAATAAATATACATATATATTCTATGATTAAAAGTGGCTATCGATTTGAAACAGTGATGAACACTAACTTTTGTTCATCCGTTTTCTTTCTTTGTTTTACTGGTTTTGTCGCAGCCCATGTGCACAACTATGCTTTGGTCCTCATTTGCAAAGTGGCTATCGATTTGAAACAGTGATGAACACTAACTTTTGTTCATCCGTTTTCTTTCTTTGTTTTACCGGTTTTGTCGCAGCCCATGTGCACAACTATGCTTTGGTCCTCATTTGCGTAATTACGTTATTGTCCTCTAATTGATGTTTAAAAATACAATTAGATTTTTTGTTCTTCTAATATTAATTATAATTATAATTATAATAATAATAATAATAATAAATATTAATATCTTACAAATAATCTCAATTGAAGATTTTTGTTTATTAAACTTTTGTGGAACAAATTAACAACTTAGGATTTTTTTTTTAAATAATAGTATATTCGCATATAATATTATTTGAAAAATTAACAATTATATTCATATTATTTTTTTGTAGTAATTCATAAAAATAAATCATAGTCATTTGACTAATAATATTTTCATTTTACAAAATGCAATTTTTATTTCTAGGTTCCAATCTATGTCAGCTTATAATTTTGGTCTTTAATTTATCATATTCACTATTTTATTTTTTGTCATAACGCATTCGATATTAATCTATTTTTTATGCATTTTTTAAATTATTATGAAAAGAATTAATAACACTTTTTATCCTTTGAAAATTATTTGGTAAGAACATGCTTTTATTTTCTAAGGTCGATATTGCAATTCCATATTTAAAAAGAATAATAATATTATATTTGAGTAAAAAATGAAAATATTGTCTTTAAATTTAAAGAATAATATTTTATTACTATAGAATATCATTTCACAAAAAAAAAAAATTGTCTTCATATTATTTCTCATAATAATGAATCATAATAAATCACTTTTTAAATTAATAATATTTTCATTTAAAAAAAAAACATTATACTTTTTTAAATTTCAAATTAATACTCTCTTTTTACATTTTATCATTCCAATAACGCTTACATCTATGTAGTTTTCTGAAAAAATTAAAAATATTATTATCTTATTTTATTTTCATTTATTATTATTGTTGTTGTTATTATTATTATTATTATTATATACATGTCTAATTGGTCTTACAACTAGTGGAGCAATGCATGTCCTATTATGATTTCAATATAATTAGTTAATTTTAAATATTATATTTGTTATGTATTCAATAATTTTATATTTTTTGTTTCTTCATTTTTTTTAAATATATTTATAATAATTTGTAAAATTTTTTGCATAGATTTATGATTATCTTTACCTTTATCATGTGTGTTGTTTTAATTGATATACATCTTAAAATTCATATCTACCATATTAAAAATACATTAGCACTTTCAATAGGGAATACGTGCCTTACACGTAAGCTCTTATCTAGTATATATATATATATATAAATTTATAATGCATGGGTTGTGGTCTTTTGAGAGCAGCTAATCTATTTATTTTTTCTTACGCAAATTAGTCGGTCCTTGCAAGTTGCAACTAGCACGACGCGGTACTTCTCTGCCCCTTTTTTCCTTGGGCGCGCAATATAATAGACCGGCAGGTCCGGCACTAATCAATGAATTATATATAGTACGTCAACGCAAATACTTATAAACCCGGACGACTGGGGTACGTTGTTTTCCCTTCTAATTTCTAGCTAATATATATAGAAATTCTATAGAAAAGTCTTACACTTTACACCTCCACCTGATCAAATAGTTGATTCTTAATTTATTTTGTAGTTTGTAAAAACATATATATGTCTACATATATACACATGCAACATGTTAATAGATTATGAGATTCTTAAACTTATTAATTTTAGACGCCAATTATGCATTTGTGATACGTACGTGTCGTCATTTGATTAATCTTGATTTGAGAATTAATTCCGACGTGGCGCCCAGCCAGTTTTCCACCCCTAAAGATCAAAATGTTTTGTTGCGAATGTGAAGGCCGGAAAGGCAATATGCATGTGCCCAACTGCATGACTAATTGGGTCTTACCTCAATTCCTCATTCATAAACCTTGACGTCCTAAAGTTGCTTCTAATTGGTCCTATATAAATGGAATATTTTACTTTTTGGTCCAAATTATTAACGTATACTTCATGTTCAATTGACTAATATGCCCAAGAAAAATGGGTCTGCTTTCACAATTCAGATCACACGATCCCGCCACATATAACATACTAGACACGGTTATTAATTAGCAGTCTATAAATAGCATCCAATCCATGAGCCTTCTGCAACATCCATCCCTACACCTTAATTGCTTGCTTGATTTCACCATTTAGTAGTACTCATGGCTGCTAAAAGATCTCCCCTCTTCTCCTTGATCACTCTCGGCTTCCTCCTTGCCCTCATTCCCCTCCTTTCTCATGCAACAACTCCACCTCACTCTTCTGACCAAAAAACATCACCCTTTGGATTTCTCAAGCATCTTCAGGGATGCCACAAGGGTGAGAAGCTCAAAGGTATCCATAACCTCAAAATGTATCTTGAAAACTTTGGTTATTATCACAAAACCAAAAACAACACCCATGCCAATGATGATGATTTTGATGAACTCTTAGAATCTGCCGTCAAAACATACCAGCAAAATTATCATCTAAAGGCCACTGGGACTTTGGATGCGGAAACGGTATCAAAGATGATGATGCCTCGTTGTGGCGTAGCAGATATCATCAATGGTACAAACTCGATGCAATCGGGCAAGAAGAAGCATCACCACCGCAAGGGCTCATTTCATACCGTCTCTCATTATACTTTCATGTCTCCAAGTGCCCCAAAGTGGCCAACCTCAAAGTATCATCTCACCTACAGGTTTCTCCCAGGAACCCCAACTCAAGCCAGGAGTCCCGTCGCACAAGCTTTCCGAACTTGGGCAGGAAACACGCACTTTACCTTCTCGCAGGCTCAAGGCCAGTCAAACGCAGATATCACTATCGGTTTTGGTAGTAGGGATCATGGAGACGGGAATGCTTTTGATGGAACTGGTGGAACCATTGCTCATGCATTTGCGCCAACAGATGGGAGATTTCATTACGATGCAGATGAGCGGTTTAGTGTTGGTGCAACCTCGGGTGCATTCGACTATGAGACAGTTGCTTTGCATGAAATTGGGCACCTTCTTGGACTCGGGCATAGCTCAGTTCAAGGAGCAATCATGGAACCCAGTATCGCTGCAGGAGTGACTAAAGGCTTGCATGCAGATGATATTGCAGGAATTAAAGCCTTATATAATGTTTGAGAAATGTCTTACAAGAATTTAATGGGAGTAGATTATATATTATAGAATAAAGCATTTGTTGCTTATAAAATAAACTGTGATCGAAGTAGGCCATATTGTTTTGGCAAGAAGAGGGATATAGTTTAATAAATTAGCTGTTAAGATTTATGTCTTAAAACATTAGATTGAATTTTCACTTTATTAATAAAGTCAAATTTAGATAATCGTGAATATCTTGTTAATTTGGGCAATTATAACTCCTGAGATGAATTGATGTGCTCAGTTATAATGTATGCTAATTAGGTGCATTTTATTTTCTTACTTGCAAGATGGTTTAGATGAAAATTAATGAGTTGGCATGGTTGAGGACAATTGTCAAATTTTCATGGATCTTGCCTCATGAGTACGCCCTGTTATAGATTTTCGGATGATAGAAAGAGTACTAAATGCTCATTTTCCATAGACTCAAAAAAAAAAAATCAGAGCACCGGTACCTTTGAGGTTATGGATGCCTTTGAGCTTGTGATGATCATCTCCCTTTTGATATCCCAAAAAGTTCCCTGTGAACTAAAAAGTGGGATTTTTTTTTTTTTTTCAGTTGTGAGGATTGACTCAACCAAAAAAAAAAAAAAGGGTTGAGTCAATCACGTCATACAATCACTCGAAGTAATTGATTTGTAATTGACAAGTAATTGATTTTTTTTTATTTTTGTAATTGATTTGCTTTGAATCCTAAAGAGAAGAAAAAATCTTAAAATAACTCATAGTTTTGTAATTAAAATAATATAATTATGGAGTGATATATCAAAACTTAAGTTCGATCCATATTTGCTCTAGACAAATCAAAATTATCTTTTTAGAATATAATTTTTGTATATTATTTTTATTTTAAAATTTAAAAAAATTTGTGTTTTTTTTAAAAAAGAAGATCCGGTTACATAACCGGATCTAGGATCCAGTTTCATCACCAAATCCAGGATCTAGTTTCATCTTATCCGTCCAGGTCCAATCCGGGTAGATAATCACTTGGATTGACCCGAATTTATAGGTTCCAGACCGAACTGAAAAAAAATCCGGCCTAGTTGCACACCCCTAACCACATCCACTTCATAGCATCTCTCTAATGTTGATTATTTATTTAATATTATCTGAAATATTTATACAAATAATAATTAATATTATAAGTTATCTCACTCTCCTCTTATAGACGTAAATCTGTTCATAATTTAGGAGTGGCAAATCGTGTTTTCGGGTCGTGTTAAGTTATGAATATTCGACTATATAGGTCAACCCGAACCCAACCCAACGCATTAAGCTAAACGTGCTAAACTTCCAAACCTTAACCCGATCCATTTAGATAACAGGTCATGTCGTATCACCCATTTTGATCCGTTTAATAATTAATTATAAATATATTAACACGACACAACTAATTTAAATCATTTGTTTCATATAAATGGGTTGAACTTAAACACATAATTCATTTGACATGATTAACATAATTTCACATACAAGTTAAAATCTATATTTATTAATAACCACAATAATCTATATTTATTAATAATCACAATATCTTAAAAAATATACATCAATATTTTTAAAATTTTAACATATAATAAAACCAATATTACAAACCATACAGTAACAAGTATGAGTATAGGTTTAAAGTTACAATGCCAATAATAAAAACAATAAAAGTATAATCATACTGAGAAATACCATTAATATTACAATTTAACAATAATAAAATTTTAATTTTGAAATAAATTCTAAACAGATCAAAACAGGTTAATTTCGTGTTAAGCGGGTTGACTCGTTATTGAAGGTCTGTTTATAAATCGTGTCTTAACTTGTCAATCTATTTTGACCGAATCCGTTAATATCAAACTTAAACTCGCTAATTTCATATCATATTCGTATTGAATTCATGAGTTATATCACATATTATCATTCCTAATTCATATAACCAATGTCAACAGCGTAAATTCATTTCCTTTTTTATTATTTTGACTTTTCTTGGTTTAATTTTCATAGTTTGGTAGAATTCTGCTAATGTAGCCATCTTAAAAAGGAGGAACTCCAATAATATTATTATCTACTGATCACATTGTCAATGCCAACGACTGTGAGTTTATGGCCACAAATATGAAATAACACTATTTTCTTAAAAGAAAATATTAGCCTGAATTATGACCTACACTTTTTTAGTTTATGGACAAATATATACACACATTATCCCGCAATTAGATGCATGCATGCATACATTATTATCACGAAATTATTCTTCAAAAAGATGCGATTTTGATTTAGCCAATATTTAATCTGCATGCAGCATGCATTCAACGCGTTTCACTTTCCCCTTTCAAAACCACATGCATTCCATTAATTAGCTACCAATCCCGTTACGGATCAGTACTCCCCTTAGAGAAATCATGAAAATAGATATTTTGATGCATGTGTATATATATATATATTTATTTATTTATTTATTTAAATGATTTGTATAATAAGTTCCAAATAGTCTTATGCAAGCATTTGTAAAAAGTAAACCTCATTTTAAAAAAATGTAAAAAAAATTATTCTTTATTCCCGATTGGAATGATTTAGGTCTTGTTTGTTTTCATGACCAAAACTCAAAATTTTGAAAACCTCCCATCCCATCATTATAATTTTCTCAAATCCTCATACAAAATAAAATAAACAATTCAATTTTTTCAAATCTCAAAACAAATATAATATTAAAAAATATATTCTAAAAATATTTTATTCAACTTTTCAACTTTAATCTCATCTCATTTCTGAAAACAATTCAACCATTTCTTTCTTGATAAGTTCATGATGCCATAAATACCGAAGCATCAATTTGTTTCACTTCAGTCCGGCCCATACAATTAAGGATCGATTTGGATAGTGAGTTGATTTGAGATGAGATGAAATAAAAGTTGAATAAGATTTTATTAGAATATAATTTTTTTATTTGATAAAGTAGAATTGTTTATTATATTTTATTTAAAAGTTTGAAAAATTTATAATAATTATTAGATGAGATGAATTAAAAGTATTTTTAAATCCAAACAAGACCTTAGTTTCACCTGGCTTGTAATTGCATTCATTTTGCATGTCAAACTATATAAATATATGGGGGCTGCTAGAGACACAACACTACAAGAAAAAAAGTCTATTACGGCGATTTTATTTTCCTTGCAAATAAAATCGCCGTAATAAGTAGTCATTTGCAACGAATTTGATATCGCCGCGCACTTTCAACCTCAACTCATTTGTTTTTTTTGCAGCGATTTTACCACATATAGCGACGAAATTAATCGTCGCAATAGGAAATAATATGTTGCGACGGTGGGTTTTGCGTCGGTATTTGAGTTCCTGGGCGCCAAATGCAAGAAAACATTTGTATTTCCCCCCCCCCCCCTTTCTTCACTTCCCCCTGTTTTAGAATCCCGATTGCCAAACTCTCCGAAATTTCCTTCTTCAACCTCCATTTTCATCTACCCGTAAGACATTCCCCCAGTTTGCACACGACGATTTAGGAGCTCCAGATTCCATACCGTTGCAGCCTCGTCGACCACTTGGTTCTCCTTTCGCAGAACCCTGGCCCCTCGTTCCAGATTCGAAGTGAACCAAAGTTTGTGCCTCCACGTCCGTTTCCGAGTGATTGTTTTGGGAAGTCCAATATCAGCAGTCGAGATCTTCGATCGACACAGTGGGGACTCTCTTTCATGCACCGCAGGTATCTATGGTTCCCTATAAGAAATATCTCTCCCCCTTCATCCTCGCATGAGTTGCTTAGTTCAAAAATTGTGCATTTTGGTGGTTTTGATTAAGTGTGTGTCTGAAAGCATGTCCTTTCTGGGCGTATGGTAAGCGTTCTTGTTTCTGTGTGAACCCCCCTTTTTTTTATCTGTAGCTCATGGATTTTTCCCCTTCGTTTGGTTTATTCATGGCCCCTTCACTGGTTCATTGTTTGTGTTTGTCTCCTTTGACTGACTTTGAAGTTCCAAACTATCACCCATTCAAAATTAGTGAAAATGTTGGGTAATTGAAGTTACAAACTGTCGTTGATCATCCAACCTGATGCATTTAAAGGAAAGGGAATGCCTTTTATGTTTTCTGCTATATTCAAGTGCAAAAGGTTAGTTAGAAATCACTGGTACTAGCTTAGCTATCCTTGTATTATGTTATAGTTGTCTTTGTCTATTTTAATGAACTGACTTTTGTCCATACATCTAAATAATGCTTCTCCTTTTCATCTTAGCTAAGTTTTGCAATCGAATACAATCTTTATTGCGTCGGGGGGAAAGTATATATTATGCCTCAAGAGCTGTGATTGGTTCCGAGTTTCATTATCTACATTTGTTGAACTGATTATAGTTATAAAACATTCATATATTTAATTGTTTACTTACTTCAAATGTTAGTTTCTTGGGTGCCGAAAGAATCTTTGGTATGCATAGGTGGGGGAAAAGGATTCCTGTGAATAACATATTACAACTAACACTGGTTGAACAGTTGAAAATATAGCATGTTTTAAATTGAAAATGATTTCTGTTAATAGTTGCAATAGACTTATTTATGAAGACCCTATGATAGAGAAGTAATGTGTTTTGGTCCCAATAAATTACAACTTGTTATTTTTTTATTTGTCCCAGGTAGTTTAATCAAGCCTACAAGAGAAAATTCTGCTTTAAAAATTAATCACTATACATATGGACTTCACAAATAAGAAAGGTTTTGCTTTAAAAATACTAAGGTAATTAAAAGTACCTATAGTACTACATGTTTAACTAAAAAAAAACAAATCTCACAATTGAGTTGACATGAGATCAAACGTTGGTGCCATTAATTATATATAAGGGGGAATAACAATGAAACACATACATACATGTAATTGCAAACAGAAATGGGCAAAAAGATCCCAGTACTTTTCTTCTTTTAACTTGCCCATTTCACCTCTATATGAGATCTGATCAATTTGGTTTATTTGGCAGGAATCCCTGACCAAAGTACAATTAACAGTTGATTACTGGGAATAAACAAGTTATTCTTATATAGCATCCCACAAATGGCAAGTCTTAGTGCAAGAGTTTAATAGGAAAACAACTATAATTAATGATGTCAACTCTCCTAATAAGATTACAACCATGCATGATATATGCAAAACTACTAGTTGACATCCATCACTTAGATCTCTTTTATTCTCAAGTATCATGATGGAAACAAAGAAGGAACTTGACACAGCTGACATGACAGCCAACAACAGCTTCCCACATTTATCCTAAAAATATTATTTTTAATCAAATAATACCAAATTCTAGCGCCAACACTAGCAAGCAATAAATATGTAGATATATATATAAAGAGTGATATATATATATATATATATATATATATATATATAAGTTACTAGATTTTTAGTACTATGGACTATACCATATGTCCTCATAGAAGAACTTCTTGTCTTTAATCAATGCATGCTGTTTGCAAACAGAGTGCTATGACGACAAGATCCATCATGCAGCTGGACTTGACATGATGAATGCTTTGCCATTATCATTTAACAATCTGGGATAAAGATGCCACCCATTAATTTATGCCAATTATTTCGGGGTACTTGATTTATTTAATTAGTCATTATGTTCCACATTAGATATTAAGTCGGTGTCAGGAATTCTCGGTGGGCAGGATGAACAGGTAATATATTGAAATCCCGTATGCCATTTCCTTTAGAACTTCCTAGTTGATTTAATGTTTGGAGTGTGAATTACATTGATAAGTGTGTGGCATTTTTACATCCATTTTGTTGAAGTACTATATAACAGAACTTAGTTCCTTAAACCAGTTGCATCAGATTGTTAATACCGAAAGTTAATGAAGAACTTGTTCATTCTGATGGCAGCAACTTGCTCTTTTGGTTTTGCATTTGTGCATTACTGCTTCTTGAAGAAGATCCCATTCCCATGTTGTGGAAGTCAAAGAAACAAATGAAGGAGATATGATTTAAGCAGTAGTAAATTATATAGGGGAGCTATTAATTCCTTCAATCAAATCTATGGTGAGTAAAAAAGCTTTAACTTTTAGAGTCCCTATATCTGTAGAGCCTTGAATGTTCAGAGTTTCAGACACTGTAGAGCCTTCAACCAAATCCCTTTCCCATGTTGTTTGTTTTTCTGCAACAGATGGTATAAATATGTTATTCTGCAGAAGAAATTGATGAAAGTATGCAAAGTAGCATATGGGTATCTGTTAAGAACAGATGCTTGTACCTACAGGCTGCAAGTCATTGTTTTCAAGCTCAAATCCATCTCAAAAGTTATTCCTTCTTGTAAAGAATATATCTTGAAAAGGAAAGTTGAAAATTTGTAAAATGAAATTTTGGAAATGAAATTTGAAACTGTTTGTAGAGGCGAATGTTATTGTTTGGCCAAGAATTCAAACAATTTATAACCATGTGCAATTATGCCCCTGGGTATGTATGGTTCATTTAAACAATACCTTTTGACATAAAATACAAACTTATTGGTCCTGAAAATGCTCAAGTGGAATTAATGTCTTTTCTGACTTGTGTTAAGTCATTGCAGCAGAATGTGCTGCCTAAATAGTTTGAGATTTATATTGTGAGGTTTTGTGCATTATGTTCTGTATTTCCTTAGATTTTTCTTTCGTGCCAAGTTGATGATTGTGCCTTTATTGTTGGGCTAGTTTCACTTAGTTTCTGCTCCTGTCATTGAATGAGTTCCTGTGTTGCTGCAGGTGCAGAAGCAATGTTTGCTGACTTAGGCCACTTCTCTGTACGTGCCATACAGGTTTATTTCATCACTACATCAAAACATTTTTTTCTTGGAGAATAAATTCATGTATTTGCTTTACGAGAGGCTCCTTATAAATAACCCATACTATTTATCCAGATTGCCTTTACTTGTGTGGTTTTCCCTGTCTTCTTCTTGCTTACAGGGGCCAAGTTGCTTATCTGATGAGATACCCAAATTCTGCAGAAAGAACATTCTATGACTCTGTGCCGGGTAACACCTTTTATTGATGTGGCTGCTTATATATGTCAAACAGACCCAATATTGGGAATCCAATGCTTAAATCATTTTTTTTAATAAGAAAAACATTGGATTGTTTGCTACCCTCACTAGCTAATCCAAAACCATGGCATCTAAATCAGTCATTTTTATCTTTAAAAAGCTCTAGATAAAGTCACTTTTTTATGGAGTTAAGTGCAGTGGATTAGAATATGAACACTATAGTTGATTGCAAATGCAAACTATTTCTATCTTCCAGGTTATCTTTGATGAGCTTGGATCCAGCAGATTCCTATGAACTAACTATTTATTAATATTCTCACTAATTATTGCGTTGGACAATATTTATTAATATTCTCACTAATTATTGTTTTGTTATTCTTTCTAGGGAACTTCCCATTTTTTATAGGCCATTAGGCATTATGTTGTTGCTAATCCATTTCCCCAATGACCATGTTGGACAATATTTATTAATATTCTCACTAATTATTGTTTTGTTATACTTTCTAGGGAACTTCACATTTTTTATAGGCCATTAGGCATTCTGTTGTTGCTAATCCATTTCTCCAGTGACCATGTCTTGCAGAATGGATACTCTTCAATTTTATCATTCACAAGGACTGACATTAACAATACGGTGACAAAATTGAGCAGTAAGGGAAATTACCATGAAAGCAAGGGGTTCTTTGTTTGTTTCATTCTTGTTTTCT
Organism: Cyclocarya paliurus; assembly: GCA_029856935.1. Taxonomy (NCBI): domain Eukaryota; kingdom Viridiplantae; phylum Streptophyta; class Magnoliopsida; order Fagales; family Juglandaceae; genus Cyclocarya; species Cyclocarya paliurus. The sequence goes on along the minus strand of CM056954.1, from coordinate 10,373,108 downwards.
TCTTTAAAGGAAGTTTCTTCCCCAATTATTCTATCCATTCAGGTCACAAGAGTTGTAATGTTTTGAAGTAGGGAGTCACCTTTTTAGTTGTTTTGTTTACTTCCATCATGCTTTGTGTGTATGGGGGTGTATTACTGTTTTTTCCTTGGCCTTCTCAATCGATATTTATACTTCTTAATTTTGATTCCCTGGTTTCACAAGCTGTGCATCGTGGTTATGGAAAAGTTCTTGGGTACAATCACTTTACCATATCTTCACAATTTTGGGTTGGATGTCTGAAATTGTTCCTTTCACATAGCTTAAACTTTTTTATTTTATTTTTATTTTGGTTTATGGGATCATCCAGAGGACTCTAATGTGCAAAGAGGTGCATATAATTCCATTTTGGTTTTCTTTTGAACTAGTCAATGGGTTTTTCTTTTTCTTTTTCATGTTTATGGTTTAAAGTTTGGCACTTTCTTACCAGATTTTATACTTTGGTCAACTGTTTTTATTATAGTTTCCAGGTGACTCCATGTTTTTTATTTTTGACATGAATGGATTGTTTTGATCATTGGCATTAGATCTCTTTGTAAGTTATTTATTTGATAGCTTATTCTTTTACTGAAATACACATGCTCACGCATCCACGAACATATGTTTATTTACAAAGCATGAAAGATATAATTTTAGTTAAACTTATAAATAATTCTTGGATGCTTTCAGGCCAAAGGAGCAAGTGTTGGTGATGTGTTTCTTGCAGAAGCAATGTGTGCTTTCCATGATAGAAGAATACCTATACCTGTAAGCATACTGTACTTTACAGACAAAAAGGGGAAAAAAATGTGTTGTACTTTATCATTTTCACTCTTCCCATGTTTGGTGAAGGAGATCAGCAGTGGCTTACATGTTTATTCATTAGTTAATGATTTTATTCTCTCATTTTCGTGGCATTTAATTGGGCAGTTAATGAATTAGTTCCAATCATTTGCTTGACAAGTAAGCGAGTTAACTGCACTATGTTTGTTCATTTTTGTTTTTGCATTTAAATTTTATTTGCCTTAAATGTCTTCTGCAGGTGTTTATATGTATGGAATTGGTTTATGCCAGGCCTTCTCCTCTCCCAATCTTCTTTAGGAGCTTAATCTAAAGGTGATTACTGTATAATAGAGTGCTAATAGATTTTGATCATTATGTTTACAACTCAGATTGTATTATACATTCTCCTCTGAATAAAGTATCATTCTCATATACTTGGGCATTTGTCTACCTCTTATATATGTTGAAGCTTCATATGAATAAAAGATGCTTCACGAGCACTGTAACTTGTGAAAATTGTGTAATTTTTTTTTGTGCCCAAAAAAAATTGGATAGATTAGTGTTTTCACTTAGTGCCCAAGATCCACCTGGAAGATTGGTTATGAAAAAGTTGCTCTATAGATTGATTGGTACTGTTGATTGGACTCTTTTAAATAGAATGACATGAATGTTTCCAGGAGGAAGCCTTGAGGTTAAACTCACTAATGATCCATCTATTTTGCAAAAAAGTAGATAAATAATAATAATTTTTTCTTTTATATTTTTCTCATCCCTTGATTCATAGATGTGATTTCCTCACCGTGAATGTTAGCCAATGAGAAGGACTTCCCTAAACAGCTGTTAAACTGTGCCTTCTTTATGCTATATTGGTGCAGGTGTTTCCCAATTTCAAAGAAGCTATTGAACTTTTAATGTATTTAGGTTTAAGATTTTAGAAATCACATCTGTAATGCTTGCACATGGGGGTGACAAATGAAGCATTCTTCATATACTTGAAAATGAGTGGAAAGCTGTACTATATTTAGTTTGAGATGATTTTCTTTGTATGTCAGGATTGCTTTGCCCCTATAATAGATTCAATTATGGATAGGAATTTATTTTTGTGACATTTTATATGATTTTCATTCTCAAGCTTGGTTTATCTGGGATTTTTTGGTTTTAGTTCTTTTTATTCTTAAGCATATACTATAGTCCTTTCATTTGAGTTAAGGAGATCATAATATGGTTATATTAGGAGTAGGGATCTTTTTTGAGAATGTCAAAAGAACTATAAACCAATATGCAAGGTAAAATTCTGCTGTAAGTCATTTTTTTTTTATTTTCTGAAAATCCTTTTCCGGCGAATTTTTTGCGCCGCAAAAAACTTTTTGTGTGAATAAAACTTATTTGCGGCGACACTATATTGTCGCAAAACTTATTCCAGCGACAATAACTCGCTGGGATGTATTCTGGCGACGAAAAATGAAAATCGTCGGAAATACTTTCATATGGATTTTACTATTTGCGAAGCAATATCAGCGCCGCAAAAATTTTTTGGCAGCGATTTTTTCAAGTATTTGCAACGCAAATTGTCACCCGGTGGAGTGCCCTTTTCCAGCGCGTTCTATATATTTGCAACAGAGATGGGAACGCTGCAAATAGTTTTTGCAGCGACAATGACAGACGCAAAAAAGTTTTCTCATTCCCATCGATAGCTTGTTACACTGCATTTCACCCATTACTTGCAGCGATTTATTAACGACGCTGTTATATATTTGCAACGCAAAAGGTCATCTGGTGGAGGCCTTTTTCTCAACACCTAAATGCTTATTTGCGGTGATCTTAAAAACGCTGCAAATAAACTTATTTCCAGCGTTTTATGTTAATTCGACGCTAATAAACATCAGCATCCACTTTTTGGCATTCAATGTGCAACGACTCAAAAAACGCTGCAAAAAATGTTTAGCGGCGATTTTCATTTTTTTGCAGCGAATTTGTAGCGCCGTAAAAAGCCATTTTTCTTGTTGAGAAAGTAAATAACTTAGCCTTGCAATATTTGCAGTATTTGGATATGCGGATGGGATGGATATATAGAGATTCTTTATATAGTTTTTTTATTGAACTCCAAGAAATCTAAATTCGGCTGGGGTACGCCACCGTCGTTGGCGAAAAAAAAAAAGGGCTTAAATAGCTAATCCCGACCTCCTCATGTTAAGATGATCGTGCAAAGTTGTTCACCACATAGCTGGGACTATCGCGGAATATTAACCTTGTACTGCTTCATGGAACGGAAGAAATTCCCTTTTTGACAATCAATATCGGTCATGTTTAAGATCAGATAGAAGAAGATTCCAAGTTCTAGCTTAAACAGCTGTATCCTGCATGCATTCAGGCATATCATGCTGGTTAAGAGCATTAGTATTAGATTTATTAAATTCATCTTTAAAATTTGATGAAAAGTACATAATTTCTATAAATGTAATACTTTTACATCTATAATCCCACATTAGATTAGCTATTAGATTTATCAAAATAATAATATAATATTATTTTTTTAATAATAATATTTTTATTTTTTTTCATATTTTATAATCACACTAATCATATGTTAATTAATAATTTAATTTGATTATTATATTATTATTACAAGATGGTTGGAGATTAAATGTGAATAGAAAAGACCTTTAGAGATTAAAAATGAATAAAAAATAGATTTGATGAGTGAATAGTAGCCCTTCAAATTTGAAGAAACCCATAGATTTACTGTAGTTAAAAGTTTCACATTTATGTCTTTAGCTAATTCAATGCAGCTCTTTTTTTATGAGATTCATCATATTTTACATTTGACTAGGTTTTTTATGAAGCCAATGCCAATACTCTAACATCATTACTAGCAGCCACATGATGAAGTAAAGTAGACAACAACTAGCTAGCAAATCCTCACTGCTGGGTTATAAAACAGAACAAAGTATCGAGACGAAAATAACAAAACAAAACAAAAACCTTGGGTCCGCCCACAGTTATTGTCTCGCGCGTCACACGTACATTATTGAAGACGAGATGCATGTGTGAGAATGTGAGTTCGCCATGGAGTGGTTTTGGTTTCAGAATATGTTTAGAAGTAGTTGTATTTATCTGAGTTTCACTCCTTCCCTCCTTTTTTTTCTTACTTTTTAACTATATCTATGTTAAAGGAATGATATGCATAAGTCACTATTTATTCTCATACGGTCATATCCCACACCTATAACTTTTGCACAAGGTATAAACTATAAGGTGATGAATAGTGACTGATGAGAAAAAATTTTCTCTATATAATATAAGACTCACGGTATTTTTTGAAGAAGTTTCCTGTTCTAAAATGAATGATTTTTACTATTATTAATGGAAACATGAAGATTTTTTAAGAGTAGAAAGGGTAAAATTGGTTAATGGGCCGATTTTGTTAAAATTCTGAAAAGGGTCTGAATTAATTCATGAGGAAATTTAAATAATCCATAATTAATTAAAGAAAGTGCTCTCAAGAATCTAGAGCTGTATAAAGACATATGGAAGAGTACTTCGGTGTCCATTACTTTAGTTGGCGGAATCCCGAGACTTCGATTTGGCTGTAAACTTTATTAAACAAGAAGTTAAAAAGAAGTCGCCGTGAAAGATAGTTGTAGCGTCTTTTAGGTTTTGTTGCGGCGAGGCATGTTGCCCCTGTTACGTTTTTATGACGACCATTAACCTTTTGTTACGTACAAAGGCTGCGACAAGCTTAACCTCTATGATATGGTAAAGTGGGGTTACCCAGTGAGGGAGGAATGCATGCCACCATGATTTTCTACTCTAAGGCGACCTTTCCACGTCTAGTTTTGGCATTTCTCGGACTATTCATGACTAGCTAGCAATTCCAATTTATAATAGTGTTGTATGTCTGTTGCTTGAATCTGGACTATGTAATCTATTCCACTTAATTAAACGTGTTCCACGTGTAAGACGGAGATTGTTAAGAATATAATATAAATAATTAAATTTATATCTTTTCATCGACTTAAGACAAGTGTGAAATGATGTTTGGAAGATTATTAGGTAGTTCTGGAGTTTAGATGATTTGACACTCATGTTCTACATTGAATCTGTTTATGTAACAATCATTAAGTTTTAATCATTTTACTTTCAAAAATAAAATGAGACCTGTTTGTTATATGGGATTACTCAATAATTATTTAAATAGAAGTAATACTAGAAACAATCATGTATGGATTGTGCAAATATTGTATATTTCTTTTGAAAAAGAGTAGGATTTTTTATTAAAAAATTAATTTTTTTTATATGAATCTCATGTTTACTCATTTTTTTCAAAAGTAATGTGTGGCACTTACACACTACAAATATTATTTATCTTTAATTATCTGTATTATATTATTAACAACATAATCATAACCAAGTTGGATCACACGATTTGCTAGCACTTTGAACAAGAGGACTGTAAATGAAATCCGTTAGGCATAATTCTAACAAAATGCAGAAACTAGATACCATACGGTGAAGGAGATGTAGATGCATGTCTCGTGAGAAAAAGGGAGAGGTACTTACTACTTACATAAATAGGTCCGAGAATTTTATTTGCAGTTGGGAAATGTATTTTCCCAAATTGGACCAATTGGACAGTCGCGACAATATTTCCTAAGATATTCTGTTCAAAGTTTAAATCAACATCCTTATTTTGATGAAGAGAAATTTCATTTACATTTCCCGAGTGGGGATTGCATGTGCAAACCTTTCATTAAATAGAAAAAAATACCATTTTGAGAAAGATATTATTGTAATTTTAAAAAAATTTAAAGACAAAATTGACTAAACTTGCATGAGCAGTCCCGAGTGGAGACTGTCCGTAGCATTGCTCTTTGATAAAAATCCACTTAAAAGAGAAAGACAAGATACGTATTAAAATTGGGAAAGCAAAATATGCGATTAATAACATGAACAAAATTCTAAATACTTCAGAATCACATATTTGTTTTAGTTATTGATCAATTGCTGAAATAGTTTACACAATTGCCCAGATTTCAAAAAGAAAAGAAAAAGATGAAGAATAATAGTCTATAGATGCTTGTAGTCTATGGCTTATCGACTAACTCATTGTAGAAAAAGGAAATAAAAAACAATATAGTAAAAATCATTCAATGCTACAAAATATAATTGTTTTCTGAATAAATACTTGGGACATGTTGGAATTCCTTGTGGGGGAGCAGAGACTTAGATGAGAAACAGGGAACAAAGAAGCAACCATCGTCCTATTCCGAATCCCTCCGGGTTTCACTTGTCAGCCACATTTTCTTCTGAATAACAAACACAATGTCGTCTCCATCCTGGTCTGAATCTGAACTGGAATCAGAAGTCGCCACTGCTTCCCAGTGCAACGGTACTAAATACTTCTTTATGAAATTTATCACTGCTAGCTTGTCACGGATGACTATGAAACCAGTAGGCCGAAGTATCCGATCCATCTCAATCAGCAAATCTTCAGGACTGCAATCTTTCTTCTCAATGTCAGAAAAGACAGTCCAAGCATGGAGTAGATCATATGTTCGAGGGTATGTTGAAAATGCTTGGCACCTGTCGAAATAGATTTCATCGCAAGTTAAAATCAACCACCTCCAACTTCATCTATGGACCTTGACTTCTAGAATGTAAAACGATAGAAAATGCAAAACATATCAGCCATATCTCCACCTAGCATTTTAGAAACTTGTGTCAACAGACCAGGTAAAACTTGAAGTCAATTACCAATTTTTTTTTTCAAGACAAGTACCATTCATATGATAGAAGTCAATTACCAATTACTGTCACTTATCTGGGTGTAATTATTTCCATAAATAACAGTCCACCATAAGACAGAACAAGGTATTCCTAACTAAACATTAAATCACAAGATTATATTTCAGAAATCAATATTCATACCAGTCATGAACAGTGCCTATGAGGCCTCTGTCGTATATCAGCTTAAGCGTGTTTGGTCCATCTTCAGGGACAACATTCATGACCCAAACATCCTTGTCCTTCAGAGCAGCTGCAAACGAACCCATGTTTGTCTTCATGTCCATCACATTCCTCAGTGTGTTTGATGAAATCTTTGGGCTCAACAGATTCCAATAGCTCACAACCCTCTCTTTCCAAACTTCCTACACCACTTACCAGCAACACATAAGCCAACTAAGCAACTGAATAACTAATAACGAAAAAAAGTAGATCGAGTGCTGCCAATTATTACCGTGTCCTTTTCAAACATGTCATTTGAATAGCCAAAATCAGCAAGTCGAGGAGGAGGAGCAGTCAGCCTAGATGGCCAAGGAGCCAATCCACTGCCCTTAACCATATGATCATCTGATAAGACCAAGCAAAATTTTAGCAGTATCCTATTGAAGCCCTCAAAATGCATTCCTCGTCAAGATTTTATCTTCTAATATAAAATAATAAGTTTCTTTATTTGGTACGTCACTGCAGCTTGATGGTCTGCAGGTGGAGGGGAGGGAGCGTAGGCTGTCTAAAAAATAGCTTGCACTTCATCAAAGCACATGTCATTTTCTGTTTCTTTGGCTAATTTTCAGTTGACTATGAAATACTTTTTCTCGCTAATAATTTTTGGTAGCACCAAACACAGGAAAGCACAAAAAACATTTTCCAGAATATATTTTATGCCAAAACAAACAAAACCATAGTGTTTGTTTTTATTGCTTATGACATAAATAACGGTGAAGGTACTTTAAAGCTTTGACTAAATAAATCCAAAGTCAAAGAAAACTTCAACAAACTTTTTAAATTAGTGGTACATAGGCATCATGATTCATGAAGGCAAGAACAAGTTTTGTTTTAGCGACTCAAAAAATATTAACCTTCTGTTAACAATTTCTAACAGCGAAGAAAACAAGTAATTATGCTAAAGAAAATAGGAGAAGACACTCACGATCAGAGTATGGTGTGATGCATGCTTCCATTGACACACCCCAAACTTTATCTGGATTATCACCAGACTGGCAGAGAGGAGGGAGGGTACCGGGTTTTCTTTCCATATAACAGTCATTTGTTAGAGGCTTTTGCCAAATAACAGTTTGGTTCCTCTTTGAAGCTATTGTCCAACACATGCGTCCCACAAGGGCACTCATCTCTCTCCATATTCTGAGATCCTCTTCATCCTGAGCATATGCCTCGGGAGATGAGTAGGCAAAATAGCCACCTGGTCTGAGTAATCTATCTAGCTCAAGAAGAAGAATTCCGTCTCTTTGAAGCCAATCAATCCTACAACGAGAACAGTGAGCAAGTTCAAAAGATCTGCTAGGGTAAGGGAGCCTCTTGGTTCCTAGAACACCAAGATATGCAGGAATTCCTCTTTCTAGGGCGAACTGAATTTGGTTTTGATGCACGTCATTCGGTGCTAAGGACATCGTTATAACATCAGATGAGAGGAGATAAGCTCCAAAACTCGCAACACCACAACCAACATCAAGAACTGTTCTTAATCTTCCTTCATTGTTTATATTATTGTGTGAAAAGTTTAGCATCTGCAAAATTAAGCCACATATAAGATTATTTCTTCATCCATGAAGTACATTACTAAAATATAAATCAGAGAAACAGCAAGATCTGAATAAAAGAGAAAATGAGCCATAGGGCAATGCAGAGCACAGGAAGTATGCAAAATTCTATGTGGCCTACTAACTCGAAAAAGTATTTAGCAATAGGTATTCAGTAAAGGCCAGCAATCATCTTACATTTGCAATTGAAGCAATATACTTATCTGCTCCATAGTGAAAATGAGTACCTCCACCGGGAAATACAATCTTTTCACCTTTCACAACCATCCAGTTCTGGTCAGACTTCTCATGTGCAAGGTGAGTATGAGGTATGTTTGCTTTCCATACTTGATCTCTGCTTTCCGGCCACTTGATTGGGACCTGAAACACCACACCAGCAACGGAACATCTAATATTTAGTAGAACAGATGAGGATGCAAAACTCTTGAAAATAACAAATGTGAAATCACCACTTGTCCCAAAAACTTAAGCTAATGGGAAGAAGTAGATTTTATTATTTATTTTATATCTTAACACTTTCCCTTATGTGTGGGCCAAACTCTCTCTCAATGGGTGGCCCAACACGTGAAATATTTAATTAAATGGGATAGAGTGTAGAGTCAGGATTCGAACTCAAGACCTCTGCTCTGATACCATGTGAAATCACCATTTGTCCCAAAAGCTTAAGCTTTTGGGACAAGTGATGATTTCACACAAATATTCCACATTGTTATCTTGCTTAAACTTAGCATCTCCCCCACCTTGTATCCTCGTGGAGGAGGAATCAAGCAGTTGTACCGCCTTTCTGGAAGAGGGCAATGTCTCTCATAGTGCTCCATTAAAGATAAGTCCAGCTTCAACCTCATTTGGTATATGAGGTGTCTGTCTAGGCAGGGAATTAGTTCTGAATGTCGATCATCACAAACCTTCAAAAATCAGTAGACAAATGGACTCAATGGATGCATTAAGAAAACAACTAAACTGAACAGATGGGCTGAACACCAAGTATATTCTGAAAGAACTTACTGGGAAACTCTTTGGTGTGATAACATCCTCTCCATTTTCTAGGCCAAATCTTGTTGAAGATTCATCTGGCTTGCCATCAGCATCCTCATCCCCACCCAAGTACGATGAACCAAGTCTTCTCAAAGATCTGCTGCCATATTCTAGAGCAGATGTACCATGGTTTGTAGAGCCAAAAATGGATCCATAGTATACATAAAGAAAACCAAGAGAGATTGCCACAACACACAAAGAAGTGATTAAACGCTTCTTTTGTGTTCCATCAGATCTTCCCCTCATCATTTATTTAGTTTTCAAGCTCTTCAATCACAACTTTTCACTTTCACTTATGTATTAATAGATCACTATACAGATCTCATTTCATGAAGACATCTTGTGTCAAACACACAAATGAGATCCCTAAAGACTTATCAGTCAAGAATCATAGAGATTGATCAATAGACCTGTAAAAATTAAAAGCAAGCAACCATAAGTTGATGAGAAAATCTGAAAAACCTAATAAAATCCATATCAAACCTGGCCAGTTCAAAAAGACATCAAATAACTATGGAAACCAATGGTCAAATATCGTTAGTTAGGAAAACACATAAAATAAATATTTATTAAAAAGTCCTGTGTAAAGAAGCACCCTCACATTACTATGGTACGAAACAGACTGTAAATAAAGTATTTTATCAACGTAGTTCCATGAAAAGTTGCAAATTTGTCTCCCAAGATTTCAACGCGTGTTTCCATTCAAAATCTACGGATGAAAAGTGCCAGATAAAAAATTACAAACAAGAATAAGCACGAAAACAAGTTGAAGTTAACCAGCCACGATTGTATTCAGTGAATTGACAACCAAGCAAGGAAAATGATTGACGGACCCTAGAAGAAAAGAAAATATGATATTGAACGCAAATAAAAACGAAGATTTAGCAATATAATCTATCTATCCCAATATTCATGTCCCTTCAGTGAATTGAAATCCGAGCAATGAAAACACTTTCTCTAAGCCAAATGGAACTCACAGATCTGGGACAAAGACCAATGCAACACCACACTTCCCATTTGGAAAGTTCCGTTAACTTATCAAAATCACCCTTTTCTCAAACAAGAATAAGCAACCAACTTACCACAACAAAAACCACAAAGAAACAACAGATTGAAATCATTCGATATTAAAACAACAAAATAAAACGCACCCAGTAACGCCAATTCAATCAGATCCAGCCTCGAAACCAAAATTCTACCCAAAACCCAGAAACTCAAATGCCAAGAAACAAGGACAGAAGGCAAAAGGCTTACTGGGTTTGAACCGAATGACGAAGTGGGTCTGATTGTGATACGTGAAAGAGCCCCTGGAATCCTAAGCGGAGATCTGGGTCAATAGAAGCTCCTTGTGCTTACTCCGCTTCTATAACAGGAAACAAAGTGGGGGGCCAGGGGGAGAGAATAGAGATCAGATCTCAGAGTTTTGCCTTTGTTTGTATTGTGGGACTGTTCGTGAGTGTGTATGCGCGTTTCACAGTTATGTCAAAGGTCGTTAAATATCCATCAACGCCTAGTTGTCAACGAACACTAGTAATTCTGAGCTAGCTAGTTGTCAATTAACGCAAATGACTAATGAGATTGCTCCGACAACAATTCATTTATTGCTAATTATTAACTAGCCCAGCTGGTTTTAGGTAAATTTTGTGAAAACTATTTATAAAACTATAAATATTTATTTGCTATATTCAATGTTATGTTCGGATGGGAGAATGTTGAGATTTTAAAAATAAATAATTTTCACATTCAGTTCGAGTATATTTTAAATACCAAAAAAATAATTTCCATCTTTAAGCTTGAAATAAGTACAAAATATAAAAAATGATAAATCAACAATCACTCTATTTAAAATTAAGGTAACTACGTAAAATTAAAATTATATTTTAATGAAGTATTACAATTATATTGGTTGATTTAAAATTACTTATAAAATAATTGTAGAAAATTTGTAGTTGTATCAACCTTAAACTTCTTATACTATATTTCCTGTTTTTGGTTTTTTAAGTGTGAAAATCTCCATTTTAATTATATATATATATATATATATATATATATATATGTATTTAATATAAGATATAAAGTGCTTTAGTAATTTAGAAATGATATTGTGACATTAAAGCTAGCTACAAAGTAAACAAATATTAAATAGTTAACTTTGGTGATCCCAATTTTAATTCAAATCCACCTGGATTTCCATTGTGTTTTCTATTTTTTGGAAGAAAAAAAAAATACATCTCAATTTATCACCTAATTAATTTACAGTCACTTCAAAGCTATCAGTCTTTAGGATCAGCCATCAAACAATATAAAAGAAGAATAAATTATAATCTCCCCTCCCCACAAAAAGATGATATAAAATAAAATAAAATTAGAAAACAAAAAATAATTTAAAGATATCTAAAAAAATTAATATCTGAAAATATTAAAATGAGTAATATATTAAAAATTGCAATTGATTGAATGAGTTTTAAACTTTTACGGCAAGCTGTAATAACATGGACAAATCACTCACAAGTTGGTCGGCAAAGATTGATCCTGCATGCATGCATACTCAACGAGACATTTTGTTGGAGCTTAATTTCTACCGTTCTTTTTGTGTTCTTTTTTTTAAAAAAGAAATTAAGGAATCCTATTCTTTAAAAAAATAACTTTGTTTTTAATATGGATCATTTGTACATTTGTAATATAAACGGGATTATTATTGTTGTTGTTGTTATTATTATTATTATTATTATTGTAGTCATTAAAGATTTAGATGATTTTCATGGTCCTCCTAATATCCTATTTCAACTTTTATCTTGAGGATTCTTCGAACAAAAGTGTGAGTGGAATGAAAAGTAACTAGTTTGATGATTCGATTTTAGTATATATTGATTCTTCCCATTACTGGTCCAAACATTAATATATATACCAAGTTTTGAAGCAAGTCAACCTTGGAATTCTCTTGACTCGGACGCCCTAGCCTCATCCGACATCCCTCAAGAAAACCTTAGACAGGGCTCGTCGGAATAAAGAAAGAAAACCTATTATGTGCTTAAGCCAGAGCAGTAGTGTTTGTGAAGTTTGGATAGTGAATTAAGTTGACATTAGATGAGTTGAGATAAAAGTTGAAAGTTAAATAAAATATTATTAAAATATTACTTGTTAATATTATTGTTGTTTTGAGATTTGAAAAAATTGAATTATTTATAGTATTTTGTGTGAAAATTTATAAAAATTATAATAATGAGATGAGATTGGTTGATAACCCCTCTCAATCCTTTGAGTAAAACTTAAAGACAGAGTTGAGTCATCAAGCCTCATGCGGTGTCCTTCAAGGCCGGTCTCATACGGCACCAACAACTGAAACGTTGCGTTTGGAATAGTGTTGTATGCGAGAAACAGGAGTAGCCTTTTGTCCACAAGCCTAGTAGCATTGCACTGTTAGAATGTTCTAGAGTCTTTTAGAGTAGTTTGTTATTTTGATTTGTTAATTCTATATAAAGGGAAAGGGAGCAGAGGAGAATGGGTATGAATTGTCTTGTATGTGGAGTATTCCATTGGGAGGTTCAGAATTGCCTCGAATCAATTCCTAGAGTGAATCTATGAATGAAACTTTCCCTTAGATAATTTCCATTCCATTCCATAATTTGCTTGTTATAGACACCATATTTGTTGAGATCCATAACAAGTTGGTACCAGAGCCCAACGATCCTCATGGCTAATGGAATGAGATTCAAGCAATAATAGGAAGTTCTACACAAGGGAGTAAGGCTGGAGTTTCCCCAATTTGAAAGAGACAACTCTGCAGAATGGGTTTTCAAAGTAAATCAATACTTCAATTATTATCATAGCCCACCTGCCCAACGTCTTTTGATGGTTTCATACCACATGAATGGAGATGCATTGGTATGGTATCAGGATGCGTTAGAGAGTACATTTTTCAACAATTGGGAAGCATTTACACGAGCCCTACAAATCATATTTGGACCCCAGCATACGATGATCCAATGGAGGAACTAACTCGTTTGAAGCAAATGCCAACAGTGGCCACCTATAAACCTCAGTTCGAGCCGTTATCCAACAGTGGCCTCTCAGATCACTACGAACTAAGTTACTTTTTGAGTGGGTTGAATGATGAGATTCGACTCCCCATTTGAATGCTCAATCCTATCAACTTGAACGTAACTTTTGGATTGGCAAAAATAAAGGAATAATACTTTAATGACTTGGAAGTCATGGTAAACAGTAGGTGAGACAACACTAAATACAACTTGAGAATCCCCCAATTCTCTAGTACAATATGGAGACATGTCGAAGGGTCAAAAGTCTTTCACTCCTACTAAGAGAGTGTTAGCAGGGAAACCAAGGTGAGAAAATCTCTAAAGTATTGGGAAGGTTTACAATAGTGTTTGAGGAACCCAAGGGGCTTCCACCCCCAAGAACTAAGGATCACATAATTGTACTCAAAGAAGATGCACTTCCAATCTCCAAAAGACCCTATAGGTATCCCCACTACCAAAAGTTAGAGATTGAAAAAATAGTGATATACCTACTACAATCTGGTGTGATTAGACCAAGCACCAGTCCCTTCTTCTCACCTGTGTTATTGGTCCTTAAGGCTGATGGTAATTGACGGCTTTGTGTGGACTATAGAGTCTTGAATCAAGAAATAGTTAAAGATAAATTCCCTATACCCGTAATCGATTAACTCTTGGATGAGTTATATGGGGATGAGGTGTTCTCTAAATTAGATTTAAGATCTGGGTATAACCATATTAGAGTGGTACCAAAGGACACAACAAATACTGCATTTCTTACACACGAAGGGCATTATGAATTCCTAGTAATGCCCTTCGGGCTCACTAATGCATCGGCTACATTTCAAGGGCTAATGAACAAGGTGTTCAAGCCCTTCTTGAGTAGATTTGTGTTAGTATTTTTTATGATATCCTAATTTACAGAAAGTGTTGGGCAGATAATTTGGAACAAGTATTAGAGGTGCTGAGAGACAACCAGCTCTATGCTAAGACCTCAAAATGCATTTTTGGAGTGAAATGGGTAAATTACTTGGGGTATATTATCTCAGCCAAATGGGTAAGGCTGATTATTCCAAAGTAAAGTCCATGATGGAATGACCATTACTTGTTGACCCAAAATCATTGAGGGGCTTCCTTGGTTTGACAGGTTATTATCGGAACTTTGTCAAGAACAATGGGGTAATTGCAACCCCTCTTACAACTCTTTTGAAGAAGAATGCTTTCAACTGGAATGAAGCTACCACTCAATCCTTTCAGAACTTAAAAGAAGCAGTTTCCCATCCCCCAGTATTAACGCTTTCGAATTTTTCTAAAGTTGTCACTATCGAATACAATGCAAGTGGTACTAGAATAGGGACAGTGTTGATGCAAAATGTGCAACCAATTGCTTGTATGAGCAGGTCATTAAAAGGGAAGGCATTGCTAATGTCGACCTGTGAAAAAGAATTATTGGCCTTGCTTAGTAGGGCAGTCGTTCATTATTAAAACTGACCAACAAGTTTTAGAATTCTTACTAGAATAAAAGGTGGGCAAAGTAGCTCAACAAAAATGAGTTATAAAACTTAAGGGCTATGACTTCTTAATTGAGTATAAGAAAGAAAGGAAAAGCAAGGTGGCTGATGCACTTTCTAGAAAGTTTGAAAATGAAGATTGGAAGAAGGATGCTTGGCTATGGTGACATTTCCTACTTTTGATTGGATTGAAGAACTTAAACTTAGTTACTCTACTTCTACCGAGATGGAAGAGCTACTCCATAAGCTGCAAAATAATATAGGGGTGAATTGCAAGACCTCGCCCCTACCTGGGCAGACAGATAGGGTATCCGCCCCCGCACCCCGGTACCCAGAAGAGATACCTCGCCCTCGCACCACAGGGGCGGGTGTTGGGGGTGAAAACCCCACCCACGCCCCCCCCCCATGCGAGACTAGGGGCGGGGAGGGGTGTCCCCACACCGTATGGTGCGGGTAGCACCCCTAGAATAATATAGAGGTTCCCAAAGGTTATTAATAGGGATTAATTATGAAGAAGTGGAGAATTGTGGTGGTGTTGGATTTTACCCTTAAGAACATGGTTCTAGAATACAAACGCATTAACCCACATGCAAGACAATTAGAGAGTGCAATATTTTCCAAATTAATAAGGGTGAGAGTGCACCCTTTAGACTACTGCGACCTCTTTCCATCCTCAATCAAGCATGGGTAGATATCTCAATTGACTTTATAGAGGGACTACTCATTTCCCAGGGGTTTAGTGCCATATTGGTAGTAGTCGATCGCTACACCAAGTATGGCCATTTTATGGCATTAGCACATCCCTATACAACCCAATGTGTGGCTCAGACATTCATGGATGGGGTGTTCAAACTACATTGACTCCCTAAATTCATTGTTTCAAACCGAGACCCCATATTTTTTTAGTTTGTTTTGGAGACACTTGTTTACACTACAGGGCTCGACTCTCAATTTCAATTCAACCGATCACCCCTAATCAGATGGGCAAATTGAGGCCCTTGATAAGTGTTTGGAGGGTTACTTACGTTGATATGCAGGGGCAAAATAAAAGGAGTGGATCAAGTGGTTGAGCATGACAAAATGGAGCTATAACAATTTGTATCATACCTCAACAAAGCTATCACTTTTCGAAGCCCTTTATAGCTATCTGGCGCCTAGACTGCTAACCTATGTATTAGAAACCTCATCTACGAAAGTTGTAGATCGTCTGCTGAGATCACGAGAACAAATTAGGAAATTATTAAAGGAAAATCTAGCATGGGCCCAGAATTTTATGAAGTTGTATGCGAATCGAAAGAGGACAGAGAGAAAATTTGAAATCAAAGACTAGGTGTACCTACGTTTAAAATCCTACCATAAAAAATCAGTGGCGATGTGTCTCACCATGAAGTTGTCTCCTAGGTTCTATGGCCATTTTAGACACTTCAAAAGATTGAGACCATTGCATATCGCCTGAGCTTATCTCCCTCGTCCAAGATCCATCCGGTGTTTCATGTCTCGTGCCTTAAGAAAAGTTGGACAATTAGATTCGACCACTACCGACGCTATCACCAGTGGATAAAAATGGCGCACTTCAACCATAATTAGAGGCGGTGATTGATTGGCATTTCAAAAGCCAAGGAAATAGAGTAGTGATTGAAGTGTTGGTGAAGTGGTCTGGAGCATCATCGAATGACAGCAATTGGAAAATTTTGTGAAAGCTTCAAGAGCTTTACCCACAGCTTGTGGGCAATGTTCTTTAAGAGGGGAGGAGTTGTTACGTGCTCAAGTCAGAACAGTGGTGACGGATAAAACTTGAAGACAAAGTTGAGTCATCAAGCCTCATACGGTACCGTTTACCAACAACGTTGGGTTTGGGATAGTGTAGTACACGGGAATCAGGAGTAGCCCTTTGTCCACGCGCCTAGTAGCGTTGTAATGTTAGAATGTGCTGGAGTCCGTTAGAGTAGTTTGTTATTTGTTATTTTTGTTAATTCTATATAAAGGTAAAGGGAGCAAAGGGGAATGGGTATGAATCGATCCACTGATTTTTATCCAAAAACATCAAGCATACACCCTACTACTCATGTTGCTACCCTCAATCCACAACTCCCCTCCACTGTGGTACCACATGACTCGCCTCTAGAGTTCCAATCTCACTCACTTGTGATGCTATTTTTTCAATAGCAAACTCTCATTGGATGGGAGAGAAAAGATTTCCATAGATTGCCTCGTGATGGTAATTTTAAATTGTATTTAGTTATTAAACCAAACTCAATTCATCTCAAATTAATCATTAAGAAGATTTATTACTTTTTTAACTTTCCATAAAAAAATTAAACTTGTCTCAACCTATTTCATATATTTTAATATAAAAAGTTAAACCCATTTTAATTTAAAAAGTTTTTTTTTTAATTTTAATTTAAAAAAATTAAACCCATCAAAATATAAAATCTTCCTCCAACAATGAAAACTTGAAGAGATCTTTTGTTTCGAAAAGTCCAAAAATGTGAGACTGGATTCGCTAGATTTCATTTCCCATTTGTTTTTCTACTTTAGTACTTCACGTACTGTAACATTTATTGAGGGATGTTTGTTTGGGCCCTCCCTCCCCCTCTGATTGCACATGTCATTCTAGTTAGTTTTACATTGGCCCTTAAAAAAACAAGTTGGAAAAAAAAAAAAAAGATGAAGCAAGAAGCTCATACATTTGTATCCATGTATTTTGTTTTTCTTTGATAGACAAACAACATGTATATGCGTGTACAAAAGTCCTAAACTTAAATTTTTTAAAAAAAATTATAAATTGAAGTGACATCATGTCATTTTAATTTATAATAAAAAATTAAAAACTAAAAGAAATAAAATAAAATAAAAAATCTCTGAGAGACGAGATAAATGTTTAATATTGGGCTTGGATCTTATGCTAGAGAAGGCCCAGATTTTACCAAGCTCAAAGTTATAAAAAACAGTAGGGTTCAACGTCGCAAATTGGGCTCTACATGGATTCTCCTAGCCTACTAGTTTACTGAGTCTGCGAACCGTCGAGTCAGCCCACTATTCTATTACCAAACCCAACAAAGTGAGCTGATGAGCCCCCACTCTCAAGTCTCAAAGTCACATGTTGTATAATTAGTTCTTTCATTTTTATATATAAAAAAACAAAGAGTTCCAGTTTCGTTTGATTACTGAATTTAATTGAGTTCAGCTGAGTTCAATTTAATATTAAGTTAAGTCTAATATCTAAATACTTAATTCTCAAATTATTAAAGAAAAATCTAGTTGTAAGCAATTCTGCGTACCAATACGCGCACCCATTCAATATGATTAGTCAGAAAGTACACTTTATTAAAAACAATACTAATTTAAATTTAGAATATGAAGGCAACAACATTGGTATGCAGATTAGTATGCAAATTTGCTTATACATAGCAAAACTCAATTACTAAACTCATCCCAACTCAAAAACTTCTTACACATAGGATCCACAACCTTTTTCAACTTAAAATATTTTTATATGTGGGACTCATAACCTTTTTTAATTTTTTATAAAAAGTACTAAGCTCATCTTAGCATTCAAATATAATTTAAACTCAGTTTAGATGGGTCTCATATAATTCTTTTTATTACTCAACTCACTACTATTTATAAATAATTCAACTTAACTAACTCAGTTTAACATATAAATGCAGCCTCAGTGTACTTGCCTTTTTTTTGGTGAAGGAAAAAACAAAATTCTCAGCATTACTTTTGGCCAACGTCATAAAAAAAAAATACAGGCATGAAGAATAGAAGCCATGGGTGTATGAGCTAGATTCGAAATGTTTCGTTCAAAGAGACACTAGTTTCGTTTGTTTTTAGAGATGAGATGTGGTGAGATGAGATGAGTTGAGATTAAAATTAAAAAATAAAATAAAGTATTATTAGAATATATTTTTTAATATTATTTTTGTTTTAGAATTTGAAAAAGTTGAATTGTTTATTTTATTTTGTATTGAAATTTGAGAAAATTGTAATAATTAGGTGAGAGAATATGAGATGAATTTGAAAAAGTTAAATTGTTTATTTTATTTTATATTAAAATTTAAAAAAATGTAATGATGAAATTGAGATGAGATTCGATGTTTTCCAAAAACAAACGAAGCACGTTATTGAACTAAGAGAATTATCTTCTTTTTATTTTTATTTTTTAAAAATATTCTCCGATCCAATTAATGGAAGGGCCACAATAAGTATTTTATACTGTATGTTCTATGGATCACGCGCTCATGTCTGTATCATATATGTATTTCCAAAAATAATTAAGATAGGTATCAAAAAAAAAAAAAAAAGAAGAAGATATGATGCCAAATATTTGCCACAATATCAACAAATGTCAAATCTTATCTACTAGAATAACTGAGCCCGACCCCTTCATTCGAATATATCTTACTCATACCCCCCAAAAAGTAAAAATAAAAACTTACCAAGGTTGCATTTTTATATTTCCTGAGTTATAATATGCCAATGGCTCTTGAGCCAGTTGACAGGCTAATCGCTCTTAATATCCTGGTTGTAGCCTGTAGGTATATATTTTATTGCTTTTTTTTAGTCAATATTATTCGGATAAAGACGCGAATATTATAAGAAAAAATAATAGGAAATTGATTTATACAAAACATTTTTCACAATACATTTCATAATAATGTGTTAAATGAGTGCTAATTTTGTAAAAACACTTTATAAAAGTAATATTACTTTATAAAAATACCTTTATCTTATAAAATTATTGTAAAATATGTTGTGAAAATGTGTTATATTTTTTACAAGAATAATAATAGACTTACCACTCTTCTACTAGCCTTCTACTACTCTTCGTATATTTGTTTTTTTTTTAAGTATTTTTTTAACATCCTTAATCATTAAGAAAAAATTAAAAAAATATATAATTTCACTAATAATCACTTTCTTAACCATCAAGTAAAAGAAAAATTTTGAAAAATAAGAAAAGAAAAATAATAGAAGATAGTAAGGCTATCATTATTTATTTTACAATGTCATACAATCCGGTTGACATGACAAATCACATTAGTCATTTTATTTTAAGGTTAGGTTTGGTACGCCCAACCCACCTCTTTAAGGTGGTCGACCATCCTGATCTTTAGGTAAGGATCGAGCACTCTATGGGTGGACTGAGCAACTCTTGAAGAGTGGCTTGCAGATGAATCAGACCAGTCCAAAAAGGCTGAGTAAGGCTATGTTTGGTGAGTGCAACTTCAGACTATCTCATTATTATTTATTATTTTTGTACTATTATTCATTACTTACAAACTATTATTCACAGATCATTTAGTTCATTTTAATATACAAACATAGCAAGAGTCATCATTTTATATTTTATCAAGTTCTATTAAATCATGTTGTGACAATACTACAAGAAAAATAAACATTTAAGACGAACTATTTGTCAACAAGAAAGAAGATGAAAACTAGTTTGATGCTGGTTGATGAGAATATGACTGAAGGGGCAGTGACTGGTGACCAGCCCTGCCCAACAAAATGATTTGCATTAGTTGGAACTACCGTGGGCTTGGGAACCCACGAGTAGTTCGAACACTTCGTGACCTGGTCAGGAAGGAAGTTCCCATGATCCTGTTTTTACAGGAAACTAAGTTACATGTGACTAAAATGGAGTATGTGAAAAGAAAGTTGGGTTATGAATGCTACTTTGCTGTGAATAGTGAGGGGAGAAGCGAGGGCTTAGCACTCATGTGGCAAAAGGAGACAAATTTAAGCTTACAAAATTATTCTAAGAACCATATCGATGCTATGATTTATAATGAAGAAAATAAGAGGCACTGGCAATTTACTGGTGTATATGGTCACCCTAAAACAAAACTAAGACAGGAGACTTGAAATATAATTAAATCCTTGAGGGGTGAAGAATCTGTTCCATGGTTAGTAGGTGGTGATTTTAATGAGGTGTTATGTTGGTAGGAAAAGAGAGGTGGCAAGGACAGACCTGAAAGACAAATGAGAGCCTTTAGATAGCTTTTAGATGACTGTTCCTTAGTTGATCTAGGCTTTGAGGGACCCCAATTCACTTGGTGTAATGGAAGGGATGCCCAACATACAGTTAGTGAAAGAATTGATAGATACTTGGCTAGTCAAAGATGGCTTGACTGGTTCCCATATTTTCAAGTGGTACATGGCATGGCAACCTCCTCTGACCACCTCCCAATTCTTATGTATTCAAGGAAAGAAAAGAGACCCACAAGGAGCAAGCTATTTCGGTTTGAAGCTATGTGGGCTGAGGAAGAGGGTTGTGAATGAATTGTAGAAAACTCATGGAACGGGAGGGTAGATGGCATCCCTATAAACAACATTGAGACAAGGATTAGGACATGCTCTCAGAGATTAGCACAATGGAACAAGGCCAAGTTTGGGAATGTGCAGAAGCAAATTCAACAGGCTAGAGACCATCTGCAGTAGGTACAGGAATGGGACCCCTATCATACTCTGATCGAACTCCACCAAGAGGCACGAAACCAGTTACAAGTTTGGCTGGAAAGGGAAAAGATTTTGTGGCACTAGAGAGCTAAATCACTATGGCTGCAAGGGGGAGACCAGAACACATTTCCACCAAAAGGCATCTCAGAGAAGGTCAAAGTGGATTAAAGGATTGAAGGATGAGGCAGGTGAATGGCAAGTTGATGAAGGGCGAGATAAGGTGATCATGGATTACTTTTAGAACTTGTTTAAAGCCACTAATCAGAATGCCAATCTGGACTTCCTAAATCATATGGAGGGTAGAATAACTGAGGACATGAACCAGGACTTATTGAGAGAATTCAAGAGAGAAGAAGTCAAGGCTGCTTTAGACCAGATGCACCCAACCAAAGCACTTGGGCCTGATGGCCTTTCCCCAATGTTTTACCAAAAATATTGGCATATAGTTGGGATTGCTATAACTGATGCTGTGATGCAGGCTCTACAAAGTGGCACCCTCCCACCAACCATCAATCATACATTTATCACTTTGATTCCAAAGAAAAAAAGGCCTGAAAAGAATATTGAAGTTAGGCCAATCAGTCTTTGTAATGTGGTTTACAAATTAATCTAGAATGTCTTGGCTAATAAGCTCATACTAATTCTAAATGAAGTCATATCAAACTCCCAGAGTGCCTTTGTCCCATGAAGATTAATTAGTGACAATGTAATGGTGGCATGAGATGATTCATTTCCTAAGAAACAGAAAGCCATAGAAGGAAAGATATATGTCCATTAAATTAGACATTAGCAAGGCCTATGATAGGCTTGAATGGGATTACATAGAAGTTGTGATGACCAGAATAGGATTCCACCCTCGATGGAATCAGCTGATTATGATGTGTGTAAAGATTGTCTCATTCTCAGTTCTCATCAATAGAGAACCAAAGGGCCCTATCCATCCCTTTTGAGGTATAAGGCAAGGAGACCCTTTGTCTTCTTACCTATTCTTCTTAGGTACTGAAGGCCTAATTAGTTTACTAAAACAAGCCGAAGAGTCAAGAAAGTTAGTGGGCATCAGAATTTGTCGCGGGGCACCAAGGATTTCACACCTGTTGTTTGTAGATGACAACATCTTGTTCTGTAAAGATAATAGGGTAGAAAACAGTCATATTCAACAACTACTTAGACAATATGAAGAGGCTTCAGGGCAGAAAATTAACAGGGACAAAACATCAATGATATTCAGCAAGAATGTAGACTGTACTCAGTAGAAAGACTTGATGGATTCATGGGGGGTACAACACTTCTAGCAATATGATAAGTACTTGGGACCACCTCCACTTGTGGGTAGTTCTAAAACAAGAGCCTTCTCGAAAGTATGGTCCAAACTGCAGAACTGGAAAGAGAAAATGCTATCTCAAGGGGGCAAGGAAATACTTATAAAAGCAGTGACCCTCTCTATCCCAACCTATACCATGAGTTGCTTTAAACTCCCAGGAGGTCTATGCCATGAGTTGGAGCAAATAATGACACAATTTTGGTGAGGACAGAAGCAGGAGGAACATAAAATTCATTGGGTTAGTTGGGCAAAACTTTGTGCACATAAACAGGTTGGAGGGATGAGGTTCAAAGATCTCAGAACTTTAATAATGCTCTTCTAGCAAAACAAGGCTAGAGAATCATGCAAAAACCAAATACACTGATCCACAGGGTTTTCAAAGCAAAGTACTTTCCAAAAAAGTCATGTCTAGAGTCTAAGCTAGGCTTTAATCCTAGCTTTGCATGGAAGGGGATATGGGAGACCAAGAAATACTTGGTGTTGGGCTGTAAGTGGAGAGTGGGGTTAGGGTAGAAGATCAAAGTATGGGGGGATAATTGGATACCACGGCATCCACCTCTGGGCAGAATGATGCAACTACAGCAGCATATGACCAGGAAGCAACAGTTGATAGCCTAATTGACCCACAATCCAAATGGTAGGATGTGGAGAAGATAAGGACCTTACTACCTGCCCAAGCAGCAAATGAAGTATTAAAAATAATCCTAAGCAACAACACATCTGAAGACAAGATCATTTGGGACCCTGAGCCACATGGAAAGTTTACTGTCAAGAGTGCCTATTGGGTATTCAAAGAGGTAAAACAGAACAGGATGAAAGGTGAGGGCTCGAGAAATATGGAGCTACAGAATCTATAGAAGGACTTATGGAATCTGAAACTCTTAGCTAAGATCAAGATATTTGCATGGAAAGCTTGCCAACCAAGTACAATTTGGTGCAAAGAAGGTATTGAGTGATGAAACCTGCGGTTTCTGCAACATGGAAACAGAAGATGTAGCTCATGCACTATGCTTCTGCCCCTCAGTAAGAGAGGCTTGGGAAACACACTTGTCTATTATCTTCTCATCTGACCTGCCAAAACAGTATGGTGACCTTGCTGGTTACATAAGTGGTTTACAACAGAAAGACCAGCTGGAGTTATTCTTTTTGATCTCATGGAGCTGTTGGTACAGGCGCAACTTAGCAACCTTTGAAGACAAGTGTATCCACAGTGATCAAACTATAGCTCATGCCTTGGTTGTCCAACATGTCTATAAGGCAACCCGTGGCCAACCACTGAAGAATGTGAGACACCATTGCAGATGGGAGCTTCCCCCTCCAGGAGTCTTCAAATTAAATGTAAATGAGGCTATCTTCCAAAATCAACATAGTGCTAGAATTTGGGTTGTTTTAAGAGATTGTAAGGGAGAGGTTCTTATGGCAGCCAGCAAGAAGGAACTAGCAATCAGGGATGCAACAAGCATTGAAATGCTTGCAATTTTCAAGGGTCTACAACTGACAATTCATTTGAGTATCAAACACCTTATTATAGAAAGTGATACCTTAACCTTAGTACAAGAATTGCAAAAGGTAGAACCCTTGATGACTTTGGTGGGTAATGTGATCAAGGATACTAAGGAGCTTATGAATTGCTTCCAAGTGTATGAAGTTAGATTTGCTATGAGAACTTGTAATGAGGTAGCACATAAGCTTGCAAGGCATGCCAGTGATATTAGCCTATGGTGGGGTTCTTTCCCTAATGTAATTGCTCTAGCCCTATGGGCGGAGAGACAATTGTAATGCTAATATCCTTTGAATGAAAGGTTCTTTCCATCGGGGGAAAAAAAAAAAGATGAACTATTTGTGATGAAAATAGGTTTATTTTGATTAAAAAAAAATAACTGATAAAAAAAAACAATTTTCTTATTGGATTATAACTCAACACATATGATTGAATATGTTGTGTCTACTTTACCCAAAAAATGAGGTGATAGGCCATCTTAAGGTGTATGGGTGGGCAGCGGGGGCTTGTCCCCCCGCTACTCCACTCTGACCCTGCATGGGTGGGTAGGCTACCCAGCACCCTCTATGACCCCCGCCCTGCATGGAAGACCACTAGTGGGGTGGAGGCCAGAGTAAGTCCCCTATTACTTAAGTCTAACTATTGTATTAATTTGACTTCCTATATAAAAGTTGACCTAAAAGATCAAGACAATTCAAAATACAATTCTAATGAGTTTATATTCTTTTTTAATGTATAAAATTTAATTTATAATCTTAATTATATTATAATTTAAGTCTAAAAAAAATTTTAGATCCAAAAATAATTTATAAACCCAATGCATTATTAGGTTGAAGAGAGAGAGGTGGGGTGGGATTTCAACCCCACCCCCTAATATCCGGGTGGACCCCGCCCCCACCTCTCGAGGGCAAGGAACGGGGTTGAAAACCCTCCCCACATGGTGCTTGCACGGCAGTGTGCACCAAGCGAGTAGCACCCCGAGTGATTGGATAGTATTCCCCAATCTTTAAAAATTTATTGACGCGACATCAACCATCTTCTCTCTAGTTAATTTCTTACTCTTTTCTCAATCCCTACAAATAAAAAAGACATCAACTGAACTATTTATTTAGTTTGTTTTTTCTTTGTCTATGGATCAGGATATTTAGATGCCGATCATAATAAAAATGTTTTATCTTATTTAATCTTATTATTATAATTTTTTTATATTTTTATATAAAATATAATAAATAATTTAATTTTTTTAAATTAAAAAAATATTTTATTTTCAATTCTTCTCATATTAATTAATTTTCCAAACAAACCTTTGTGGGTCTGGCGTGCCTTTGACATTAGATACAAAATTTGCTTTAAAAAACGAACCTATTATCAATCAAAACCATCTGATGCGCGCTGTCACATCGGAGACTTTAAGGGGAAGTATGTAAAACAATATTTACCAGAAAAAAAGGGTTAGTAAATGAAAATCACTGACGAAAGACAGGAGAGGTGATTTTTGTATGTTCCAAATCAGGAGGACTATGACTCTCACGGCCACTACGGGTCCACGTGGTCACAGATCGTCCTGGGATCCCTCCATTGACTGGACCCACCCCTGCTCTCTCTCTCATAGGCCGACATGAATGACGGGCCAGCACGGGCGGTGTAGGCCCCAAATAAAAGAAAAGAAAGCCACCACACCCATGAACTGAAGTGACCCTTGCTGTGCCCAATTCTCGTACCCCTATCTTTTCTTTTCCTATATTTTTCTTTACATTGTTTGAAATTATTGTTGTTGTTTATTATTATTATTATTATTTTATTTTTTATTAATATTTTCTATAAGATTCTTTCTTCGTGTACGTGAAAAGTCATCGAAAATGATTCCCTCGCCCCCGGGAAGATGCTGAAAACCATTTTTGGTTTTGTACTTTATATTTTACTTGGCCAAATATGTACATAATCCTCCGGTCTTGTACATGTAGTTTCCTTCCCAACAGTATGCGTCCATTTCCAAACTCTACTTCCTAATGATCATTAAAAACAGCGATAGCTTGAATATTAAAGATCTACTGAAAAGTAGGAGAAGAAGAAGAAGAAACTTGAACCAGAAGCGAGATTGGGTTTTAGAAATATTGGGTGATGATCATGAGTAAAATATGTCTCTAGAATCGTTGGTGTTCATTATGTCTCATCGAACTTATGGCATATAATTATAATGGAAATTAAGGGGGATATCATAAGTTGGTATGCGTGTCAAATGTCGACGCTTCTTTTTTAAAAAACCAGCATATGTAATTAAAGTCTCCTATGTGCGATGTAGAAACCACGCATTTTTTTTTTTATAAAAAATCTGATAGGGGAAGTGAGAGATGACTTCTTATAAAATTCAGGACGAGTTTATTTTTGAATCGTGTGAGACTAATTCTCAACATGCGAGACTCGTAGAAGTTGTGAACAAATTGTAATTATTTTCAAGAAGTAATTCGGTCTGTCAAAGTTTCAAACATGATACGCCTGGCCTAGATCGTGATGGCATGATTCTCTTAGTCTGCGTTCAGACAGAGATTATAATTTACCACAATTCACGGTACTGCATGGCAACTTTGCAAAGCTATCAATTAATTACCACAGTTTCTTAGAAAAAATCATTGAAGCACATTTTCTTCATATATATATATATTATATTGAAGCAGATAATTAAAGTACCAATTAATTACATGCATATATGGATCACACGCGTGCTGATCATTTGAATAGGATCATATACGTACGTAGCATGTGATATCTAAATCATGTACGTACGTGTGTTTGATCTGCATCTGCTAAAATTAAATTTGCCTGGAGCAGTACTACTATATATATATATATATATATATATATATATATATATATCTAGCTAGCAGTTAAAATTTTCACCTGCATGTGCACGCGATCTGAAAACCTAATTAATGGCATGCAGGCAGGCACAAGGCACTCACTATACATCCATTAATCTAGCTACTAAAAGGTTTCCTCCACCGTTTTATTTAGAAGCAAGCCGTCGATCAGACAGAAGCATGCAACCTCCTAGCCTGCTGCAGTTCAATTTCAGAACGGGACAAGTTGTAAGGAAATTTCTCTAACATTCCTTCTAAAAATAGTTTGATTAAATGAAGAGGGAACCATATGATCTGCTTTACTTTTTGGCTGGAAAAATGAAGAATTAGTTGATCACCTAACTAGTTGCATGTGTTTGCATGCATACATTTTTGCTTGCACTACTGTAGCTTGATCAGTTTGTATTGTATTACGATTGAGAATTAATCGCACATTTTTGCACTTGAGTGCAAAAGTTAACTCACTACAAGAACACTACTTATTTGCGACCAATTATTTCCAACGAAATAATTATTTTTAACTAAAATGAGTCTGTTTTAGTTGTAAATAACATTTTTGTCGCAAAAAAATGGCTACAAATACCCGTTTTTCTTGTAATGACTCCACATCACGGAAAATAGAAGCTATATATATGGTGCCTCTTAAGCTATATAAATCTTATATTAATTCCTCCCATTTAGAGCAATTATCAGATAATCTCGAAGCATATATAGTCGACACATGACGATGATTGATAATCATATGATGATCTTAACATAAGATGTCATGTTACTAAAATTAGTGCTTTTGTCAACAATTTTAATTAATTACATGACATATTGTGATTATAGGACGAAAATAAAATACCACATCATGATCTAAAATCCAGGAGTATCTAACAATTTTTCCTCATTTTGTCTGTCTGATATTATTGCCCAAACTTGCACTGAAAGGGACTAGGAAAGTTGATGGCTAGCTAAAAAAATAATTTTCTGGGAAGTTTGGGGAGCAAATAAAAAAAAAAAAAAATTAAACATGCATATATACATATAAATATAAATATATATATATATATATATATATATATATATATATATGTTTATAAATCTTTAGGCAGGCATTGATAAAAAATAATTAATAAAGAATCCCGTGTCTTTCTCCGTTGTGTCGGAAACTGGATGCTAGCTAGCTAGCTTGTGGTCAACATTTAAAGTAATTCGAAGCAAAGAGAGAAAAAAATGATCAGATCATCAGGAGTATAGCCACAACATGTCGGTGATCGATCACATTGCATGCCAAATTAAGTAATTTGTAAATAATAGTTATGGATTAGTGCTAACTGCAATATATTCTGATAATTGATCCTCTAAACACTACCATATATATCATGCATATCATGATTAAATACCTACGTACCTATACTATATTGAAGAACACACTAATTACAAATATTGATTAATCATGCGTCGAAACTCACTTCTTTCTTGTAGGATTATTGTCACATTTGATAAAACATAACAAAACATTAAGCAATATTAATTATTATTTGCAGGATCTTCCTAATTGTACATCTATAATTTTTATATATCAACCCAAAATGTTTTTATCTTATCCAAAAAAATATATTATTTGCGGAAACTTCACTTTCTGCGGTAGTAGTACTAGCGTTAAGGACTTGGAGTAGATGTCTTTTCTTTTCCCTAATTTTAAGTAGATGTTGATAATCAATGACATCTAGACAATACTTTCAGGTAATCTAGTCTAGAAAGCCTTTGGATTTTCAATGTGGCTCAAAAACAAAAAATTGATATATTGGAACAACTTCAAGATCGACTGAAACATCCTAGCTTACAAACAAACAATCAAAAGGCAGGGGGGGATTTTCAATAAAAAGGCTAGAAGGACAAATTAAAAGATCCTCCTTGATCATTGATGTCCAAATTAAACTAGCTCCTCTGATGAACTTTATGGAGTAGCTGAATGCATGAGAGAGTGCAGTCATGATTACTAGAAATCATCAAATTATCAGATTATTTCGACCATAAGAAATTAGAGGAAAGCTCTAAACAGAAGACAATGATGTATGCATTGTTTTTCATATATAGTAAGCTCAAGGAAAAAAAAATGATAGCTTAGCTTAATTGCATGATCTAATTAATACATGTAGGTTAAGTATAATTGGCTCCAATTATTCCTCTATAGTTAGCTAGCTATCTTACTGCAGTTCTAATTCCACCCAACGCATAGTCAAGATAATAGACCAGTTGTAAAATCAGAAAATTAGAAAACTCGAGCTTAATTCAAAAGAGAAATAATACATCTTAAGACAAATTTTCAACAGGAAATCACTCCGCCACAAGTGAGGACAATCAATAAAATTGGAGTACCGTCTTCTTTTATTAAAAAAAAAAGGAAATCACTCTTTAATATAACGAAAAGATGTCTAACATGTAGTACACGCAATGGATTAGAGAAATCAAGCGAATATTATACGCGTGTTTCCACATCAGATGTCAAATTAATTGATAAGCATAAGACTCAAATAAGATGAAAACCCACTAGCTATACTGGCAGGCCAATTGTTATAATTTCTTAACATCAAAGACTTTTAATCATTTTATTCATATTAATGTTTGTGTTGATTCTAGCTAATTATGCAGCACTGGAATAATAATACATGAAAAGGAAGCTCCATCATCAACGTGGGGGCCCCATCACAACCGTGTGTACATGATATCTTGACGTTTAATAACAACCAAATTTGATAAATTATGGCCTACTGGGATAATTAATAAAATATTAATATAGGTAGGAAAAGTAAACCCACTGCTAAAAAAACCAATATAAAACATCATAGCATTATAAAGATTATTGCTTTGATAATTCTTTTTCTTTTTCTGATATGCTAATGTCCTATAGATGGGTCCCTTGATTCACCTGAAAGCATCTTGATGTAATCCGATATAAGACCTATATATATGAATAATGGGAAGTAATTAATTAAAAGGCCAGCCAATCAAATGAGTTTAAATGGATAATACAATTTATAATCTCTAGACTCCAGCAATATCTGAACTAATTAGTATCAGTAACAGGTTTAACTCATTTAGAAGAATATATAGCGCTAATTCCATAATGGATCGAGCTTGAATGAAGTCGAAGAAATCAGTGTCATGGCCAAAAAAAGACCCAACCATGGGAGGAATAGTTCATCGTGTTCAATTTGTTGTCGGCTATAGTAAAGTGTGCCCCAAAGTCACCGTGAAATTAGGAGGAAGAATAAGGAAGAGGAGAAGAAGAGGAAGCTGGCCACTTCACAAAATACCAATTCCGGCCTTACCCCATGAATATCACCCCCTTATCCGACAAAGTGCTTTTAATTAGTAAGTATGGAATGTATTAACTTGTTGGCTTGATCTTGGAGTTCGCCTTCCGAGCGAAGATGATCTGCGAGACTTCATGGAGAACCAAAGTCATGAAATGCATCCAATTAATTAATTAAGTGAAATGCGAGACTTATAATCTAAATCAAAGTGGAATGCATCCAATTAATGGAGAACCAATTTGAAATCACTGTATAGTAGGATTCATAAAATCTACTTGTAAAATATATAATATCTCATCCATCATTTAAAACTGACATGACACAACGAAGAAAATGGGTATGGACTTGCATGATAAATGAGACCATAGACTATTTTATGACAAAGACCCTGAAGTCGACCCAGGAGCTAGCTCACACTGCCTAAAATAAGCAGCTAGCCGATCTCTTTGTTCTTGAAGCGAGAAGCAGACAAATCATGGAATACTAGTCTCTGAAACTCATTATATATATATATATACTTAAGAGGACATTACAAGAAGACGAATGGTTTAGTTTCAGAAACTCATTATGTTAGCTTAAGAGTACACAACTTGTTGCACGATTGTATGTTTGAGCTGTACTGAAGGGCTTTGTTCTATTTCTTCACTGAATATCCATAGGAAAACCGCCAGTTTATAGGGAGAGGCAAAAGGAGAAATGCAAACTGCCCCACATATATGATACGATAAAAAAAAAGAAAAAAAAAAGGAAGTTTAGTGTTGGACAAATCTGACACATGATCTTTGCAAAGTTATATCCACTCTTTTCAAGAGCTGAATGGATGATTTGCCAATACCCATTAAAAGACTAGAAATGCAAACGAAAAGAAAGAAGAAACACTCAAAAAAAGACATACAACATGATCTGCAAATCTATTACTTGTCACATATAACCTGTCAAGTACATCTATAACAAATTGGATGTTAAGTCACTAAGACTGTAAACTAAAACTACTAGATACTTTACTTGATCTACAACTACTGCCTCTACTGCTGCAACAGTTTTGTTTTTTTTCTTTCTTATTTTTGGTGAAGTTACTAGTGCTACTACTATTAATACTACTATTACTGTTTGCATTACGGAATCAAAGAGTAGCAATAATTGATCAATACCCACCAATTTAAGCATAGTTTCTGAAACAAGGACATAAAGATAACTGTACTACATAGGGAATGTAATATAAAAGATTAGAAATACTTATTGAAGACTAATGAAAGGTAAGGGCTCTCGAACTCTACTACGAGATAATGCGATTTCCCATCAACATGGTGTCATGCAGAATTGTTTGATCTTACTGGCTCGCATTCGGAGGTGGTGGCAATGCAGTTGGCGGCTGCGGGGGGCGCTTGCGCTTTTTCTTCTCGTAGCTAATCCCCCTTGCCTTGGACTGCGAATCACGAACCTCACGTAGATAGAGCCTCACCGCTCGAGCTCCAAACGGGTTCGCCTCGGGCTTGCCACCGTGCTCCTCAAAGGCGGCCCGGAGGCGGCCGATGAGGGCGTCGAGGGACCCCCAGGCTTGGCGGAGTGGGCATGGACAAGGCGCAGGTGGGTTTGGGTGGCCAAAGAAGGGACAGAGCTGGGTGTGGACCTTGGTCTTCCCGAACTGGTCCAAATACCTGAGGAATTCAAGCACATGAGCCCCGCTGCAGCGGGAGAGAGAGAGCGGTGGGCGATGGTTCCGGAGGTACTGGCCGAAGGTGTTCCAGTCACGGCGCTTCTGGTTCTCATAGCGGCTGAGGGTTGAGGATGGCGAGGAAGACGAGGACGATCCTACGGTGTTGCTTGTGGGGGTAGTTGGGACGTTTGTGATGATGGTATTGGCGCTGAAGTTGATGCTCGGGCCGTCGTCTGTGTTCGAGGTGCCAAATTCGTGAAGTGAATCCATATGGAAGTGTTTCTGTTTTCTTGGATCTTCAAGTTCTGGTAGTGAGATTAGGTTTTGCTTTTCCTAATATTCTGGGTCGACAAGGGTTTCCTTTTTTTTCTTTTTGGTTATGGGAGGTAGCTGGTTTCTTGGGGTCAAACAAGTTCTTAGGAAAGAAGTTTAAAATAGAAAGAGTGAGATAAAGCAGAAGGCCGAGATGATGGAGTTGATAAGAGGATGTGCGTTTATGGTGCTAAAGATCTAAGATCTGGGATAGAGACTATCTTACTACAAGTTTTGGGTGTCAGCACCGTTCTTGAAGAAATGGAACATCTGAAAAAACGTCTAAGTAAATTTTCGGCAGGACTGGATATCAATCATTCATGGCCGAGGGAAAGAGAGACGGGCAGGCCAGCCAGACAGAATAAGAGATAGAGCTATACATTATGGAGTGAGAAAGGAAGATCTCAAGAGTAGGGGAGAAAGATCATGGTGACGGGGTTGATATATAGGGAGGAGAAAATAACAGTAGGGCTAGAAACACTACGTTTTTTATATGTATTAATTTCATTAATTTTAGGTATTTTTTTAATCTTTGTTTGGTTTGAGGTTCTTTGAATCTTTTTCTGTG
Source organism: Cyclocarya paliurus (assembly GCA_029856935.1). Classification (NCBI taxonomy): domain Eukaryota; kingdom Viridiplantae; phylum Streptophyta; class Magnoliopsida; order Fagales; family Juglandaceae; genus Cyclocarya; species Cyclocarya paliurus. The sequence continues at coordinate 10,340,199 of CM056954.1, read as the reverse complement.
ATCAATCCTAGAAATCTTGAAAGGCCTCCGATGTTTGTAAATATATCTCATTCTAAGATTTTTATTTTATGTTATTTTATCTCTTTCTCAAAAATAATTAAATGTAAAATTTTTAAATTAATCATTACAATTTTTTAAACTAATTATTACAATTTTTTTAAAATTTTAAATAAAAATAATGTTATAAAATTATATCTAATAATATTTTAATTTTATAATCTTTTTTATTTAATTTTTTTCTTATTTTTTAAAATTTAAAAATTATTTAATTTAAATTATCTGTTATTTATAAACTATCTTATTATTATTTATAAAATTTACATATTTCTAACCATCCAAATCAGTCAGATATCTGAAAAATGTTTTTGAGAGATTGGCAGACGATTTTCCTATTATTTTTTTTCTCCGATAAAAAAGAGAAGCAAGGCTCCTGGGCCTACCAAGTGGAAGACAGACAGAGAGGGTACTTAGGTCTTAAATCGTAATTAGGAAGTGGAAGGAAGCTCTTCAGAGCATTTGTAGAATTTGAAAGAGTTTGAGAGAGAGAGAGAGAGAGTTGATGGATGGGGACAAGACAAAGTTATTGTTTTTAAAAATGAGAGAATAACATGATTTTGTTTCTTCACTCTTTTTGCGTTGATTGACAACACCTTTTTGCCAATGACCAATCTACCCTTCACCCATTTACTCTCGGGACTAACTTGCCTACGATATTTCGGATCAAAAAATATTAAATACAGTTTTAAAATGTAAAATACTTACTAAATATTCTTTGAAAAAAGTGAAATTTACAGTAAAAATATAAATTTATTCTATAAATATTTAATTTTTTTAAAAAAGAGTATGTGAAACTTAAGTACTTTAAAACTGTATAAATCGTTTCTTTTTTCCAATTTAGAGGAAGATAGGGTGGGTTAGAAAATTTTTTCTTATCAGTCACTACTATTCATCACCTCACATTCTATATTTTATAAAAAAATAAAATTGTCAAATATAAAATATGAGGTATAGAGATAAATAGTAGCTGTGTATACATTATATAGCATCCCTCGTCTTGACCTCAGTTGCTTGAAACAGTAGGATCACTGCACATCACGGCCGTAGGTTCATGGTGGGTCTCAAGTTCTCAACTCTGAAGATAAAAGAGAGGATGGCGATGCCATTAATTGTAAATATATCAAGGTGGTGTGTATTTTAGAATCTCTCTAGTTACAGAAAATGATGTTTTTCCTCTGTAGAAGTAGAAGTATCACATGATGGGTAATAGTCGTTCACAAAGAAAAAAATGAAATAAATTACAAGACTAGTGGCACTCCACAAAGAAAAATTGTACTGCTGTTCATTTCAAGTTCTTATAAATATTTTTTATTCATGATATGAATGTTGACTTGTAAAGACGGTCATGTGTGTATATCATAAGATAAGTTACTTGTGTGGTATATGACATATGCATGCATGATTCAGATTTATTTTTTGTTTTCTTGGGTCGACCTCTTTGCTTTGGTAGAGGGATGTAATCATCCTTATAAGAGAATAATAATATTATTATTTATATAACTTTTTATGACGAATTGATGTGATAAATTGACAATGTCATTTCAAACAAATTACTATATTAGTATTTTTCTTTAAATCTTGAAAATTATACAACCGTCGGCCTTTCATCTAAAAAAATAATTATAAAAAATTTTTGTATCTATATATATCATTACTTGCGTGAAGATTAATAAACCCGTCATTTAAATAAGCTTGTATAATAATAGTCTTTCAATGTAGTTTTTTTCAACATAAATCAATTTATGGCTTGTTTGAGAAGTCAGGTGATATCATTTTAATCTTATCTCAAATGTTTTCATAATTTTCTTTCTAAATATTAATCAAATACAAATATTTTTAAATTTTAAATTTTTAACTTTTTCATTTAGGTGAGGTTTGGATAGTGAGTTGAGATTAAAATTAAAAGTCGAATAAAATATTGTTAGAATATTATTTTTTAATATTATTATTGTTTTAAAATTTGAAAAAATTGAATTGTTTATTATATTTTGTATGAAAATTTAAAAAAATTATAATGATTAAATAAGATGAGTTGAAACTATCTTTGCATACAAACCCAGCTTAATCATTACCTAATCATTATAACTTTTTCAAATTTCAAAATAAAACATAAAAAATAATATTATTTCTCCAAATTTTAAGACAAGAATAATATTAAAAAATTATATTATAATAATATTTAATTTTATAATATTTTTATTTAATTTTTTCTTTTTATTTTTCAAAATTTAATAAAACATTTTAATTTAAATTATTTCATTACTATTTACAAAATTCCCATTCCTTCTCAAAGGAGCCCTAAACATCTCTCGTCCTTGATGCAAGCTCTTGCCTCATGAGGCAAAAAGAGTAATATCAGTCTGATTTAAATTGTAAGGCAAGAAGTGGCAATTGGCCTATAGTAATTTACATATGGGATTAATTCTTGAGGTGGAATTCAGAATAATTAATTTATTTACAATATTTTTTTTTTGGAACATATCATAAAATGCATTGTTGATGTGTAATCATGTCACGTTAGTTTACATGAAGATGCAGGTAGGCCTATTCATTTTGGCCGGATTTGTTCTGAACTGATATCTGCATAGAAAAACTCATGTACACCCGGCTTGGATAGTGGGTTTTAAACTCGGAACTCAAGGTTTTTTTTTTTTGGATTGAATGTTTTGATTTTTTTTGTGTGTTCCTTTCTAGCTAGTAAATAGACAGAAACTCAAAAGAAATTTGTATATTATGTTCACTAAATCATCCATTTTATGATTTTTTTTCCTCTCTTCTCCACATGGCCTTTATTGCAGGTCAAGCAACATGAGGCTTTGATTTAAAAAATTAAATAAATAGAGTTTGAATGTTACATCAACTTTTTTCATAACAAAATATTCATAACATGTAGGTTTTGATTTAAAAAAAAAAAAATTGGGTGTAATGCAGAACCCGAATTCTGAATTTTTAAAAATCAATTTTAATTTGGGTTTCGGCCCGAGTTTGATCAGGATTAACCCGATTCGGGTTTTGGCTTGGTTTTGAAACCCTGGTTTCTAGTCCGGGTATAACTTGGTTCTTGGGCCAGAACCCGGATGAACAGCCTGAAATGCCAATATTGGTAATTTAACTTTTGAATGTATATAATAGATCTTGCAGTAAATAACGTGTTACACGAGTATCAGACATAATTATAAATTATAGCATAACTCATTTATTTTAATTTTATCCATTCTTAAAAGTTAAAAAAATATATAAATCCTAAATCTTGAGTGAAAGAAAAACGGATGGCCAAGGGATCATTTAATAGCTCAGTACTTGAGTTTGGGGTCGACTTTGATCAGTATTTAATGGTTTGTTCCCAACCCAGGTCTGTGCGTAATTCTAAACCTGACATATATTAGGCGTCCCCTCAAATGTAAAGACTTGTATGCACAGATTTTCTTCGTGCACAAAAATAGACTGTATTTATTGTAATTTAGAGATTTTATTAATTAATATTGCTTGAACCCATAAATAGATCTTTTCGGCCGACAAATAACTTTACACAAACGAAACAGATAAAGAAATGGTGTCAATTTTTTACTGTTCAACGCGCGCAGTACTATTCACATATGGAAACCAAAACGAAAGAACCTTTTGATAATGCAATAGAATACTAGGAGTATTGATATTGATCTTGATATTGTCCCAAAACATTTTATGAAGTGTCATATCCATAAAAAAGTTCACAACAGTTTTTTTTTTTATAAATGGATGTAACCTGATGCATGTGGTAGGTTATATTGTAAAACTCATTTTATGATAAAATAAATCTAACATACTATATCAAATCATATCAATTTATAAATTTATTTTTATAATATTCATTTGCAGATGAATATAGCTGAATAAACATTGGTGCAGGGCCAGGTCAATGGAGGCCATTTAAACCATTGTCTAAGGCCTCCACCCTATACAAGACCCCCAAAATAAAAGTAAGGTGTTTGTTTTTTAAAAATATTTTTTGAAAAAAAAATAAAAACCCTTTCACTAAATAAGATTTTAATTTTCTTTTCTATTTTTCAATATGTGCAAGGCCCATGATACTAAATTTGATATTTAATATAATGAATTATTCATATTTTTAAATAACTTTTTAAAGATCTTGCTAAATTGAGGCATAAAATTTGAATTGAAACCTCATTTTAAGTTGTTGTATTAAATATAAATTCAAAAAAAAAATTATATATTTGAAATAAAACCTCATTTGATTGAAAATTTTGAAAAATTATATGTAATAATTTATATTTTATTATATTATAATTACGAATGACTCACTTAAATTTAATTAAGCCGCCCCTGCATTGGTATGTATGAGAGAGAAACAAGCAAGGTATGGACATTGGATACATAAAATATAAGAGAATATATTTCCACAAGTGCACCCAATTTACTCCAAACAATAGCATCCAATGGTGGCCAGCCATGTAGACTCCACATCCTCTCAATGGTGGACCGCACTACAGAGGAAGAAAAAAAATTATGTCCCTCAATTTTGTCCTTCCCCTCCCTCCCCCCCCCCCCCGGCTCTCTCTCTCTCTCTATCTCTCCTCCATCCAATGTTGATGACTGAAACCCCCTCCCTTCTAACCTCATCATTATAGAAGAGAGATCCAAACTTGAAAAAACTTACTATTACTTTAGAAATGTATGGGGGTGGAAGGTTCAAAACAAGATTGATTCGAACCCCATTGCCGTAAGATCTACTATTCTTGTTGGGCCAAGTCTTCTGTGATGAACTATAGAAATAATACGTGCTCGAACATGTTGCCAATGATGACTTTCTTCTTGATACTGACGGTTGTTTCTGCAAATACAACTTTTGGATTTCATTTGAAAGTAGTGTTGGTTTAGTATTCAGAGCTGAACCGGTTGAATTGCTTCTCGATAAGAACTGTAATGGGCGGATTAAGCTTTGGCTTCGAGAACTATCATAGTTGGGGCTATTACTTTGCTTGAACTGCAAGAAAGATTTTGATGGAGGCTTTTCTTCTACGTCAAAACTATGGGACAAGAACTCTTTGAGCTATTTCTTTTTTGTGTTTCCATTACAAGAAGGCCGGGAACTAGAAGAAATAGGCTCAAATTGACGTATTTCATCTGGACAAATCGAGTTTAGCTTGATTTCTTCAGCGCAAATCTTGCTGTTGGAGAAAAGCTCATCGGCCGGGGACAGTTCTTGAGCAAAGTTGTTGCCAATGCAGAAGGCAAAGTTGGAGCCAGAATCCAAGAGGTTCAAGTTCGACCGTTGGTGATGATGACGATCTTCATTGGACAGAACATCTGGCTAGTTCAGATCATGGGAAAACGAGATTCTCAAACTGCTCTTCAAGTTGGTGCTACATATAAATCACAAATCAGAGCAGAGTATAACTCACAAATCTTGCAGATGTGAAGACGTCAATAAACAAGGAGGACAGTGGTGTGCGTCAGTTTGGAGGGCAGCAATGCACTGTTTCTGATGGTTTGTGCGACTGACAGTGGGCTATTTTGATATGGAGATGCGACGATTTGGAGGGCTATTTTGATCTGGAGATGTGACTGAAGGGGTGCGCTGGTCTTCCTTTTGATATGCTGTGATGCAATGCATAAGTTTACTATGAGGGAGTCTAATGTGTCAAAACATTATTGGCTGCCATTAAACCCACAACTAGGGCTGCAACTCGACCAACCCGGTTCATGTTTTGGGCTGACCCGACCCGACCCGGCTCAAACGCGGACGGACCCGTTATGGGACAACCCGACTCGAGATTCGAAGCAAGTAATGGAAACCTGAATCGTATACAAATAGATCCAAAAAAAACCTTACAAATCCCACTATCCCTATACAATCCGATTAAAACCTAGCATCAACCAAAACAAACAGAGCCCATCACTTCAAATTTTCTCAGGAAAATAAAGGAAAATCGAAGCTGGGAAAGCAAGCTAAAATAAAGGGGAATCACAAAAAAAAAGGACTCGTGATCGATCACCGCCCGTGGCCCGGAAGGAAAGAGACTGGCCAACGAGAACGGCGTTGGACTGCCAATTCTGACCCCAATTGCGGTTCATGCTCATCCACCAGTGTTCGATCCTTCAATGCTCACCCGCACGATGTCTCCTGCCCCCGCAACGTTGGCAACCAAAACCAGATTAAAGTAACGGAAGCTGTTGTTGAATCTGATGCCTCCTTCTATACAAATCCCCCCGAAATCTCATCTATCACCCCCTGAAACACTTTCAACCACAAACCCATCAGAAGAAGAAGAAGAAGCTTCAGCAGCGTGATTCTTGGTGGAGGAGCCGACACCACCCATGTGCAATTTCTCGAGCAGGGACTCGACATCGATGTCGTTCTTGATGGCGACGTAGGGTCCGGTGATGGCAACGTTGTTATGGAGGCTAGGGTTTCTGAGCTTTTATTTCAAGAGAGTGAACTTTGAGTGTCAACCGGTCCCTTTTTTTGTCTCTGTATAATGTTATATCGATTTCAGTGGGTTCGACCCGCAAGTCATTTCAACCCGCTATTGTGGTCGGGTCGGGTCGGTCCATACGGACGGACCGGGTCTTAAGGTTTTTTGCACAGGCCTACCCATAACATAGGAATTTCCATTCTAAAAAGGAATTGAAAATACAAATACAAGATCTCTAATACCAATCAAATTAACAACGTATATATGTAACTTTGATACACACATAACATGGCGTGCACTCCCCACTTTATGAAATATAAAAATCTATGTGAATATATATTTATAATTTTGTTTAGAAAAGATTTATTTAATCAAATAATAATTGAATATCTACACAATTGGCCGGCTAGCCAAATAATTTCCAGATTTTTTCTTTACCCTAGACCGCGAGCATGACGAAGTAAAATAATAAAAACAAAACTCGATCGTTTGCGTTGGAAAATGCTACCAGCCAGTAGTACTCCATTAATTTTCTCGTACTCCATCAGTACGAGAAAGGTTGAAAGCGATTTCCGTGATCAGACACCATGCGCCTGAATGGCCAATTTGTTTCCACGCTACTAAATTACAATTATTTTAACAAAGTAATAATGTTTATTCAATCCAAAAAATATATAAAACTTACACTAAGGTCGACCCAAGTAGGCTCTCTCTCATTTTCCTTAAAAAGAATTAAAACTAACATCCACGTTAATATATATATATATATATATATATATATATATATATATTCTTTTATAGAAGAAAACAGTACCTTGTAATATTTCATGACAATTAGTTTCGGTCATGATGACGAAGGGAGATGTTTCTTTACTTTCTTTATATAATAAATCATGCACATTAAAAGTAGAAGATGTTGTTTACAAATTTTTTTCCTAATCAAGCAAGCATTTCATTAACATAAATAGATCAAGATACATGAGGAGGGGTGACCGGGTTCCTAAAAAAATCCCATTATAACAATTAATATAATGCAAAAGTGAAAAATATAGTGAATTTTGGGATAAAAAAGTGATGAAGACCAAATAAGAGCGGATGATAAAAGTGTAAAAAAAATTGGTGGCGTTGTCTTAAATCAGGATTAGTACAGTTTGTTGGTAGAACTGTGGTGCCACTGCCAAAAGTGGTGGTTGTTGGTGGTACACTATAGTTTTGGCCTTAGATGTTTGTGAAAGAAATCGATGTCCTCAGCCTCAAAATCTTTGATTAGGAAAAGTAAAAATATAGTGGAATAAACGGCATTGATTGGCCCAAACGATCAATGGCTGAATTTCTTCTCACCCGCCTGTAATGGCTTGTGAAGATCACTTACTGGTCATAGTGAGATGAGTATGGGTAAGATCGAATAGATCTTAGAATGATGAAACTACTGAAATGGGGCATGTAGCGGTCAAGGACATTTCAATGCAGCAATGCTGGCTAAGTTGCGCTTGAGAGCCACGCATCGAGATTTTAGTCGTGATTATGAGGAGTTGCGTGGAGGGACACGTGTAGGCAATCGGCCGCCAAAAGGTAGTGGACCGGGCCTAGATCGAATCGGTGGATAGGAAAAGTTAAAAATTTAGGAGAAAAATCTATAAATAAGACGGTTAGAGAAGTGGAATGGAGAGGAGGATCTCTGGTAGAACAAGAGGACAGAAATTGCGAGGGACTTTTGCTTTTTGAGAGATGCAGGACTTTCTCCTTCTAGAGAAAGATGAATTATTAATTACAAAAGAGAAATGATATATACAAGTCTCAAATGCATAATTTTAACGTTAGTCCTTTATAAAAAAGAAGATCCCACCATAAAAAAATGTGAAAAACTCAAATTTTTTTGATGGGGCCCACACTTTTACAGAATACTTGTATAAAACTTGTACATTTGGACTTGTACCTAGTATTAATCTTTGGTAAGATGGACATGTGGTCTACGTATAGAAGTGTTATTTATATAAATTTTTTTTATAAAAGTAAACTCATAAATTAACATGATTTTATGTTATACGTTAGATCTATTTTACAATCTGATATACTATATCAAATTACGTCAATTTGTAAATTTATTTTTATAAAATCTTTTCGTGACTAAAGCATTTATTCGACTATGTTTTTCAATACAATTAATGAAAATACAAATATACAAAATATAAAAAAATGGAAAAAAGGCAATGCCGGATCTATATAATATGACACTTATGTACGCGGGGACAACATTTTTGGTGCTAGATATGCTACTCAAGCTTAATTAAATTCTTGTCTGAACAATTCACAAGCGCCCAACGAACATAATCATACCCCACAAGCGTGCGTAAACCCTTTTTTTTTTTTTTTAAATGAAAGACATGGATCATTACACAATCAAATTTATCAAATTGCGAGGTCATGAAATTATGAAGTCCAGGCAAGCTTAATTATTCTCTCTTCTTTTTGCTCCCCCAAAAAGAATATCGATCACAGTGGAATATCTTTGATTACACGCTAACAAATACCCTAATCATTTTCTTAATATTCGATTTAGTACGATCCTTTATTAATCAAAGGGCTTAAAAATAACAACAGTATCAGTTTTTACAGCAAGATATATATGCAAGAACAAGATCCGGGTAGTAGTACTGCATGGGCAACAAAGAGGCAAATTAAGCTAGCCTACCCGCATATTACTTGCCTTTAATAATCGACTCTTTTACTCGCTAGCTGACGATCGAGAAAAGCAAAGCCATAGCATATATAGGGATATGATCATGTTGACGTCCCAATTCTTCTGAAATTTGAGACAATATGTGCAAAACAGCAGCTAGCGGTTGTGTGGAATTTATAATGGATTATTTCGGTCGTGTGGAATAAATTTAATTAATTAAAGCAGTGAAACAGTGTCATTTAAAGTCCCAACATGAAGTAAACGAATACTGTTGTTTTACTTCAATTATTTAGCGGAATCTCAGTTCCACAGTTAATGAAATTACTCAAACCAGCAGAAATGGCTACGTGGCCTCGTTTGGATGCTGAGCTCATGGGTTGAGATGGATTGAATTTTTTATAGATAATAATAAATTGAGATGATATAATGAGTTTTATAGAGTCTTCCAAGATAGATTTAGATATATTTATAGGAAGTTGAAAAAAATTGTGAGTCCCACGTGTAAAGAAGTGTTGAGTTTAAAAAGATTGTGGGTGCCACGTATAAAGAAGTTTTAAGTTGAGATGAATTTAGTGATTTGAGAATTAGATATTTAGATGTTAAATTCGACTTAAAATTAGATAACTGAATTGATCTCAATTCAATATAAATTCCAAACAGACCTTAAGAAAAAATCACCATGCATATATGCAGTTTTCATTGACCATTAATATCCGTACGATTGTATCGAATCCTAACTTTTTAGGTTGCCCCTCGTTTTGGGGACAACAACTAGCGGCTTAAATAATAATGCATGCATCTTCATGGTAAAACTTCAAAACCCCAAAAGTCTTGACACTCACAAAACAACCTTCGCTTGCACTCAATTTCCTTAAATGATGGAACAAATTAATTGTCTCCGCCGTATACATTTGAAGACGGTATAATTAGTACTGTTTGTCGAGTTTTTATATGTTATTATTGAACTTCAAGATCTGCTTCAATGACATATATATATATATATATATATATATATATATATATTTATACGAGGAAATTTACACGCACGTACGTACTTTATTGAAGACGGCCGGAGAAAATGAATGCAGATCATCATGATTTAATTTGATGATCACCGGCGGCCAGTTTCTCACTTCTATTATTATTATTATTATTTCCCAATCGAGTCAATTAGGTCTATGCCTTGCAAGCCTAATTTGCCATCCCAAGTTCACGGCTCATGGAAGCTGAGATATATACAAAGAAATCAGGAATGAAAGCTAGATCATTCCCTATTATAAGGGGAAGGGGCGAATATAATTCTAATGGGTATCTAAAATTTAAGTAAAACACTAAAAAACTAAGGCAAAAATGAGATTTTTAGTTACTTTTTTTTGGGTAGATTAAATCAACTAAAGAATTTCCAACGTCATTATAAGAAAACTGTTTATTTACGACCAATTATTTTTAACGAAATGATTATTTCTAGCTAAATTGAATATGTTTTTGTCGCAAAAAATAATCACAAATATCTATTTTTCTTATAATGCGTGTGTATATATATATATATATATCACTTAATTTCAGTACTAGTACCCAAGCTGATCTATATATATCAAATCTTAAATTTTTTTTTTTTCAAGGGAAACAATAAGGAGGGGAAGATAATTTTGAGAGATTTAGGTTAGGTTTGGAAGGTTTTTAAACTATAAAATTTTCATCTCATCTCATCTTATTATTATAATTTTTTTAAATTTTTACATAAAATATAATAAACAATTTAACTTTTTCAAATCTCAATTCAACTTTTTCAAATTTTAAAACAATAATAATATTAAAAAAATAATATTTTATTCAAATTTTAACTTTTATCTCAAACTAAAAATTCTCATCTTAACATCCAAATTTAACTCTAGTAATCATCTAAGGTTTTGGACTTTTGAGGTATTTCTTGGACCGAAAATTAATGAGGCTTTATTAATATGTATATTAAAGGATTTTTTTGTGGGCGCTTGTGTGCTGGATGTGCAGCTGTAGTACTGGAGGATGCAGGAGAGGGTACAAGGAGTGGAGATAGGCATGTTGAAAACTTTGAGAAGCGCAATGCATGATGGTGCTTATTCAGTGATTTTATTTTTTCAGAATCTAAAATTAATTTATATCTATATATAATAGTTCTAACTTTCTTCACAAAAATATAATAAGGATAGTTATGATCTTAGTGATGGCAAAAAATTACAAGTATATAATTAAAGAAGATTAATCCTAGTTTTTATCTTGAATCTTTCATCTTTTGTCACACTTACTAATGTGGCATGTTTTAAATCATGGCTTCAAATATTTACTACTTAGATTAAGTCGCATCAACATGTATGGTTGAATATAACAAAATTTAAGATGAAGAATAAATTTTATAACGTTTGCATCTTGCTCATGAGAATTAGATGCCATATTTGCATGTGTTCTCTCTTTTTGATCTCTCTTAGAGCATATATATTGGTGTATGCATATACACATTCAAAGTCATATTTGTATAATATGACCCTAAAATTATTTATATTGACTTATGCATATACATATATATAGCTAGTTATGAATAGTTCTTATCCAAATTTGGATAGTAACTATTCACTTTACAAAACATATTTTAATCATTATTTCTCTCCTTCCACTCTCTCTCTCACAATCTTTTCCCCTTCTCTCTCACTCAACAATACAAAAAATATTCATCTACACATTCATTTTATTATTATAATATATTATATTTTTTTTTCATTTTATTATATTTGTAATATAATATATAAAAAATTATATATTTTATTATTGCATTTGTATTATTAATGTCAAATGTATGTAGTGGATACTAATTGTAAAATATATATAAAAAAATTGATTTTAGAAAAAAATTAATAATAAAACAAAATATATTTTATTATTATTTTACTTCAAATATGCATAAACCAATGTGAAAGTTTTACTTGAATGACAAAATGGATATGCAAAAAATGTGATTTTGCATATGCATATGTGATGCAGGAGGATCTGAGTCAGATGACGCTGAGTTGTCAGACTGCACATTGACTGCGCTGAAATACCTTGAGGTGGCAAATCAACTCAAAGAAGGCAGGAAATCGTAATCTTTCCTTGGTTGAGGGAGTTTTGGACACGTTTCAGTATTTTAGCCATAACTTTGGCTACATGTATCAGAATCATGCATATGACCCCAATTCGGAAAGCTCTTTTCGGCGCACACATCGTGGGCACTGAGCTAAACTCGGTGTGCATCATTTTCAATGCCAAATTCTACTATTTTCTCCTCCAATTTCTTATTTTTAATTATTTTTTACCTTTTATGGTAACATTTCATTTACTGTTTTGAAAGTGATTCTGAATTCGATTTGGGGCAGATTTTTGGCAGATTACATCTTTTATTATTATTTAATTTTAGCATTATTATTTGAATTTTGCTATTTTTGATAAAATTTCATTACAGTCGATTTTCAGCTATTACAGAACGGCTTGTGGGTTGATTTTGATTATTCTTGAATATTGATAATTTGAATTGACATCAGAGACGTTTTTTCTTTGTTCTTGGGCGAATCTCTTGTTTTCTTTTCTGTGAATCATCTGTTGAAACTAGCCTACAGAATAATCGCTATTCTGTCCGGCGTCAGTTGGCATAAGAGCTTTAGCATCTTTCCTGGGGTAATTCTCATCAGTTTTCATGGCTGGTATTCGGGGTCGTGGTCGTCGTGGACAGGTTTCGAATGAGGAAGTCCCGCACTGTGATCGTAGCGTTCAGGATGTGATGATTGAAGATTTGCAGAGACAAGTTACAGAGTTAAACCGGCGTCTAACGGCGCAGGATTTCGGCGATTGTGAGATGGAAGATCATGGTTCTTATTCCAATTTTGAAAATCCATATCACCGGCGTCCTTTATACCGGGAGCATCTGCGTAGTGGGAGCAGTTGAGGCGATCACGAGACAAGCATGGTAAGGACAAGATTACTGATTGGGAGAAGATGAAGAAGAGGATGAAGGGTCACTTCCTTCCCTTCGGCTATACTCAATCTCTGTTTCGGCGACTTCATTTGTTGAGACAGGGCACGAGATCAGTTAATGATTACACTGAAAAATTTTATCAATTGATAGCCCATAATGATCTATTTGAGACAGAAGAGTAGTTGGTGGCGCGATATTTGGGAGGATTGCGGCAGTCCCTACAGGATGTCCTTAACCTTTACTTGCTGTGAATAGTTTTTGAAGCATACCAACGTGCACTCATCGTAGAGAAACAACAGAGCAGGAGGCTAGTAATCATAAGCGATCAAAACAGTCGAGCAGTTTGTCCTCAAGAATCTCATCCCGCCCAGCAGCCATTGCAGGGTCAGAATTCTAATTCTAATATTAGATGTTTCAGGTGTGGTGAACAGGGGCATAGAGCGACTGAATGCAGGAAGCTTGCTAATCAAAAGGGCAAAACTCTTTTGATTGAGGAAGATATGGAAGCAGAAAGTGAGACGATTGGAGAGCCTGTGTACGATGATGATGAAGATGGGGACATATTGTATGGTGATGGCCATGAGACCCTGGTTGTTCGTAAGAGTCTACTGATTCCCAAGGGTGATGCAGGTGACGATTGGTTGAGAACCAATATTTTCCACACGACCTGCACAGTTGCAGATAAAGTTTGCAAGGTGATCATTGATTGCAGCAGTTGTGAGAACGTGGTTTCTGAAGAAGCTGTCCAAAAATTGCAGTTGAAGACAGATCATCATCCCAGGCCATATAAATTGTCGTGGCTGAATAAAGGCAGTGAGGTAACAGTAGATAGGCGATGCCTAGTATCTTTTTCGATTGGCATAAAATATTTCGATAATGCTTGGTGTGATGTCGTATCTATGGATGCTTGTCATGTATTGTTAGGCAGGCCTTGGCAATATGATTGCAGTGTTGTTCATGATGGGCAGAAGAATACTTATTCCCTTAGTATCAAGGGAAAGAAGGTTGTGTTGGCGCCTCGCCAGGAAGGAACCACTCCTACCCCGCTGACCAATAGTACTAACCTTCTCTCCATGTCCAGGTTCTTGGAAGAGATTAAGCGGGAAGTTGTGATTTATGTCCTGCTGCCTTGTGGGAATAGTGTAGCAGACGTGAGCCCAGATTTACCAGTAGAGGTGCAGCAGCTGCTAGCAGAGTTCTCTGACCTGATGCCAGAAGATCTTCCTCTTGGGTTACCGCCTATGAGAGATATTTAGCATCAGATTGACCTTGTCCTGAGGTCGAGTTTACCAAACCGACCTGCGTATCACCTTAGTCCCAAAGAAGCTGAAGAGTTGCATTGTCAAGTGGTGGAGCTATTAGAGAGGGGCTACATCCGTGAGAGCATGAGCCCATGTGCAGTCCTTGCCCTGCTGGTACCGAAAAAAGATGGTTCTTGACGTATGTGTATTGACAGCTGAGCGATCAACAGGATCACAGTAAAGTACAGGTTTCCCATTCCACGCCTAGATGACATGTTGGATCAACTGTCTGATTCTAAGGTCTTCTAAAAAATTGACCTTAAAAGCGGATACCACTAGATTAGAATAAGACCTTGAGATGAGTGGAAGACGGCGTTTAAGACGCAACAAGGGTTGTATGAATGGATAGTCATGCCTTTTGGGCTGTCCAACACACCCAGTACATTCATGAGATTTATGCATTAGGTTCTACGACATTTTATGGGGAGATTCGTTATTGTTTACTTCGACGATATCCTCATCTATAGTCCGACATGGATGTCACACTTTGATCATTTTCGAGTTGTTCTTGACATGTTGAGAACGGAGCAGCTGTTTGTTAATCAGAAGAAGTGTTATTTTTTACTACTTCTGTTACTTTCCTTGGTTTTGTTGTGTCTACTGATGGTGTTCATACAGATCAGTCAAAGATAGATGTGGTCTTGGGATGGCCCAAACCTAAGACCTTGCATGATGTTAGGAGTTTTCATAGATTGACGTCCTTCTCCCGTCGATTCATCAGAAACTTCAGCACTTTGATTACTCCTATTACAGCATGACTCAAGGGACATGACTTCCAGTGGCCTGAGGAGGCAGAGGTCAGTTTTCAATTGGTCAAGCAGAAGATGACAGAGGCACTAATTTTAGCACTTCCAGATTTTGACAAGGTTTTTGAAGTCAATTGTGATGCATCTAGAATTGGCATTGATGGTGTTTTGAGTCAGGAGGAACGACCCATATCATTTTTCAGTGAGAAGGTATCTGGGGCGAAGAAGAATTATTCCACTTATGATCTGGAGTTCTATACCATAGTTCAGTTCCTGAAACATTGGCGACACTACCTGGTGCAGCGGGAATTCATCCTTGTTACTAACCACGAGGCCCTAAAGTACATCAATGGCCAGCACAAGTTGAGCAGGCTACATGCTAAGTGGGTGGCCTACTTGCAGGAGTTCACATTTTCATTGAGGCACTTGTCACGAAGTCTGAACCGTGTAGCAGATGTCCTGAGTCGTCGTACATTACTCCTCACCAGCATGACCACCAGCGTTGCAGGATTTAAGGTTTTCAGTGACATGTATGCAGCAGATCCTTCATTTGGAAGAATATTTTGGGAGGTAACTGATGGTCAACGAAATGATTTTGTTTTGCATAATGGTTATTTATTTCTTGGATTACAGTTGTGTATCCCAGATTGTTTACTAAGGTAGCAAATTATTAGTGAACTTCATAGCGAGGGTCATTTTGGGCGAGATAAGACGTTGGCCCTGGTGTCTTCTGATTACTATTGGCCCACACTAACCAGTGATGTGGCTCATCATGTGGAACGATGTTATGTGTGTCAGTGGTCCAAAGGGGTTCTCACCAATGCAGGCCTGTACACCCCATTGCCTGATCCTGAGACTCCTTGGTTCGATGTCAGTATAGATTTTGTGCTAGGTTTACCTCGAACCCAACAATCCATGGATTCTATTTTGGTTGTAGTTGACAGGTTTTCCAAGATGACCGATTCTGTAGCTTGCAGGAAAACAATAGATGCTGCTCGAATCGCTCATCTTTACTTGAAAGAGATTGTTCGTTTACATGGTGTTCCCCGGTCAATCACCTCAATCGTGACACCAAGTTCATGAGCCATTTCTGGAAGAGCTTATGGGAGGAACTGGGAACCAAGTTGAACTTCAGTAGCGCCTACCACCCCTAAACAGATGGTTAGACCGAAGTGGTGAACTAGAGTTTGGGCAATCTTTTGAGGAGTTTGGCTGGAACTAAGCCAAAGTAATGAGATCTTGCTCTTCTCCAAGCAGAATTCGCCTATAACAGATCCAAGAACAGAACCACACGACTAAGTCCATTTGAGATTACCTATGGTCAGAACCCGTCCGGTGTGCTGGACTTAGTCCCCATTCCACGTGTGGATCGTTTGAATCCCAAGGCAGATGAGATGGTAGAACATCTTAAAGGCATCCATGATCAAGTGAAGCAAGCCATTCACGAGAGCAATGCCAAGTACAAGGCTCAAGCAGATAGTCATCATCACCAGGTACTTTTTGATGTTGGTGATTTTGTTTGGGCAGTATTAACTCGTGATCGTTTTTCTGTTAGAGAGTATAATAAGCTTAAAGAGTGGAAGATTGGACCCTGTGAGATCCTACAGAAGATCAATGATAATAGACTTCTGATGTATTTAATGTGAAACTCTTGAGCCCTTGTTTTGTGGACCCTGATGAAGCTACTGTGAACTCAAGGACGAGTTCTTTCCAACCCGGAGCGACTGATGCAGGAGGATCTGAATTAGATGACGCTGAGTTGTCAGACTGCACATTGACTGCGCTGAAATACCTTTAGGTGGCAGATCAGCTCAAAGAAGGCAGGAAATCATGATCTTTCCTTGGTTGGGGCAGTTTTGGGCACGTTTTGATATTTTAGCCATAACTTCAACTACGGGTATCAGAATCGTGCATATGACTCCAATTCGAAAAGCTCTTTTCGGTGTGCAAGTCGTGAGCACCGAGCTATGCTGGTTTGCATAATTTTTTAGGCCAAATTTTACTGTTTTCCCCTCTAAGTTTCTATTTTTAATTATTTTTTACCTTTTATGGTAACATTTCATTTACTGTTTTGGAAGTAATTCTGAACTCGATTTGACTAGATTTTTAGCAGATTACATCTTTTATTATGTATTTAATTTTAGCGTTATTATTGCAATTTTGCTATTTTTTGTAAAATTTCAATACAGTCGATTTTCAGCTATTACAGCCCGGCTTGTGGGTTGATTTTGATTATTCTTGAATATTGATAATTTGAATTGAAATCAGAGATGTTTTCTCTGTGTTCTTGAGCGAATCTCTTATTTTCTTTTTTGTGAATCATTTGTTGAAACTAGCCTGCAGAATAATCGTTATTCTGTCTGGCGTCAATATACATATTCATAAACCAATGCTAATGCTCTTAGGCCGTATAAATATTTGTGTATACTTAGTTCTAAGGTCTGAGCAATCCTGTCATGTATGTGGACTACATATTAAGTGGGGACTTCATCAGGGAATTGATCCACTACAAAAAAAGGGTATTTAAAACAAATTATTTGTGACGAGAATGACCATTCGGGAGAAAAATAGATTCATTTTAACAAGAAATAATTATTTTTATAAAAAATAGTTGATAATAAATAAACAATTTTTTTATAGTGATCTGTTCGTGACTTTCACATTAATGTTTCATAATTGGAGTGTAAATTAAAGGACAGACTGATATTTATGGAACTAATAGACATAAATTATTGTTGAGTCTTCATGATCTGTAAACAAAAAACATTTCACGGGAAGGGAAAAGTGCTCATTCCCCGTGAAATACTCGATCGCGTGCCCAACATTATTGATTATTGATTTTATGTTGCATGCATAGCCTACTTTTGTTTATTGTTTAATAATTTCATGGTAAATAATATATAACTCCCTTCGCAAATTATATATCTTCGTTTTTCACTTACATCCATAAATTCCAACTTGGTATTATATATCCGATGCTATTTTAACGTTTTGGCGTAGTTTATTATCTTCCTAGCTCACCCAAAACAATCAATAATTCGGACGAAAAAATCATGTAAAATGACATAAACAATCATGACGCAGTACGTTAAAGGAGGGGCTCAAGATTAAACCGGCCAGTACCATAAAGTCAAAATTAAAATTTATAAATATGAGTGCGAAATAAATTAAATGAGCTTAATTTCGAAGAAGAAAATGCCATATAAACTTAATTTTATAACTAGTTCTTCAAAAGACTGCAAGTCAAAAAAGAAAATGATAGACATACAATCATTTATACAAATATATTTTAAATTAAGAGCATTTTTATAAATCAACTTATAAAAGTAATATCATTTTATATAAATATCTTTATTTTAAAACATATTCGTAAAAATAATTTATATTAATGTTGTTAACGTTGTGTTTCGCATGCCTAATTTAGACCAGGTTCTGACAATTCGGATTTTTTACACTTGAGCCTGCAAAAAATAGGAAAGAAAGTAACTGGGAGAAGGTGGCCTTGGGGCTGGGAAGTCTTCGATTCCAAAGTTAGTAAATTCTCTTAAAAGTTTGTAAATAAATAAGAGGGACTAGGGATCAGAGAGTTTTCTCGTACTTGAGACATGCTATTTATATCATAAATCTGGAGGAATAGATCGTGTCTGCTCCCTTTGAGTCAATGTTTTTCGCACTGTTCCTTTTGTCAGAGGTCTTTAATGCGGTGTGGTTCTGCGACGGCATCATTATTGTAGCGTGTAACTCGGGTAATGGTGCTATTAATGCGGCGTGATTCTTTGATTTCTCCCATCCTGCTAATATCCTTAGTGGTCCGTTGATGTCCCTCGTATCAAAGGATTTAAGATTTCCCGTATATTTCGCCCACTACACGAACAAGTAGTACTCAAGAGCTGGATATTATTTGAGGGGTCTCCAAGTTGGCAAGTCCCATCTCTTGTAGCACATTCCCTCATGCAGATTGACTCCAAAAGAACTTACCTGTGAGCCGGATTGGAGACTCTACTTTTTTCTGGACTGGCCTTTTGCAACTAGGCTCCAATCGCCAGGAATGTAATTGCGCTCTTTAAAATATTTGTTGGTATATCCACATCCCTTCTTCATCTGTACGTTAATTTTAGATAATTTGACATTATCCACAAAAAAAGAAAAGAAAAGAAAGATAGTAATTCCATGCGAAACAAGCGTAAGCCTCCCACCAAAATTATCTGAAGAAAGCAATATTATCCATCAAGTCTTAATTTGTAATGAACAAAAAAAAAAGGATAAGAGGAGCCAGCTAGCTAGGTCGCTAGGTGAAAGTACAGTATCTGTTGGGGACATGTAGGGCTTAAATGAAAAGCAGAGTTTCAATTGGTTGACCTCTCAGATCAGACCAATTTGATTTGTCGACAGCTCAAACATTCTAAAATTATGACCTCCTGCTTTTTGTGGTTGACAACGAAAAAGAGTATCTATATCTACAGCTGATCCTCCCTACCTATAAGGCTAGGTTTCTGTGAAGTAACAGTACTTCTGCAGCAATGGAGTTCCATGGCCACCCTCCCCCACCCCTACTGCATTCTTTAGACACTTTAATCATGTTTGTTGCCATTAACTAAGTTCATTCTCTTTCAGAACTTAATTATTGATATAACTTTTCGGTCAATAATGGATCACACTTCTCTCTTGAGTAACTTAACCAAATCCGCCATAGACACTCGCTGATAGATATAGTACGAGGAAGCCTGGCTGCCATTCTAAAGAGCTAGCTAGCTATACCACTTGATGATGGTTAAAGATCTCATAGAAAGTGAAAGAAAGTTGTGGCTTTAAGATTTTAGGGTACCCCAAGACCCACCGACATGACCTTGTTTCCCATCCTCTGCATCACTTCCTGTAAAGCCTTAAAGAAGAAGCAGCTAAGGTTTGCTACGAGTCAAATCAATGTTTTTTTTTTCCAGCTTTCTTTCTTTCTCTTGTCTTTTTCTGTTTGTAAATATTTTCTTTTATTTGTTGTGTTGTTTTTTTTTTTTGAAGTGCATGGGAATAAATCCAACATCATCTCGATCTGTTTAAATCCGAAACAGTAAGCATCCATCTTTCGGATCAGTCTGTCATGGTTTGTTTTGTTGTGGCCCTCAGCTACCATCTAGATAAGCTATGTTGGAAGGAATTTTTGTACAGTCATGTAGTGTACTACTCATTAATGTAGTTAACATTGAAGGCAATAAACGCCAATCGGGTGCGTGAATCAGACTCTAATGTTTGCTTTATATCGCCATAATATTAGAAATAATTTTAGTTCTCATGACTAAGGGCTGCACTGGGCCAGGAATGCCCCTCTATGAATTTTAAATCGATAAATATTGTTTTTTAGATTAGATTTTATTATTTATAATCACGCTAGTTAGTATTAAAATATTTTAAATAATATTGTATTTAAGTAGTTAGACTTATGAAATCATTTAAAATATGTCATACCGGCTAATATAATTGATAATGATAAACTTTAAGATTAAGAATAGTATTTACTCTTTCGAATTCTCTATATAAAGCCCTTCCAAAGTTGAGATGGCTGAAGAAAAATCCTTGCACTTTGCTGAGAGTTTAAAAACGTTTGGTGGGCTAAGCTTTGACAGGGAATCGAAGCTCAACATCCATGCACAAGCATTGGATATAGCATCAATGGAGGAATTCCTTAATAAAAGGGGAACTTGGTGTTACCGTTTGTTTAAATTTACAAGAATGAGTCTGTATGTGTGCTTTGAAATCTGTGTTTAATTAAGTGCTAACAACAACTCGTAAAAGTGGGCGTGGCCCTGGAGAAAGCAACTCGGGGACCCCCCTAAGGACATAGACCCCCGTCGTGGGTCGTGGTTCTGGTCGATGTCATTGTCGTTGTTGTTATCATACTGTTAAATGCGCGCAGCAACCGGCTCTAAAAATTGAAACTGCACAGTGACAGATGTAATTTTGGCAACAGTTTTTGAACAGAAATCTCAATCTTACTGGTTTCAATCTCAATATTCTCAATCTCACTGCTACACAAGAATCTTGCACAGAAACTATTCTCTTTAGTACTAAACCTTCCTTCTTGTGTTTATGTAACCCAATCATGCTCTGAACTCATCTCATCGGCTTCAATACCAACAGTAAATTGGCTATTCATTTACCAAGCATTAAAGTTGAGTAGCTCTTGCATGCGTTTTCCCTCAAGAGTCATAACATCGAGATATACAGTACGTATTACTTCTGACAACTGCCAGTTATTGCAAACCTCTTTTCTCATCTGCATAATTGAACAGTTGAAAAAATCACTTTTCATTTATTGGGTTTAGAAATAGAATACCACCCCCAAAAGTCTCACTATATTACTACCACCTCGTTGCCACAAACCATATATATTACTTTTAACTTGGGTATGTGAGGATTTTATTCTAGTTGATATTAAATGAATTGAAATGAAAATCGAAAAATATTAATTAGAATATTATTTTTTAATATTAAATTTTAAAAAAATAAATTATTTATTATATTTGTGTGGGAATCGAAGAAAATTATAATAATTAAATGAGATGAGTTTGAGGCTTTATTGTATCCAAATCGGTTAAACTTCAAAGCTTGCCCTCAGTTAAAAAGTTACAGAAGATTTAGATCAAAGTTCATGTAGCTTACCAAAACTGCAGAAAAGGCAAGTGATGTTTCAGAGACCAGTGCAAGGCAATAATATATGAAAATACCCTCAGGTGGGGTCCCCAATTATTTAGGAAGTAAGGAACTTTTCTTTCATACAGTATAGAAACACATGAACAAAATTATTTAAGGTGTGTCCAAAGCCCACACGGACCATTTAGAGCTTCTCCACATTCTGGTTCAATAGTCAAACAACATAGAGCTTTATAACCTGGTCAATCAAGGCACGACAAACAGGGCAACCCCACTTCTTGGCTTTGATCTCGTTCAAACAAGACATGCATCCAACCATGTGGCCACAGGGAATGCATGCCCCCTCAATTGGAGCATCCAGACATATCACACATGATGATGAACCTCCATCATCATTCTTTTCACCTACTCTAGTAAGTACATTCTTAAAATTTGGGGATGACATTTTAACAGAAGTGGAATCAATTGATGGGTAACGAATAGGGCCATCACTCATAATCTCATCAGCATTTGGTGGAGTTGATAGGATCGGACCTGGGGTGCGAATTGTTTGAGTTGCAGTAATGCCGTCGTGGTTCTGGGTTTGCTGACTTGAATTGCCTTTAGGGCTAGTAGTTTCACGCACTGGCCACTCAGAACTAGTTAGATTTGGAGCAGGTGCTTTTGCTACATGCAAGCCGCTATGATTTGTGTTCACAAAGTTATTCCAATGAATGGATGAGCTTGCTTCTGAGCTTTGGTTGGCATCAAGAAGCGATGGTCTCTCCTGCATAGCAGACTGAATTGAGGCATTGACAGCCATTATCATTTCCAAATCTTCAGCAGCTGGTGGTGCAGTGGCCTGAACAACTAGGGTCTGATTATTATGCAAAACTGCAGGATGCATTGCCTGAAATGTTCCAAACATTTATTCATTAAAAGGGAAAAAATCCCAAGCGTTCAAGTATCCTTATAGCTATCTATCAAACCCGAGTTTCCATACTGTTACCAAGGCAAATTTCACATATCTTGAGCAGAAATATGCTGAGTAATAAGTTGATGTTCTCATCCAGGTGAAAATTATTAAATTAGTCAGCTACTGCCCTTTATACCGATTCAGAAATTAAAAATCTGTGACTAGAGGGAGCAAAAAAGTTAAAAACAGCGTAGTACTTTGAGAGGCTCGTTAGCAAGCTAGGATATGTATATCAGTTACCAATCTGCTGGTACAGCTGCCACATGACCATATTTCTATATCTTAATTCAGTTAATAAATATGTGTGCACAGGTGTGAACACACACACACACATGTAAGCACCAAATGTTACACCATTTTAGCCAAATTATGTTTGTGGAGGAATAAACAACTAAACAAGTCCAGCCAAGCTAAACTTTGAGCTGTCTGACCGTGTAATGATTATTAGTTATTTATAACCTGCATGGGCCAGAGAGCCAAATAATTGAAGTAGTGGGAACATGTCAACTCAGTAACTTCTATCGATAAGAAATTTCCAAAGAAAATTATACGAGGAAATTGGTGAGGCTTCATGGAAACAGAACCATGAAAGGACAAATAAAAAGAAGTAAGCCATTTCTAAGCTGAAATTGAATTCAAATCAATGAAAGCATTAACTTAGAAAAAAACAGAAAAATGAAAGATCAATGCCCTTTATATCTTATGCGAGGGAAACAAAATAATAGTGAGGGAGCATTTGGTTGTTTTTTTTTCTCCATAGACTTAATCTGCAAATCCAAACCTGTGTTTGGGTGTGTATCGGCGTATCTTTTTTTTTTTTAATTGGCACCCGGTGTCTAGAAACAGCGTCCGGCTAATCCTGGGGTGCACAGACCCTCGGCAAGGAGTTAGCGTATCTTTTCTTCACTGTAAAATGTTCACAATTAAAGGTATAATCGCCCCTGGACATTGCAGTTTTCCCTATCAGCTACGACTGCAGTGCATGATTTTTACTTGCCAAGAAGGCACTTTTAATTATAATATAGCCAAATCATTGCCGCCAAACCCAATAGTGAAGCTAGCGCAAAGGACAATTGGGTTAAGTCTATTTCATATTGGGTCATTTTAGTCATGTCACATGCCATTTAGGCCACAATACTAATTGTATGTAATAATTGTCACGCAGAACATCACACAAAGTAATGTATAGTGTATGACCTCATTAAGGAATATTTCCATCACTTACCACAACATCCAGCACCTTACACCTGCTTATGGTTATAATGTTTCAGGTTATTTCTAGGATTATTATCTAGGGAAACTTACCAAGAGGAAAAGCATCAATCTTTTAGACTATGGAAAGGTGCTTCCACATTTACACTAATGTAAGCAAATTACTTGGAAGAAATTTACTTTTGATGAAAGCAGGTGGTAAATATTTTCTTTCCAACAAAATTGTCTCATAATTGTGTAAGTGTCATATATGAGTTCTGCTGTTGCTCTGCACATCAAATGGAAGAATAACACTAAGAAAAGTGTGCAAGGTACCTGTGAAATTCCTTTGCATGCATCACAAAACCACTGAAGTTGCTGCTTGTCACTTTCACTCACAGGTGCAAGCTTTATGCGTGTTTCTGAAAATGAAGCATGCTAATTGAACTGCTAATTCTCAAGCATAACATCATAAAAAGCAAAAAAAAAAAAAAACCAAAAAAAAAAAAAAAGAAGAAGAAGAAGAGAGAGAAAAAAGAGGGAAAAAAAAAGAAATAGAAAAGAAGATTCAATTTTACCCTGGCTAGGCAAGATTACTAAGGATACATAATCTCTCCCAGCTTCTACTACACTTTAAACTGAGGATACATAATCTCTTATGCTGTTGCTTCTAGAATTCTCTTACTGGTAATATTCTTAGAGCAACTAATTATTAAGCTTTGTGGTTTCATGATAGGTGCAAATAATTTAACAATATTATACTTACGCTTATGTGTTCGAAATCTCCGCCTCCGCCTCCGCCTTCTGCCTCTTGAGACTATGCATGAACACAAAATGAAAGTAAGATCTTTTTTTTTTTTTTTTATATAAGTAAACGGTAGTATTAATAAGGATAGGCATAGCCTAAGTACATAGGAAGTTATACAAGAGATAAGACCTATCTAGGTAAAATTAAATTAAAGTAAGATCTAAACAGTAGGGAATGTGTGACATCAAATCAAAGATCCCTGAAGCAAAATTTCATCAATGAGAAATTACTGGTAGCTGTATCGTGTATTATCACTGAAGGATCAGACTGGTGTAGATTGTGTTCTTCCAAATTGGCTTTCCATAATGCAATAATTGTACATGGTTGTGCATCCTGCTCACTCATTAGAAACACCATATAAGACGACCATAAAAATCCAGAGATCCATTAGTAAACAAAAGAGGCAAAACAGACTCAAATTAGGTATACTTCAATTAATTGATGGTACACAATAAAAAGTGAAAAATAAGGAGCAGGGGCAATAGTGCTTCATAAATTTCTGGGAACTTTCCATCATTATAAGTGCATCTTGGATGGGTTTGATCATCGGCCCCAGTGTTGGCACCTCTTACTAGTAAAGGGAACTGACAAGTGGCAATCTATTACCTATATAAAATGCTGAAGCAATGCCTTCACAACAGAATGAGCTATGTCATCAACCATTTTTCATCCTCTCATGTGATAAACTCTTCGGTTTCTAAGCCTTTCTTATTAAAAAAAAACCTGTCCACTACTCTTCAGATAATTGAAAGAAAACCCTTCAGTTTCTGGCCTGTGCATCGCCCAGGTTTAAGACAAGTTGATATAATACCAGACTAACTACAACATGGATAGATACGGAAGTGGCAGAACAAAGGCGGAATGAAAATTAAGTTTCATTCCTTAAACAAAGCCTAAACTGAAAATAAACTTTTCATTTGTAATGAGGAAATAGAAGATTAAACGTGAAAAATTCAGATGCATGAATCCCGAACACACCTAACGGGGTAAATAGGTATTTTAATAAATGTAGGGCAGAATTTGCAACCCAATAAATCAAAATATTTAAACAATGACAGATATCAAATCAAAATCTAAGCAGTAAAAACAAGGAACACAAAAATTTGGTTCACGAATTGAAAACTTTTGAAGAACTCTTCAAAAGGAAAACAACTCTAGATATTCAGCCACCACCTATAAATCCACTATAAAAGTAATGACTACAATAAATTTTAGATAATCGCAAAGCCTTTGCTGACTCTAAACCTGACTAGCAATTCTCACGAGTGACCTAGTCGATTTCTGCATCAAAGGCAGCTCCAGAGGTATTTCTATAACAAACAAACTTGTTAGACCTGGTAGAACTTCAACAACAGCACCAACGAGCTCAGCGACTCTCAAAGAACAATGATTAAAGATCAATAGGGTGATGGTTTGTGTATAGGAGAGAACTATTTGGCTTTACTGCTCAATTCCCATAGTGTTTTTTTTTTTTTTTGTAAAATAAAAATAAAAATATGGGGTTTTGGAAATAATGCCCAAGACCTTAGAAAATCATGCATCATTAACCAATCAGAGACAGGGCTCAAATTAGAGTCAAACTGGGAATTGGAAACCTTGTTTAAATCAAACTCGGGCATGCCCGTGGCATCTCATGGGCATTCTAGCGAGTTAGTTCACTTGACCAAGACATCAGACAATTTTTTAGCGAGCAAGTTTGCTTGATCGCTACACATGTCTAGCAAGAAGAAAAATGTAATTCTTGCTTGACCGAACATCTCACGAGTCTAGTGAACTCATTGTGACTTGAACTTTTGTTTCCAATTTCGAACCAAACTCTTTTCAAAGCAATTACAACTAAATTGGACTAATTGCTTTCATTAGAATATGCCAATGCAATAATTTTACATTAACAAGATGAACTTACAGAAGACAAAGATGATGTGTTAAAAGTTTGAAGCATAGAGTTGATCTAGAGCTTAAGAAATTATTTACAACAATTCTTGTAACAAAGCCTAAACCAATCATATATGAATAAAATTCCTTGGCAGAATGATAAATAAAATTTATTATACCTGCAAACTAAGGTATATGAAAAGCTCCAACTTGAAAGGCTTTGTAGGATTACGTGAACCACAGGGTAGAACAACAACCCAACTGGAAGAAATACAATAATAACAGGCATATAGGCGTTAAGAGTTGGCGAGAACAATTTCCTATAGATTACCCGAAGAAAAAGAGGTAGAGTGAAAATTGCATCAATCCAAGCCTAGCCATCTAATGATAATACTAAGTATTAAGACGACTTGTGGCAATAGTAAACAGGGTCAGGAGGGGGGGGGGGACATTCGAGATAAATGGGTAAAGAAAAAACAACCAAAATTTTCCATGAAACCCACACTTTTCGGGAGAGTAATTGAGATGCCAATATTTCAAGAAAACCTGGCCCATAAAGCTCCCGCAGCCAACCAGAGAATAAGCAAATATGGCCCTACAGATCAACAGAAAAGTACATGCTTAGAGATTAGAAGAAGGAAAATTCTTTCCAACACTGAATTCATATAATAGTAGAATGAAATTACAGCACAATTTTAAGTTGACCTCAATAGTGCGGACTACATTACTGTGCCCCTTGGCCCTAGCAACATCAAGAGGAGTTTGATAATCATCATTCATTAACAGCGCATTTGCTGAAATTTTTAGAGAAATGATCTTTTACTTTAGCGTACCGAATTTGGAAGGAAACATCATATTTCTCAGTCTAAAGTAATAATATTAGATAGTAGATACAATTTCACAGTATAACTTACCCCCGTGCAAAAGTAATAACTTCACAGTATTTTCAAGGCCTCTTTCAGCTGCATGATGTAAAGGAGTCCCAGCATGACGACCTACAGCACATTAAGAAATGACGGATGAAGTGAACTCATAATGAATCTGGTGCATTTGCGCGTGCACCCACACACATGCATACATCTACATGTCTATATATATCTATAATTAAGAAAAGCAAGCAAGGGTTATTAAGCACTAGAGATGTCTTTTTTTCTCCCCACATAAATTAAGGTTAAAAGTAGGAAAACTAGCACTTTTCAATCAAATTGTCTTGCATAGTAGCAACAACAGTAAAATAACAAAAAAGGAACTTATGAGATAAACAAACTAGGCATAGTTCTCTCATACGGTTAGAACCCAAAATACCATTTCTTTCAAGCTTCATTAAGCATCGCTTTTGTTCGTTTATCAAATGTAGCCAACATAAATAAAACCAAAAGAATAAAATAAAATTCCATTATTTCAACGAAGAAGGCGCGTATACATCACAAAAAGGAAAAAAATAAAGATACCGGGCCGATACGCATTGACATTGGCACCGAGCTCTATCAAAGTTTTTGCAACATTATGAAGCTCCGGATTCAAACATGCGGCAATCAAAGGGGTTTTTCCCTTCCAGTCAATCCACTGAACCGAACACCACAACAATCAGTACCGGTTACAGATATCTTCCAAAATTACCACCAATAACGATGAAAACTATGATTGGATTGTTTTGTTTTTTAGGAAGTACCTCGAGGCCTGCACCTTCTCTGCAAAGGGCTTTGATGCTCTCAGCGTTGCCATAACTGACTTGCTGGTAGAGTAGCTCATCCTTGGATTGCTTTTGTCCCATTTTTAAAACAACAGCGTGAAATCCCCACGGTTTTTGAAGGAAAATTAAATAGATTTTCCAGGAAAGTAAACGGATCCTGAAGTACAGAGATTAAAATAATGGGAAGACGAGAGAATTAAGTCCACCGAGAAAACTACCAGGATTTCTACAGGGCAAAATGTTTTTTTTTTTTTTTTAATTCCAACATTTTTTAAATTTCTTAAATATTTATTTAAAAAAAAAACTCATTAAAAACACTTCTTTAAAATAATAATAATAATAATAATCGGTTGGGAACACATCAGAGATCGGTGGGTAGTTAGCTGGTGTTAATGCTATTGAGTGGTTCGTTTCATGGGGCCTATCCCAATTGCCCACCGATACAATTAGTTGAGGTTCGTCCCTAGTCTCGACTCTGTCTGGCCTTTCACTTCTCTAATTAGTTAATGCATGTCTTTTCAATATTGGTGTTGTCACCTACTTTTAATATTTCATAATTATTTCATTGCTTATAATTTAGATATTATTTTTGAATTTTATTATATATCAGTAATTATTTACCTTATCCCACACTTAATAATTTTTTTTTCATGAAGTATGAGGCGTTTTTTATATGGTGTGAGATGTAGAATAATAAATAGTAACTGATGAGAATAATTATTCTTTCTATAAATATAGTTTAAAAAAAAGAAAGAAATAAAACAAATGTGGAAGATACCTCCTGCATTGACCCAGAAAATTCAAGAGGTCAGGGATGCAATTAAACGATACTGGCATTACAATAAGAAGATAGTCCTTGGAATCCAGAAATACCAGATTCAAATGTGGAAGATACCTGCATCTACCCCGCAAATAATGTAGTGTGCCCACAACTCTTATGGCAATGAGAACTAAATTGATTTGGTAAAAGTGATCATCTGGTACAATAGTTATAAAACATAGCCATAAAATATCTTCCAACACCTCGGGATTTGCTGCTCAATGATGCACACAATACACATACTTCAGTCTTGGATAAAACAACACGAACAGGATTTACAATGGCATTGTGAAAATCCTAGGAAGTTCATCTACTGTACAACCTTAATGGTAAACACCGGTTATCAAAATTCGTATATTGGGGGATAAATTAAAGAATAAAATGAATGAAAGAATTAAAGTTAAGCTATACCATTCTTCTCAAATAAAGTCTTCCTAATTTGTTCTGAGCATGGATATGTTTAAACCCTGTGGATACTTAATGCTGCTAATCCAAGGCAGTTCACCGCATATATGGCAGGAGCTGAAACTAAGTTTCGGAAGATGCTGATGCTTCATTATTTTCATCAGCAGGTGCTGAAGTGCTGGATGATGCTTCATCAGCAGGTGCCTGAGTGCTGGATGATCCTTCATCAGCAGGTGCTTGAGTGCTGGATGATCCCGTCAAAGTAGGGCTTGCTGTTGGTGGACTGTATCTCCTAAGTACTCTATCTTTGTTTTTACTCCACCATTCCTCCGCCTGGTGTTCGTCAAATCTTCTTTTACTGCAAAAAGGTTTGAAGTCATTAATATGCATCGCATTTACTTCATCAATTTGCCCTTTTGTTTTTTCAAAAGGTGGAAACACAGGCTCAGACAAATATGAGCAATACCTTGCCGAATGGAGCTATGTCTGGATTGATCATATATCCAACAGTACCAACACTTCTATGCTCAAACAAAAGCCCAATACATGACAACCATGTCCACGTGACAGGAAAAAAAAATGTTCAATATAATTTGTAGTTTTGGATGTCTAGCTTACACGGCAGAGAAACTTCTAGCCTACATGGTAAAGACATGCACACGCAGAGGGCCTAGATGCAAATAATGAAACACTTGAGAGCCACACATGCATAAATATATGCAAGCACGAATGTAGGCATGCGGACAAACACTTGCACACTCTGTAAAAGTAAATTATTATCATTATTTTTTTTCGATGAAGTATTTATACCTGAATCTCACTCGGTGGAAAATCTTTGCACCGTTTTGACGTAGAATGACAGTAACATAGACACCGGGTTCAAATTGTTCAATAACTTCTTTTTCTCCATTCCTCATTGTTGAAAGTTCAGATCTTGAGCCAGTATTTGAGCTTTGGTGAGATAGAGCACCGATTGTATTAGAAGTCGATGATCTGTTATTCTCCTGGAGAGTATTTCTCCCACCCGCAGACAGCTCCATAACTCTTGCAATATCTATGCTGTCTTGCATCCTTTTTTCTTGTATTTTAGAAGACTCATTGACTGAGGATGTTTTATGAGATGCATATTGTTGGTCAGACTCTAAGCTTATGGGCAGGGAGGAAGATATATCAGATGTTGCAGTTGTGGTTAGAAAAGCTTCAACTTGAGAATGAATTGCTTTAAATGTTTCATTGTCAGAAACATATGGAGGCACCTTCTCTATCACTTCGTTTAGCTGAAATCATGAAGTGCAGCATGAGCAGAATGATTTAGTAATAAGTAAATCAATATGAGAGGGAAAATACAATTATCATCTCATCCATAGTTTTCTGTCACCAACAATGATTCATGCAAGTCAGATTTTACAAATGAACCATGCACAATAACCTGGCCAACTTGCTTACTGTATGCAATACCTGTAGTTGATAGATTTTAGATATACAATATACATTTGGGCCAGAGCATTTGATAGTGTTGAATTGCTAGTTTAGACTATATTACCATTGTTTGTTTTCTGGAATTTCATGTTGCAAGATTGTATAACATCAATCGGTATGTGTTGCGAACACTTCTGTTTTTAACGTCTCTGTTCCCTAGGGGGAGGGAGCTAATAAGAACACAAATTGTGTATATTATTAAGATATTAAGACTACAAAGTTTGGCTCTGATTGTATTGAATAATTGTGTGCATCTATAAATTTTCCTTCCTCTCCTGTCTTTCTTTTTCTTTTTTCCTTTCTTTTATATAATCCCTGTCTTGTGCTTCACCCCTTTTGGTGCCCTTCATTAATTTTTACTCATTTGTAGCTTGTTAGCAAAACAGATAAGCTAAAAAGAAAAACTTTGAAGATTTTTTATTAAATATATTTATCAACAAAGAAAAGGATTTCCATATTCACATGTGTCAGAGAACATTGAACCTTTTAAAGATTTTTTCAATACTAGAATTTTCCAGCTGTTGTTATCTACAAAGTGGAAAAGGCAGACAAATCCATGTTTTACTGAATTTTCCAATAATATGCAAACTTCCCATCATATAGGAAATCATTCTCATAGCTTCCTTTTTTTTTTTTTTTTTTAATTACAACTGGGCCACCCTGGAACATACCCATCAATCTGAATGAGAAATGGTATTCAGCAATTAAAATACCTGTTCTGCAATAGACTTGACAATTTCTCTTGCTACCCTACACTTGGAAGCTTCCTCTTTAGCTAATGATGCAGCTTGTTTAGCATTTCTGTGTAAATTCTTAAGTTCCACGTCTTGCATGTCACACTTTTGCTTCAAATATTTAACCTGAAGTGAAGGAGATTATGAGACAGGATTGTGAAATTATATATGAGGGACAACCTCACAATTTATACCAATAAAGTAATAGAAGGATGCAAAGAAGAATGTTATAATAGCAAAAGGAACATAATTTGTACTTGGTTTTGCAACTTTGACACTTCTTGATTCAGGAATTCGTTTGTCTTCCTGAGACCATCAATAAGACTCCTAGAAAATGTCGGGGTGGGAGAGCGTGGAGGGCTTGGTTTCCTCAAGTATGGTGAAGCAGGTCTTGAGTTAATAGTGGGATTAGATGATGATGGCATTGCAGGCTTTAGAGCATTTTGAAGAGCACCAATTGAACTTGGAAATGCAATATCTTTCAGTTGTAAGAGCGATGGAGCTTGAGAAGCCCGGCCTATAGAAGGAGAATCAGATCTACTCCCAGGCTTTTCTGACTTGATCTCAAGATATTTGACAGGTTCTGAAGTGGGAGATAGCAAAATCCTTGAAGACCTCACCTCTCCCCTATCTAATTTTTCCCTGGAATCTGTAGAACGGTGAGGGGTTGTAATTTTTCTAGTCACGTTAGATGTGTTACCAGTCTCAGCAGTTTTAAGTTTTGCATAGCAAGCATCACATACACGATGGGGTTTGCCAGGAGTTGGAGCCAATGCTGCTCTCAATGCTTTTCTGGAACTACAAGCATGGCAATGCACCAGTCCACAATTATAGCAGTTGTGCCTCTTTCTAGTAAAACCAAATGCCTGCCGACAACCAGAACAAACTGATTGGTCTGCTCCAGATACCCATTTATGGATGCATATACTTGAAGTAAAATTTGAGCCACAATATATATTCTTTACATGCCTATCTTTTAAGGCTTCTACTAGTGTTGGATATTTGCGGTCTTCCTTGTCCCCATGTCCCAATCTTCCATTGGCACCTTTACCCCAAGTGTATACTTCACTTCTAGATGTCAGGACAGCAACGTGATATGCCCCACAAGCTATTTCTTCAACAAATTCACCAACTAGTTTATCTTGTACCAAGCAAGGTACCTTTCCATCAGAGCATGGATTGCCTAGCTGACCATATACAGTGGCACCCATTGTAAACACGTGGCCTGATGTAGTGAGGGCAACCGTCAGTGTGTGTCCACATGCAAGCTGGTGGAAGTTATAGTCAATAAGTGAAGAGACACAGGTGGGGACAAGATAAGCTTCCTTGCTTCCATGGCCCAAACGATGTTTGTCACCATCACCCCAGGTGAACAACTTTTTAGATGAAACATTTGAACCAGTCTGGCCCACGACCTCTACAATGGCTGCAGTATGCCAAACTCCACATGCAACCTTAGTAGTCTTTAGTCCACTCAATGATTGGACCTCCTTTGGATATGAAACACTCTTGCGATCTCCATGTCCCAAAACACCATATGTACCATCACCAAATGTGAACAATTTCCCATTGGAAGTTGCCAATGCTGAATGCCATGTGCCACATGCAACAGATAAAACCTGAAGTCCTTCTAAAGGGCCAGTAACCCTTTTAGGTATCCAATGGCTAACATCTGTGCCATGACCAAGAAGTCCGGCATTATGGGTACCATCACCCCAAGTAAATAAATCACCAGATGTAGATACAGCACATGTATGATACTCTCCGCATGCAACATAATCTACATTAGTAACTGCTAGGAACTCAACAAGATGAGGGTGACTAAAGTCTTTATCAATCCCATGACCAAGCCTTCCTCCAGATTCCTCCCCCCAGGTAAAAACCTCACCCTGCCTTGTTACGAGGGCAACATGTCGCACACCACAAGCAATCTGGTGAACATCAAGAACAACATTAGACTCCAAGGACTTAGGAGTCAGCACATCAGTTTTTGAAGGAATTGGGCTCACAGAGCCATCAGGTAAAATCCCATCGCACAATACCTCTCCCCATACATAAATATCACCCAACAATTCTATGTCATCTGGTCCAGATCCTCCACTAGAACAGCTAGGAGTGCTGGAAACACTAAAGCGGACACCATCTCCAGAACTTGTTCTTAGTTGCATATTTGGATGTACTGAAACCACATCTGAACTTGGTGAATTCAATGGAGATTCGCAAGAATTCCACTCAAGAGATGCCCTGCTTCGAGCAATATTTGAAGTGAAGTCTAGTGTTGCAGCAGAAGGACGACCATCCTGAATAAAGTCACCATTTTTATTGAGCTAAAATAGAAACAAAAAAACTAAATTAGATGTTCTGACAAAATGTCTATACGAAACAAATGTTCAAAAAAAGTTGAGCCAACAATGTGTTGCATACATTCCTCACATTTATGTCAAGATTGTTGCATAAAATGCATGTATTATTAAAAATAAATCATCAAACGAAATTAATATGTCAATCAGTATATAATATTAGATGTTTTTTCTTTAATACCTTATTTCAGTGGGCTTCGGCTATTATCTTTAATGGAACTAGTGAACATGATTTTCTTGTTTCTTTTTCTAGTTCTTGACTTGTAATTAGGTTTAGTATTTGTATACTTTTTGTGTACTTGGCTTTGCCTTGTTACTTGTCTCAATAAAAATTTTCTTATTCATAAAAAAGGAAAAGAAAAAAGTATATAATATCAGTTACGTTGGCCTGGAGTATTAGATTAAAGACAATTTCAAAATTTATTTAATTTATTTTTCTTACGTAAAATTGCATTGACCTCCCTTGAGGTTTCATGACACTATACTGCATTTCTTACTTATTTCAAATTAAACACCAAAACTCCAAAGAATAGGAAAACATTATATATCAATCATCCTCGAACCATTAAAAATCAAGCCTTTCAACTTGTTTTCATGGTTTACACATAAAAAAGCAATGAGGAAGACTTTTTTTCTGCAATCATTGTAATTGCCCATTTATTTCAAATTTTATATCCTAATTGCAAAAAAGATGTTCTCACTCAGGGGAAGCAAAAATGCTTAAGAAAACTCAATCTAATTTTATTAAAAAAAAACGGAATTCAAAACTTCAAAACTAAATGAGAGGCATTGAGTTTGTGAGAGAACAATGTAGCAAGCCCTCTTAAATAATCTAGACCCTCAATGGTCAGTGTAATGGTTGCTAAGAATAAATTAGTTGCCATTGAACTCGTAAAGGTAACAGTAGTATTTGTTGCTTAAGTGAATTTCTATTTACTTTTATATCATCAATAGATTCAGCTAGTTTATTTAATGGTTGTAATTTCACAAAACCTCAAGGAAGGTCAATGCAATGTTCCTTTTTTGGGGGGTTGGGGGGAGGAGGAATCACAGATCTAGAGTATGTAATCTAGGATTTGGTTTCAAATGTCATGACTTGCCACACACAATTCAGTTTCTTGTCTACCAGAACATTGAAGTCAAGTAACAAAACATACTAATTCTTGAAGATTACCAACTAGATTGCTTGATGCAGGGTGCATGTCCTTGAAGAGCATAAAAGGGTTAGAGGACTAGAATGGCTTGAAAGTGGAAGAAAATCGCACAGTCAACATAAGACTTTGCTAACCTTAGCCTGATGTTCGGTTGAACGAGAACCAACCAGATAGCTCACTCGAGACCTCACTCGAGTCTTGATTGAGCGAACATGGCTGCATTAATTTTATTCTGATAGAGTTGTAATTCAGTTAGAGTTTTAATGAGTATTTCAGATATTTAGGACTTTTTTTTTTTTTTTTTATAGGTAAACGATTTTATTAATAAGAATAGGTATAGCCCAAGTACATAAGGGGTATACAAGAGGTAACACCTAGTTAGGAGAAAGATAATTAGGACTTCCATGGACAAGATAATTCCTATGAAGATTTTGACATTATATAGATTAGCCTTAATCTAGGGTTTGACTAGGACTAATTTTAGAGTTCTATTTTATTTTGAAGTCTTCAATTGTGAGCCTATAAAAGGGTAAGCCTAGGGTCATTTCAAAGGTTGTTGATTATTATTGTTATTATTGTTGTTGTTGTTATTTGATATTTATGATTATACTCTAGAGAGAGTTTTTCCCTATGCATCTTAGAATGAGTGCTTTAAGATTTATCAAAGAGTTTCTTCGTTTTCGTGAAGCAGATCTGTGTTTTATCTACTCCGTTGAATTTGTAGCATCAAAATTTGATCTGTATGCTGCATCATTGCTTATTAGCTGCCGATTCATGGATATCATATATCACTTGCAAATGTATATAAGCTTCAATGTTTAAGAATCTGACCTCCCAACAAATTGGTTTCAACTAGCATAATATTACTTCTTCTTTTTTTATAATTAACAAGGATAATATTACTTTAATTTCCAAGAATAACAAGAGATGGACCCAACTTTCAAGCAGATGTTCAGCTACTCTGTAACTTTTTCAAATATTTTTCTGATTACTTTCTTTTAAAGCCAGGTTATTTTCAAAACCTACACTTAGACCAATTATGCTCTTCTTTGACAAAATCATAAAGAAACAAATCATTATTAAGTGCAAGGCATGAATATTTCCATATTAATAGATTGCAAAAGTAGAAACATTATGTCCACAAGGTAAAGAAAATCATACAGAGTGCATATTGAAGAAAAAAAAAATTACTGCTCATATATGGAACTCTGTTGAATGGGAACTCACATCTGGAATATCACTTCTAGTCCGTCTACAATGCTGTTGTCCAGCAGAAATTAATGCCTTAAGGCCTGCAAACCATACCTCTGACTCAGCTTTGTCTTTGCAAATCTATAAATATGAAAAGTCAGGGATCTGCATTAAAACTTTTCATCAAACTGAAATAAAACACATCGAAATAAATAATTGATTGTTACTAACCAGATCCAGTGATCGTTCACCGTTATTATATAGAAGTGAAAATGACAAGTAATCCTTCTCAGGGCGCAAATATCGTCTAAAAACAGCCTGCAAAAAGTTGCACATAGAAGTTAGTTCATCCCAGGCTCCCAGCTTTGGGAAACAAAATTCTCCGCGAATTATTTCTAAAGAAATGATTTGGTGAATTATGACTCTATATGATCACTTAATGTGAAATATAATTCTTTAACTCACAGTTCTCTGTCCAGGAATAATCCGTGAAACGGAAGATAATGTCAGACTCCTTTCTTCTCCATGTGAGTACCAGATAAGTGTTGCTTCATCCTGTTAATACAACTAAATTTGAAGTCATTCATACACAGCACACTGGAGAGATACATCATGACTATCCATAGTACTGGAGAAATGAAGCTGATGCACAGAGAACATATGCACACGTCTCAGTACAAGTATCCAAGAAACCTACTGTTGTTCTGCATATATACAGCATCTGACAAACAGAATACTTTACATAGACTTGCAGTTAGCATAAATTATATGTAAGTCATTGTCAAGCAAACATCTTGTTCCAATACATAATATACCCTCAGCCCCCCTTTAAAAGGGTCGTCTATCCGATAACAATCTTATCATTTTTACTTTTATTTTTCATCTGAAAGTAGCTTATACATGCATGGGATATCATGTCCAGAATGAAGAATTTTAAAAACATCCACAACCATTGAAAATACTCACAGTAGAAATTCGGAATGGACAGAACTTAGGCTTCCCTTTCCGGCTATACTTTATTAACTGAGTGCCTTTTTTCAAAGCAATGAGCGCCTTCAAAAGAGGTGAAAAAAAATTAAAATACAAAAATAGTTAAAAGACTGAGACATTCAATGCTTTATTAAAAGTGTGACTTCCAGAAATCACTTGTTTTAACAGCTCTAGATCAGTGAAACAGTAAGCTGTAATCCAAATTAGTAGTGGGACATCAAATACACACAAAATATTCCTAAGGGATACAGTCATTGATCGCATACGTAGGACCCTCTATTAATAATTTCTTTTGTCTTGGTAAGTAAAAGAAATAAAAACATCAGTACAATAATTATTTCAGAAGTATTTTTATTGTTGACCTTTGCTAATCCATTACAGAAAGTAGGAGATGTTGTCATTTCCAAATGGTAGTTCTCCCAAATTATTTTTCCATTGCATTTATGTGTGGGCTGTTAACCTTTTTGGTCTAATTATAAATCCAAGAAGGTTTTCGTACTTCCATTTTTCATCTCTGGTTCCATAGTCACAGCTATAATTACTTTATCCCCATTAATTGTAATTCTTAGCTGCATCATAGTCAATGTTGCATTACAATTAGGAAAGTAAAATTCCACTGTACATATCTTTGGCCTACATATACAATCCTTATATCTTGGTTCCTGTACTTCCTTTAACCATAAAATATTCACCGTAGATGAGTTAAATTCAGAGAAATTCTATACATTCTAATGACTTTTAAGAAAAATGCATCTGCATACTCTATGCAGACTTAAATTTGAGTAATCTTCACATCTTAAGCATGAACATCTAAGAGGTATTTGTGAAAATATATTCCAAAACTCAATCCTTGCTGGAAAAATTTACTTTGCAGCCAGGGTTTCATTCAACCTGCCTTGCCTTGATTGCCTGAGCAAAGAAACTGTCCAATATTTTCATATCCTCTTACCTTCTGCGTTTTGGTTTTCAATATCCTTTTGTTATGGCTTGTGCGTATTAAACTAGTATCATCTAGAAATTTGATCCTGGGTGTGTCGTGCTAGTCATTTAAAATCCCTTTGACCACATATTTATACAAGCCCAACATACACCGTCAAAATCTTCCGTTATGAGCATAATTTGATGCTAATAAAAACTACGACATGAAAGACATTCGATCCAGAGTACTATTTTCCCAATCACTAATTGACATCCCTACAACAAAAACACCTAAAAAACTAAAACAAGTTGTTATGAAATTCATTCATGTTTCACAACACCTTTGTTACTTGATACAATAAATTCGGGAAGAGAACCACTCCCTCAAATTTCTCTAAACCAAACAGAAGACTTGAGAAAAAGATACAAATAATAAGGGGTGAGTGAAGGAAAACTGACTTGCTCAATGTCTCGCTCATGTTTCCCATGGCTAGCAGGATCTGCCATTCCATCTGAAAAGACCGTTAGGAAGGCGACGAGGACGAAGCTCAAGCGATAACTGCATCAGGCGATAATGCGGCGGCGACTTGCGTGCCCCAGTCTTCATAGATGCATATGCTTTCTTCTCCTGCTTTGGCCTCTCATCAAAATTACCCACACCCTCAAAATCAGATTTCCAAATGAGTAACAAATGGAAAAAAGAAACCACGAGTAGAGATTCAAATCTCAAAGATCACTGACTGATTCAAACGGAGTATCTTGTCGATCCGTCAAAAAATGGATGACCAATATCCGATTTTATCAGGAGATAGGTGTATGATCTCCGAGAGATTGAGCGGTTTGGGTCGTGCAAAAGGAACATGAACCCAATGCAATCGGGGGAGAGAGGGAGGGAGAGAGAGAAAGAAAAGGCGAAATGAGAGGGAAGTAAGCGGTCAGATTGATGAATCCATGATGGCGGTTTGCAGCTCAAAAGAAACTGGGTCGAGACATTGGCGCCCTTCTTTATCTGCTGCCACGTCACCAACTCATCAAATTTCCTCTCTTCTTAAAAGAAATCATGTTAAATATGTGTATATATTAAGAGAAAAAAGTTTTCATCCTGAAATTATTACCTTATTTCATATATTTCTTTTTCAAATATCATTAAATATAAATATTTTTAAATTAATCATTTCAACTTTCAAATTAAAAATTAAAAATAATTAAACATTTTCAAATCTTCAAATAAAAATAATATTAAAAAATAATATTTTAATTTTATAATAATTTTTTATTCAATCTTTTCTCTTTCCATTCCAAAATTCTATAAAATATTAACTCAAATTATTTCACTACTAAACACAAACTATTTTACAACTATTCACAAAATTCTCTTTTCATTTCACTCTCCAAACTTATCCTAAACATGGATAATAATATTACATGTATTGAGTATCTATAGTTTACTTTATTTTATTAGGGGTTTTTTTTTTTTCCAATTCGAATTTCAAAATTTTCATCATTGTAATAGTTGACACATGAGCATATGATTATGTGTATAAAAATGTAGGTCCAGATAATATTATATTAATAATAGATTAAAAATAATATTAGTTAATTCTTTATTGTGTCCATGAACTCATTTGTAATTAGTTATTATTATTTTTATTTTATACTTGTTTAGTTTGTAAAAAACCGAATGATCATTCGATATCAAGAAGCTGAAGAAGCTATGAGGAGATGATGTCGAGGAGGGGATACTTCGTCTTAAGAATAGGTAGTTATTTATATCATTATTGGAAAACTATTTTTTTTTAAAGATTTTTTTAAAAAAGGCAATGATATACTTATAGTTTTTTTATAATTATTTTACAATCAATCAATGCAAATATGTCACTTTATTATAAATAAATTTCAATTTTAAAAAACTAATCTTCATCTAATATAAAGTCCTAAAATAACCATAAGCTGATATTTTCCTTTTAAAACATCATTATTGAAATGATTGGTATCATTAATGTGTTATTTATTATTTTCAGAGAAACGAAGCTGTTGGAGTATACTCTGATTAATTTGTAATATTATAGCAGTTACAAAAATATAAAGTATTTTTAGGTTTTTGTTAAATAGTTTTTGTCTTTTTAATTTTTAGTGAATTTTGTTTTTCAGAATTTTCTTATTTACACAGATTCATTTTGGTTAAATTAATTTAAACTGATTTTCTAAACATTTTTTAAACAGCCTATTTTTTAAAAGCATTTTTAGTTAAAACGACTTTTCACATCGTTTTTAGATAAAGATGTTTTTATAAATTTTTTTAGTTAAACCAGTTTTTTCAATCCGCTAAAAGTAATGTTTTTGAATTTCTCTAGTTAAAGAGATTTTTTCGTTGTTTTTTAAGTTGAGCAGATTTTTTAAAAATTATTTTTTATTTAAATCGATCTTTTAACTGAAACATATTTTTATACTTTTTTTTTTAAAATTTAAACCAGTTTTTTTAATTACATTTTTTATAATCTTTTAAGTTGATATTAAAAAAATTAATAGAAACGCACATGTCAACTTTTGATTTGATGACATGGATAATATTATATGTATTGAGTATCTATAATTTACTTTATTTTATTAGGGTTTTTTTTTTCAATTCAAAATTTTCATCATTGTAATAGTTGACATGCGAGCATATATATGATTAGAGTAATTCGTCCAGCTCTAACATCCCGATTATGTATCCCGCTCGACGTGGCAAAACACATTCTGACAAATATTCATTTTAAAACAAAAGAAAATAGAAGCCAACGTCTCTCTTCTCCCTCCCGCTCGCGCTACTGCTCTCCCACACCCACGCCGTTCGGCCTCTTCAAATCGCCCATGCCGCTCGGCCTCTTCAAACCGACCTCATCTTCCCTCCCTCCATCTCAGACCTCATCTCCGACCTCCATAAAGAGTATACAGTTTTTTTTTTCTTTCCTTCCTTCCCAGACTAGACCCATCCAGTTCGGCCTCCCCTTGCAGGGCATTTCGTCGTCTCCAGCCCCACGATTTCGAGACCCACCAGTTTGTGGTCCCCTCTCGACCATCTCTCCGACGGATCCAAGGTCTGAAATTTTTTTTTTCTTGCCCAGTCGATTTCCCCTGCACTCCCCGAACGTGAATTTCCCTTTCATTTTTTTGTGGTTTGTGTGGTATTTTTTTTTTGATTGGCTGAGTTATGTTGCAGTAGCATGTTACGATCCTTATTTATTGTACTAAGGAAGTGAATGGAAATGAAATGACGGAGAAATTTGTAAAATAAGGGAATGCAGTTTACATGTTTGTGAAAATGCTTGTGAAAACCGAAAATGGAAATCTCATGCCAAATTCAATGTATTTGAAGCTTCCTTATGTAATCATGCTAATTATACCTTCAACTAGTGTAATGTTGATCTTAATGGAGTAATTAAAGGTAATTCAACACTATTTTCAATATACTAGCTTCCTTAATGGAGTAATTAAAAACCAACATTGATCTTCCATTATCCTATATCTAGAGGGTCATATGTGAAATTAATCATACTTTCTTGTATTGATTAAGGGAAGACCACCATATAAGAGAAAAGTGCACCCCGCTGAGAAAAGTATTAAGAAAGCCAGTACGAAAAGGCGATTGCACAACAACCAAGCTGAGGTTCATTTTTATTAATTTTGTATACTAAATTTACGATTTCACTTGGTCTTGAATGTTTTGCTGTTTTTTATTTAATTTATTTTTATTTTTAAATTATACTTTTAACACTAGGATCAACAAAGTCAAGTTTGGACACATGCGCCGGAATTTTTTGCAACTCCTTCGACTGCGCATCAATCACAGGTATTGTAAAATTAAAATATTTTCATAATATTTTTTGTGATTACGTTACCACTGACAATATTTTTTTATGCCCCTATAGGACAACAACATTACGAAGGCTTTCCATGAGGACTTCAGTGCTTTTTGATTGCTAAAGGCGATTGCACAAATTTGTACTTGGGATTTTATATTGTAATCTTGGGATATTATTGAACCTGTTTTTGTATTGCCGTGTTTAGATCATTAATTGTAATCTTGGGATTATATTGAACCTGTTTTTGTAATTGTCATTTTTATAACTCTTTGTTGATGCAATATCATAACTCTTTGTTGATGCAATATCATAATGAACATATGCTCAACATGACATTGAAATTACTCATGACATTGAAATTACTCATGAATTTCTCAAAAAACAGGCCTAAACAAAGTACCCATGACATTGAAATTACTAAAACTATAATGACTCGCTCAACATTTTTCTTTGCGCCTCTCAAGAGACTAATCTTACAATTAGCACTAACGTTTTAACGACGACTAATGCTGAAATCTCCAAAACATTTTAAACAATTAGGAATATATACACATTGGTAGATTCCCTTTTTTTTTTCTTTTGGACAGCAAATGTACTTATATTTCAAGTATAATAAATTCAATTGAGATGTGTTTCAGAGTTCCAATGAAATGGTTTGGTGCCTGGAGGTGTGACTGAGCTTGAAGACGAGTGAGCCGAAAAACTTTGAGAAGCATCTATACTTTCAGGCTGTTGGTTGTATCTCATCAACTCCAGAATATAAGCATCGTCATGCAATGAGAAAGGTGTACTGTCAAACAAAAACAATATAACAAGTCTGAGATTCATGGCTATCAAGTTCTCTTCCCTGTAAGGAAAATCAATGGTGTACCTATTGAAGTCAAAGTGAACCAATTGATTAATAACAACGAAATATATTTTTTCAAAAAGAAAAGAGAGAGTAAAATTGATTTGTAGTTTTAAGGGGAATGAAACTTTCTAGAATCTTCAACAATTTTGCAAGAGGGGAAAAGAACAAGGACTCATCTTTATTATTTAAGTCAAAATCAATATGCCTCACTAATTTTCGGTTCATCCTAATCCATAAACAAAATAAGCATGTACTTCAGAAATAGAATCAGATGGGAATGTAGACAGTTCGGCTATACATTTCTCCTTTGGACTAATGTGTAACAAATACAAGAAAGCATGATTAATTTCACATATGACCCTCTAGATATAGGATAATGGAAGATCAATGTTGGTTTTTAATTACTCCATTAAGGGAGCTCGTATATTGAAAATAGTGTTGAATTACCTTTAATTACTCCATTAAGATCAACATTACACTAGTTGAAGGTATAATTAGCATGATTACATTAAGGAAGCTTCAAACACATTGAATTTGGCATGAGATTTCCATTTTCGGTTTTCACAGGCATTTTCACAAACATGTAAATTGCATTGCCTTATTTCACAAATTTCTCCATCATTTCATTTCCATTCACTTCCTTAGTACAATAAATAAAGATCGTAACATGCTACTGCAACATAACTCAGCCAATCAAGAAAAAAAATACCACACAAACCACAAAAAAATGAAAGGGAAATTCACGTTCGGGGAGTGCAGGGGAAATCGACTGGGCAAGAAAAAAAAAATTTCAGACCTTGGATCCGTCGGAGAGATGGTCGAGAGGGGACCACAAACTGATGGGTCTCGAAATCGTGGGGCTGGGGAAGACGAAATGCCCCGCAAGGGGAGGCCGAACTGGATGGGTCTGGTCTGGGAAGGAAGGAAAGAAAAAAAAAACTGTATACTCTTGATGGAGGTCGGAGATGAGGTCTGAGATGGAGGGAGAGAATATGAGGTCGGTTTGAAGAGGCCGAACGGCGTGGGCGTGGGAGAGCAATAGCGCAAGCGGGAGGGAGAAGAGGGATGTTGGCTTGTGTTTTCTTTTGTTTTAAAATGAATATTTGTCAGAATGTGTTTTGCCATGTCGAGCGGGATACATAATCGGGATGTTAGAGCTGGACGACTAGCATTACTCATATGATTGAGTATATGTATAAAATTGTAGGTCCAGATAATATTATATTAATAATAGATTAAAAGTAATATTAGTTAATTCTTTAATGTGTCCATGAACTCATTTGTAATTTGTAATTAGTTATTATTTTTTATTTTATACTTGTTTAGTTTGTAAAAATCCAAATGATCATTCGATATCCAGAAGATGAAGAAGCTAGGAGGAGATGATGTCGAGGAGGGGGATACTTGGTCTCAAGAATAGGATGTTTTTTTTTTTTGCTTCTTCTTCAGCGAATAGGAAGTTGCTTATATTTTTTTAAAAAATATAAATAATATATCATTCTTGGAAAACTA
The DNA here is from genome assembly GCA_029856935.1 of Cyclocarya paliurus. Taxonomy (NCBI): domain Eukaryota; kingdom Viridiplantae; phylum Streptophyta; class Magnoliopsida; order Fagales; family Juglandaceae; genus Cyclocarya; species Cyclocarya paliurus. Next base: position 10,295,592 of record CM056954.1, on the reverse strand, counting down.
TTTTTTTCAAGATTTTTAAGAAAAGGCAATGATTTATTTACAGATCTTTTACAATTATTTTACAATTAATGAATACAAACATGTCACTTTATTATAAATAAATTTCAATTTTACAAAACTAATCTTCATCTAATATAAAGTCGTAAAATAACTATAAGCTGATATTTTCATTTTAAAAAATCATTATTTAAATGATTGGTACCATTAATGTGTTATTTATTATTTTGAGAGAAACCAAGTTGGAGTATACTCTTACTAATTTTTTTGTAGTTACAAAAAGTTCTAGCTATACTTTAAGTAGTCTTTGCCTTTGGTAACTCCCAATCCAAACCGGCTAAATTCGAATGTGACTTGGACCTTTTTAGATTGTTATATCTATTAAAAATAATTTATCTTAAATTATTATTTAGAGCAAAAAGATGATGAATGACTTGAGAAGAGAACAAGAGAGCATGATAAACAACTAGTTTAACTTCTATCAAATGCTCATATGGGTGTTTAACTTCGTTGTTTTCGCAAACGAAATAAAATGAGATGAGATGAGTTGAGACAAAAGATGAAAGTTGAATAAAATATTGTTAGTATATATATTTTTAATATTATTTTTGTTTTAAGATTTGAAATTTTTGAATTTTGAATTTTATTTTGTATGGGACTTTAAGAAGGTTGTAATGATTAGATGAGATGAGATGAGATAAGATAAAAAGTTTTGTAAAATTGAATGAGGCCAAAATTTGGAGAATTACATTATGGGTTTATCGCTTCTCTGATTGTCGTCTTTTCAATTTTTTATCTTTTTATAATTGTGTCACATCTTACATGATAATTTTGGCGTATAACATTACTCTTCCTTATAGTACTTGTTGGCTCTTTTTCGGTGTGCAGCCACTATGGCATGATGGTGAGAGGCTTGCCTTGTTGCAATTCAAGAAAAGCTTAGTTAGGTTTGGACAGTGAGTTAAGATGAAAGTTAAAAGTAGAATAAAATATTGTTAAAATATTATTTTTTAATATTATTATTGTTTTCGAATTTGAAAAAGTTAAATTGTTAATTGTATTTTATATAGAAATTTGTGAAAGTTGTAATGATGAGATAAGATAAAATAAGTTGAGAGTATTTCTCAATCCAAACTTAGCCGCCTTAATCATCATTAATCGGTCTGCATCTAGAGATCCTTTTACTCGTTCAAATTAGGTTTCCTTGTGGATGCTTGAAAGTAGCGATTGCTGTTGGTGGGATGGTGTTGAGCACAATACGGACACTGGTCATGTCATCGGCCTCGACCTCAATAACAACTGCCTATACGGCTCTCTCAATTCCAATAGCAGCCTCTTCCATCTTGTTTATTTCGAGAGGCGTATTATGGTTTTTTAAGACAATGTTTGGGGATAAATGATTCATTTCTTCTATCTCAAAATTTTTAATAATTTATTTTTCAAATATCATTTAAGTACAAAATATTTTTTAATTTCAAATATTCAATTTTCTCATCTAATCATTATAAAATTTTAAAATTTTAAACAAAACACAAAATGCAAGACAACCTTTTCAAACTTTAATACAAAAATTATATGAAAACATTATATTCAAACAATATTTTAACTTTATAATATTTTTACTCAACTTTTTCTCTTTTATTTCTAAAAAATATCCTAACTCAATCAATTCACTAATATTCACAAATCATGTTATTACTATTCATATAATTATCATCTCATCTCATTGTTCAAATAGGCCTTCTCCAATCCCAACTCATTTCAACAGCTTTCAAGGCAAACAAATCTCAACCTGTCTTGCCAAACTATTTGTGAATGATAATGTTATTTTGAACGTCAAACCATATACAAGTTTGGCTTAACATGATTTTAGATTTATGAATAAAATCCCTAGCTATAAACTTGATTTAAGGATAGGTTTGGATTCATAGATGAGATGAGATGAGATGATTTTAGATGAAAGTTGAAAAAAATATTATGTTTATAGCACGAATAATTCTACATATAACTATGAAATGTGAAAACGCTGCGTAATCGCTTTGAAAAAGAGTGGGGTCTACTATTAAAAAATTAATTTTTTTCATGTAGGTCTCATGTTTTATTCACTTTTTTCAAAACGATTACGCGGCGGTTGCAAATATGTTTTCTCTTTCTCATTAACGATCAAGAGATCGAATCCTATAATATTTGACTTTATATATATATATATATATATATATATATATTTATATATGATATGGTTTTTATTATTATATAAAAATAACAATGCATATAACTATTATTCCTAATTAGATATTATTATATATAAATTCTGTTATATACATTATTTTTTACATAATTCTTGTATTCTACTAATAAGATTAATTAAAAAAATTATTTTATATTAAAAAAATTAACGCAATCAATCATAAATTGCGTACTTATTTATAAGCAAATATGATTGGTTAAGGCTCCGTTTGGATACAAAAATCATCTCATCTCATCTCATCTCATCTCAACTCAACTCATCATTACAATTTTTCTAAATTTTCACATAAAAGATAATAAACAATTCAAATTTTTCAAACTCTGAAATAATAATAATATTTGTTAAGAAATTAGAGAGAGAAGAAAACTTGCACTGAACTGTTATTTCTTTGTATTGATTTATAGAAATAAATAGACTTTACAATAGCTAAGTATGGAAACAAATACATATGGTAATTGAGCTAATTGGGCTAATTCCTAAAATAAAGATAATTTGCTAATTTTTTGGGATCTAAATATGTACATAGTTGTCAATAAGTTGACGCATGAAGATCCGTAATACCCAATTTGCATAAAAAATGATGAAAGAGCTCTTGGCCTAAAACTTTGGTAAAGATGTCGACAGCTTATTCATGAGAAGAGGTATGAACGGCTTTGAGAAGACCTGGTCGAATCTTGTCACGAACAATATGACAATCAATTTCTATGTGTTTGGTACGTTCATGAAAGATTTGATTATATGCGATGTAGAGAGTAGATTGATTGTCACAATGTAAGGTGAATGGTTCAGGATGAGAGATGCCAAGGTCGGCAAGAAGCTGCTTAAGCCAAATGAGCTCATATGTGGTGACGGCCATAGCCTGATATTCAGTTTCAGCAGAGGAGCGAGTCACGGTAGTCTGTTTCTTTGTACACCAAGTGATCGGACTGGTGCCTAACTGAATGAAGTATCCTGTAGTGGAATGGCAAATGGTGGGGCAACTAGCCCAATCAAAATCAGTATATGTTGTAAAATGTATATTGTTAGATGAAGGAAAGAAGAGGCCTTGGCCGGGGCTTCCTTTGATGTAATAGCAAACTCTAGTAGCTGAAGTCATGTGGGGAACTCGAGGAGCATGCATGAACTGACTGAGGGTATTGACTACATAAATAACGTCTGGTCTGGTGATGGTCAGATAAAATTGTAGGTCAAGATAATATTATATTACTAATAGCTTAAAAGTAATATTAGTTAATTCTTTAATGTGTCCATGAACTCATTTGTAATTAGTTATTATTTTTTTATTTTATACTTGTTTAGTTTGTAAAAAACCGAATGATCATTCGATATCAAGAAAATGAAGAAGTTAGGAGGAGATGATGTTGAGGAGGGGATACTTGGTCTCAAGAATAGGAAGTTATTTTTATCATTATTGGAAAACTATTTTTTTAAATTTTTTTTTAAAAAAGGCAATGATATACTTATAGTTTTTTTACAATTTTTATAATCAATCAATGCAAATATGTCACTTTATCATAAATAAATCTCAATTTTAAAAAACTAATCTTCATCTAATATAAAGTCGTAAAATAACTATAAGCTGATATTTTCCTTTTAAAAAATCATTATTGAAATGATTGGTATCATTAATGTGTTATTTATTATTCTGAGAGAAACGAAGTTGGAGTATACTCTGATTAATTTGTAATATTATAACATTTACAAAAAGTGTTTTTTTTTTTTTTGAACTTAGTTACAAAAAGTTCTAGTTATACTTTAACATAAACAAAAAATTGATTTTTTTCAAAAATACATTAACTAGAAAATTATATAAAAAAAATAAGATTAACTAGGAAATTATCTAAAAAATCGAGTTTTCCTTTTATTTATTTTAGAATTTATTTAATATTTATAAATTATTTTTAGGTTTTAGTTAAATATTTTTTGTCTTTTTAATTTTTAGTATTTTTTTTTTCCAGAATTTTCTTATTTACACAGATGCTTTTTGGTTAAATTAATTAAACTGATTTTCTAAACGTTTTTAAACAACCTATTTTTTAAAAGAATTTTTAGTTAAAACGACTTTTCACATCGTTTTTAGGTAAAGATATTTTTATAAATTTTTTAGTTAAACCAGTTTTTTCAATCAGATAAAGGTAATTGTTTTGAATTTCTCTAGTTAAAGTGATTTTTTTCGTTGTTTTTTAAGTTGAGCAGATTTTTTAAAAATTATTTTATTTAAATTGATTTTTTAACTTAAACATATTTTTATACTATTTTCCTTTTTAATTTAAACCACTTTTTTTAATTAAATTTTTTATGATATTTTAAGTTGATATTAAAAAAAAAATTAATCGAAACGGCACATGTCAACTTTTGACTTGCTGACATGTGTCACTAGTAAAAGGATTTGTTAACTGACAAACGAATTATGGTAGTTGCGAATTGCAAAATTTTTAAATCTTATATATAAATGTTGCGAGTTGAAAAAAAGGAGGAAGTTTTTTGCAAACTGGCTAAAATCAAAGTAGTGAATTTGCAATTAACACTAAAAATAAATTAGGGTATTATTGTTCATTAGAGAATGATAACATAAAGATACAGCATCCTTGGTCAGCTATTTTTTTCAGTGTTTTAAAATATTATCATGTGGATGTTTGGAAACATTTTTTTTTTTTTTTTATCTAATTTCATCTCTTCTTATTTCCTTCCTAAATATTATTCAAATATAAACACTTTCAAACTAATTATTACAAATGAATGAATGATGACAAATAATAATAATAATAATAATAATAATTTTTTCAAATCTAAAAAATAAAAATTATATTATCTCAATATTTTAATTTTAGAATATTCTTTATTCAACTTTTTTTCTCTCATTTTCTAAAACCTAATAAATATTTATTTCAAACTATCTTATTACTCTTCACAAACTATCTTATTATTATTCAAAAAATTCTCATAACATCTCATTCCCCAGCATTTCTACATGTTTGGTACAAATAATGGATTATTTCTTATTTGGTGAGAAAAGAAATTGGGATAATATTGAAGGGACCAAACTCCTTCCTCGCCTACAGGCCTACCCACATGCTACAAAGGCCTGTGGGCCCAATGGAGCAAGCCCATGACACTCGGCCTTCGGTAGCCAACCCCGGTCGTTCACTGTAAGTCCCAGATTTTTTTAGCACTACTAGTATATAAGGAGACCACCATGCCGCCCTCCGAATAGTATGAGAATTCAAATGCTCTCCCAGACAACAACTAGACAACAACTTGAAGATAGATTGTAACGACCCGATTCTATATTTTTTAAGAATAAATTATGGATAATTTTATTAGGCTCAATAAATGAGTTTAAGCCTATAAAAGAATTTATCAAATATATATATATTTTTTTAACTTAGAATTAAGCCTCCATTACTATTATTATTATTATTATTATTATTATTATTATTATTATTATTATTATTGTTATTTCTATTATTATTATTATTATTATTAGTATTTTATCATGAACAGATTTTTTGTTTTAAGCACAAGAATTTTAGTTTTTTGAATTTAAACATTATTTCTCCCTATCTCCACCCATAAGCCTCATCCTTATCCTCTAATTAATAACTCCAAATCCTAGGAAACCAAACTCTCAACTCCAAATCCTATTAGGAAACCAAACCCTCAACTCCAAATCCTATTAGGAAACCAAACTCTCAACTCCAAATCCTATCCCATCTCCTTATGGTCACAATACCCTTCTCCTTACCTATAAAACCCACCCCTAGCCGAGACCTCCAGAAGAAAACATAAGAAACCACAACCATCGCCAGCCTCCTCTCTCTCTCTCTCTCTCTCTCTCTCTCTCGGTTGCCTTCGGCAACAGAACTCTCTCTTGGTACTATCTCTCCCTCTCTCGGCGTCGCACCACCCAACCCAGTAAACCAGCAGCGTCGCCTCACTCCTAGCCACCCAGAGCCACCGTCGTCTCATCCAGCCAACCCCCGTCATGTACCCTTCGGTGACGAGTTACGAAATGAGATTCAGGAAGTAGCGCTGCAAGGTAAGTAGCATGATCATACCCTTACACGTATGTGCAGTAAACGACATGTCTTTTATAAAAATATTATGCATGAATAACCTTTATTGGAAGCCCCTTTTTACGTACCCAAGACATGATAAAAATAGGAAAATCTATGATTTTGTGTAAATAATTATACATCAAATTATTTATGAAAATTCATGATTTTATGAAAGAAGTTATACATCAAAAGATTTATGAAAAGTTACAAATTTATGTGAGAGTTATGCATTAAAATAGTTTATGAAAAGCCATGCATGATTTTATGTGAAGATCTATGCATTAAAGTATTTACGAAAAATCATGATTTTATGTGAGAAGTCATGCATCACGACATATTATGAAAGAATGCGATTTCATTTGAAATCTATGATATGATATGACAAGATATGACAAATATGTATGTGATTTCTTTGAAAATCTATGATATGACAAGTATGCAAGTATGATTATGATGAATATGAATGATAAGATACGTAATGGCCTATGTTATGATATGAAGACGGTACCTATGATATGGGCATATTGCATTGCCAAGTCGTACATGCTGGTAGTGCACCCAGTATGTCTTCCTTATGTATGGATTCCACAACCCGCGGCCACGGGCGGAATCGGAATCTATTTAGATTCGCTAACCCTAACTTACGGGGTCAACAGTGGATAACGGCCTATGACAATTGAAAGATAAGCTCATGTTCATGTTATTTACGTATGTATTTATAAGTAAGCACGTTTTTCAAGAAACCTTATGTTTATTATGTTTACTGTATAATATGTGCTTATTGAGTATTCGACTCATTTTAGTTTGTTTTCATATTTTTAAATCACCCCAGGTGATGAAATTTATGAAGATGAGACTGCAGGACAGGACTTGACCCCGGGAGGCGAGACAGAGGCCTAGACAGATTATGATATGATTAGCTTTTATGGTTTAAGATTTAAGTAAATTATTTTGATACACACATGAGACTTCTGTATATTTTTTTAAATTAGTGCTTTCGTAGACTCTATGTTGGATTTTAAGTATTAATTAAATTATATTTTATTTATGAAATCTTTTGCATCTGGCTCGTTATTAAAAGGAAAAAGTTTTAGTCAAGTTCAGTAGTAGCACACTGGCTCTCCGAAAAATTCTAAAATGTCTTTATTGGGGAGCGGGGTGTTACATAGATAAAGGGAGAATTTAAATAATAACAAACCTGGACCCAATTTTAATAAAAGAATTAGGCTGTTGTGTGAAGTAGAACGAGTCATTTTCCGCTCTATATATATAATTATATATATATATAGAGGAAATTCAATCGAGATAAGTTTATTAGAGTATTGGATTCGTAAAGGCAATATACAAGCCATCTAACTTAAGTATCAGATGTGTTTCATACCCTTCAAGCCTTTTCTGAGTTCATTGGTGCAGATTTACTTAAGATGTTCGCAGGAGTGCGAAACACGTCCACAGCAAATATCATACATTTACGAGAGTTTAGTGAACGATTGAGATTGCATGATGTCTAATATAAGGAGGAATTTTTGAGTTTTTTATGGATTCAAAAAAATTATAATTATAATATTAAGTACTACTTTTCTTTTTCTTGTGAGTGTGAATCCATTCATGATTCACAGCTTCTTTAGTTGGTCATATTTTCTAAGAGATAAATATTCACGATCTCTTGCTACCAGCTTGATATTGAAGATCTTATTGTGGAGCTATATTCTCTTCTTATTGTGAATTGGTTTAATAATAATTCTCAATCCCTTAGATTTATACTCATGTTTTGGGATGATATCCTTCATTTTAAAAATGTCTTCCCTTCTAGTTTTAATCATATATACAAAGAAGTAAGTGCTTTAGCGGACAGTCTTGCTACCTATAGAGCTCAAGGCCGCACAGTAAGTTTTTCCTCCAGTTTTGAGTTCCCCAAAGATATGGTTGGCCTTTTTGTTTTGGATCGTTCATGTATTTTTTACTTTCGTCATTAATTTATAATGTTTTTAACTTTAAGCAGTACTATGTCATATTTTTTAGCTGGAATTTTCCAATAATATTTTTGAGATTTTTTTTTTTTTGGTAACCCATTTGCTCTATTTGTATAAAGTATTTTTTCATCAAAATTAAGAATTTATCAATAAAATTAAGATATTGTTTTGTTTTTTTTTAAAAAAATTTTAAATTATTAAAATGATAATTGGCCAAAACATCACGTGTTCCTGCGACGACGACGACCATTACTTTCTCAAGCCGCCACGGGAACGACTTGACTAATTTAAACATATGGTCCCCTGCAAACTCATCCAAGACTAATTTAAATACATCACGCATTCGTTGATTGAATGAAATCATCTAAAATTCTTTTACTCTTTTTCTTTTCCGATCTCTTGATCTCTCCCCAGCTCCAATATTTTAGACAATGGGTTTATCCTTTCCTCTCATCATCTTGATCGTGCGCTTTCTTGTTTCATTGATGATGTTTTATCTTATACTTTCTGCCTCTTCTTCTAGTGTGCAGGCCCTGTGCCATGATGATGAGAGATTTGCCTTGTTGCAATTCAAGGAAAGCTTCATCATCAATCAGTCCGCGTCCATAGATCCCTCTGCTTATCCGAAGGTTTCATCGTGGAAGCCTGATCAAATCAGTGATTGCTGCAAGTGGGACGGTGTAGAGTGCAATAAGGACACTGGTCATGTTATCGGCCTCGATCTCAGTAGCAGCTGTCTTAAAGGTTTTCTCAACTCCAATAGCAGCCTCTTCCGCCTTGCTCACCTCCAAAACCTCAATCTGGACGACAATCACTTTAACTCTTCTCCACTTCCAACTAGTTTTAGGCAGCTTTCAAGGCTAACAAATCTCAACCTCTCTCGCTCTGTATTTTCTGGCCAAATCCCTTCAGAAATTTTCGAGCTCTCCAAGTTAGTTTCCCTAGATCTCTCAGATAATCTGTTGTTGAAGCTCCAAGAATCTGGCTTAAGAGTTATAGCTCAAAACTTCACCAACTTGAAAGTACTAGCTCTTGACCAGGTTGACATATCATCCAACGTTCCCAATATCTTGGCAAACTTCACTTCTTTAACAGTTCTATCTCTAAGCATGTGTGACCTGCATGGTGAGTTTCCCATGGGAATTTTCCATCTACCTAACCTTCAGCTTCTTGATCTCTCATATAACCCGTTGTTGAAGCTCCAAGAATCTGGCCTAACAGTTATAGCTCAAAACTTCACAAACTTGGAAGTACTATCTCTTGACCAGGTTGACATATCATCCAACGTTCTTAGTATCTTGGCAAACTTAACTTCATTAACAGATCTATCTCTATACCAGTGTGACTTACATGGTGAGTTTCCAGTGGGCATTTTCCATCTACCTAAGCTTCAGCGTCTTAATATAGACAATAATGAAAACCTCAAGGGCTGTATCCCAGAATTTCACAGAAGCAGCCCCCTTAAGTTATTGACACTTGGAAACACGAGCTTCTATGGTGAGATACCGGATTCGATTGGTCATCTCAAGTCCTTGGTTGACTTTTCTGCATATTATTGCAATTTCTCGGGAGAAATACCATCTTCACTAGGTAACCTTACCAATCTAATTCGATTACAACTACAACATAATAGTTTGCACGGTTCAATTCCACAGTCAATATCAAGGCTTGTAAATCTTGAAATTTTGTCTCTCAATGATAACTATTTGAGTGGCAGGGTGGAGTTTGAGTTGTTTCTGAGACTCGGAAAACTAGTTGGATTGCAGTTATCTGGAAACAATATTTCATTGCTTACAAATCCGAGTACCAACTCAACTTTTCCAAAATTTAGGATATTATCACTAGCTAATTGTGACTTGGGTGAGTTCCCAGAGTTTCTGAGGAACCAAGATCAGTTGGAGCTATTAGAGCTTGACGGAAACAAAATTTACGGCCAAGTTCCAAAATGGATGGGGAACGTAAGTACAGAAACTCTCTGGGGTTTATATCTGGAAGACAACCTTCTAACCGGTTTCGACCAACTTCCGGTTGTACTCCCCTACGTTAATCTAAAGCAACTGATGCTTGATTCTAACATGATTCAAGGGTCAGTGCCAATCCCACCTCCTTCCATTGCTTTCTATACGGTCTCAAACAACAGACTGACCGGAGAAATTCCACATTTGATTTGCAATCTAAGTTTAATAACTGAGCTCGATTTGTCAAGCAACAACTTGAGTGGCAATCTTCCTCAATGTTTAGGCAACTTGAGTGCTTCTCTCACAAAATTGGATCTACACAACAATAGCTTTCATGGAACCCTTCCTCAGATCTGCGGTGAAGCAAACGAATTGATGATGATTGATTTTAGCGAAAATCATTTACAGGGGCGTGTACCGAGATCATTGGCAGATTGTACCAAGCTTGAAGCTGTTAATCTTGGTAACAATCAGATACATGATATTTTTCCTTCCTGGTTGGGCATTCTTCCAGAGTTGAGGATTCTTATTTTGAGATCTAATGAACTCTATGGTAGAATAGGAAGTTCTGATAGCAATTTCGATTTCTCGAAATTGCGCATCATTGATCTCTCAAATAATGATCTTACTGGCAAGTTGCCCTCTGAACACTTCCAAAATTGGAAAGCCATGCAAATCGTCGATGCCGAGAGCTTAAAGTACATGGAGGAAGACCAAACTCTAGTGACACTTGCAGGAACTCCCCTGAGCTATACCTACTCTTTCTCAATGACAATGATCAACAAAGGCACGGAAACACTATATGAAAGAGTTCCTGATTTGTTAATAGTTATTGATCTCTCGAACAACAAATTTGAAGGAGAAATCCCAGACGAGGTGGGGAATCTGAAAGGACTTAATCTGCTCAACCTTTCCTCAAACTTTCTCACAGGACCTATCCCATTTACATTGGCAAACTTGACAGGGCTAGAAGCATTGGATCTGTCTCTAAACAAGTTGTCTGGTGCGATCCCTCTGCAACTAACGGAACTCACATTTCTTTCACACTTTAATGTCTCCCATAATCGTTTGACAGGACCTATACCACATGGAAAACAATTCGACACATTCAAAATCAGTTCGTTTAGTGAGAATCCTGAATTATGCGGAAGCCCTTTGTCAAAGAAATGTGGGAATCCTGAGGACTCACTGCCTCCATCTTCAAGCCACAACTCAGAATTCTCATTTGAATTTGGTTGGAAAGTAGTCGCGATTGGATATGGATGTGGATTCTTGTTTGGAGCTGTGTTTGGGCAAATCATAATCACAAAGAAGTATGGTTGGTTTATGAAGACGTTTGCTTTTGGGCAGCCGAACCGAAGAAGGGTGAATTGGAGGGGCCGCAGAAATTAAATATAAGAATGTTTCCATGCACAATGTTTGTAGTACTTTTTCTATTTTTTCCCCTCTTTTAGATGTTATCGGAAAGGGCCATGGATAGGATGTTTGTACTGAAAAGAATCTGTTGTATTTCCAACCAAGCTCTCAATAAAATAAGTCATGTTGTGAAAGAAAATTAACCAAGGAGATTTATGGCAGTGAAAGCAGAGATGCCCTGCTCTGGTGTATTTCTGTTCCAATTTATAGTAATCGTTACACTTGAGTTCTGTATAATGTGCACAGATATACCTAAGATAAAATAAAGAATGGTAGTTTGTTCATCTGAGAATTGAACTGCATATTCATCTTCATCTTGAGCTGCTACTACTATTGTACTCTGCTGGTCCTTGTTTGAGCCACCTCCTCCATGTTAAAGTATATGCTGAAGATAAACATGATGAACAACCCAAGTCCTTATCTCAACTATCAATCTTATCACTTAGCTGATTGTATTTATCTTTATCACTTAGCTGTTATACGTATTTATCCATTGTATTTGATCTTATCAGGTTGTTAGTTGTATAATCTGATCTGTATATGATGTACTCTATTTAAATCACAATACAATACAAGGTTTGGTATCTTTCCAACCATTACTTTCTGCTATTTGTTTTGTGCTATCAGAGCAGCAAAAGGCTTCGGACAACAACATTGTTGGCAAAAGGTTGTTTATGAGAATCCGGGTTTTTACTGCAAAAAGTGCTTTTGGCAGGGGCATACAGATGTAGTGTGTGAAAAGCAGAGAAAAGAAAGGTGTTGATCGATGTGATCAATACCGTGTACTTCATTTCTTTATATAAAAGCATTCACGTGTTCACATGTTTGAGACTGTAGACTAAAGAATAAAAAGAATAAACCGACAATTGGCACTACACAAAGCACTACACAAAGATATTCTAAAGTAATTCCATAATTGTTTGTCTCCCATATCAGCTGCACACATCATTGAGATTTCTTCCATTTTTGACTTTGCTGCACATCTTTGTCTTGACTTGGCTGGAGATAGCTATTCTGGCTAACATCCTCCCGCAAGCGAATGGGGGGAGGTGTGACCATGAGCTTGTCTTTCAAAAATAAAAATCGAGAAGAAGATAAGCCCTTGGTAAAGATGTCTGCTACTTGATCAACAGTGGAGATAAACTTCAAAGCCACGTCCTTGTTAATCACCTTCTCCCGAATAAAGTGGACATCTACATCCACATGCTTGGTACGAGCATGAGAAACAGGGTTAGAAGCAAGTGCTAAAGCCCCTACATTATTGCACCAGATCAGTGGAGGTGCAGAAAGAGAAATATGCAGGTCCTTAAGGAGCATTCGCAGCCAATACATTTCTACAACCTGATGCTTTTTGGCACACCACGATACCAAGCAAGGGCCCAAAAATATACTATACCCAGTGGTAGATCGACGATCATCTGGATTACCAGCCCAATCCGAATCACTATAACCATGAAGATCAAGAGAACCTTGAGTGAAATAAAGTCCATGATCCACTGTACCTTTAAGATATCGGAGAACCCGTTTTGCTGCACTCCAATGGTGTGTAGTAGGAGAGTGAAGATGTTGACAGAGTTGATTTACTGAGTAGGCAATTTCAGGTCTGGTTAAGGTGCAATACTGCAGCGCCCCAACAATCTGTCTATAATGAAAGGCATCAGGTAAAGGATCCCCAGAGTGTGAAGATAATTTGGAGCCAGAGGTACAAGGGGCAGAATAAGGCTTGGCTCCAAGCATGTGGGCACGATCAAGAACATCAAGAATGTATTTTGATTGTCGAAGATGTAGGCCATAAGCATCTCTTGTCACTTGTATACCAAGAAAGTAATGCAAGGCACCCAGATCCTTAAGAGCAAACTCAGAGTGAAGTTTAGCAATTAAGGAAGAAATAAATGAAGGGTGAGTACCAGTAATAATAATATCATCCACGTAGATCAAAATGAAAATATGCATGCCCGACTGGTTATAGATAAAAAGGGAATGATCAACTTGAGAACCACAAAAACCAAAATCCAATAAGCATTGAGATAGGCGTTGGAACCATGCCCGGGGGGCTTGTTTAAGACCATAGAGAGCCTTAATGATGTGTGCAGCTGATATGGGAGACAAACAATTATGCAATTACTTTAGAATATCTTTGTGTAGTGCTTTGTGTAGTGCCAATTTGCTGATGATTCTCTGCGGCAATCATTGCAAAGGAAGAGTGATCAGAAGAGTTTTGGTGTTGGTTTTCAATCAAACTTTCATAAGATAGTAACTCAGACTGCATGTCATCAAAACTCATTGATTTGTCACCTAAAGCAATATTAATGGAAGTAATGAAATGAGATCATCGTCCTCCACAGGTTTTCCAACAGCAGCCAATTGAGCAGCCGATGATTTTGCAGCCGTGAGATATTCAGTGCAATTTTTCTCACCTTGATGCAAGTTTTGCAGCTGCCTTTTGAGAGTATGAACTCTTGAACGAGCTGTGGAAGCAAACTTGTTAGCAAGAGCTAACCATACCTGTCGGGCTGAGGTGAGTCCATACACAGAGGAGAGGACTTGATCTGCAAGAGTGGCATTAAGCCAACCCAAGACAAATTGGTCCTTCTTCTGCCATACCACAAATGATGGATTCATCACAGAATTTCCCTTGTCATCTTTCAGGTGCTGCTCAGGGCACGGCTCACTACCATCCACGAACCCGAGCAAATCGTTACTTTTCAAGGTTGGCACAAATTGGGAGGTCCAATTTAGATAGTTGCTGCCGTCCAACTTCACCGAAATAAGTTGACCAATATTTGGTTGAGTATAAACAATCGGAACTGCAGAACCAGAAGCCATGTGAACAGAAAAGGATCAAGCGTGAGCTAATGAAGCTTTGATACCATGAAAAGCAGAGAAAAGAAAGGTGTTGATCGATGTGATCAATACCGTGTACTTCATTTCTTTATATAAAAGCATTCACGTGTTCACATGTTTGAGACTGTAGACTAAAGAATAAAAAGAATAAACTGACAATTGGTACTACACAAAGCACTACACAAAGATATTCTAAAGTAATTCCATAATTGTTTGTCTCCCATATCAGCTGCACACATCATTGAGATTTCTCCCCTTTTTGACTTTGCTGCACATCTTTGTCTTGACTTGGCTGGAGATAGCTATTCTGGCTAACAGTGTGCCGCACAGGGGAGAAAGGGAGCCGGAAAGTCACAAGGGGAGAACATGTGGCCAAGAAAAAGGGGGATGTTATGGGCTGGAAGGAGACTGGGAGGAAGGAAGTGCAGGTAGAGCAGGTTTTTAACCCAGCTGTGAGCGGTATGGTGGTGGACAACGCTACGGTGAGCAAAGTCACGTCAGAGGGGGAAGTAGTTTTTGATAAAGGAAAGCAGGTATTGGTTGTGGATTCGGAGGAGCCTCTTGGAGAAGGGAAGCAAACTGAGTGTACTACGCTAGTGTGTCTGGAAGTGGAGCAAGGTGGTGTGGCTTCAGGGGGTTGTGAAAGGAGAACTGTGGTAACCAAGAGTGAAGAGGGGGAGGTTACGGAACCAGATTGCAATTTTCTAGTGAGCCTGGAAAGGGTGCAACTTGTTTCGGACCGAGAAGATGAACGAGATGCTGAAACAGATATTCCCGCTGTTAATTCCCTGGTGACTGAACGTGAAGTGGAAGAGGAATCTGTCCCCTGTTTTAATCGTTTTGAGATCATGTCGGAATGCAATGAAGATGTGGGCGTGGAGATGGGCAAGGATTTTGACTCTGATCTAGGTACTCGGGTGGTTGCGCAGGGAAGCACAAAAATAAAAGGAGGTACGGTTTGAAAGTCTCAAAGGGTGAAACCCCAACCCCTAAAATTAAGTTTATGATTAATAACATGTTGGTTTGGAATGTCCGTGGTCTAGGGACATCTAAACGAAGATTAAGGACATTAGTACGGAAGCATAGTATTTCAGTTTTAGCTATTTCGAAACTGTTTCAAGCGGTTGATAAAATGCAAAGATGGGCGCTTTCTCTTCAGTTTCCTTTTGTTTATTCTAATGCTGATTTGGGTGGTAAGGTTTGGGTTTGTTGGAAAGATGGAATTGATATGGAGGTTGTGGGTGTCTCGAATCAATGTATTACTGCCTTGTTCTCTGATCTGAATGGTTCCATTATTGTATCCTTTGTATATGCAAAGTGTGCTCAGCTGGACCGTGAAATGCTTTGGGATCATCTGTGTGGAGTTTCTTGTGTTGGCATCCCTTGGGTTGTGATGGTTGATTTCAACGTCATTCGTTCAAATGAGAAAAGGGTTGGGGGTAATCCGAGATTGAGGTCCTCTATGGAGGATTTTAATAATTGTATCCATGCTTGTGGCTTAATTGATTGGAGGATGGAGGGGAAACAACTTTCTTGGTGTAATGGGCAGCAAGGTTTGGCTAGGAGCTGGGCCAAACTTGATAGGGTGCTTGCTAACAATGTGTTTGGGTCTAAGTTTGGAGGAGCGGTGGCTCGGTTTTTGAATAGAAGAACCTCGGATCATTCGCCGATTTTATTTCAGATGGTTACGGAATTTGAAAGATACGGCCCTGCCCCATTTAGATTTCTGAACATGTGGACGGCGCATGACGATTTCCTTTCAATAGTGAAGAGGAATTGGGATGACAGTTTGCTATGGGGAGCGGGCTACTTGTCCTTGCTGGAAAACTTAAAAGATTAAGAGCGGCTCTCCGGATATGGAATAAGGAGGTTTTTGGGCAAGTTGATAGGCACATCAGTGCGCTTGAGGAAAGGGTAGAGGTGTTAGAGGAATCTCTCAAACAGAATTTCTCCGCCTTAGCGGATGTCGAGTTGGCTTCTACTAAAATAGAACTGGATTCTTGGATCCATAGAGAAGAGATGAGATTGGCGCAGCAGGCGAAGAAAAAATGGCGTCAGGAGGGGGATCAGAATTCCAAGTTTTTCCATTATGTTATTGCTCAACGTAGGATGCAGTCGTGCATTAAAACAATGGGGCCAGCAGACGAGTCTACACTTGAATCTCCTGAAAGAGTTCATAAGGGGGTGGTGGCTTATTTTGAGCAATTCTTGAGTAATGTGTCATCAAGAGAAGAGCATGTCTTGGCTAGCTTAATTCGGCCAATCATTAATGATGTTGAGATTAGTATGCTTAATTTTGTTCCACAAGAACAAGAAGTGTATGATGTCAAGTCTATTGAGGTTGATAGTAGTCCGGAGCCTGACGGGTATGGATCTCTGTTTTATTCTCATTGCTGGAATATCATCAAGAAGGATGTCATGGGTGCTGTTCTTGATTTCTTCCAAGGTACGGAACTATCTAGATTTTATTCATTGTCGTTTATTGTCCTGACTCCCAAAGTGAAGGAGCCCTCATCGTTTGATAAATTCCGCCCTATTAGCTTGTGTAATGTAGTTTACAAAGCTTTCTCTAAGTGATTGTGAATAGACTTTCTCGAGTTATGGAGAAAATTGTATCCCCTGAGCAAGGAGCCTTCGTTAAAGGAAGAAGTATTTTCCAGAATATTTCCCTTACACAAGAAATGATTAAGAGCCTTCACAAGAAAGTGAGGGGAGGAAATGTGATGGTCAAGATTGATATGAGTAAGGTGTATGATAGGGTAAATTGGGATTTTCTGATTGCAGTTCTGAGGGCTTTTGGCTTTCTGGACGTGTTTTGTAAGTTGGTCTTCAATTGTATTGCCTCTCCGCGGTTCTCAGTGATGATGAATGTGACCTTCAAAGGGTTCTTTAAATCTAGAAAAGGTCTTCGCCAGGGTGACCCATTGTCGCTGTTTTGTTTATTGTCATGGAGGAAGTTTTTTCTAGATTAATATGCTCCAAGGTTGAGGAAGGTAAGATTGGGTTGTATTCGCATCCTAGTAATGCTCCTGTTGTGTCGCACTTACTATATGCGGACGATGTTGTAGTGTTCGCCAACACTTCTAAGGGTTCCATCCGTGAATTGTTGAAGGTGATTAAAGTATATGAGGCTTGGTCTGGGCAATGTGTTAACTTTGAAAATCGGCCATTTATTTTTCAAAACACATGCCTCATCGCAGAATTAGGGAAGTCTTGGAAGAAACTGGATTTTCTGAGGGATCCTTTCCGTTTACTTACTTGGGAGTGCCTATGGTGGATGGTAGATTACGGGGGTGGACGTAATGGAAAGTGTCTAAGAAACTGGCTGGGTGGAAGCTGCGTCTCCTATCCGGGGGTGGACGTCTCATTTTATTGAGGCATGTATTGTCTAGCATGCCTATTCACTTGCTTTCGTTTGTCATTTGCCGAGAGCTGTTATTTCTAAGTTAAATAGGCTGTTCTCATCTTTCTATTGGGGAGAGTATCATGGGGCGGCGAAGAGGAAACGGAAGTCATGGAGGTGTGTATGTGCACCTATTGATGAAGGGGGAGTTGGCATTCGTGATTTGGTGGAGGTTCAAAGTGCACTATTTTTGAAGTTTGCTTGGCAACTTATTACCCAGGATTCTCTATGGGCTAAGTTTTTCAGGGCCAAATATGCTAAGGAAGGTATTGTGGCTGTGGAAGGAAGATCTCTTTCGGGGTCAATTTTCAGGAAGAAAGTGGCAGAGAACTTTCCGATACTAGTCCAGAACTCTAAATGGAAAGTCAGACAGGGCAGCATATCTCTCTGGTATGATAAATTTATGGATAATGGTCCTCTCTACGATATGGTGGACAGAATTGAGGAACCAGATTTGTGTGTCAAGGACCTGGTGATTAATAATGCGTGGGATGTTCAAAAGATGAACCAGCTAATTGGTGGGAACTTGACTAGAGAGGTTATTGCTTCGGTTGGCAGATTAAAACAGTCTCAGGATATTCTGATTTGGCTTCCTGACAAAAATGGGTTGTTTTCATCCAAGTCGGCTTGGGATATCCTTCCTGTTAAATTTCAGAAACTTGATTGGTCTTGCTGGGTCTGGAACAAGTGGATCCCAAAAAAATTTGCCATTTGCATCTAGAAAGCAATGTTTAATTGTCTTCCAGTGGATGATCAAGTCCGAAGGTGTGGCATCCCGTTGGTATCCTGCTGCAACTGCTATAATGATGGGCATGAGGAAGACTTGGAACACGTAGTGAATAAGGGCGAGTTTGCTATGGAGGTATGGAAGAGAGTTTATGCGGAAGTTGGTTTTCACTTTACTGCTCAACAGGGGTGGAGAGAGAGTTCAAGGGTTGTTCAATAGAGCTGCTCGGCATACCCAATTGGGGATAGTGATATTGTTGATTCCATCTGTGGTAATATGGCATTTGTGGTGGCGTCGATGTACGGCGAGAATGGAAGGTATTTCTGAATCCATTAACTTGGTTTTTAGCTCTATAATGTATTGGATTAAATCTATTGCTAGCAATGTGAATAAAGTAAAGCGATTGTCAAGGGTGGATAGAGTTTTACAAAACAGATTAGATGTGGAAATTATGGAACCAAAAACTAGAAGAGTGCAACTTGTGAGATTGCAGTAGCTTTGGGAACCCTGGTCCCGGTGGTGGGGGAGGCATTCTTTGAGATTGCAATGGTAAGTTCATTTTTGCTTTTTCCAAATCCTTTGGAGTTTGTTCTAACAATGAAGCTAAGCTTCGGGCGGTATTGGAGGGTCTCATTAGGTGCAAGGAGTTGGGTTTATTTTGTATTGATATTGAATGTGATTCTTTGGTGGTGGTTTCTTGGATATTAGCGAAAGCTTGCACAGTTTGGTATCTTTGGGATTATTGGGATAACCTGTTGGTCTGACTGAATGAATTTGATTACACTGTTGGTCATTGTTTTAGAGAGTGTAACAAAGTTGCAGATTTCTTTGCTCGTGAGGGGGCCTTCGAGGTGGATAATATGGTTAGAGAGGTGTCTCATCTAGGCCGTGAGGTCCGTGGGTTGTATAGGCTGGACTGGGTGGGATTGGCAGATTTACGTATTTCTTGACTTAGGCTTGTCTAGAATGTCCAGTTGTGGTTTGTTTTGTTGGTTTGTGGTTTGTTTCGTTGGATTGTTTTCAGGAGGAGGCTTTTCTCCTCATGCTGTTTGGCTTGTAATCACGGTTTTCCTCCACCATAAGTGAGGATATTTCAATAAACTTAGGACAGGGTCACTAGATGTGTGGCTACCAGCTCTTAAAAAAAAAAAAAAATAACAGAGCCTTGGGCCAGATTTCTAAAAGGCTAAATGTTCAAGTTTCTGATGTTAAAAATGTTATTATCTGGGGCAATCACTCATCAACCCAGTATCCTGATGTCAGCCATGCAACAGTGAAAACACATTCTGGAGAGAAGCCAGTCCCCGAGATTGTCACTGATGATGCTTGGTATGAAAATGGATTAATAGTTAATTTAGTATGTTTGTTTTGAGTTCATTGAAGTGTTGATAAGAATTTCTTTACCTAAGGTTGAAGGGAGAATTCATAACTATCGTTCAACAACGTGGTGCTGCGATTATCAAAGCTAGGAAACTATCAAGTGCATTGTCTGCTGCTAGTTCTGCTTGTGACCACATACGTGATTGGGTGCTTGGAACCCGAGGTTGGTATCATTCTGTCTATTCTTTAATTGTATAATGTGAAAAAGTCAGTTTCCTACACAATGACCCATGAATAACAGATAAATCTGGTTCATATTGAGTTGTACTTGTAGGGAAAAATTCACGGCTTTGACCAGCACCAAACTATTTTTTTTTAATGAGCATATCAGCACCAAACTATTAAAGAATAGATTATTTACATTATTTGTTAATCTTCAGTCTAGGATTCTCTTGGTGAATCGAACCTGTTTCTTGACTCTTGTTGTCTTCTATCTGCCCAGGACTTTCAATCGATGAATACTCAAGGAAGAAGCTGGACTTGACAGCAGAGGAGCTCACTGAGGAGAAGGCTTTGGCTTACTCATGCCTCTCTTGAATGCTCTTGTTCCTTCTCTAATGTGGTGTACGTCCGGCTCTTTCTTGTGTGTTGACTGAAGTAGCTAGAGTTTTGAATAATGCCATTGTTAAAGATTTAGAGGAACTGTTAATGACGGAGAAGCTGCTTCTATGTATTTTATACTCTTTGTGGCTTGCATTTCTACTTGGATGCTTGAATTTATAACTATCATTCTAATTAATGGATATTATCAACTTAATATTTGAATGTATGGAAGAGGCTGTGTGGATCCATAAGATTTAATGTATGGATGAGGCTGTGTGGTCATGGTTTTTAGCCACTGGTTGAAATATAATTCGATATAGAAGTTCTCTAGATTCCTAACTAAACAGCCCACGCCTTTGATCATAATTTATCCACAATAGGTAGAGCACGCTGGATTGATCCAGCGTCTTTTCCTGTTGATCCACCAGTTACTTGTTCAATCACTCGTGCTCGTAACAGTTACCAATGACTTTAATTTGTTCATTCATTAATTGGGACTATCTATTTTGAGAATTTTAAGTTATATTGCCCTTGCATTTTATAAAACGGCTATAAATACTCCTATATATAAATTAGTATGAGAAGGCACGTACATAAATTTAATGAGAACAACACTCATTGCATGCATGGATGTTTGCTTTGTAAGAGCAGTCTGAAGTTTATCTTAAAGGTCTCATTGATTTATGGCACTTCCTTGACATGTATTAAGCCTTCTGATTTATATTTTCGGGAAATGATCAACTTCTTCTTCATGTACCTAAGGCGTGATAAAAAAACGGCTAACTCTTTATGATGTGCCATTTAAACTGCTTTAAAGTTGTCATTTAGCCTCTCAGGTGTGCAGGACATCAATGGCCATTTTTATGCTCATTAATTAAGATATATATATGAGTTAAGTTATAGAAAAACAGATGGATTGAAAAATGCTAAATTTTACTTAAAAACTTTTACTAATTCCATGTGATTGGTGAGTTGGTGACAGATCACCAATATATGAAAAATGATACAGTCTTAGTTGTGTAAATCTCAACACTACCTTTGGAAAAGAAAATAAATTTGGTGCCCATATGAAAAAATCTACTTTTAGCATTCATGACACAATATTCAGTCTCGGATTCCATATTTTTGCATTCATGAGTGATTTATTTAAGAAAATTGCATCTAATTTGTAATCAAATGTTTTGATATAGAATACAATGAGTTGGCCTCTCTGTCTAAAAGTTTATGTGAAATGAATAGTGATAACACAATGGAAAGCAAATCAGTCATAGAAATAAATCAAATTGAATATATGAATGTAGTTGATAATATATAAATATATGAATGCTATCAATGGTTTATATTTGAATGGCAAGCTGATTTAATATCATAGTATGGGTTTAAATTCTTGAGAACTTTAAATACTAAAAAGAAATCTTATAACATTTACTATGGGTTTAATGCTCTTGGAATGTATTTCAAACACTTCCATATTTATGCCACTGGTTCCAAAGGTTAACAAGTAATATGCAAGTTCTGTTTCACACAAGGTCATCCGTGTGTACTAATACTCATAAAGTATTTATTCATACACACGGATATTTACAGAAACAATATTTATACATGTGAATAATGAAAATACTACTTTCATGAGTATTTGAACACACAAATGACTGTTCACAACTTCACATACCAGATAATCATACTGCTTCTCATGTTACAAGTCATAATATTATTAATAAAAACTTGGGGTGGGGTTGTGGCATGACAGGCTATGATTTGCTCAGGGAAATCAAGGTAGGCTTTTGGTTTATATTGCTTTGTGTTCTTTCCAAATTGAAATTCTGCATTTCAAATAGATATACTTTTGAAGATTTGTCATCTGGGTCCTTGTGTCAGCATTTGCTCAAATAATACTAATGTGCAATTGGCAACAGATGCTTCTACATCAATATTATTTATTTATTTCTGATAAGTACTTATTTATTTTATAACTTGTATATATATGTGTATTTTGTAGATCCTTGCATCCGAAGATATAGGTAGACAATTTCTGATCTATGGTGAGAGGTATGGCCTGAGTCATGATTATCCAGGAACTTGTAGACTACATTGTGTATGCATCACTCCACAATAAATTCTTCTTGTGTTTATGCAATGCACTGTATGTGGATATCCCTTCCATATGTTTATTTTCCGCATGCATATTAGGTGTTTCATTGTATTAATGTGTGAATAGACAGAAAATGAGTTGAGTTGTGTGAACAAGTTTTACATTGGTTTTACCATGAAATGAAAAAGAAAATCAGAAATTGTTCTGCCAGGAGTTCATGACAGAGATTTTTGGATCATATATTTATTATCTTCTCTTTATGGACTTTTAAATGATAAATTGACACTTATCATGTATCAATGCTGTGCAGCATTAGAAAATTAGAGGAAGAAACTTTTCTTTTCATTTCTTTTTTTAATGAGGTTTTTTTCCTCTTTTCAAGCCATCAACATATAGTAAGTGTTGGAATGTGAGATTCATCACCATAAACTTACGCCAGCAACAATAGCAGAAATATGCAACAGCTGCAGCAGGAATTTTTCAGCTTTCATACCTACACCTTGTAAGCTCCAAACCAATGGTTTAAGGCCTTCTCTCTTAAATAAATCCTCTTTCTTTCTTCTTAAGTAAGTGTAGAGTGACTATTATATGATAAATCTTTAGTTATAGCTGCAGATTTAAGAGCTTCTAACATTAGAAGCAAGTGAAAACAGAGGGAATCAATGCTTGCTGCAGTAAGCATTTTATCGCTTTCAGATCTACTTTTTAAACTTCAGCCTCGCTAATTTCCTTTAGTTTTCATCATCATGACTTTATTTGTTAGCCATGATAGAACAAGAGACATTAGAAGCTTATAGTTTCACCAAATGGTAGTGGAAAACATCAAAGGAAAACGGAAAACTCAGCTGCATGCTTGTCACATGCATACCTTTCATTTCAGCTTGATCTTCTATGATCTTGTCCTCTATTCTAGTCACTTGTCACTTGTAGAACTATGATTTAGGCCACCATGAGAAGTGGAATAAGTCACCATTTCGACCTCTAGTAGAAATAAGGCAGCAACATCATGGACAATAGCAGCAGAAAATCCAGTTGCAGTAGCAAGAAAAATATTCAACCCGATAGCTTCAACCTTCCTTCCTCTCAACTCTCATCACCTTAGTCACTTATTTACCTTGTTCGAGACCACCTCAAAAAGTATCTCAGCCAGTACAGCAGAATTTAGATGACTCAAACAGCAACCATAAAACTAGATTTCAAGTAGGACATGAAATCTAGTAATGACAACTTCCTCCAAGATGACTAAACTTCTCTAAAGTCACCAGTATGCCTTGGATTTTCACTTGACCTAACAAATGACACCAGTATGCAGTCCTTGTCTCTTCCCTAGACCAAAGGGAAAAAGGGGAAAAAAAGGTTATAACTCGCTGTGGTATAGCTTCAAATTTAACTAAAAGTAACTTCAAAATCAAATTTCAAAACCAAAATGAGGTTAGGTGATCCTCGTCACCCAAAAAATTGGCCATTATTAGTTTAAGCCATGTATCACAATCCACTCGGACAAAATCAAGCAAAGGACCCTAAAATCTGTTACATCTTTGTTAGAAGACCATGTCAAAAAGCAAAAAAGAGTCCATTCAAATGTTCTCCTTTGTATAGTGTTGATTATAGAACCAATGATAAAGCCACGCCAAACCAGATTGCTCAACAACTGAATCAAAGTTCAAACATCTGAGAATCCTGTACAGAAACTGTGTTTCAGATGTAACCATAGACATTTTGAATAATTGGTATGGTTGATCTCACTTAGATGAATACATGTTGGTTAAAGATACTACGCACAAAATTACATTTTAATACAAATCCAGGGGCTGAATGAAGTCAGTTGGATTAATATTATGGTGAGGAAATATCTTTTTAGATCAGTTTTGGTTGGTTAGTTGCAGTGTACATCTAATAAAGGATTGTACAAAACGTTTATCCATTCCTGTGTGCAACTATGGAGATGGTAGTTGTGGATCTCTATTCTATTGGTACCTTCTATCATGAATATGAGAGAGAGAGATTCCTAATTTGGATGTGTATTATATTTTTGTATGTATTCTGTTTTTGTTTTTGTTTTTTTTTTGGTCAAAAACCTTTTCCAGCCAGTGAAATTCACCGGAAATATTTTTTGTCAATTAAACATATTTGCGACGATAACTTAGCACCACAAAAGCTCTATTTCGGTGATAGTTACCTGTTGGGAATACATAATTGCGACGATAATTTATAACCGCTGGAAAGAAATCAAGGCAATTTCAGCCATTTAGTAACCTTTTGCGACGATGTATGTCGCTGTAATTGACTTTTCTCAACGATTTAATGGTAAATGAAAATGTCATTTTCGTCGTTTTTAGGACATTTGCGACGGAATAAAACCACTAGGAATAGTAGTTTTTTGTTACGATTTTTTCCTATTGCTGAAATTGATATGAAGTGGCACCTTTATTTTGTAAAAAGTGAAGCGATTTAAAAATCGTCAAAAATATCAAATGCAGCAATTATTATGGGTATTTGCGAGGATTTTGAGCGCTGAAAAAACCTGATTTCTTGTAGTGTGGGGGAGATCATCGCATTTGAGTAATTAATATTAGTGTGGTATGTAGCATTAGTTATCTTAAAATGTGACTCGAACACAGCAATACTACGAGTCGATTCTCTCTTAAACACACTCATAATTTGTTATGGAATTAAAATGATTATAATAACATTTAAAATATAACTTTTTTATATTAGTTAACGTTTGACGTGACAGGCTTCTATATTGATAATAGATTGAGTATGTCAACAAAAATAAAAATAAAAACTTGCTATTAAAATTTTCCTTTCAGTGAGTAAATGAACAGACGCTGAACTACATGGTTACTTGGGGGTACTTTAGCCCCAAAATTTTGGAAAAGTGCAAAAAAATATTTTTTTGAGGAATTTTTATAAAAGAAATATTATATGATATTAATTTTTATAAAGGAATTTTTTAGGAAATGAGTAATCGGTATTGTTAAAAAAAAGTAGTGTAAACACTACAAGAAAAACGAGCATTTTTTTATAGATTATTTACGACGAGAATGACTATTTACGACGAAAATAGGCTCATTTTAACAGAAAATAATCATTTTCACAGAAAATACCTGACCACAAATAAGCAAATAAAAAATTTTCTTGCAAGAAAACTTAGGGGTCAAAAATCTTGTTTTTGGATCGTGTCAAGTTATGAATATACAACTATCTAGGTAACTCAACCCGACCCGTTAAGCTAAACGTGTCAAACTTTTAAATCCTAATACGACTTATTAAATAACGGGTAGTGTCATGTCATCCATTTTGACTTGTCTAATAATTAATTAGAAATAAGTCAATACAACATGACTCATTTCAATCTATTTTATATAAATGGGTTAATCTAATACGAATAACTCACTTGACCTGATTAACATAATTTCACATAAAAGTTAAAATCTATATATATTAGTAAAAGAAAGTATGTTTGCAACCGACCAAGGAAATCGAGGAACAACCGCATCCCACTTGGCAAATTAGAAACGACGACGTTTCTATCTTCATCCATCCTCGCCTAGCAGCCCTCTTGGAAAATTAAACTCTTGAGTTGCGATTCATTTCCGGTGTCAAATGCTGCGAGGATGTCGGAGTCATAGCAGCCAGAGTTCTAGCAGACCTTGTAGGCGACCAGGCGAGTTTTGGGAGCCATGCCAGTGGCAACTCCACGTGCGTAACCAAGGGTAGAGGCCAGGAAGACGTTGGTTCATTTTGCCGTTGCTAGACTCATAGCCAAAGCAGAAGTATTTTAGCATCGATGAGCTTGCGGTTGCAAGAGGTGGAAGAGAAGTCCTTGGTAGCAACGCATCGGCCTTTCCACAACCGTGCCACGTTATTAAATGCAAAACATGAACAAAAGTTCAATACTAACCAAAATTATAAATTAGAGAAATGGCATTGTTCTAATACTATCTGCCCTGTCAAAGAAAAAAAAATACCATCTCCTAAACTCATCTAGGATGGTGAAGATACCAAATGTGAAACCAAATAGCAGACTCAGACAAGAACATAGGGTGCAGAGAATTTTCAACTAAAATCAGCAAAACAGTTAAATATTTAACTTTAAAAAATTGACTAATCAGCATCGCTTCCACCAACTTGAGCTTCCTGACTTGCCATGTATTTGCTTCCATTAGGACCCAACACCTTAAACCTACTCAACATTAGAAATAACTTGAGGGAGGGACTCAAGAGTTTTGGCTTTGGAGGGGGAAAACTTGGCAAAGAAGCCATGGAATATGTTGGAGTGTGTGTGGATGAGACGGCTGGTGGTTTGTGCTGGTGGTTCCATCCTTTTTCCTTAATGCCGAGAGTGAAGACTCATACCAGAGATCATAGGTAGGAAAAATGGAAGGCTTGTAGATTAGTGCAGACCCAAAATCTGAGTTTTCCCTCTTTACCGTTTACCTCTTTTTTTTTTTTTTTTTTTTAATATTGGCTAACATGGCTTTATATATATATATATATATATATATATTAAAAACCCCACGGTTGCCTCATAGTTTCGCACGTCGGTTGCCCCTAGCATAATTGTATTAGTAACCACAATATCTTAAAAAAATAAGACTAGTTACCTAGTAACAAAAAAATCAATATTTTAACATATAATAAAACTAATATTACAAATTCTAGAATAACAAATATGAGCAAAAATCTAAAATTATAATCTCAACCATAAATGTATAAGCATACTGAGAAATACCAATATTAGAACTCAATAATAATAAAATTGTAATGTTGAAATAAAATCTAAACAGATCAAAATAGGTTTATTTGGGTTAAGCGGATTGACTCGTTATTGATCTATTTATGACTCGTGTTTTAACGGGTCAACTCATTTCGATCCGAACTATTTAACATCAAACTCAAACTCGTGAATTTTGTGTTTATTTGATTATATTAAATTTACAAGTCGTGTCATATATTCCCAACCTATATAAACTAGACTTAGAAATCGTGAAGAGTAAACATAAAGGAAAGAACTAGGAAGATGCACACGGACAATTAGTAGCAAGGATTGGAAAATTTCAGTAAACAATGTGAAAGTGTACGTGAAAGCAGCGGCCGGATGAACATATCTGAAGATTAAAAAAGGAAAATGCTATTTTCTTCTCTTTGCAACTAGTTTTCCATCTTGGCACTACAAGGAATTTGGACTTTTCCAGCATTACAAATTCGCCGCTAAAAGCCTTAAAAACGCTGCAAAACATTATTCGCAACATTTGTATAATCGTTGCACGTTGGTTGCCAAAGATCAAATGCCATATCTTTTTACCAGCAATTTACAAAAATCATTGGAAATAAACATATTTCCGGCAAAATAAAATCGCCGCAAATAGTGAATAAAATCGCCACAAAATTGCTAATATCATCGTTGCAAAACATTATTTCCGGCGATTATTGTTCGCTGAAAAAACTCATAATTCGCTGCAAAAAGTCTGTTAAACCATGCTTTAGGGTCGCCACGAGTAATTTTTTGTGACGGTATGTTTAGCCGGAAATAACTATTTTTGTTGAATTTACTTGCGGGAAATAATTATTTGCGGCGATTTTGTAGCGCCGGATATAGTTTCATATTATAAAAATATATTTCCGGCAATTTTTAATCACCCTTACAAATGCCCACCATTAAAAAAGGCCCTTACAAAATTTAAAAAAATATATGCATTAGACAACATACATGAACCATTCATATTGTAGCCTTCAAATGCCCAATTAACAAATCTGCCTCCAAAAGCAGGCCACATAGGTATTTAATGGGTCCATATGCATGCATTTGTACTATAAGATATACTCTTCTACAAATTTTAAAAAAAAAAACTTTGTACTTTAACAAAATAGATGTTATAAAATTGTGTTGTACACGAGTAATATATGACTGTACATACCATATTTTCCAACCAGATACTTGATTATGTCATCTGATGCATAAATCGCAACTCCTGTGTTTGGATCCACCTGCAACAGAGAAAGATATTTGCAGCTTAGCTTCCACTTTAGTCACCTTGGTTTTCTTTATTAATCATACAATTCTCAAATCAGTCCACTTTGTATTCCTTAATTTTTCCTTGTTAAAAACATTAGCATGAGCTCCTGGCTAAAGAAATTTTCAAACCATTTTCCAATCCACTTGTGACTGCATCAGCGTTCAGAAATCATATTCTTAAGATCTGATGACTAAGCATGTCAAAAAGAAGCTATGGAAAACCAGAGACTGATTATGTTGAAATGAAAAGGTACTTTTAAGTTATTTTGTGGTTCCCATTTCTCAATCATGTTCCAATGGACTTTTCAAGACATCAACAACTTAGATCTCTCTTGCTTATAATTTAACTTGTGTACTCTTTTTGCTTTTTTGCTTTTTGATAAGTAACATACATGTACTCTTTTTCTTCTTGGAAGTGAGGATGGGAGGAATAAAATAAGAACCCAATACCAACTAATAACAATAACAATAATTCTAACCATGTAAGGGAACTGTTTTTTCCCACTGATATGTGAAACTTTGGGGTGAAAGTTTGGACCATTTTTCGGGCAAGGATAAAATAGGACATCAAGATCCAACGCTGCAACGATTTCCCTAACCTGTACAAACCTGAATTGTAAGTCCAAAGCATAAAAGAGTCATAGCGAAGTAATTTCAGACAATAAACCAATCGAGATATTTCTATTGGATCACATGAAAGAAAACATATATGATGCTCCCAAAAGCCCAATGTTTCTAGGGATGTTAGACAACAGGTTGGGTTCATGTCTAACCACATTCTCGAGAAGCTGAGGATTTGTTTTATTCATCCCCATGCAACCTCAAATCATTTAGATTTGATATGTGCGCCGTCAAAGATTTATGTGGCAGTTAAAACTGTCCAAAACTATTTGATGGTGTAATCGTGTGCATGAAGTGTGAGGTAGTTTCAGTTGGGTTATGTTTAACAAAATTATGCAGTAGAAAGGTGAAATAATTTATACAGAAATTAAAATATCACTTAAAATCAAATGGAAATCCTAGGGGATTGATGTTACCTTCCGACAAAATGGACAGCTTTAGGTGATCCAATATATAGAAAGAGGAAAGAAATATGCCGTAAGTCTTTATCCATCACAAAGGCAATAGAAAGTCATAGTTGGTGAATGAAAGGAAAGAAGATAAAAGGCCTATATAGGAAACTCAGTTTCAAGGTAGTTCACTGCCTACTAAATCCAGCAAACAAGAAAATGATACATTTCAAATTCATATATTTCAATAGGCTTCTCTGGTCGAGGACCCAAGGTAGTTCAATCTCATTTCCCAATAGACTTTCTCAAGACTATATGTTCCAATATCAGATTTTTGTTATTAACAACCAGAAAAGATATTGTCAAATTTATCATGTGGCTATAGTGCATATTCTTTAGTGCAGAAAGCTGTATAGAAGGAAGGTTTGCTTCAATGGAAATCCTGCAATACAGGATATTAATTTGCTCTGATACCATGACTAATATAAGATTTGGGAGAAAATTAACTAAGAAAAACAGCTATCATTAGAATACTTAATCTTTGACAATCGTTGATACTTAATCCATCAAGAAAGATAACCCAATCCATCATCACTTCTTACTGAGTTCATATCCTTAGTTAAGATTCTCAACATATATATTCAAAAGTCTGTGAGCTTATAATTGATGAATACTACAACTAAAATTGCAGCACTGATTGAATTCAATTTTTTATATTTGACAAGCAAAATTAATATGGAACAACTTAATACGTAAGATAGGGGTTGAAGAAAACCAGACATGGAATTTCACAAAGGATGGTAAGTTTACAGTTCAAAGTGCAACATTTTTTTATCAGAGATGGAAGGGTGAGACTTCTAGCCCCACAGTAAATGATGAATTCTGGAAGAAAGCAAATGAGATACAGGTAACAAGACAACAAAACACATCGACATGAAAATTGAAAACAAAACAAAGAGAAATATTGTATACAAATAATTACTGAACATTCTCACAAACTTTTCTGTTTTGAAAATGATAATTTGGACATGCTTCTTCACAATTTTTTGGCAAGTAAGAAATGATTTCTGAATTTTGTTTGCTTTATATTCAATAAATTTATAAAGTTATGATGTCTGGTCATGGTTCATGGTTTTGATGGTATCTACTCCAATAAAAAAAGGGTCGTTGGTGAGGTTATGAGTTTAATCTCTTGTGGACGAGCGAGTTGTATTTACCTTCCTAAAAGCATGTGATAGTTTTCCAACCTACTATATAATATTTAGGATTATTAGGACTTTCCATACTCTAATAACTTTAAATGTACCTTTGAACCCTTTGCTTGAGTCTTAGATCACTCATCTATGTGCTCAGGTAAATTGCTTAGACTCCAAAAAGACTAGGTACCAAGATAGATGTCTCGTGTGTACTTTACTTCTATGCCTCTTATTGATAAGAGTCCAGCTAGCTGAGCGCTAATATGCATATAATTTTTCTGCAGTATTTTCACGAGGTTACTGCACAGAGGAATACAGAGGGCATTCGAAATAATTCATGCAATGATATCTGCAGTGATATTTATCCTTCCACCAGTGCAATGTGGGATATTTGCAAATATTAATGGACCTTTGTTGTGTCGTTTTAGTGGAGATTGCTCCAAATGCTTTTGAGATAGCCTCATAAATGCACTGTTCCATTTATACTCTTTTTCTTTTTTTACTTTTCAGATTATGTATTAAGTGTGAGAGTTTAATCTTCCTTTTTCTACTTGGTTTTGATAACAGGAGGGATTCGATATCTTTTCCTGTAACACCCTGCTCTTTCCTTTCTTCTGACGTAAGTAATTATGTCAGATGCTTCAGCCTGCCCTCTCCTCTCTCTGGTGCATAATAGTCCCATTACGCGTGCCAGACCCCGATGACGTGTTTTTAAATATACTACGTAAATTATAAAGCTATCTTTGTGTTTTAAAGTAATGTGTATTTTACATGGAAGATTTCTATTACTATTTAGACAAAGAATATTTTAAATAACTCAATTATAATATCCTTGAAGAGCTCCAAAAATATTATAATTGTAGGGAATCATTTTATATAAATGATTCCAGTTATTTAAAATATTATGTGATTTAAATAATGATGGAATCTTCATTTATTTAATAGTTTTACTCTTTTAGATATTTTAAGTAAGACTTCATCATTTTATAAATGATGAAGGAATATTATTTTAAATAATATTCTATCTTAATTCCTCTCAGTGCTTTTAAATAAGTTAGCTTTTACGCATTTTCAAATCAGTATTTAAGGGTCATCGTAGACCATTTTTATAGACCCCCAGATGTCGAGTTTTAGGATAAAACCCCAGCCCCTCTCTCCTTCTCCCTCACTTTTCCCCCAGCCCTCTCTCTCTCCTCTCTCCCTCTCGGCTTGCAATGTATGCGGCCTCCCTCTCACGCCCGAACGCCTCAGCCCCTAGCCCGGCGCCGCCGTGCGCCGGCGTGCCACACGACCACCACCACCGGCACCGCCTCCCTCCGGTGAGTCTCCCAGCACCGGCCCTGCTCCCTCATGCTCTCTCCTCCTCCTCCCACGGTGATGCAAGCCCGAACGGGCTTAGGAGCCACAGCGCCGCCGTGCGCCGTCCTCCGGCGCCACCACCTCTAGGGTAGCTTCCCCAGCCACCGACCAGCCTCCCTCTCCCCGCCGGTAGCCTCCTATGCCTGAGCACAAGTGCATCACACACCGGTTCACTGTGCGGCCTCCTAGTGCCGTCGTGCGTGGCCATCTCGGCCACCGGCCACCACCACGAGACTCCTGAGGTTTCCCCCTTCCTCCTCCAGCAAACCCACGGGCGAATCTATCGGCCCAAAAGGCTGCTAACCCCAGCACACGGGGCGTAACAGTGTGCACTAGCCTATGAAAGTGATAAGAAAAGAATGTATAAATGCATGGCACTCTTCAAGAAATGAAGGCAGTAACGAGATAAGGTTTTACCAAAAGAAAAACACATTTTAATTATGAAAACTCCCGTCTACTGATGTTTACGAAAAGAAAAAGTAACGTAAGAATGCACGATATTCTTTAAAAAATGGAGGCACTGACGGGAGAAACGTTTTAAGAAAAGAAAATCGGTTTTAAAGAAGAAAAACCCCGTCAGTGATATTTTCAAATGAAAGCATGTATGCATGTACGTATAGTATGTATGGAATGATGAATGCATAACTGAAAACCTATGTTTTTTTATATTTTAATTGTATGAAATAATGCTTACTGAGTATTCGACTCATTTTAGTTTTTATGTGTGTGCCTCCCCCCACAGGAACTGAATGAGCAGTACGCTCAGGAGGGACACGGCTAAAGGAGAAGGGCACGGAAGTCTAGGCATGATAGTTTTAAATGTAAGAAAGGCATTTTTATTTTAAAGATTTTTATTTTCCACTGTTTTAAACCCCAAGCCTCTTTTATTGTAAAAGTAAAAATTTATTTTATAACGTGGAGTCTTGCACCCTGGGAAGAACAGTAAAAGGTTTTAAAGCGGACGGTAATTCCCATCGTATTTTCTAAAATATTTTGTAAAAATACCCACCACGAGGACGGGCGTTACATTTCCCGCCTGTACTTGGTTTTGCTCTTTGCAGGCCCTTCCCTTATACCTTGATAAGATTGTTTCTTATTACTTACTATATTACTTATTACTTACTATATTTGGGCCAAATTATACCACAACCAATATGCTCAAGATATGTTTTTCTTTGAGTATAGACACCATCGCAACACCTTTTGATTGTCTCTCATTCTCATAGGCTTTGACAGGTTATCTCTTCTAAGATCATAGACCATTGTCTTCTAGATTGTCCTTAGTTTCCTCTTGATCTTTATGTGAACTTTGGTGGGTTTTAGTTTGAGGGTTTACCGGTTTTAAAGGATTTGCAATCTAGGTAATCAAGTAATTGGATATTAGTTTTTGGGGTCAAATTCTAGTGGATTTTCTATTTGGAGCTAACATTTGAGTTAGTCAGGTTTTAATTGTAATGTGTTGATGATCCAACCTTATTGTGCTCTAATCAATGTGTTTTGTTTTATATATATTGTTTTGGACAACTTTGCTGGCATTAGTCATGGGATTTAATACTGGCTATGGTGATAGAACCTGGACAGTCATGGGATTTGAGGTGTTAGTCATGGGATTTGAAGTGTTTTTAATTTTTTTGTTTTATTGTTAGGGAGAAACTGGACAATCAAATTCAAATGCAGGGTAGTTGTGCCATATTACATGAACTCTTTGAAGTGTTTAGGAGAACCTGAATGTTGGTTCTTGTCTTTAGAAGATATATAGCAGATATGTATGAAGACTGGAATGGGTTAGAATTTGTGGTCATCATTCTTGTTCAAGGTGGTAATGATTCTTGTAATGAATTTGTGGAAATGAATTTGGAATTACTATCATTTTGGAAGTACTATCAATTGTGGTTGTATTTGTGACCAGTTTTTGTTTCATCCTCAGTATTTGATCTGTTTGTTTCTGCCATTTTTTCAGATCTGGTTTTGACATTTGGTAAACATTCAACCCAATATTTTGGTTGGCACTTCTTTCCGATGGAGGATTTTGACAAGATTGGAATCAAAGACCACGATTTTCATTTGCTATATATTTAGTTCTTGTATAACTTTAATTTGGTATGTGGTTGCTAAGCATGCACTGATCTTCGTATATATTGTATGAGGCAAGACTATATATATTCATTTGCTGTAAGTTTATTACAGTGTTGTTACACAGATCTTTCAAACAGTGTTATTACATTTTTTTTAATAATAAAAGTGTTATTACATTTGATGCAAGTAAATTTGCTGTAAGTTAATCATTGGTTGAATAGAGAAGCAAAATATTAGAGTCTATTCACAGAATGCTCAAAGAGTAGTAGTGTCGTCTCCCTCCGACGTGGGATTGCTAAAATCGGTTTCTATTAAATTGTTCAAACATCAATGCACTAATCCATGTGAAAAATGCAGAGTGATAGGGAGCTGTATGGTGGAGTGCTGCTTTGTTGGCATTGCAACTTCATTCTAAGTTATTCTTTTACCTCATTAAGCTACCTCTCACACAAAAACCAAAAACCGAGCTAGTTATATTTTTATTTCTTTCTTTTCTTCTTGCGTACCTAAAAACCTTTAAAAACCACAAAAATATTCAAGCAGTCCCGAGTACAATTACAGAGTTTATTTCCATCACTTTTATGCAAATATGTCAAAAAAGCCCCAGAATTCACTTCAAATAGATATTGAAACCGCTAATAATCATAGATTGCTTCAGGAACCTTACAAAAACAATTGAAGACAAACAAGTTCCTAAGCAACTATTCACTATAGAACATGAGCTTGGTTTCAAAAGATTCATAAAACAACAAACAGACACCAAAAGTCAAAATTTTAAATAAATCAATTCCTTAGAAGGAAGATTATACAATAACTGGAAAAAAAAAAAACTTCAATGTAACAATACATTAAACTAAAGCCTAATCAATTCATCATAGCTCCTTCAAAATGCAATTTTTTTTTAAGTCAAGACAACGATACTCCACGAAAATTGCACCTCATCTTAACTAAAAATAGAAAACCAAAACTTTTTTCAATACACAATCCACAACAACGCAATCCAGTAAATTGTTAACAATTCGCACAAGCTTGCTACGAATCCTCACTCTAAGTACTGTGGCACTTGCAAATACCGAGAAGCCCATTTCTTCGAAAAGCTCGACATGGCAGACAAAGGCTACAAAATCAGCTAGTATTTATATGCAACTTCAAACATCAACCTCTCCAATTTCTTCCAAAAATCCAAGATGAGCAGCGACGAGGAAGAGATCAAACGGCTGGGGCGGCGCGAAATTCTCATTGCATGGAGAGGCACGGTGACATTCCTCAAATGGGTATGTGATCTCAACAATATTCTCCACCCGGTGAAATCACAAGGAAGAAATTACAGCAAACCAAGCAATAACAAAGACGATGTTGCTTGGGGTTAGGGGTTTAGACTAGAAGTTTCGCTACTTGGGGACCTCGTCTTCCGTCGGGCTGAAGTTGAAAGTGCTTTATCAGCGGCTTGGACTACAACAGTCGACGTGCTTGGGGTCGGGGTGAGGTTGAAGTCTTGGCTGCATAGAGACTTGAGGCTTGGGGTCGGGGGCTTGAACAGTCGACATGCTTGGGGTCCCAGGTGAGGTTGAAGACGAAGACGAAGCTGCACAGAGCCGTCCCAGGTGAGGTTGAAGACGAAGTTGCGTAGAGTGTGTGGGGAACTGAGGGTCAAGCCTTGTGAGGAGGGGTTTGGAGACGAAGCCATTGGATGAGAAATTTTGAAATGAAAAGAAAAGTAACAAGTGTTTTTTTCGAAGGAAAACCGTGTGATGGGAAGGGTGCCACGTAAGGTGTGCAAAGTGGCTGATCCGCACAGTGGCGGATGCGTAGAGTTTTCCGTTTAATATTGCCTGCAGAAAGTGAACAAAATCTCTGCAAAAAATAAAATTTAAAACTTGACGTAAAAAGACCGCGGCGATGTAAAACTAATTGTAATTAAAGGCTTTTTGTGATAATTTTATTTATAACAAACACAAAATTACCGTAAAAGACCTTAATTCTTTGTAGCGTGACTGACAACGAGTATTTTTGGTTTGTGCTTAGTAAAATATCAGTAGATATTAATAGAATATCTCATTTTTTATATATATAGGGCGGTTTGACTTGGTTTTTGAAAAGCTCTTGCTATGACATGTTTGTCCACACTAGTACTACAGACTCATGACTTTTCACCCCCTAATTTTTATCTTTTCTTTTTCCGACTGATCTTCACCACCTTGAACTTAATAATGCATTAATTTTGAAAGCTCGAAAATTTGAAATTGTTTTAGAAAAAATAGAAAGCGATTTATTTTTCTAACTAGTAATTAGAAGGTGGAGTACTACAGCTTACATGCAATAACCAAATGCATAGTACTTTCTTTGAATTAAATGCCTCCATTTTTAATTCAACATATTTCTTCTATATGATCACTGACACTGTACACCCCTTTACATAATGATCAGAAAAGTTTGGCAAGTCATTAAGTCTTGTTTGGATTATGATAATGTCTCAACTCATCTCATCTAATCATTACATCTTTTTTAAACTCTCATGTAAAATATAATAAATAATTCAACTTTTTCAAATCTTAAAATAAAAATAATATTAAAAAATAACATTCTAACAATATTTTGTTCAACTTTCATCTTTCATCTCATCTCAACTCACTATCCGAACCTGATCTATAATTGTCATAGTATATGATGAGAGTATATTAATTATATCCGTATTTTTCTCATTTTTAAATCTCTCTTCTTCTTCTTCTTCTTCTTTGTTTTTTTTAATCCTTCATTTCTTGGCTGCACATTTTTTAATCCAGTCCTCTTCATCTACACGCGTGCTTTTAATTTATTCTAATTTTTTTAAACAAGTATAGCCGTCATAATTGGCATATATTAGAATAACGAATGACTTCTTATGTGTCCCATTTTTAAGATTATATATAATGATTCTCAATCATAGCGCTATATATTGATATGTATTAATCAAGTTGAGTCATGCCAGTACTACGCCTTGACATTATTCATTTATAATTGATTTCAACCGATTTGGCATACTATGGGGGAGATCAATATCACATTTGAGTAATTAATTTACTAAGCAAGTTTCTCGAATTCATCCATTTTTTATCACCAAATCAAAAATATTTTACCCAAAACCACAGGGAAAATTCTTATCGATGGAAATTAATGTAAGAATATAATTATTGCTGTCATCTTCATTATATTAAAATCTAATTAAAAGAATTGACATGGCTAAGGTACTGAATTAAAGAAACATAATTTCTTAGTTCAATGAAAGATCTTAGAATTCAAAAAAATACACTCCATTCTTATGAAGCCCTCCTATCGATCACTCCACTCTTCCTGTCACCAGTTTAGATCGATGGTACTTTTCAACCTTAACCTCATTGCCAAGATCGATCAGATTGTCAATGCACGCAGGATGATTAATTCTGGCTTTTGGACTTGGAGACACATTTGCCCCCACACTTTAAATTGCTGTCCTTTTGTGGTTGCAATTAACGGTCAAAGACATGACAAAGATTAAGGCATTCAAATACTCCAAGACGACAAAACAGAAAGCAAAGCCTCTTCAAAATTCCGATGATTCCGGTGAACCCCCTGCTCCGATGAAAAGGTTGTACCAACACTCCATGCCATCATCAATAATCGAACCAAAATGATCATACCCTGGTTCCACGACTTCAACTGAATTGAAAAGATATTTATCAGACGTTTGTGATTCATGATCACTAACTTCAATCACGTACTTGTTGAGTGATTGAAATCATCTAAAATTCTTTTCCTGTATTTCTTTTTTGATCTCTTGTTCTCTTTCCAACTCCAATATTTTAGATCGAGAAATGATATTTACAGTTATAAAGTGTGTAAATACCATGCAATCCCTTTTAAAAAAGTGCGTAAATATGGGATACTCATGAAAAAAATTAATAATAGACATCACTCTTTTTAAAAAAAATTATACAATATTTATATACTTCACAACTATATCTAACATTAATATTCTAGATAATGGTTTTCTCGTTCACATTCTTGTTTTATTGACTATATTTTATCTCAAGATTTCAAAATTTTACAACTCGTAATTTTCATAACAATACCGTTAGTCAGTTAATAAATTGATACCTTTTGTGAGTGACACGTGTTAGTAAATCAATTAATAGAGACGACCCATATCATCTTTACCAATTTTTTTTCTAATTTCAACTTTAAAAAAGAAAAAAAAATGCTATTTGATAAAAGTGATCAATAAAAGTGATAGATTGATTTTTTTTTTTACTTAATAATTAAGAAATTGACTATTAGTGAATTAGTATTTTTTTATTTTTTATAAATGTTTAAAGATATATAAAAAATGATTGAAATAAAAGGAAAAAAAAATAAAAAATAAAAAGTGCATTTGCACTTATCGTTCAACTATCTTCGGTTCTTCATCAATCATCAATCTCTGTAGCAATACCCATAAAAAAGTATTGTGAAAATATGTTTTATTAAAAAAAATCAATTTAGCTAAAAATCAATTTAAATATATTTATATGTTAACTTAGAAAACTGAGAAAAAATCACTTTAACAAGAACAATTTAAAAAAAATTATCTTTAAATTTTTTTTTTTTTTTGAAAACCAGTGTAAAAGACGTGTATCGATCTTGGCCTGATTACGTTTCAATCTTTTGTTCAAGTGGGTGTGCCACACATTTTTTATTTCATTGGCGGTTCGTCCTGGTAATTTTGCTTCAACTGCTGACCACCTGAAAACGTAGGGACATGATAATTTTCGTTAATGAATCAATGATTTAATCAGTTTGATTCTAATTCTCTTAATTATGCACAGACTATATACATAGGCATGCATGTATATATATATATATATATTAATGCATGGCTGTGAGCATGCGCTGCAAAAAATATTGCTGTAGCTAGAGCTAGCTCAGGTCAACCCAGAGAATCTTTCAGCCTCTACTCTTGATTTTTTTTTTTTTTTTTTGTAACAATGGCTTCAAGTCCCCACTGCATACCCTCCAAACGATTAATTAAAAAGACCACTTGGTCAAAACTGTTTTACAATCTCCAGCAAGATTAAGCGACCAAACACGTTTAATAATTAGATTTATTTATTTTTTCTTGGCGGAGTTCGAAAAGATGTTGAAAGTGAAATATGGTCAAATATTGTCGTGACTTCTTTAATGGCTCATGAAAGCAGCAATTAAATAATATATGAAACCACCAGAAATAGAGCAATTTCTTAAGTTGATGGAGATCATCAATTTCTCCATCGATCGATACATCCTTATTTCCAAGCATTTCATGCAATTTCATGATAGTTTCCTCTCTTTATATCTGGACGCAAGTAGTTTGAAACACCCGGTCCAATATCCAACTACCTTTTATTTTTATTTTATTTTATTTTATTTTTTTTATAGATATCGTTAAAATTTTATTGGGCTTGCCGAGTAGGTTTAAATCTTTAAATATGTTGGATTAGATGAAATATTTTATTGGACCGAGTATTTTAGTGGGACAAGTTATAATATTTTTTAGAGTTTGAATCGAGATCCAAATTTAAGGAAAAAGCTCCGTCCAAAACACAAGCCGTGAGAATCATATAGGCTTTAGTCTCCACGCCATGCATGCCTCGCACCTGTTTTCTTCCCATGCACGTTTCTTCCTCTCAGTTTCTTTTCTTTTTCTTAGGGTTTTTCCATCACCTATATATACACACACATGCATTATCCCATGCTTGTAGAAAAGCATTTATTGCCGCCGTTCAACTCTTGCATGTCCTCACCATCACGGAAAGCCAATCACCAAAGAATAGGGTGAGAGCCATGCTGCCGAGTTCCTTCAAGCATGAAGACACCACTCTCGGCCGCATCACCCTCCTTCCATTTAATTAAAAACGACGCCGCAGCTACCCCACATGAAGTTCTAGCAGCCCAGCCCTCTGTCGTCCGTTCTGCCGCTACACCAGTGCACCCCCTCGTAAGCATCCACCCAGACCAACCATTGAAAACTGCGTTCCGCAGTGCGGGAAACAGCAACCCACAAATTTTGCCAAGTCAAAATCCTTTATTTTTCTAAACCAAAAATAGAGCAAGGAAGATCTTTCCCAAGCCTCGATACCAGCTGCCTCTCCTTCTCAGGAAGGCCATCGCGAGACACCGCTTTCCCCCTTGTTGCCAAGCACCAGACGCTATTGAACAAAAGATGAGCACCAACTGTTTGATAGTATTGTTGAAAGAAAGTTTCTCTTACAGAATACAAAATATTCTAACTACTTGCTTGAATAAAATCAGTGCGTACGATGATGAATATATAGAGAAAGCAAAGCACAACAGAATCCTTATGATTGGATAGGTCATTAAGTTGGTTACAATGTAAATCTTCTTAAATCTTCTTCTTGCTTCTGGAAGGTTGTTGTGACAAATCTTTTGATAATTCCACTGCCTTAATCTAACTCCACGTGTTTTGTTCTTAAATGCATAACTGGATTAAGAGACAGATATGTGGCTCCAAGATTATCACACCAAAGAATGGGTGGAGCTGAGAGGTGAATACCAAGTTCTTGCAATAGTGACTACAACCAAATAACTTCACAAGCAGCATTATTT
Source organism: Cyclocarya paliurus (assembly GCA_029856935.1). NCBI lineage: Eukaryota > Viridiplantae > Streptophyta > Magnoliopsida > Fagales > Juglandaceae > Cyclocarya > Cyclocarya paliurus. Next base: position 10,254,693 of record CM056954.1, on the reverse strand, counting down.
ATACTTGGCTTTCGTGGAAGACCGAGTGACAGTGGGTTGTTTCTTTGAACCCCAAGAAATTAAATGACTTCCAAAGTAAATACAAAAACCTCCTGTAGAGTGACGATCATCTGGACACCCGGCCCAGTAGGCATCGGAGAAGGCATTAAGTTTATATGACGAAGATGAGGAAAAACACAGGCCAAAGGTGCGAGTATGATTCAAATAATGAAGAATATGCTTGACTGCCTTCCAATGAGAAAGACGAGGACTATGCATATATTGGCAAACACGGTTAATCGCAAAGGAGATATCTGGTCTAGTAAAAGCCAGATATTGGAGACTTCCTACAACACTTCTATACCAGTGAGGGTCACCAAATGTGGGTCCATTTAAGGCTATTAATTTTCCAGTAATAGACATAGGCGTATTTACTGGTTTAGTGTCATGCATATGAGTCCGTAACAACAAATCATGAATGTACTTAGATTGAGACATATGTAAGCCAGATTGAGTGTGAGACACTTCAATACCAAGAAAATAATTAAGAAACCCTAAGTCTTTGACAAGAAAATATTGCTTCAAAGAAGAAATAAAATCAACAATAAGAGTTGAATTAGAACCAGTTACTAATATTTCATCAACGTATATCAAGAGATATAAACAATTAGAGGCAATACGCATAATGAACAGAGATGAATCCGAAGTAGAACAAGTAAAACCAAGATTAAGAAGCCGGTCACTTAACTTGGCAAACCAGGCTTAAGGGCTTGTTTCAGGCTGTATAAAGACTTTTTCAACTTACAAACGTGGGTTGGAAAGTTTGAATTCAAAAAATTGAGATGTTGCTTCATGTAGACAGCCTCATCAAGATCACTATACAGAAAAGCGTTCTAGACATTAAGTAATTGCTCGTCCAGTTGTTGAGCATTTCAAAAATTTCCACGAGAATTATTTTTTTTTTAACAAAATAGTAATCATTGGAGCCACATACTAGTACGACTTCCGCAACCAATTACACGGGAGCTTAATTCTCGTGGCTGGAAAAGATTCGTTCCATTTGTGAAGTATTTTTATTAGAAAATTAATGCAAAGTGAATTGATAGTTGACGATCGATTGTATTCTTTTTTAAAGAATTCTTAATGATTAAGAAAAGGATTACTAATGAATTTATGTATTTTTTAAAAATATTTAAAAATGTTTAAAAAATAAATTAAAAAGAAAAAGAAAAATATACTTATAGATCCTGTTTTTATTATTGTATTTCTAAAAATGTTTTCTAATAAATGTACGTATTATATATATATATATATTGTTGTATATAACGAAATAACATGCTAAAAACAGAATCACATCCTATAGATTTTTGATTTCGAGATCATACTTGTGGAAGACATTTGTGGGAGAAAATATGTTGATGCTCCTTTGAAATCCAAGAGAAAGATCTTCCTCTCCTTACTCCTCACACAGAACCAGCTCTCAATGGGGCAAGCTGATAACAGATTTTTTTTTTTTTTTTTTTCAATATGGAGAGGAGAGGGGACCTAGCCTTTTATAGAGAAATCCCAAATAGAGTCCTCCCATTAAAGACTCAAAATGCCCACAAGGTTTTAGTAAGTTTCCATAATAAAACCTTTAAGTTTCTCGGCCTACATACATAATTTATCACATTAAATATAGGACATTGTCCCATATTACTAAGGTGCATAAAACCCCAAATGATCACTTAACATAGTGGGTTTAACCAAAGTACCATTAAGAGCTATATGTCTAACCTGTTTTATAAAACACAATTTTCAATCAATTGAAGCCCACATGAAATATTCTAACATTCTCCCACTTGGGCGAATATTGATTGCTACAAAACTTGTTTTGAAAATGACTCTCAGGTTAGACTACATAGATGGCCACACACACACATAGCTCTAATGATAGCACCTTAGAAAACATGATCCGGTCCAACAAGAATATCAACATCGAACATGGAAGTCATTACACCACTTAAATGATGCAAGACCCCTCCATAGCTACAAGTGCTAATATCCTTATCGACATGGATCCCCATCCTCCAACCAATGTGATAGTATGTAGTATGAACTTAGCACCAGTGTGATCAAAAGCTATGCTAATTCATATCAATCCTCATAATGCTTCATAAGAAGCCACATGTCTCAAAGAGAGACTCATCTTATGTCTTTATCCATATATCTCGAGATCATAATGATGTCACAATAAAAGACATAAGCCAAATGCATGCTCAAAAACATAGTTTTAGGTTGTACCCTAAAACAAATGGGTTGCCTACATACCCCATAAAAAGAGATTAATTCAAAAAAGTAGTTTATTTTACAAAATAACTCCCACTAATCAAAAATATCAAAAGTTTCCACAATACCCATGTTAATAACATGTGCTTTAAAAACTTTAGGAGCAAGTCCTTTAGTCAAAGGATCTGCTATCATTGCCTCTGTATTTATATGCTCTATCTTTGTCTGCCCTTTCTTGACTTTGTCTCTTACCACCAAATACTTGATGTCAATGTGCTTGGATCCACTTGAACTCTTATTATTCTTTGAAAAGAACACTGCTGCACTATTGTCACAATAAATAGTAATTGACCTTGAGATGGAATCAACAACTTTCAGTCCAGAAATAAAATTTCTTAACCAACAGCTTGAATTGTAGCTCCATAACAAGCCACAAATTCAGCTTGCATAGTAGAGGATGCTACCAGAGTTTGCTTAACACTTTTCCAAGAAATAGCACCCCCAGCCAACATAAAAACATAACCTGAGGTTGATCTCAAATCATCTTGACATCCAGCAAAATCAGAATCTGAGTAGCCTACCACCTCAAGGTGATTTGAACGCTGGTATGTGAGCATATAACTTTCAGTCTTCTTCAAATATCTCATGACTTTCTTAGCAGCTTTCCAATGCTCTTGTCCTGGATTCGACTGAAATCTACTAAGAACACTGATTGCATAGGCTAAATCTGGTCTAGTGCAAACTTGTGCATACATCAAACTCCCCACAGCACTAGCATATGGTGTATTTTTCATAGATTCCCTTTCAAGCTCACTTCTAGGACATTGAGTTTTGTTGAACTTATCACCTTTTATAATGGGTACATCACCAGGTGCACAATTTTGCATTTCAAACCTTTTTAGTACACGCCGTATATAGGCCATCTGAGAAAGTCCCAACAAACCACGAGCTCTATCACGACATATTTCAATGCCAAGCACAAAAGAAGCTTCCCCCAGATCTTTCATCTCAAAATTAGCAGATAACATTCTCTTTGTCTCATGAAGTAATCCCAAGTCACTGCCAGCAAGTAAAATATCATCAACATACAAAATAAGGAAGATAAAGTTTCTCCCACTAGATTTGTGATATATGCACTGGTCAACTGCATTTTCAACAAAACCAAAAGAAGTTACAACATTATCAAACTTCAAATACCATTGTCGAGATGCTTGATTCAAACCATATAAGGATTTGTTTAACTTACATACCAAGTTTTCTTTTCCTTCCACAACAAAACCTTTAGGTTGTCTCATGTAGACATCTTCACAAAGGTCTCCATTCAAAATGACGGTCTTTACATCCATCTGATGAAGCTCTAAATCATAGTGTGCCACAAGTGCCATGATAATTCTAAAAGAATCTTTTGATGAAACTGGCGAAAAGGTTTCACTATAGTCAATGCCCTCTCGTTGATTGAATCCTTTTGCAACCAATCTTGCCTTTTTCCGTTCAACATTCCCTTTTGAGTCCAATTTACTTGTGAAAATCCACTTATTGTTTATGGCTTTAGCATCTTGAGGAAGTTCAACAAGTTCCCAAACTTCATTCTGTTCCATGGAGTGCATTTCATCTTCCATAGCACATTTCCATTTATCTGACTCATGGCTTGCCAAGGCTTGATTAAAGGTAACATGATCAACAACATGCCCAATATTAAAATCATTCTCTAACAAATAAACAATGTAATCATTTGACAATGCAGACCTTCTTTCCCTTTGTGATCTTCTGACTTGTGGTTCTGAAACTGACTCAATAACCGTTGGAGGAGGAAAATGACTTTCTTCTTGATGCCCAGGTTCTTCATTAACAACATCAATTGGTTGAGAAACAATATTTTCTTGTATAAAAGGAATTGGAACTAGTGGGAGTTCTTTCAGTACAGAACTCCCACTAGTACCAACATCATTCTCCAAAAATTTAGCAGTAATGGACTCAACAATTCTAGTACCACGATTATGACAATAAAACTTATATCCTTTTGATCTATCTGGATACCCAATGAAATAACCAGGAGTAGATTTTGGGTCTAATTTCTTTTCAAGAGGATTATAAATTCTGACCTCAGCTGGACATCCCCAAACTCTAAAATGAGTCAAACTTGGCTTACGGCCTGTCCATAATTCAAAAGGAGTTTTTGAAACAACTTTACTGGGAACCCTGTTCAAAATGTACATAGCAGTTTTCAAGGCTTCACCCCAAAGATACTCTGGCAAATTTGTCCTACTCATCATGCTTCTTACCATATCTTTCAAAGTCCGATTCCGTCTTTCAGAAACGCCATTCTGCTCAAGTGTACCTGGCATGGTATATTGAGGTACTATTCCACATGCTTGTAAAAATTTTGCAAAATCACCCATGTTTTGACCAGACTCATCATATTTCCCATAGTACTCACCACCACGATCAGATCTAACAAACTTAATACTTTTCCCACATTGTTTTTCCACTTCCATTTTGAATACTTTAAATCTCTCAAGAGCAAGTGATTTATCATTAATCAAGTAAACATATCCATATCGGGAGAAATCATCAATAAAGGTTATGAAGTACTTATTTCCACAAATGGTAGTAGGTAAAGGTCCACTAATGTCGGTATGTATCAAGGTTAAAAGACCATCACTCCTAGTCGATTCTTTTCTTGTGGACTTAGTCATCTTTCCTCTTATACAATCCACACAGGTGTTAAAATCTGAAAAATCTAGTGAGGGAAGTATCTCAACTTTTACCAATCTATCCATTCTCTCCTTTGAAATGTGCCCCAATCTCTTATGCCACAACGTGGAAGATGATTCACGGATTAAAGCCCTTTTCTTCGCCACATTAGTTACACAAGAAACTTCCTCAAAAGGAGCCAATGATAATCTATACAAACCATCACATAAAAGACCATCACCAATCAAACAAAAATCATGAAACAACTCAACTTTTCCATTACCAAACTTGAAAGAAAAATCAGAATTATCAAGTTTTGAGATTGAGATCAAATTCCGTCTCATTGATGGTACATAAACAGTGTTCTCCAAAACAAGAGAAAAACCAGACTTCAAAGATAATTTTACAACTCCTATGAAATCAATCTACACTTGAACTCCATTCCCGACAAATAAGCTCACTTCATCCTTACTTGGTTTCCTTTTGCTTATGAAACCCTGCAAGGAATTCGTAATATGAATACTTGCACCTGAGTCTATCCACCAAGAATTCAAAGGCACATCTACTAAAGAAGACTCAAAACAAACTAAGGCCAAAGAGGTACCTGTCGAGTTCTTCTTCTTCTTCTTCTTCTTTTTTTCTAACCAAGCCTGAAACTTAAAACAATCTTTTTGCCAATGTCCCTTCTTTTTACAAAACTTGCATTGATCATTCCTCTTTGTGGTTTCTCTAGGGCTACTAGAAGTCTGACCTCCAAAACTCTTATGGGGCTGATTTTGGTGGGGCTTAATAAACTTATGGAACTTAGGCTTGTGATTATGAGAAGGCCATTTGTTTAGCTGTGGCTGAAAAGCCACTTGTACTGTCTCAACAGTCTCACGGCGCATCCTATGCTCTTCTTGTGCACATACTGCAATTAAGTCATTCAAATTCCACTTATCTCGCTGAGCATTATAAGCCACCTTTAACTGATTAAACTGGTTGGGAAGACCATTTAGAACATGATACACCAGAAAAGGTTCTGCAATGGGAATCTTAAGGGCTTCTAGTTTAGAAGAGATATTTATCATTCTCATAATATAATCCCTCACTCCACTAGTACCATCATACTTTGTACTCATCAGTTTATCCATTAGGTCTCCAGTTTCAGCTTTGTCAGACTCAACAAACCTTTGCCCTATGGCATCCACAAACTTCTTAGCATTATCATTATCTGGAATACCTCCCATAATAGAATCAGATATGGAGCGTTTGATAATTTTCAGACAAAGTTTATTAGCTCTTTCCCATTTCTTATACTCAGCTACATATTCTGCAGTACTCTTATCAGTAGGTTTTACAGGCTGCTCCTCCAAGGCAAAATCTAAACCCAAAAGACCAAGTGAAATTTCTACATCTCTTTTCCATCTCACATAGTTATTTCCAGTCAAGGTTTCAATGGCAGAAAATTGACTTGAAATAGATGAGGCACTCGGCACTGTGGAAACATAAAATAATACATTTAATTTAATATCATCCAACCATAATGCATGCAATTAATGGATGATAACATATCTATCTATTAAATAGATAGCTCTTAATTAAGCTCGAAACCATATGAGCTTAATTACTCTAAGAGCCTCGGTGCATCATTGTAAAGTCACCTTTGGGTTGACAAAACAACATGCTATGAGGTACTCTTAAAACACACCATGAAGCTAATCAACAAAATCACATTAGTTTTCGAAATACCAACACCTTTAGGCAGAAAGTGATTTCTAGACCAATGCAATCTTATTAACTACCTCATGCCATTCTCCAAAATATCACATAGAACACCACCTTTGGGTAAGATACTGTGTGCAATAATTTGAAAAATGCAATGCTATCCTTTTTTTTTTTTGAGAAAATGAATAAATATTAATGAGTGTGCCACTTTGGCAGCTACCACCCATTTTTATTTCAAAAGATTTCTCTTAATGGGGAAAATAAGGATAGTCTTTAATGTCCAAAATTCAATCACAATATAATGATTATGCAACAAAATCATAACCATCAATTTATCATAATCAAAATCATAGTTTAAAAGTGATTGAGAGACAAACATAATATGGGCAGATTATGCATATATTACAATTTCCAAATAAGCATATATCTTTTAAAAACAATGCCCATAATAAGATACCAAATTAATATCCATTCTAAATCACTCTTACAGAGAGAGTACAAATATGCATAAATCATACAAGACACTGAATAATCACCATAAAATTTATTACAACAAAATATTCACTGTTGCTACTCGAAAACAGTAAAATTAATATTCAAAATTATAAAACAGTGTCTTATGATGATCCAAAAAATTTTTAAAAACCATAGAAAATTTTAATATAGCGAGCTAATGAACACAGGAAAAATAAAGAACCAAAAAAGTGTCTCCAATAGGTTCCACGCTCCCCACGCGCCACCTGCTGCAAGTGGGATTGTTCTGGGCTAGAGGAACAGTTTTCTTCTTCCTCCAGCGGGTACTGTTCACCCGGGTACTGTTCACCCGATTCTTAAACGAAAATTTTTTCAATTCCTTGTGATTTTGGGGTCCAAAAATGAAATTTATTTAGGATAAGAATTATTTAGGTCCCGAAAATCACATTTATAGTGTTTTAAAACGATGAGTTTCAACATTTTGATGTGGATCTACAATCTTAAAAATGGGTATGAACCCTAATTTTGTAAAACACAAATCCGAGGTTAAAATAGTAGATCGAAGCATCTATGACTAATAAACAACAACCCAAAACATGTTTTGATAAATATTTGATGAATCAAAACATTATTACAACGATTTATAAGGAAATCGATTTTTCATCAAAAAGGAGTTCGAAAATTGAAATTTTAATTGGATCCTCGAAACACAACCAAAAATCTCGATTAATATGTCAAAAGAACGAGGAGATCAAGAGGAACAAAAGCCCTATCATCTAGAAACGTTTCAACAAACGGATCTAAACTAATTTTGACAAAATGTGTTCAGATCGTAAAAATGAAAACTGAAAATTTGAACACCACAACAACAAAGGATTCCGATCTAGCATGTTGGCTCTGATACCACATGTTGTATATAACGAAATAACATGCTAAAAACAGAATCACATCCTATAGATTTTTGATTTCGAGATCATACCTGTGGAAGATATTTGTGGGAGAAAATATGTTGATGATCCTTTGAAATCCAAGAGAAAGATCTTCCTCTCCTTACTCCTCACACAGAACCAGCTCTCAATGGGGCAAGCTGATAACAGATTTTTTTTTTTTTTTTTCAATATGGAGAGGAGAGGGGACCTAGCCTTTTATAGAGAAATCACAAATAGAGTCCTCCCATTAAAGACTCAAAATGCCCACAAGGTTTTAGTAAGTTTCCATAATAAAACCTTTAAGTTTCTCGGCCTACATACATAATTTATCACATTAAATATAGGACATTGTCCCATATTACTAAGGTGCATAAAACCCCAAATGATCACTTAACATAGTGGGTTTAACCAAAGTACCATTAAGAGCTATATGTCTAACCTGTTTTATAAAACATAATTTTCAATCAATTGAAGCCCACATGAAATATTCTAACATATATATATTAAATTCACACCTCATGCAATCATATTATAATATGTAATTGTGTGCTGACTTTAAACCTGACTGAGCCTTGATCCTGGCCGATTAATTTCCATGGCCGACCGTTTCCCTGATCGATGAGTTCAGTAAATTCAAAAGAAAAATGATTCACATCCGCCCCTGTTGGATATCACCCAACCCACACTCTTGTAAAATGATTAAAATACCCTCTATAATAAAACCAAATTTTTTATCCTTTTCACATTTCAAATTGTGAATTTTGAAATGGATGAGAGAGAATGAGAAGAGAGAGACGATGAGAGAAAGGGAGAGACGATGAGGGATGAGAGAGAGAGTCGAGGAGAGAGAAAGTATCGAGGAGAGAGGGAGTGTCGAGGATGAGAGGGAGACCGAGAGGATGAGAGAGAGACGGTGAGGGAGGAGAGAGAGATGATGAGAGAGAGAAACCGAGAGGATGAGAGAGCGTCGAGGAGAGAGAGAGAGCTCGCGTTGAGGAGAGAGAGAGACCGAGAGGAAGGGAGAGACGGTGAGGGATGAGAGAGAGAAACCGAGAGGAGAGAGAGGATGAGAGAGCGTCGAGGAGAGAGAGAGAGCTTCGAGGAGAGAGAGAGAGCTCGCGTCGAGGAGAGAGAGAGCTTCGAGGAGAGAGAGAGATCGAGAGGATGAGAGAGAGAGACTGTGAGGGAGGAGAGAGAGAGACGGAGATGAGTGAGAGAGAGCAAGGATGAGAGAGAGAGAGATGAGAGAGAAGGTCTGTTGAGAGAGACGAGAGGATGAGTGATAAAAAAAAAAAAAATTAACTGCCACGTAGGGTGTGTGAAAATACACACCACTAGAGTGGCGGATGTGTATCACAGCTCAATTCAAAATATTATATAAATGGTTTTTTGGTCAATGGGCGCCAGACCAGTACGCGAGTTAAGACCCATTAAATATGTCTAGTTTATATCAGCCTCATGATCACTTATGAGGCAGCTGACGGATGGCCAAGCCTGCCGTCATAGACCACACTTACTTCGATCGTGTCCTTTTGTGCCTTTTTCGACCATATTCTGATCAAATGATTTAACGTTAATATTATAGTCACATGACTCACATGTATGTAGCCATTATTTGTCATTAATTATTTTTCTCAACTACTTTAGATCAATTTAATTGAAAAAAAAATATTCACATTAATCACTATTTATCATTCCATACTTCACATCTTATAAAAAAATAAATATATAAATTGCTTTGTCATGTGCGACAATCTTATAGCAAAACTCTTAATTGAAAGATACATACATACATATATACATATATTCTAATTTCTCAAATTATTAGTTTTGAGCTTAAATAAGAATATATTTTCAAGTTTAAAAATATTATGATTTGTTAAGAATAAGAAACTTCTAAATTAAAGATTAATTTTCAAGATACTTTGCCCTATGCACACTTGGCAAAGCTGGTCTTACAAAGGTCTAGGCAGTCAACAAAAATGGAGAGTAGATCAGACAAAATAAGAATTCAATATTTGATTTAAAGAATGACAAAATAAATGAAATGAAGAGAAGTAACCAAAACGATTAGCAGCCTTGACTCTGACACCAAAAAAGGCTGAAGACACACATGTACACACAACTAATAATCTTAGAGGCGAAATAATATCAATAAAGTGCTATTTAATTTTATAAGAAATGGACTCGATTAATAATTAACGTTACTTTGACACAATTATTTGCAAACAAATATGCAATGAGTTACGAGTCGAATGTGACACGAATGACATAAAAAGCCAGCATTCAATAATCAAATTTTGCAATAGTTATTTTATTTTTAAATTCGTGTATAGAGCACCTCTTTCATATTAATTTAATAGTAAAATTTGATTAGTAAGATTTAAATTTTTAAAATTATCTTTCAATATAAATTATGTCATATAAATATTTTACTAGCTGGTTAGTTGTATAGCCATAATCTAAAAATAAAACTTTTCATTTATCAAATACATTTGGGTCGGACTCAAATACAAGTCGTACTTGATCATGATACAAATTAATTATATTTATATACAATATTTCCAACGCACGGTCGATCTTGGCCGACCCAAATTCAGGTAATTTATTACCACTCAAGTGGTTTAAAAGGCGAAGTGAGTTAAAATGGATTGTGTTTTTTTATAAGTAATTATGAGTTGAAATAATAGAATGAATTTTGTAGATCTAAGATGAATTTAAATATATTTAAATATTAAGATAAATTTAGATGTATTTATAAAAAATTAAAAAAAATTATAAATTTTTCATATAAAAAATTTTGAATTGAAATAAATTTAATAATTTAAAAATTAGAAACGGAAGGTTATGCATTCAACACAATTATTGTTTGTTTTTACTTTTTTTTAATTAATAAAAAAAACCAGTCAAATTCATCGGCTGGTGTGTACAGTCCATGCACCTAGTAATTGGAGTTGGCGACCAAGTGGCATTGAGACCATATTATTAAGAGTAGGGTTACTCTGCCGCTCCACTCTTACAGCTAAACTTATCGTCCAGTATTTTTTTTTTTTATATATTTTTTTTATACATTTAAAAATTTTTAAAAAATAAAAATAAAATTTCAATATACTTAAAATCACTTTCTTAATTATTAAATAAAAAAAAATTATTTTTACCCAACGGTCAACTTAGACGGTCAAAAATGAGCAAACTAGTTTTTTCCTATTATTAATATTAAATTCAACCCATAAGTCCACAATATTTGACCATCCAGCTCACATGACGACGTACGTTAATACTGCATAGTGCATAGAAAAGAGTTTCATCGAAGTTAACTAATTAGTAATTAGGAATGTACGTGGGCTCTCTCACTCTTTTAATGGCCGTGCTCAGAATTGGCACGTGTTAATTTGATTGATCCGACTAAACTAAGGCAGTACTTCCAAGAGAATCTTTATTTTTGATTTGATGAATTGAAAAAGTTGATTAAAATATTAATTTTTTTTCTAAATAAATATTAACATTTAATTGGTAGAATTATAAAATATAATAAAAATAAATTAAATAAAAAATTATTAAATTAATAATATTTTATTGTTATATAAAAAGTGATTAGATAATTCAATATGAAGATTAAATTTAAATAGAATATACAAATATAAAAAAATATAAAGTTAATTAAATTTTAAAGATAGATTTAACCAATCCAACAAAAATGCTCTAAATGGAGTTTCTGAAGTGGTCTCTTGTAATTTATTCGAAAAAAAATTGAAATATGAGTAAAGCTGCGTATATTGGTGGAGTGCCTAATTGATGTCTAATTTAAAATTTATTATTAAAAAATTAATTATTTTATGCAAGTCTTGTATTTATTTATTTACTTTTAAAATATAATATGTTATGATTATAAATATTATTTCTCTTAAATTAATTATAAAATAATAAACTCTTTTGCGTGACTCTCTTGTATGTCTTATTATTATTATTATTATTTTTAAAAAGACTTCACGAAACTTACGTAATCAAATATTACTATATAAATTATTTTTCAGCTTTAATTTGTTTTTTTAAGATGTGGTTTTCTTTATGAATATAAGCCTCCTTGCATAGTGTTTGAAATACCGTACCGTACCAACTGGTACGATCGGTATTTTTCGTATCGGCCAGTGGTCCAATATAAGTATTCTATATATTTCGTACGCCATACCAACAGATATTTCGACTTGCCAAGCAAACTTCACAAAGAAAGCACTTTGAATCTCAGCCAAGTCTCGAACTCCTACACCTCCTTCCTCACCCGGTGCGCATAAACTCCTCCAAGACTTCCATTTCCGTTTCGCCTTACCTTGTGTCTCACCTCAAAAGAAAAAGGAAAACAACCTATTTAGCTTGGACAAAATAGCTTTCGGCATATGACAAACATAAAGCAAATGAATAGGCATGCTAGACAAGACATGTTGTAGTAAAATCGCCCTGAGATAGAAGTTGTAGCTTCCAACCTGCCAATTTCTTAGAGACTTTCTCCACCAGGGGATCAAAATGGGAGACCCTTAAACGTCCATCTACCATAGGCATACCCAAGTAGGTAAATGGAAAAGTTCCTTCAGAAAATCCAGTTTCTTCCAAAATTCCTCTAACTCTATGTGGAGACATGTGCTTTGAAAAATAAATGGCCGATTTATCAAAGTTCACACATTGCCCCGACCAAGCCTCATATTCTGTAATAACCTTCAACAATTCTCGGATTGAACCTCTAGAAGCGTTGTCAAACACTACAACATCATCTGCATATAATAAGTGCGAAACCACCGGAGCATTAATTGGGTGAGAATAGAATCCAAAATCTTCATTCCTCAACCTTAGAGCTAATCAACCTAGAAAAACTTCCTCTATAATAATAAACAAAAATGGCAACAAAGGAACACCCTGATGGAGGCCTCTTTTGGATTTAAAAAATCTTTTAAAAGTCCCATTCATCATCATGGGGAACCACGGAGTAGCAATACAGTTAAAAATCAGATTGCAAAAATTCTCAGGAATACCAATAGCTCTTATCACCTCCATCACAAAATCCTAATTTACTCTATCATATACCTTGCTCATATCAATTTTTACCATCACGTTCACTCCCCTCGCTTTTTTGTGAAGGTTTTTAATCATTTCTTGTGTTAAAGAAATATTTTGAAAAATACTCCTCCCTTTAACAAAGGCACCTTGCTCCGGGGAAATAAGACTTTCAATCACTCGAGAAAGTCTATTCATAAGCAACTTTGAAAAAGTTTTGTAAATAACATTACACAAGCTAATAGGTCGAAATTTATCAAACGAAGAGAGATCATTAACTTTAGAGATCAACACAATAAATGACGAGGTGTAAAATCTAAGAAGCTCTGTACCTTGAAAGAACTCACGGATAGCACCCATTACGTCCTTCTTAATAATATTCCAGCAATAAGAATAAAAAAGGGATCCAAAACTGTCAGGTCCAGGACTGCTGTTAACATCAATAGATTTGAAGACATTATACACTTCCTATTCTTGTGGAACTGCATTGAGAAAACCAATCTCAATATCACTCACAGTCGGTCGAATAATTCTAGATAGCATAGGGTCATCCTTGGGCAGCACATTGCACAGAAATTGCTCAAAGTATACCACGACCCCCCTCATGAACCATTTCAGGGGAATCAAGAGTAGAACCATTTGCAAGTCTCATCCAAAAGTCAAGTTCAGATTTGGTATAAACCAGCTCCGCATCCCTTGAGGCTGAGAACTCATGTTGTAACGAGTCCTCTAGTACCTTTACTCTTTCCTCAAGAACACGGATATGCCCATCTACTTGCCCAAAAACCTCCTTATTCCAAACCTGAAGAGCTACCTTTAATCTTTTCAGTTTTACGACAAGGTTATGAAAGCCACTCTTAGCAGCGATACTCTCATCCCAAGACCTCATCACCAGAGGGAGAAAATCATCATGGGCCGTCCACATGTTCTGAAACCAAAATGGTACAGGGTCGTATCTCTTGAATTCCTTAACCAGCTGAAAGACTATCGGTGAATGGTTCGAGGTTCTTTTATTCAAAAAACGAGCACTAGCACCTCCAAACTTAGAAACGAAGCCATTATTAGCAAGCACCCTATCAAGTTTAGCCCAGCTCCAAGCCAAACCATGTTGTCCATTGCACCAATAAAGTTGTTTTCCCTCCATGCTATCCTTAGCCTCCTTTTAGACGTCCCTAGGCCACGAACATTCCAAACCAAGAAGTTGTTAATCATAAATTTAATTTTTGGGTAAGAGCTTTCGCCCTTTGGGACTTTCGGACCATAACTCCTCTTTGTATTTTGGCTCCTTGTGCATCTAATCGATTACCAAGATCAAAATCAAAATCTTTTCCCTTATCCAATTTCGCATTATCGTTGCCATCTGACAGGGCCCCAAATCTATTGGTGCCTAGACTATTTCCCTCCTCCTCAACTCGATCTGCCCCCAGCACAGAAGCTGAATGACTCATTGCCGAGCCATCCATAGGCTACTCTTCCAAGGCCACTACCCTGCTACAATCTGGTGCCCTAACCTCCCCATCTTCAGCCACAACTACCACAATCCGCCCTTCACAACCCCTTGAAGCCTTACCACATTTCTCAATGATCGGAGGTTCAATACAGAGCTACTACCCTCTATCACTATCTGCACCCTCTATCATAAATTCAAACAAAACAGGACACTCTAAAGCACCATCCACATCTGCACTCCAAACCGGTTCCCTCACCTCCCCATCTTCAATCTCAGTCACAACGTATTGCCCACCACAGCCCCCCGAGGCCTCTCCACATTTTACCATGTCACCAGTGGGAACATCAGAGTCCACAACCATTTTCTGCTTACCTTTATCACAGACAACACCCCCATCCGACACCACCATAACAGGACACCCCCATCCACAACTGGTTTTAAACTACTCTCAATCATAACTTGTTTCCTCCCAACCTCCTTCCATGCCTTGTCCTCCCCCATTCTCTTTACCACCCGCACACCCCTGATGACTTTTTCAGATCCCTCTCTCCCTTGCACGACACACCACATCTGTGTGACCCTGCCGAAAACACTTCTTGCAGTAAAATCCAAGCTTTTCGTAGACAACCTCTTGCCAACAATGATGCTGACCGACCACCAAGGGAAACCCTTTAACAGGCTCATCCTTTAAGTCAGTCTCAATGCAGAGTCAAGCCCCTGAGGCCCTAGTACGGTATAGAGTAGCATTATCTGTGCCCAAGTACCTCCCAAATCTAAAGGCAAAACTTTAGAGGCATTCCACCCGATAGAGATGGAGTGGAAGACTCGGTAGGAATATCCATTGTGGCGCGATAGACGGTTCCTTAGTTGTGTCGAAATCTACCATCCAATTGAACAACCGAAAGGAGCAACCCGCCACAACTCTCCCTTCTCTCACCCACGCGTGAACGTAGTCTTTCTCATTGGCCAGATGCAACAAGACATGGTGATCATCCATAAGCTCACCATAGGAACCTCTGAGAAACCCTAAGTTTTAATAGTTTTCAACCTCAAAACGTCAATAGATGGATGACTCGACGCAAATTTCAAGACTAGAGCAAACTTCAGGTCGTCCGCAACCCTTTCCATTTCAGCCTCCGTGAATACAAAACCCAACTCACCTTGAATAAGTTTTGGTTTACATAGCAGCAACCGATACTTAGGCTGGGGTAGGGGATGCTTCAGAGCTTCCGCAAAGGACGGTCTAACCAACCCACTCACCCCCTCCACCATCCGAACCATAGCACCCCCAACATCTCCACTCGTCTGACCCCCAAAAGAAGCCATCTCGCCGGCAACAAGGTTACTGGAGCGCCTCCCATATAGGAAGGGTAAAGAAATCACGTGCCGTAACAAACCCTAACAGAGCTCAAAAAATTGCCTGCCACTTGTCCAAACAATCCGTTATGACTCAATAAGTGCGATATTTATACTAATATTTTTTCTTACCAAGAATATGTTGGATGGTTGATGAAAACTTAAAAATAAAAGAGTAATGCTTTATGTATTAAAATATAATGTTGTCAATATATGAAATTCTAATTCCTAACTATTTTGGTCGGACAACATAGTAGAATGTGGTAGAGCATGGATGATGCAAATTGGTTAGCGAGAACCTCCTTGATGGATGTGAACCTCAATGCGTGTGACATCTTCCCTGATGGGGGTGCAACTGATAGTAGTGATGAATTTGCAGAAGACACGGTTGGGATCATGAAACTTGTTGGGAATCTCGGTCGTCGACAGTGACAGAATCTTAGACAGCCACAATATAATATCAGCCTGCGGGGACATCAATATATTCTGAAAGTTTTGAATGGAAATCCGAGGAACTGTCGCTAATTATTCTGAATGGAGGTTGATGCCTTCTGCGCATTATGCTCCTTGTTATGGAACAATGGGTTTTTGAGGGATTCTAGAAAATGGGTGACCATCGAGGACCAAATAGGCATATTCTGTTTAATAGTGGCACTTGGAGAAGAACAACACATTGTCGCTTAGCGGTTTCAACATTCAACAGAAACTATTAACCGGCACAGAAGAAAAGTCAACACACACATCTGGAGTGCACCCAACAATCGTAACCAACCTGAGAAATTATCCTTTGTTTGAGGTAAGTACTTTATCGTACATAATAAATTATAATAAGGATAATGCAGTAGTTTTGCTTAAATTATTTATTTGAACGTACACAAGCATAATCAGATGGTTTATTCGTTTGGAGCGATGCGTTGGTGCGATTGATGGGACCATGATCAATGCCATTGTACCTGAAGAGGTACATGAGGCATTTCGCAATCAGTATGGGTGAGTTGCCCAAAATGTCTTGAGTGTATGTGACTTAAATATAAAGTTCACTTTTTTGTACACTGGTTGGAAGGGAATCGTGCATGATGCACACATTCATAAATCCATTGAGTCAGGCCCACAACCAATTTTTATGGCCTTTGGACGGTAAACATCTAATATTATTTAATTATTTTTATTAAAAAATGGTTTGTCTTTACATGTATTTTGTTATATCTCTGGGAATGGTTGGTAAGTAACTGATTTTGTTGTTGTTAATGGGTTAAGAAATCATCATTATCCAGTCGATTCAGCGTTCCCATGTACTCAAGGATTTATGCCCCCTATCCCAAAGAAAGATTTCATAGAAGTGAGCGTCAGGGTCAGCGGAGATTTAGGGGGTATAAGAATTATTTAAATCATGTCATTCAACCATTCGTAACGTAATAGAATGTACATTTGTGGTCTTGAAATCACGGTTTAGATTGTTAAGAGTCATGTCTGTGTATTCAGTTGGGAGGCAAGGGTTACTGATCACCGTATGTTGTACGTTACATAATTTTCTTAGAATGACGATGTCGGATGACTTCTTATTTGAAGTGTGGAGGAACATGCAGCATGATCCAAATGGTTGTGTAGTTGGTGATGCCGCAGCTTCAGCATACCATCTTGACATGACGTTGGAATCAACCCGAGCTATAACTGTAATAAGGGATAACATTGTCATTTCTATGTGAATAGCCAGGAGCGGTTAGTGAATGGTAAATTGCTAATGATGACATGAATATCATAAATATTGTGATTGTAAGGGTTTAGTTTGATTATTCGAACTTTTTAAATTTTCCATGTATATTTTGATTTATTGAAATTTATGTAATATTTCTCCTCAGATTTTGATGATATAAGAGGTGTAAAATTTTATTTTACTGTGGGTGTTGTGATAGATTACTTATTTTTTCAATTGTATACGCAAATTTCTTTTAATAAATTATTGTTCGATACGTAATTTTTACAATAATAAAAATATAAATTTTATAAATATTTCATAATTATTTAAGAATGTTGTAAATAAAATATATTTTTATTTGAAATTTTTTTTATAGAATTTGATTTTATAAAAATATTTTCTTCTTATAATATTATTATGAATTATATTATAAAAAAATTGGGTATGTAATTTAAAAAATTATTATTACTTATTTATAAATAAAACAAAATCATTACAAATTCTATACAATCATTTGTGGGACCCACATCTATCTTATCTCCAATAACTTAAAACCATCTCATCTCACTTCCAATCCAAACACACAAAATTTTCAAAAATCATCTCAACTCATCTCAACTTATAAATCTCACTACTATTCATAAACCATCTCATCTCATTTTTCAATCTAAACGGGGCCTTAGCCTTAATCATCATTAATTAGTCCGCATCTAGAGATCCTTTTGCTCATCCAAATTAGGTTTCCTTGTGGATGCTTGAAAGCAGCGATTGTTGCTGGTGGGATGGTGTTGAGAGCAATAAGGACACTGGTCATGTCATCAACCTCGACCTCAATAACAGCTGCCTATACGGCTCTCTCAATTCCGATAGCAGCCTCTTCCATCTTGTTTATTTTGATAGGTGTAATCTGGCCCTTTAAGGTAATGTTTGGGGATAAATGATTCAATTCTTCTCATCTAAAAAATTTTCATAATTTATTTTTCAAATATCATTTAAGTACAAAATATTTTTTAATTTCAAATATTCAGTTTTCTCATCTAATCATTATAAAATTTTCAAACTTTTAAACAAAATACAAAATACAAGCGACCTTTTCAATTTTTTTTAAAAAAAATTATATTCAAATAATATTTTAACTTTTTAATATTTTTACTCAACTTTTTCTCTCTCATTTCTAAAAAATATGGTAACTCAATCAATTTACTAATATTCACTAATCATTTTATTACGATTCACATAATTATCATCTCATCTCATTGTTCAAGCATGTCTTCTCCAATCCCAACTCATTTCAATAGCTTTCAAGGCAAACAAATCTCAACAGATTGATCGACCAGACCAACTACAATATTTATCAAGACATAGTGAAAATGCTTGGGCTATTTGAGTAGTAGTTGAGCCAAATAAAATCAGATCATTTGCAAACAATAGATGTGAGATTTCAGGGCTGCTTCTACGATTTTTGTACCTTTAATATTCCCATAGGTTCCTCTTTGTGAATCAATCTCGAGAGTAACTCACTCCCCAGTATGAAAAGAAAAGGTGAAAGGGGGCCCCCTGTCTAAGTCCTCTAGAGGGATGAATGAAACCTTTAGGAGTTCCATTGAACATAATGGAGTTGGAAACATATGAAAGACATTCTTTTATCCATGTGAACCAGATTTGGTCAAAGCCTAATGCTTGAAAAATTTGATAGAGGAAAGGCCACTCCATGAAATCAAAAGCTTTTTCCATATGAATTTTTTTTGCCATTTGGCCATTTTTTCCTCTTTTTTTTTTTTTTCATGTGGTAGGAAATCTCCTGAGCTATTATTATGTTTTCCTCGATGATTCTGCTCGGAACAAAAGCAATTTGGAATGGAGAGATGATTTTTGGCAGCAGGGTTTTAAGTCTATTAGCAAGTATCTTGGCGATGATTTTGTAACAGACATTAGAGAGACAAATGGGTCGAAAATGATGAATTTCATTTGGGGAATCAGTCTTTGGGACAAGATCAATATTGGTGTGATTTAGCTCTTTTAAGAGTCTTCCATGGGTGAAAAAACTCTTAACAACAGCTACAAGGTCTTTGTTAATGATGTCCCAATAAGATTTGTAGAATAGCCCTGTGAAACCATTAGGTCCAGGGGCTTTTGTGGATGGAGTTTTGTTGACAATGGCTTGAATCTCCAGATCTGTTGGGATTTCACATAAGAAGGAGTTGTCACTTTATGTAATTTTCCTTGGGAAAAGGTCACTTAATTCCCCGAGGATTTCAAGATGAGTAGAAGTAAAGACTTGTTGGAAATGATTGATGAATTGATCTTTGATGGCAACAGTGTCAGAGATCCAATGATTTTTCCCAACTTTTAAACTCTCAATGCTATTCCTTCTATGTCTGATGACGGTTGAGGTGTGAAAAAATTTGGTATTGAGATCAGTGGTTGTAAGCCAAGTGTTTCTAGATTTTTGTGTCCAAAGGGATTCTTTTCTTTTGAGCAGCTCATTCAGATTTTCTTTAAGATTATCGTCAAGTCCAGAAGGGAGATGATCATGTATTTGAGATTGGACACCATTGAGTCTAGCAGTCACTTCCTTTAAGATTATCCTCAAGTCCAAGTTCTGAGAGCATTTTTTGTGGCTTTAAACTTTTTGCTTAAGATGTATAAAGTCGTGCCTTGGGTTTGAGTATTCCATGCTCTTTCAATAACCTAAGCACTGGTGGACCCCAGAATTCTTCAAATTTGAAGGGTTTAGGTCAACTTTTGGATCCAGAAGTTTCAAGAAGAATTGGAGAGTGATCTGAGGCAGATCTAGGGAGATTGGTAATTTTTTCCTCAGGGAATAGGTTATTCCAGTCTATATTAACCACACCCCTATCTAGTCTCTCTCTGATTTTTCCTAGGCTGTGTTGATTGTTGGACCAAGCAAACTTTTGGCCAAGATGACCTAAGTCAATAAGGCGTTTGTTTCCATATAAAGCAGGCTTTTCAGATTAGAGGAATTAGAAACTGCTCTACCCCCAAACTTTTCATCTTGATTTAAAACAGAGTTAAAGTCCCCAATAGCAAGCACAGGACCAGTGAATGAGGATGTGATGACTTGGAGGTCTTTCCAGAACTTGTATTGTTTTTCATAGCTAGCTGGACAGTAGATTAAGTTTAGTAACCATGGCACATGAGGGGAATCTGAGTAGACTAAGAGAGTTATAATATTACTAGTGTTATACACAACTTCAACATCCAAGCCAGGCCTATACAAAAACAAAAATCCTCCCCATTTCGTAGTGGGAGGGAAGTTCACAAAATGAGAATAGCCTAACTTATGAACAGTAGCAGTAATATCAACATTGGGAAGTAAAGTTTCAGAAAGGAAAATAGCATCAAGGTTATATAATCTAATATGCGCCCTAAGAGATCGGATTGCACGGGACTGGGCTAAACCCCTACAATTCTAGGACGAGAGCTTCATGGAGACTGTGGTGGCAGTTTGGACCTTGCCACTGTAGTTGTTGGATTAAGGAGAAAAAGAGTTATGACATGGGTTTGAGGCTTGTTACCAGAGATAGAATGCTCTAATTTCTAATATGGCTTGAAATGGCTCCTTCGTGGCTTCAGCGTGGTCTTCCTTTTACCTTTGTTCTCCACCTTAACAAGTTGTATGTTCGGCTCCTCTGGCAGTTCCTATTGTTTTCCAGCAAAAAAGTCTACATTTTCAGCCTTGTTGAGATCTGTATCTGTTTCCACTCGGATTATTTCATTGAGGAAGCATTTCTTGACAGTTGTGGGATCTATTTCTCTCTCTGGATGGAACTGTTTCCTTTTCTTGATTTTCCCTAAGTCAGATTGAGGAGGGTTATGGGCGTGGCTACACAAGTCATAGTTATGTCCTCTGGTGAGTTTTGTGATAGGTTCAGGTGAGTGGGTAAATTTGTTGGGCTGAAAGTTTTGGTCCGTTAGATCTGCTGCTGATGAATGAAATGTTATGCAGGCTTTTCCAGATGGACTCACTAGCAGGGAGAGTTTTGGGCTAAGGGCTAATTTTTCATTTGGGCTTTGATAGGTTTTGAGCTGTGCAATTAGCTGGTTGAAAAAGATTTTCCCTGGTCCGGATTCGGTTTCTACTACAGGAAGGTTGACTGTTGTATCACCAACGTGCAAATCATTTTTTGTGTGTGGCTTCAGGTGTACTTTTCCAAAAAGTATGTTTGTCTTTTCTGGGCTTGCCACGTGTGGGACTTGTGTTGAATATTCTACCGAGGAGGACTTGTTTGAGGACTTAGAAGGGACTGGTTTTTGATTGAAAGGTATGCGTTTCTGATTTATGACTGCTGCAAGGCTGCCTTCATTAAACTGAACAGAGATTGTTGTCTCGTTGCCTTGATCTTCGACACGTGCCTGCATGGATGGGGAGAAGGAGTCTGTAATTTTGCATGGCTGTTCAAAGAGATGATGAACAGTAGATTTTCCTATAATTGCATTTTCATAGCTCGAAATGGCAGAGATCTTTTATGCTCTTCGCATTAATTTTTCTTCATCTTCAACTGAAACCATTATTGCTTTCCCTTTTTCGACTTTGTCTTCTCTCAGCAACATATTTTTCCTTGGGATTTCTTGCACTTCAGATTGGGAGGACATCGGTTCCCTGATTAGAACAGGTGGTAGAACTTCATGGCGAACAATTTTGTGTCCTGGATCTCGTTGCTCTACATTAACTGGCTCTACCTCATCTTCTACTCGAATGGCCCTACGTAATTATTGACCTTCAGCATGCAGCCATGGCCCAAACAGGGGATCTTCAGCATTTCCAAAAAACAGAGGGCATGATTGATGAATATGGCCAAGGCAGCCGCATCCATAACAGAAATCGAATAGTCGTTCATATTTGAATGAGACTTTTGTTGGGCTATTGTTTACACGGGGCAACATGAAACCATCAACTAGTGACTTTGCGACATCTATCTCCGCTCTGATTCTCATGAACTTTTTTATACAGATATTATTCACAAAGCTGTGGTCTATTTCTAGCAAATTTCCCAAAACTCTTCCTATTTTACCCGCAATTTTTATGGTCATCATTTCTAGCGGGAGACCTAATATCTAAATCCAATAAGCTGATTTTTTGAGGTATATTCTTGCAAGCTCTGCCCTAGGTTCCATTCCTTAAGCAACATATGATATCCCTTAAAATTCCATGGACGTTAATTGAAAACCCTAGTTCTTTCTTGCGAGGTAGGAAAAGTGAATAAGAAGGTGCTCGTGCCTAGATCTTCAATGATGAGTCCCACTATAAGCTCCAGACAGCTTTTATAGCATAGTGAAAGGTGTATTTGTTGAGATTCTTGGGCGAGATAAGCTTACCTGCCGGGGCATGTTTGGAAATTTCGACTGCTGCTTCCGTTGCAAGATAATGTCCTCCATTCCGTTTGCGAAATTAGGTTGGATTTAGATAAACACTTCAGATGAAATGAAATGAGATGTTTTGAATAAGATGTTTTGAATAAGATGTTCTGAATAGTAATTAAATGAAATATTATTAGAATATATTTTTTAATATTATTTTTATTTTAAAATTTAAAAAATTTATTATATTTTTAGATAAAAATTTAAAAAAATTATAATAATTGAGAGGAGAGGAGAGGATTGTATATCCTAACTCAGCCTTCGATCAATTTCTGGTTGTGTGTTCCATTTTGCACGCCACAGGTCAAGGTGGGACAGCGGAGAAGTAAATGGTGAGGTCAAGGTACTGAGGTTTTTATGGGACAACAAATGGGAAAATCGGTATCTTTTTTATGGGTAGGTGAGATTTTTGTTGACTTGAAATTGGTTGGTGCGGGTTATCTCGGGGAAAATATGGAAGGTGGAAGGATCGAAGGAAGATCTTCCTAGGGCAAACTACGAAGAGGGGAGAAGAAGCTCGTTACTCATCTGAGAGAGCGGAGAAAACTCAAACTGTGTCTTGCCGAACTATTTGTGAACGTTAATGTTATTTTGAACGTCAAACCATATAGAAGTTTGGCATAACATGATTTTAAATTTATGAATAAAATCTCTAGCTATAAACTTGATTTAAGGGCGGGGTTCAATTTAAAGATGAGATAAAATATTTTTAGATAAAGATGAAAGTTAAAAAAATATTATGCTTATAGCACTAGTAATTCTACAATGATCGTGAAGTGCGTAAACATCGTGTAATCGCTTTAAAAAAGAATAATCTATTATTAAAAAATTAATTTTTTTTATATAGATTTAATATTTTATTTAATTTTTTCAAAATGATTACATGGCGATTGTACAATTTACGACTACAAATATTTGTTCTCTTTCTCATTAATGATGAAGAGATCGAATCCTATAATATTTGATTTTATATATACATGATATAGGTTTTATTATTATATAAAAATAACAATGCATATAACTATTATTCCTAATTAGATATTATTATATATAAATTTTCTTATATACAGTCATTTTTATATAATTTTTGTGTAGAATATTCTACTAATATGATTGATTAAAAAATTATTTTATATTAAAAAAATTGACCAGTCAATCATAATTGCATACTTATTTATAAGCAAATATGATTAGTTAAGGTTTTATTTGGATTCGAAATTTATCTCATATTATTATTACAATTTATTTAAATTTTTATATAAAATATAATAAAAAATTTAATTTTTTTAAATTTTAAAATAATAATAATATTAAAAATAATATTTTATTCACTTTATTTAAAATCAACTCAATTTCTGAGTCGAAACGGGACTAAGAGATTACGCGGTTGGTGCGACGGTGGCCATTACTTTCGAGCCATCAATGACACGGAGACGACTTGACTTGATTTGAGAATGAGATTTTTAACTATTATTTTCATCCGAGCGAAGTGAGGCGTACGTCGAGAACAAGACATTTATTGGTCCCGTTAATTTTGTAAGCTAATGAGACGACTTTGTATTTTTTAGCAGCTTATGAGACGACTTGACTTGAAACATATGGTCCTTTGCAAGCTAGTTTACCTTTCACTGTCTTATATTCCAATCAAATCATCTTCTTAGTAATTACCTCCCATTTTGTTTGGTGAAATAATTACATTTAATTACAATATGAAAATGTAATGTATTAACTGTGCCCATGATATCGACTGATCATCTATGATGATATATATACAAATTACCAAAACTCAAAATAACACAAAATATATTCACATATCATTAGTCAGAGATGCACAACTTTAATTGAAAGTGTTGTGACATGTACAAACTACAAAGTCATTTCACTGTTCCCATGGTCATCACAACGGTTACATTTTATTTAGGACAATGATTAATCTGCGAGTATTTTATAATTATTTTAAAAACTTATATTAAATCAAGGATAATTTTGTAAAGTGAAATTTTGTTTTTAATGAACTAGCATGTTTGCATTGCCTGATTGTGAAATTGGTCAAAATTAAGAGCTTTAAAAAATTGTAGATGTATCATTCCTCTAGTGTGCACGTTAAAATCCTCACAAAGCAACTTTTCAATTTTCTTACAATTAAACACAACACTTAATAAACAACAAGGTGGCACTGTCTCATATCAAACAAGAACCAGTGCTTCAACGGTTAAGCCTTTATTTACCATATCATGCATGCGAGTGAGCGGACAAATTTTCCCCAATCTTCGGTATGAAAACTTTTTATATACCAGTACTTGATTGTTAGTGGAAGTGTTAAGAATAGTCCTAAATAATAGTAAAAAAGTAATAATAGATTATTAGACTCAGTCTACAGACCCAGAACTGGAAGACTCAAGGCCTAAGGGTCCATAATGTGATGTCTACAATAAGATAACGCCCATAATTCAGGGTAGTTTTCTCATTCTTCTATTAAGGGATCACTCAAGATAAACCCAAGGGTCTAATAATCATCAACGTCCTCAATATTTCTTGGCACCTCTATAAATAACGTATGAAGGTAACATATTATTCATCATCTATCTATGTACTTATATTGAGACTGCATTTCTCTAATTTAGGCATCGGAGTACCCCCTGGTGCCTAATGCCGCTCTCTCATTTGTTGCAGGTTATCCGAGTGGTTCATGGTGTGAAACATGTCATTTACAGTAGTATCGTCTGTGGGATCTTTTACAGACTTCAACGTGATTTTCACATACCAGCTACTACGTGATCTCAAGCAACCCGCGATCAAAAGATGAATGCGACAAAGGTAGGAGTAAGGCTGGTAGAACCTAAGGAGAAGTTGAAAAAAGAGATGAGAAAGGTTGACTAGTTATAAAAGGAGAACGAAGAGTTGAAGCGGCATAACGCCGCTAAACCACCTATCCAAAACGGGCAAGTGGAAGGAGATGCACATAGTGTAGGAGACATGAATGGTTAAGATCTGGAAAAGAAGAAGTTATACGACGAACTACGTAGCCTCATCGACAAGTATGAAGAGATGGCAAGAAGGATGAGAGGATTCTCTTCTTTGGAACAATTGCTTAATCGAATCGACCTTCTTTATGGTGAGGAAGTAATGGAAGCGCCTCTAGCACCCAAGTTTAAGGTTCCTTAGATCGATGATTGAGCTGCATTATTGAATATTTTATACATTTAAAATCAATATATTTTTAATTATTTTATTATTTTATCGTTGATTTTAGATGAAAAAATGGTTAAAATGAATAAATCCAAATTGTGATTTAAATTGATTAAAAGTATAGTTTATGCTTATTTTTATAACTTGTGATAATATTGTACAATATTTATTCACATGCACAACACACTTTTAATATTTTAGTCTAGTTTTATTTTATCTTTATTTATTTTCTTTTTCTAGTTTTATTTTTGTTTATTTAATAATTATTATTTTTATTCTGCTTGTTTTATTTTATTTAAATTTTTATTTTATTTTATTTATTTTATATTTTTATTTCTGTTTTTCAGCGTAGACTAAACGACATGTCGTTTGGTCAGTAAACCAAAATGACATGTCGTTTTGTAATTGGTTTGAATTCGGCTGTCTGAGTAAACGACTTGTCGTTTACCACTGAGACAAAAACGACTTGTCGTTTTTTCCATCGAAGTTATAACTCCCCTCTGCTAAACGACTTGTCGTTTAGTCGTTAGACAAAAACGACAAGTCGTTTGTATTCATCTTCAACTTCCAGCCATTCACCGTCTGCAGCCAACGTCCATGCATGCAGTGCATGCAGTGCACCACCAGCGAAGCTGCACCTCCACAGCCAGTGAGCCATGCATGCACCATTGCTCAACTGCAGCCCCGGTAGCACCTCCACATAAAAGCTCCATCACCACGAAGCAACCTCCTCAGCACGGCCTCCACCCGTTGCCTAGCACCAACGCATCCGAAGCCATGACCAAACGCTGCAGTGCTTCACACAACACCACCACCACTGCGCTGCCCATTTGTGCCCAGCCACCCACACACGGTAACACCGAGAGACCTCTATTTTTCTACACCAAAACAGAGTACTGTGAGGTGTTTCCGTGAACTGTAGCTGCCCCTTCCATGCCCAGCCACCGTGAGCCACGTCTTCAGCTTCCACGACGCAGTAGCACAACCATGGCAGCACCACCATTCATTCACATCTGCCGAGCTACCTCTCAGGTTCTCCCATTTCAGTTACACCGAAAAAGAAAGAAAAGAAATAAACTGCATGCTAGGCGACGAAACGGTGGGGAAGAAGAAGAAAAAGAAAGAAAAAAAAAAAGACACGCTGGGGAAGACTTAGAAGAAAGAAAAGAAATGAAAGAAAGAAAGCACTCATTGGAAAGCTTTCTATACATGGGCAAAATGCGGCTAAACATGCATGTGATGCTGAAAAGAAAAGAAAGAAAGAAAGAAATGCACATACGCAACTAACATGAATGTGGGAAGTTTTCGGCATGGGGGACATGGGCCAGTGACAGACGGAAGCAGAAGGAAAGAAAAGAAAAGAAAAAAAAAAGAGATGGACATGGATTAGTGGATGCCGAAAGAAATGAAAAAAAAAAAAGAGGAAGAAAAAGAATATAACATGCATGCGGGACACCGAAACACATGGGCAATGAACAAAGGAGAGGCGGCTGGACAATAATGAAGGTTCTGCCAGATGAAATAAAGAAATGGAAGTGGACTACAGGGCAACTAATTCTTGTTGGCTTTTGAAGCCTATAAAAGGGCTTGAAACGAACGGATAAACACACAGTCAGACTTGGAATTTTTGAGAATTTCGGACTCAGTGTTTGTTTTGGACTCAGTGTTTGTTTTGAGAATTTTTGTTGTTCTTGAAATGGACAGCTAAGTTCTTAAGTAAAGTTAGGTATGAACTTGCACAATTAAGGGTATTTTTAATTTATTTTTGATTCATGTGATTATTTTTTATTAATGCAAATTCTTGTTTATCATTCACTAATTATTTATGGTATTTTCTTATCTCTAAATAATCTAGGAATTGATTCCCTTCATAAATTCAGTCATGCTTTTTCTATAGAATGGTTAAGATCCTTGATTATGTTTGGATTAATTCATTATTTTTATTTATTTAATTCTTTACTGCAGTATTGCCTACTGGGTATATTGTCGTCGTTGGGTTTTGTCAATGAGAATGATAATTCACAGAGTTTTAAAAAGTAGTGAATGATTTATCAAATAATTATTTTTCGATTAAAATGGCTTTTAATTCTATATCTTCCAATTGGGGACTTTAAATAAATCTCCAATTGTGTAATTTATTGAATCAAGAATAATTAGAAATATCTAATTTGTGTAAGGAATTCCTGATGCTGTACTATTTATAATTTCAGTGATCTTAATTTTTATCCATGTAATTTTACTTGCTAAATCACATTAAAATTAATTTTCTCTTATTGATCATTAATTATTTTCCTTTAGTTCTTTTTATTATTTGTTATATTTTCTTTAATCTGTCTCCCTGTAGAATCGACACCTCAAAGCTGTGCTACAACTACCGCATTATGTTTTGGGCGTAATCAATCGACTAGTATGTTGGGTCACGAGACCTTGTAATTGACTAGAGAATTTCAAAGTGCACATGACTCTCCACGATTTCCCTGGAGAGGTGGCTCGCCGTGTTTTCCCATTAACATTAAAAGGGATAGCACAGGGCTAGTTTGAGACTTTGCGTCAAAGATCCATTAGTAGTTTCGAAGAACTGGCCAAGTAGTTCCTAACACAGTTCATGGAAAGTAGAAGGCGTCGCAGACCAACCACCTATCTACTAACCATTAACAAAGAGGAGAGAAGAGCCTGAATGCATATCTAACCCAGTTCAACAAAGAGAGGTTGACCACGGATGATCAAGATCAAAATATCATACTAGATGCCCACTTGGGGGCATATGGCCTCGGAGACCGTTCATGGCCGAGCTGGCCAGAAAGACCCCATCCACCCTAAGGGAGTTAATGGATAGAGTAGTAGACTTCATTAATGCCGATGACAAGGAAGTAGGAAGAAAAGTCCGAGACCAAAAACCAAAAGAGTGCAAAAAACAAGAAGACCGGACAGGGTCATCAAGATGGGAGGCATGAAAGGTACTCCAATCAGCAAGAACAAGGGCACCGCCTCATTCACAATAATCTGAGCGTGCAAGAAAATGACCAAGCAGCCAAGAAGGAAGAGTGCCCGCTGGGAAGATGGCAGCGCTATTGCAAGTACCACCAATCGGACACCCACTGGATAGAAGACTGTTCAACGTTGAAAAAAAGGGTCGCTAGTCTAGCAAGAAACAAGGAGCTCGAGAAAATGTTGGCCAAGTATCTCAAACTGAGAAGAGAATAAGGTCATGAACGTGAACACAGACGAAGCACAAGTCCCGAACGACAAAAATGAGTGAGGAAACGGAGACATAATGCCCTCGACAGCCATGGAATCAAGGCCAAGCTCCTTTTGGGAAGACCCGTACCATAGCAAAAGGGTTCGCCAGTGGGGGCATAACAACATCCATAAAAAAGGCTCACACCCACAGAACAAGATACCACGAACACCCCAAAACCCATACCATCTCATTTGGAGATGAAGACTGCCAAGGGGTTCTGTACCCCCACAACAACGCCCTGGTCGTCACTGTGCAGGTAGCCAACTACATGACCAGGTGGATCCTATTTGACAATGGAAGATCACTGATTGATTCAAACGGAGTATCTTGTTGATCCATCAAAAAATGGATGACCCATGCATGATTTTATCACAAATAGGTGTATGATCTCCGAGAGATTAAGTGGTTTGGGTCGTGCAAAAGGAACATAAACCCAATGCAATTGGGGGAGAGAGGGAGGGAGGGAGAGAAGGAGGGAGGGAGAGAAGGAAAAGGCAAAATGAGAGGGAAGTAAGCGGTCAGATTGATGAAGCCATGATGGTGGTTTGCAGCTCAAAAGAAACTGGGTCGAGACATTGGCGCGCTCCTTTCTATGCTGCCACGTCACCAACTCATCAAATTTCCTCTCTTCTTAAAAGAAATCATGTTAAATATGTGTATATATTAAGGGGAAAAAGTTTTCATCTTAAAATTTTCAACTTATTTCATCTCATCTTTTTCTCAAATATCTCTCAAATATCACTCAAATATAAATACTTTCAAACTAATCATTACAATCTTACTGTTATTTACAAAATTCTCTACTCATCTCATTCCCCAAACTTGTCCTAAATATGAATAATATTATATGTATTGAGTATCTATGATTTACTTTATTTTATTAGGTTTTTTTTTTCAATTCCAATTTCAAAATTTTCATCATTGTAATAGTTGACACATGAGCATATGATTATGTGCATAAAATTGTAGGTGAAGATAATATTATATTAATAATAGATTAAAAGTAATATTAGTTAATTCTTTAATGTGTCCATGAACTCATGTTTAGTTTGTAACAAACCAAATGATCATTCGATATCAAGAAAATGAAGAAGCTCGGAGGAGATGATGTCAAGGAGGGGATACTTGGTCTCAAGAATAGGAAGTTATTTATATCATTATTGGAAAACTATTTTTTTAAAGATTTTTTTAAAAAAGGCAATGATATACTTATAGTTTTTTTACAATTATTTTACAATCAATCAATGCAACTATGTCACTTTATTATAAATAAATCTCAATTTTAAAAAACTAATCTTCATCTAATATAAAGTCGTAAAATAACTATAAGCTGATATTTATCTTTTAAAAAATAATTATTGAAATGATTGGTACCAATAATGTGTTATTTATTATTTTGAGAGAAACGAAGTCGGAGTATACTCTGATTAATTTGTAATATTATAACAATTACAAAAAGTTTTTTTTTTAACTTAGTTACAAAAAGTTCTAGTTATACTTTAACTTAAACAAAAAATTGATTTTTTTGAAAATACATTAACTAGAAAATTATATCAAAAAATCAGATTAACTAGGAAATTATCTAAAAAATCGAGTTTTCCTTTTATTTATTTTAGAATTTATTTCATATTTATAAAGTATTTTTAGGTTTTAGTTAAATAGTTTTTGTCTTTTTAATTTTTAGTGAATTATTTTTTCAGAATTTTCTTATTTACACAGATTCTTTTTGGTTAAATTAATTAAACTGATTTTCTAAACGTTTTTTAAACAACCTATTTCTTAAAAGAATTTTTAGTTAAAACGACTTTTCACATCGTTTCTAGATAAAGATGTTTTTATAAATTTTTTAGTTAAACCAGTTTTTTCAATCAGCTGAAGGTAATTTTTTTTGAATTTCTCTAGTTAAAGTGATTTTTTTCGTTGTTTTTTGAGTTGAGCAGATTTTTTTAAAATTACTTTTATTTAAATCGATTTTTTAACTTAAACATATTTTTATACTATTTTCTTTTTAAATTTAGACCAGTTTCTTTAATTACTTTTTTTTTATAATATTTTAAGTTGATATTAAAAAAATTAATAGAAACGGCACATGCCAACTTTTGATTTGCTGACATGTGTCACTGGTAAAAGGATTTGTTAACTAACAAACGACTTATGGAAGTTGCGAATTCCAAAATTTTAAAATCTCATATATAAATGTTGCGAGTTAATAAGATTTTAAAATCTTATGTATAAATTTTAAAATTTTAACTTCTATTTTCCACGGGGAAAAGGCGTTCTCTCTCTAGAAACCAGACCTTCTCTTTAGAAGCTCTCTTGTCCGATCACAGCCGGGGGGAGGGGGAGCTTCGGCTCCCTCTTCCCTCTCCTCTCCTCCCTCTCTAACATCGGCCCTGTGTCTTCGACGATTTCTTTTGTTTTTTGTTTTATTTTAGTTTTTCTGCCGAATAAAGGGGCTAGTCGATCCGAGCTTCTCCGATGCCCATCTTCCTACACGCCCTCCACCAGGAGTTTTCCTTGCTGCCGATCTGCTAAACCCTCTAATGCGGCCTCAACCAGAGCGGTGCGTAGCCCGAACGCGCGGGTTGAAGAGTTCAGAGCTTGCCAGCCCGTGGACCTCAGGCGCCACCAAAGAACCCTCTAACACTGCAACACGCAGCCGTTCCAGAATCGGCGTCTCTGGATCTTCATAGCTCGATCGTCAGTTTCCCTCCAACATTTTGGTGCATTGATTTTCCGTTTTACAGTATTTCACAATGTAATTTTCTTTATGTCTTGTCTTTATTTTCTAGAAAATAAAAAATCGAAAATGTTGTGCCATTCAGACTTAGTTCGAATGGAGTTTCTCCCCCCTTCGCGTAGGCGGAGTTGGCGGGATGTTCCTCCTCCATATCCCAATTAGTCGGGTATGGAGTTTTGTTTAGTGAGTTACTGTTACCTCTGTCATGGACAGAGGTGTGCTATCTCTTAGACTTAGGTCGTACAGATGTGCCATCTGGACTAGATCATGCTAGTCACGGAAGTGTACTGGGAAACTATTAATGTTTGTAATTGACTTATTTCTAAGTCAACTTTATATGCTCTTTTTAATAAATGGAACGAGATTCGCTATTATAAAAAAAAAATGTTGCTAGTTGAAAAAAATGAGGGAGTTTTTTGCAAACTGGCAAAAATCAAAGTAGTGAATTTTTAATTAACACTAAAAATAAATTAGGATCTTGTTGTTCATTAGAGAATTAATGATAACATAAAGATATAGCATCCGTGGTCAGCATTTTTCAGGGTTTTAAAATATTATCATGGGGATGTTTGGAAACATTTTTTTTTATCTAATTTCATCTCATTTCATTCCCAAATATTATTCAAACACATACACTTTCAAACTAATTATTACAAATTTTCTAACTTTTCAAACAAAAACAAAAAAACAATTCAATTTTTTCAAATTTCAAAATAAAAATTATATTATAACAATATTTTTAATTTTATAATATTTTTTATTCAACTTTTTCTCTCTCATTTCCCAAAACTTAATAAATATTTATCTCAAATTATCTTACTACTATTCACAAATTATCTTACTATTATTCAAAAAATTCTCATATCATTTTATTCTCCAAGTATTTTTACATGTTTGGTACCAATAATGGATTATTTCTTATTTTGCGAGAAAAGAAATTTGAAAAAATTGAAGGGACCAAACTCCTTCCTCGCCTACAAGCCTACCCACACGCTACAAAGGCCTGTGTGCCCAATGGAGCAAGCCCATGACACTCGGCCTCCGGTAGCCAACTGCAGTTGTTCACAATAAGCCCCAGATCTTTTACCGCTACTAGTATATAAGGAGATCACCCTGCTACTCTCAAATAATATGAGAATTCAAATACTCTCCCAGACAATAACTTGGAGCCAGATAGAGGGAGAATTTAAATAATAACAAACCCAGACCCAATTTGAATAAAGAATTAGGTTGTTGTGCGAACTAGAACGAGTCATCTTCCACTCTACATATATATATATATATATATATTAGAGGAAATTCAATCAAGATAAGTTTATTCGAGTATTGGATTCGTAAAGGCGATATACAAGCCATCTAACTTAAGTATCATATGTGTTTCATACCCTTGAAGCCTTTTCTGAGTTCACTGGTGCAAGTTTACTTAAGATGTTCGCAGTAGTATGAAACACATTCACAAAAAAAATCATACATTTACGACAGTTTAATGAACAATCGAGATTGCATGATGCCGAATATACGGAGAAATTTTTAAGTTTTTCATGGATTAAAAAAAACTATAATTATAATATTTAGTATTACTTTTCTTTTTCTTGTAAGTGTGAATCCATACATGATTCACGTACAGCTTCTTTAGTTGGTCATATTTCCAAAGAGATAAATATTCACGATCTCTTGCTATCAGTCGGTATTGAGGATCTTATTGTGGAGATATATTGTCTTCTTATTGTGAATTGGTTTAATAATAATTCTCAATCCCTTGGATTTATATTGATATTTGGGATGATATCCTTCATTTTAAAAATGTCTCCCCTTCTAGTATATATTAATCATATATACAAAGAAGTTAGTGCTTCAAGTCTTGCTACCCATGGAGCTCAAGGCCGCACGGTAAGTTTTTCCTCCAGTTTTGAGCTCCCCAAAGATATCGTTGGCCTTTTAGCTTTAAGCAGTACTAGGTCGTATTTTTTAGCTGGAGTTGTCCAATAATATTTTTCGTAAGAGCCTGGTTTTGCGGTTTCTTTTGTAACTCATCATTTGCTCTATTTGTATAAGATATTTTTTCGTTAAAATTGAGAGTTTATTAATAAAATTGAGATATTTTTTAAAAAGAAAACAAATCTTAAATTGTTAAAATGATGATTGGCAAAAAATTACGACGACGACCATTACTTTCTCAAGCCTTCAATGTCACGGAAACGACTTGACTTGAAAAGTGAGGTTTTTTAATTGTTTACCAACATATATTGTAAGCTAGCTTAGCATGCACACGAGACGACAACTTGATTAGGCCTCGTTTGTTTTTTGAGATGAGATGAGATGAGATAAAAACTTTTGAGATGAGATGAATTGTTTATTTTATTTTGTATTGAAATTTGAAAAAGTTGTAATGATTAGGTGAGAGAAGATGAGATGAATTTGAAAAAATTGAATTATTTATTTTATTTTGTATTGAAATTGAGAAAAATGTAATGATGAAATTGAGATGAGATGAAATGAGATGAGAGTTTTCTGAAAACAAACCGGGCCCTCATCCAAGACTAATTTAAATACATCTCGTACTCGTTGAGTGGATGAAATCATCTAAAATTCCTTTCCTCCATTTCTTTTCTGATCTCTTGATCTCTCCCCAGCTCCAATATTTTAGACAATGGGTTTATCCTTTTCTCTCATCATCTTGATCGTGCGCTTTCTTGTTTCATTCATGATTTTTTATCTTATACTTGCTGCCTCTTCTTCTGGTGTGCAGCCCCTGTGCCATGATGATGAGAGATATGCCTTGTTGCAATTCAAGGAAAGCTTCATCATCAATCGGTCCGCGTCCGAAGATCCCTCTGCTTATCCGAAGGTTTCATCGTGGAAGCCTGATCAAATCAGTGATTGCTGCAAGTGGGACGGTGTAGAGTGCAATAAGGACACTGGTCATGTCATCGGCCTCGATCTCAGTAGCAGCTGTCTTCAAGGTTTTCTCTACTCCAATAGCAGCCTCTTCCGCCTTGCTCACCTCCAAAACCTCAATCTGGACGACAATGACTTTATCTCTTCTCCACTCCCAACTAGTTTTAGGCAGCTTTCAAGGCTAACACATCTCAGCCTCTCTTACTCTGTATTTTCTGGCCAAATCCCTTCAGAAATTTTAGAGCTCTCCAAGTTAGTTTCCCTGGATCTCTCAGATAATCCGTTGTTGAAGCTCCAAAAATCTGGCCTAAGAGTTATAGCTCAAAACCTCACAAACTTGGAAGTACTATCTCTTGCCCGGGTTAACATATCATCCAACGTTCCCAATGTCTTGGCAAACTTATCTTCTTTAACGATCCTATCTCTAAGCCAGTGTGACTTGCATGGTGAGTTTCCCGTGGGAATTTTCCACCTACCTAATCTTCATCATCTTTATCTGCAGAGAAATATATACCTTACGGGACGTATACCAGAATTTCACAAAACCAGCCCCCTCAAGACATTGCAACTTGCACACACGAACTTCAACGGTGAGCTACCCGATTCAATTGGTAACCTTAAGTCCTTGGTTGAATTTAATGCGTTTGGATGCAATTTCTCGGGAAAAATACCATCTTCACTAGGTAACCTTAGCAATCTTTATTTTTTACAACTTCAAGAAAATAGGTTGCACGGTTCAATTCCACAGTCAATATCTGGGCTCGTAAATGTTGAAATTCTAGGTCTCGAGAGTAACTATTTGAGTGGCCCGGTGGAGTTTGACTTGTTTCTGAGACTCAAATACCTCCATGACCTCTTTCTATCTAATAACAATATTTCATTGCTTACAAAGCCTAGTACCAACTCAACTGTTCCAAAATTTTGGATGTTATATCTAGCTTGTTGTGACTTGGGTGAGTTCCCAGAGTTTCTCAAGGACCAAGATCAATTGGAGGATTTGGATCTTAGTAGAAACAAAATTTACGGCCAAGTTCCAAAATGGATGGGGAATATAAGTATAGAAACTCTCTCGTTGGGATCCAACTTTCTCACCGGCTTCAACCAATTTCCAGCTAATCTTAAGGATTTGAGGCTTGATTTTAACATGCTTCAAGGGTCGCTCCCAATCCCACCAACTTCCATATTTTTTTATACGATCTCATCCAATACACTGACTGGAGAGATCCCACGTTTGATTTGCAATCTAAGCTCAATGACTCGTCTAGATTTGTCAGGCAACAGCTTGAGTGGCCTGCTTCCTCAATGTTTAGGCAACTTGAGTGATTCTCTCACAATTGTGGATCTACACGACAATAGCTTTCATGGAACCATTCCTCAAAGCTTCCGTGAAGGAAAACAATTGAGAATAATTGATTTCAGCCAGAATCATTTACAGGGACGTATACCGAGATCGTTGGCCAATTGTACCAAACTTGAAGCTCTTAATCTTGGTAACAATCAGATACATGATATTTTCCCCTTCTGGTTGGGCATTCTTCTGGAGTTGAGTGTTCTCATTTTGAGATCTAATGAGTTCTATGGTAGAATAGGAAATTCCAACAGAAGTTTCAATTTTCCAAACTTGCACATCATTGACCTCTCAAATAATGACATTACTGGCAAGCTACCCTCTGAATACTTCCAAAATTGGAAAGCCATGCAAGTTGTCGATGAGAAGCAATTGAAGTACATCGAAGAAGAAAGTACTTTTGGGATGTCTCAAGGTGATTCTATGGAAGAAATGTACGTTTTATCAATAAAAATGATCAACAAAGGCATGGAGATGCTGTACGGGGAAGTCCCAGATTTCTTCAAAGCTATTGATCTCTCGGGCAACAGATTTGAGGGAGAAATTCCAGAAGTGGTGGGGCATCTAAAAGGACTTCATTTGCTCAACATTTCCAACAACATTCTCACAGGTCCTATCCCATTTACATTGGCAAACTTGACAAGGCTAGAGTCATTGGATCTATCTCAAAACAAGTTATCTGGCGTGATCCCTCTGCAACTTGTGGAACTCACATTCCTTTCACACTTTAATGTCTCCCATAATCGTTTGACAGGACCTATACCACATGGGAAACAATTCGACACATTCGACAACAGTTCGTTTAGTGGGAACCCTGAATTATGCGGAAGCCCTTTGTCAAAAAAATGTGGCAATCCTGAAGACTCACTTCCTCCATCTTCAAGCCAAAACTCAACAAACCACAAGTCAAAGTTCTCATTTGAATTTGGTTGGAAAGTAGTCGCGATGGGATACGGATGTGGATTCGTGTTTGGAGCTGTGTCTGGGCAAATCGTGATCACAAAGAAGTATGGTTGGTTTATGAAGACGTTTGCTGTTGGGCAGCCGAACCGAAGAAGGGTGAATTGGAGGGGCCGCTGAAAGTAAATATAATCCTCCATGAATGTTTCCATAATAAATAAATAATTCCATGCACAATGTCTGTAGTACGTACTATTATTGTGGCTTTACTTTACTCTACTTTTTCTGTTTTTCCCCTGTTTTAGATGTTATAGGAAAGGGCCATGGATAGGATGTTTGTACTGAAAAGAATCTGTTGTATTTGCACCCATGCTCTCAATAAAATAAGTGTTTTGAAAGAAAAACAACCACAGATATTTATGGCAGTGAAAGCAGAGATGCCCTGCTCTGGTGTATTTTACTATTTCCGTTCCA
This sequence comes from Cyclocarya paliurus, assembly GCA_029856935.1. Lineage (NCBI taxonomy): Eukaryota > Viridiplantae > Streptophyta > Magnoliopsida > Fagales > Juglandaceae > Cyclocarya > Cyclocarya paliurus. The sequence continues at coordinate 10,216,922 of CM056954.1, read as the reverse complement.
ATTACAGTAATCGTTACAAGGAGAGAATTTCAAACACATATATCTAAGATAAGATAAAGAGTAGTAGTCTGGTAATCTGGAGAATATTCAACTTCATCTTGAGCTACTACTACTGTACTCTGCTTGTCCTTGTCTTGTCCTCCTCCATTCATGATGATGGAACCGGCATTTTATTATGATGAAAAGTGATAAATTGTATCCACTTAGGATTGGAACAAACTACAAGTTTTATATTCTTTCATATTATTCCAAATAAACTAAAGATCCTTGTATTTATAGTCATGCACTCCTGACCATATACGGAAACCTACTCCTATTCTAATAAAAATAACAATCCTAACTGACATGAACAAGTTTAAGGCAATAATTAAAACAACTGACAGTCATAATAACTCTTTTTACTCTAATTGAATAATAAATCTTCCTAGAATAGAGCACAACTTCAACGCACTTCGTATACGACTCCACTGCAGCTTCTCCACTTCATAGTAGATTTCCAAGTTCCGTTTTCATCACATGACTACTCACATCTCACGTATACGAGTGCTTGCTGCAAGTGGGATGGTGTAGAGTGCAATAAGGACACTGGTCATGTCATCGGCCTCGATCTCAGTAGCAGCTGTCTTCAAGGTTTTCTCAACTCCAATAGCAGCCTCTTCCGCCTTGCTCACCTCCAAAACCACAATCTGGACGACAATGACGTTAACTCTTCTCCACTTCCAACAAGTTTTAGGCAGCTTTCAATGCTAACAAATCTCAGCCTCTCTTACTCTGTATTTTCTGGCCAGATCCCTTCAGAAATTTTCGAGCTCTCCAAGTTAGTTTCCCTAGATCTGTCATAAAATCCGTTGTTGAAGCTCCAAGAATCTGGCCTAACAGTTATAGCTCAAAACTTCACAAACTTGGAAGTACCATATCTTGACCATGTTGTTATATCATCCAACGTACCCAATATCTTGGCAAACTTGTCTTCTTTAACGGATCTATCTCTAAGCCGGTGTGACTTGCATGGTGAGTTTCCCGTGGGAATTTTACAGTGCATGTTTTGAATTTCCAAAATGTTGTAGTTATGGTATTGGTTGTCCCATAATCAAATCCATTAATTATCCATAGTTGAATAAAAGTGTTTACTCTCATATTGATTCTCACACATAGAGTGTTCATTCCACAATAACATACTGAGCGAGCTAGATATATATTGTTTAAGTCAATAAAATGTCAGAATTGGCATATGAATGGTGAGTCCACATTGTAGCCGTGTTTTTAAAACATGTTCTTTGGCTGCAGCTACATCTTCATAACGATTCATTGAAGATGCATATCATGTTGTTAATACTATGCTCATGAGTCATAATATTGGGATTTTTTTTGTGACTTATGTCATCCTCTTCATAGAAAATGTAGCCTTAGCACATTCTCCTTCTTATGTGGTTAATTTTGTAGGTATCCACTATACAGCATTTCTTTACAATTTATATTTTGATGATTTGTTGCTGGATTTTCAGGACAATTCGGATATCCTCTCGTCCCTATGATTGCTAGGGTAGTGATGTTGGGTCCCAACCAGCCTGTGATCCTGCACATGCTTGATATCCCACCTGCTGCAGAGGCATTGAATGGGGTGAAAATGGAGTTGGTGGATGCTGCATTTCCTCTACTTAAAGGTATGTTTATGGCCTCTTAAATCTATCAAATGTGGATGACATCACTTAAGCATGTAGCCATACCCTCTGCTTTTTAATTTGCTAAGGATTTTTTAGAGTACGAGGTATGATGTGGTATATATTGCAGGTGTTGTTGCTACAACAGATGTTGTTGAGGCATGCACTGGGGTTAACATTGCAATCATGGTTGGTGGGTTTCCAAGGAAAGAAGGCATGGAAAGGAAAGACGTGATGTCAAAAAATGTGTCAACTTACAAGTCTCAGGCTTCTGCCCTTGAAAAGCATGCAGCTGCAAACTGCAAGGTGAGTGAAATTTGTAAGAGCAGGAAATAAAATTTGGTTATTTTTGTTTTTCAATAAAATTTGAAGATCCACTGGGTGTAAGTTACAGTAAGAATCATCACTTAGAGTCGGGCCATTTCAAATTTTTACTTTTATAAGTCATGATGCTTGGCATAGACTAACCAATTAGTTTGAAGTTCTAAGTAAAACTTTCCAGATGATTCCATGTCCCCACAATGACTGTATATGAAAATGAGCAAGCACAATGTTTAGATTCCTTCTACTTCCTATGCAGGTTTAGGTTGTTGCCAACCCAGCAAACACCAATGCACTGATATTGAAGGAATTCGCACCATCAATCCCTGAGAAAAATATTACTTTGAAGTTGAGAAGGCGCGTACAGAAATTTAATGAGAACAACACTCATTGCATGCATGGAAGTTTGCTTTGTAGGAGCAGTCTGAAGTTTATCTTAAAGATCTCATTGATTTATGGCACTTCCTTGACATGTATTAAGCCTTTTGATATATATTTTGGGGGAATGATCAACTTCTTCTTCATGTTCCTAAGACGTGATAAAAAAAAAAAAAAAAAAAAAAAAAAGAACAATCAAACCCTTTTAAACTACTTTGAAGTTGTCATTTAACCTCTCAGGTGAGCAGGACATAAATGGCCATTTTTATGCTCATTAATTAAGATATATATGAGTTAAGGTATAGAAAAACAGATGGATCGGAAAATGCTAAATTTTACTTAAAAAACTTTTACTAATTCCATGTGATTTGTGAGTTGGTGACAGATCACCAATATATGAAAAATGATTTGTACAGTACTCTTAGTTGTGTAAATCTCAACACTACCTTTGGAAAAGAAAATAAATTTGGTGTCCACATGAAAAAATCTACTTTTAGCATTCATGACATAATATTCAGTCTCGGATTCCATCTTTTTGCATTCATGAGTGATTTATTTAAGAAAATTGCATCTGATTTGTAATCTAATGTTTTGATATAGAATACAATGAGTTGGCCTCTCTTTGTCTAAAAGTTTATGTGAAATGAATAGTGATAACACAATGGAAAGCAAATCAGTCATAGAAATAAATCAAATTGAATATATGAATGTAGTTGATAATATATAAATATATGAATGCTATCAATGGTTTATATTTGAATGACAAGCTGATTTAATATCATATTATGGGTTTAAATTCTTGAGAACTTTAAATTCTAGAAAGAAATCTTATAACATTTACTATGGGTTTAGTACTCTTGGAATGTATTTCAAACACTTCCATATTTATGCCACTGGCTCCAAAGGTTAACAAGTAATATGCAAGTTCTGTTTCACACAAGGTTATCCGTGTGTACTAATACTCACAAAGTATTTATTCATACACATGGATATTTACAGAAACAATATTTATTCATGTGAATAATGAAAATACTACTTTTATGAGTATTTGTACACACAAATGACTGTTCACAACTTCACATACCAGATAATCATACTGCTTCTCATGTTACAAGACATAATATTCTTAATAAAAACTTGGGGTGGGGTTGTGGCATGACAGGCTATGATTTGCTCAGAAAAATCAAGGTAGGCTTTTGGTTTATATTGCTTTGTCTTCTTTCCAAATTGAAATTCTGCATTTCAAATAGATATACTTTTCACCCAAACAAGTCAGGTTCATGATATTCCCAAAGATTTGTTTGTTTTATCATGGGTCTTTCTCATTTATGGGATGTTTCCCATTTTACAGGAGTCTTCATCCCAGAAACATACCAGTGGTGATTATGTCATCCGAGAATGTGCCTTCAAGGGTCAGTGGGTAAATATTTTATTTTATTTTATTTATTCCTTGAGAATTTGATTTCTTATAGGCAATAATACTAATGTGCAATTGGCAACAGATGCTTCTACATCAATATTATTTATTTATTCCAGATAAGTACTTATTTATTTTATAACTTGTATATATATGTGTATTTTGTAGATCCTTGCATCTGAAGATATAGGTAGACAATTTCTGATATATGGTGTGAGAGGTATGGCCTGAGTCATGATTATCCAGGAACTTGTAGACAACATTGTGTACGCATCACTCCACAATAAATTCTTCTTGTGTTTATGCCATGCACTGTATGTGGATATCCCTTCCATATGTTTATTTTCCGCATGCATATTAGGTGTTTTCATTGTATTAATGTGTGAATAGACAGAAAATGAGTTGAGCTGTGTGAACACGTTTTACTTTGGTTTTACCATGAAATGAAAAAGAAAATCAGAAATTGTTCTGCTAGGAGTTCTTGACAGAGATTTTTGGATCATATATTTATTATCTTCTCTTTCTGAACTTTTAAATGATAAATTGACAATTATCATGTATCAATGCTGTGCAGCATTAGAAAATTAGAGGAAGAAACTTTTCTTTTCATTTTTTTTTTTTTTAATGAGGTTCTTTTACTATTTTCAAGCCATTAACATATGGTAAGTGTTGGAATGTGAGATTCATCACCATAAACTTATGCCAGCAACAATAGCAGAAATATGCAACAGGTGCAGCAGGAATTTTTCAGCTTTCATATCTACACCTTGTGAGCTCCAAACCGATGGTTTTAGGCCTTCTCTCTTAAACAAATCCCCTTTCTTTCTTCTTAAGTAAGTGTAGAGTGACTATTATATGATAAATCTTTAGTTATAGCTGCAGATTTAAGAGCTTTTAACATTAGAAGCAAGTGAAAACAGAGGGAATCAATGCTTGCTGCAGTAAGCATTTTATACCTTTCAGATCTACTTTTTAAACTTCAGCCTTGCTAATTTCCTTTAGTTTTCATCATCCTCACTTTATTTGTTAGCCATGATAGAACAAGAGACATTAGAAGGTTATAGTTTCACCAAATGGTAGTGGGAAACATCAAAGGAAAACAGAAAACTCAGCTGCATACTTGTCACATGCATACCTTTCATTTCAGCTTGATCTTCTATGATCTTTACTTGTCCTCTATTCTAGTCACTTGTCACTTGTAGAACTATGATTTTGGCCACTATGAGAAGTGGAATAAGTCACCATTTCGACCTCTTGTAGAAATAAGGCAGCAACATCATGGACAATAGCAGCAGAAAATCTTGTTGCAGTAGCAAGAAAAATATTCAACCCGATAGCTTCAACCTTCCTTCCTCTCAACTCTCATCACCTTACTCACTTATTTACCTTGTTCGAGACCACCTCCAAAAGTATCTCAGCCAGTACAGCAGAATTTAGATGCCTCAAACAGCAACCAGTAAACTAGATTTCATGTAGGACATGAAATCTAGTAATGACAGCTTCCACCAAAATGACTAAACTTCTCTAAAGTCACCAGTATGCCTTGGATTTTCACTTGACCTAACAAATGACACCAGTATGCAGTCCTTGTCTCTTCCCTAGACCGAAGGGAAAAAGGGAAAAAAATGGTTATAACTCGCTGTGGTATAGCTTCAAATTTCACTAAAAGTAACTACAAAATCAAATTCCAAAACCAAAAAGAGGTTAAGTGATCCTCTTCACCCAAAAAATTGGCTATTATTAGTTTAAGCCATGTATCACAATCCACTCGGACAAAATCAAGCAAAGGACCCTAAAATCTGTTACATCTTTGTTATAAGACCATGTCTGAACAAAAGAGAGAGACAACAGCCATACTTGACCCTAACCTGGTATTTGTCAATAGTATGTATCTCCACAGAGGTTATGCATACAGTAAAAGTAAAGCAAATAGAGCTACAAACGGATGAGACATATCACCTGGACAAGAGGAGGTAGTTGATAAGCAAAGATTATGATTCATGAAATAGCATTACTGAACTTTTGTTAAACCAAGATTTTTTTAGGCTTATCATTTAACCACTTAGTTAATACAGTTTTCTTGATGAAATCTGTAAATGGGCAGTTGAAATAAAGGAAGGGAAGATTGTATCCATTGTTAATGAAGAGGATAGACATTGGAATTCCAAGCAGGGACATGTAGTTGATTATGGAGAGGCTGTTGTCATGCCTGGCCTGACGTGTAAGTCGGGTAAGTTGTGACGATTTTTTCCTGTCGTTGAAATTGATTAGAAGTGGCACCTTTATTTCGTCAAAAATGCAACGATTGAAAAATTGCTGAAAATGATCAAATGCAACGATTATTAGAGATATTTGTAGCAATTTTAAGCGCTGAAAAATATATGATTTCTTGTAGTGTGGGGGTGATCAAAATGATTTGTTATGGAATCAAAATGATTATAATTTAATTATCTATTAAACACACTCATAATTTGTTATGGAATCAAAATGATTATAATAACCTTTAAAATATAACTTTTTTATATTAGTTAACGTGACACACTTCTAGAATTTTTTAGGAAATGAGTAATCGGTATTGTTAAAAAAAAGTAATATAAACACTATAAGAAAAATAAGTATATGTGACAAATTATTTATAACGAGAATGACTATTTGCGATAAAAACAGACTCATTTTAGCATGAAATAATCATTTTCACAGAAAATACTTGACCACAAATAAGTAATTTTCTTGTAGTAAAACTTAGGGGTGGAAAATCTTGTTTTTGGATCGTGTCAAATTATGAATATACGATTATCTAGGTAATTCAACCCGACCCATTAAGTTAAACGTGTTAAACTTTTAAACCTTAATACGACTTATTAGATAATGAGTCGTGTCATGTTATTCATTTTGACTTGTCTAATAATTAATTAGAAATAGGTCAATACAATACGACTCATTTAAATCCATTTTATATAAATGAGTTAATCTGACACGAATAATTCATTTGACCTGATTAACATAATTTTATATGAAAGTTAACATCTATTATATATTAGTAAGAGAAAGTCTGTTTGCAACCGACTAGGGAAATCGTGGAGCAACTGCATCCCACTTGGCAAATTAGAAACGATGACGTTTCTATCTTCATCCGTCTTCGCCTAGCAGCCCTCATGGCAAATTAAACTCTTGAGTTGCGATTCATTTCCGGTGTCGAATGCTGCGAGGATGCCGGAGTCGTAGCAGCCCGAGTTCTAGCAGACCTTGTAGGCAACCAAGCGAGCTTTGGGAGCCATGCCGGCGGCAACTCCACGCGCGTAACCAAGGGTAGAGGCCAGGATGACGTTGGTTCATCTTGCCGTTGCTAGACTCATAGCCAAAGCATAAGTATTTTAGCACCGATGAGCTTGCAGTTGCAGGAGGAAGAGAAGTCCTTGGTAGCGACGCATCGGCCTTTCCACAACTGTGCCACGTTATTAAATGCAAAACATGAACAAAAGTTCAATACTAACCAAAATTATAAATTAGAGAAATGGCATTGTTCTAATACTATCTGCCCTGTCAAAGAAAAAAAAATACCATCTCCTAAAGTCATCTAGGATGGTGAAGATACCAAATGTGAACCCAGATAGCAAACTCAGAAAATAACATAGGGTGCAGAGAATTTACAACTAAAATCAGCAAAACAGTTAAATATTTAACTTAAAAAAATTGACTAATCAAGCATCATCAGCATCGCTTCCAACAACTTGAGCGTCCTGACTTGCCATGTAGTTGCTTCCATTAGGACCCAACACCTTAAACCTGCTCAACATTAGAAATAACGTGCGGGAGGGAGTCAAGAGTTTTGGCTTTGGAGGAGGAAAACTTGGCAGAGAAGCCATGGAATATGTTAGAGTATGTGTGGATGAGACGGCTGGTGGTTTGTGCTAGTGGTTCGATCCTCGTTTTCCTTAATGCAGAGAGTGAAGACTCGTACCAGAGCTCATGGGTAGGAAAAATGAAAGGCTTGTAGATTAGTGCAGACCCAAAATCTGAGTTTTCCCTTCTTACCGTTTACCTCTTTTCTTTTCTTTTTTTAATATTGGGTGACGTGGCTTTATATATATATATATATAAAACCCCACAGTTGCCCCATGGTTTCGCACGTCAGTTACCCCTAGCAGAATTGTATTAGTTATCATAATATCTTAAAAAAATAAGACTAGCTAGTTATCTAGCAACAAAAAAAATTAATATTTTAATATATAATAAAATCAATATTACAAATCCTAGAATAACAATATGAGCAAAGGTCCAAATTTATAATCTCAACCATAAAGATATAAGCATATTAAAAAATATCAATATTAGAATTCAATAATAATAAAATTGTAATATTGAAATAAAATCTAAACGAATCAAAATAGGTTTATTTGGATTAAGCGGATTGACCCGTTATTGATCTATTTATGAATCGATCAACTCTTTTCGATTCGAACTATTTAACGTTAAACTCAAATTCGTTAATTTCGTATTTATTCGATTATATTGAATTCACAAACTCTATCATATATTCCCAACCTATATAAACTAGACTTAGAAATCGTGAAGAATAAACATATAGGAAAGAACTTGGCTGACAACGAGTATTTTTGGTTTGTGCTTAGTAAAATATCAGTGGATATTAATAAAATATCTCATTTTTTATATTTATACGGCGGTTTGACTTGGTTTTTGAGAAGTTCTTGCTATGACTTGTTTGTCCACACTAGTACGTACACTACTAATACAGACTCATGACTTTTCACCCCCTAATTTTTATCTTTTCTTTTTCCGACTGATCTTCACCACCTTGAACTTAATAATGCATTAATTTTGAAAGCTCGAAAATTTGAAATTGTTATAGAAAAAATAGAAAGCGATTTATCTTTCTAACTAGTAATTAGAAGGTGGAGTACAGCTTACATCCAATATATAACCAAATGCAAAGGACTTTCTTTGAATTAAATGCCTCCATTTTTAATTCAACATATTTCTTCCATATGATCACTGATACCGTACACCCTTTTACATAACAATCAAAAAAGTTTGGCAAGTCATTAAGCCTTGTTTCGATTATGATAATATCTCAATTCATCTCATCTAATCATTATATTTTTTTTATATTCTTATATAAAATATAATAAATAATTCAATTTTTTCAAATCTCAAAAATAAAAATAATATTAAAAAATAACATTCTAACAATATTTTATTCAACTTTCATCTTTCATCTTTCATCTCATCTCAACTTATTATCAAAACCTCCCTAATTGTTATAGGATATGCTGAGAGTATATTAATTATATCCGTATTTATCTCATTTTTAAATCTCTCTTCTTCTTCTTCTTCTTTTTTAATCCTCCATTTCTTGGCTGCACATTTTTTAATCCAGTCCTCTTCATCTACACGCGTGCTTTTAATTTATTTTAATTTTTTTAAAACAAGTATGGCCGTCATAATTGGCATATATTCGAATAATGAATGACTTCTTATGTGTCCCATTTTTAAGATTATATATAATGATTCTCAATCATGGCGCTAACTAACTAAGCAATTAACTTATAACTAAGCAAGTTGCGCGAATTCATCCATTTTTTTATCACCAAATCAAAGATATTTTACCCAAAACCAGAGAGAAAAATTCTCATCGATGGAAATTAATTAAGAAGGGATGCCTAATAACAACCATGCAGCATGCAAAGGTAATTAATGTAAATTAATGTAAGAATATAATTATTGCTGTCATCTTCATTATATTAAAATCTTAAAAGAATTGGCATGGCTAAGGTACTGAAGAAACATAATTTCTTAGTTCAATGAAAGATCTAATTAGAATTCAAAAAAATACACTCCATTCTTATGAAGTCCTCCTATCGATCACTTTACAACGATATTGGTTTTGTGTCGATCTTTCTTTTTATGTATGTTACTGATCTCTTCCTGCCACCAGCTTAGATGGTACTTTTCAACCTTAACCTCATTGCCAAGATCGATCAGTTCGTCAATGCAAGATGATTAATTCTGGCTTTTGGACTTGGAGACACATTTGCCCCCACACTTTAAATTGCTGTCCTTTTTGTTGTTGCAATTAACGGTCAAAGACGTGGAACAAGGCTTTCAAATACTCCGATGATTCCGGTGAATCCCCTGCTCCGGTGAAAAGGTTGTACCAAAACTCCATGCCATCATCAATAATCGAACGAAAATGATCATTCCCTGGTTCCACTACTTCAACTGAATTGAAAAGATATTGAGACGTTTGTGATTCATGATCACTAATTGCGAATAAATCAGATGGCACGCTGGTCATGTTCTCGGGCAGAGGTGATTCCGACCACAGACTGTCATCGATCAACGAAAAATTTTCTGACATATCTTCAACCTCAATATGGTCTATGTACTGATTGTTTGGTTCCATGCTTGTAAGAGTGGCATCTGTGACCGATGAAAAATCACTTGAAGATGTCTGTGGTGACAATGATGTGTATGATGGATCAGTCTCAGATGTCTCTTGATCATGTGAGGGAAGATTCAAGCTGGAGGATGGTGATTTACTTGAGGCATTGGAATGGTTTGCTGGTGTAGGTAGGATTGTTTCCAGGTTGGCCTGATTACGTTTCAATCTTTTCTTCTAGTGGGTGTGCCACACATTTTTTATTTCATTTTTGGTTCGTCCATGTAATTTTGCTACAATTACTGACCACCGAAAACGAAGAAACACATTTTTTAATCAACTTAGTGCCCCCAAGAGATTTTTTATTAAGATAATGAGTCATTTCCAAAGTAAGGCTGATATTTTCAAAAATACTTCTACTAGGAATAAAAGTTGATTGCTCTTGGGATATTATCTTGGAAAGCATAATTGCCATACAAGCCACAATAACCTTGGCACAGATCTTATAAAAAACAAAGTAAAGACTAATGGGTCTAAACATATCGAAGCCAGACGGATTATCCACCTTGGGAATCATAACAATATAAGAGGCGGTGAAGAACCTAGAAGAGACTTATATTGAAAAAACTCAGAAGTAGCTTACAAAAGATCTTCCTTAATAAAATCCCAATAGACACGAAAGAAACCAGAACTAAAGCCATCCGATCCAAAACTACTAGCAATGGGGATACTAAAGAGAGCATCCTTAATCTCCTCAAGAGAGGGATTTTTACAAATCAATAGGTTCTCAGCATAATAAATCATAGGAGAAATTAAAGAACTTAAATTAGGCAAAACACGGCTATTACTATGGCCCAAAAATTGATGAAAGTACTCTACTGCATCATTATGAATATCAAAAGGAGAATGTAAAGAGGAACCATCAGCCAAACGCATAGTACTAACCCGATAGTGCTTTTTAGCATTCAAAATAGCATGGAAGAACTTAGAATTTTGAGCACCATCTCTTAACCAATTCTTCTTGGCCATTTGAGACAAACGCGTCTCCTCTCTTCTCAACCAAGTTTGAAGTTTCAATTTGGACACCATGAGATCATAATCATCCACAACATTAAAATTATTCTGAAGACTAGTCTCTAAGCACTCAATTTGACATTCTAACATGGATAACAACATTAGTCCTACCAAAAATATGTTGGTTCCACTCCTTCAACGCAACTTTAACTCTTCTAAGTTTAAAAGACAATTTATAAAGACCAAATCCAATCCCTTCCTGCTTCCAAACACCTTCCATAAAACTAAGAAAATTAGCATGATCAGTCCACATAAACTGAAATCGAAAAGGACAAGGGTCATACCTAAAAGGGTCCTCCCCCATTTGAATCACCAAGAGGGAGTGATCCGACGTAGTACGAGCCAATACATGGTAATAAACATTAGGAAAACAGTTAAGAAAGTTAGAGTCAATAAAACAACGATCTAACCTTGCCCACTTCCTTGCCAAGCCGCCTTGTCCATTGCACCAAATCAGTCGTGATCATTTAAAGCACATGTCCAGCAAACCATAACTTTGGATACAGAGATTAAAATCAACCATAGCAGCAAACTGACGAGGATGACCACCTCTACACTCCGAATTGTCTTTGATAATATTGAAGTCACCATAAATAACCCAAGGGAGACCACCACTGCCATTACCCTCCAAATCGGCCCATAGAGATTGCCTCACAAGATGACTGCACTTGGCATACACTACAGTGAGGATAAAAACCTGATCATTGTCCTCAACTTTCACAGAAAAAATAAATAGATGCATTCAACCTTTGTACGGTAACTGCCGAATTCCACAATAGCCAAATTCTCCCCCCATTTACTTCATTGGTAGTAAACGAATCACACCTAAACTTACTCAAGAAACTAGGGATACAATAGTCCAGAAAAATCGGCTCAGCAAGAGCTAAGATATTAGGGCTATACTTCTTAATGATCTTCCTCAAACAAGATTGAGACGTACCCACAACCCATAAGTTCCAAAAAATGATAGGGCTTATCATAAATTAAGTTTAGAAGGATGGGTTACTTCTCTAGTGAACTCTTTTTCTTGAAAGTACCTTTTGTAATTCTTAGAACTTCGGAATCAGTGTTGTAGTCCTTCTACAAGTTATCTCTTTCAACTTCACAATCAAATTGAGAGTCTGACATAGTGGGAATATCTTGCGCATAAACAACATCTTTAACCGGATTAACTCCAAGAGCATCACTGTCAAAAGGAAAGCCCACATTACCAAACTTTTCCACTAATCCATCTGAACTCACCACTTCCTCCACCCCTTCCCTCACCAGCGCCAATCTCACAGAACATTCCTACATGATGCATGGCTCAGCCGTGACTTGAACAACTATCTTCAACTTATTACAATTCTGCACAGGTTGCGTGACAAACCATCACCTATTGGTTCATCAATATCAATAGGCTACTCACCATGTGAAATAGGTGGCTCGAGAGCCAACTCTACATTAGCCTGCATGTCACCAGAATGATCCAATGTAGAGCCAACAATAGCGGTGGGACATAACTCCCATCATGCTCAACAACTGCTTGGTTATCATCAGGCTACCTTAACAACTCCCATGTTGCCTGGAGGCCCTGCTGACAACTCAACAACCTCCAACAATTTCGAAGCCCCTTCATTCTCCATGCCCAAAACCACTTTCTCACCCTTTTTCACCCATACTTGGTCCCCCTTGATAGTTCTCTTTTAAGTAGTATGGGTGGTTTTACAAGTTCTCAAGTTATGACCCTATTGTCTACACCTTTGGCAAAAGCAGGTAAAGTCTCATAAACCACCTCTTGTCTCTTACTACTAGGAAAGCCATGGCATCCAAGCCAAAAGTGATTGTTCGGATTGCGAGAAGCATCGACCTTTAGACAGACCCTTGCTCCATCAGTTCTTGTAGTGCATGTAGTTGGATTGTCTCCTCGAATGAGTTTCCCAATCGGTGAAGTAATCATCTTCAACACTAAAGCATGGTAGAAATGAGGAGGAAGCCTTGGTAAGAATACTTACATAGGCACACATGGTGACACATGGCAAACAAAAGGGGCACCTCTATCATGAAGGGAATGTTGTTGCTGATTATCTTGCTAAATAGGGAGTTGGGGGTTTAAACATGGCTTGGTTTGCAGATCGAGTCCCATTAACCAGTACTCTAAGAGGCCTTCTTCACATGGATTGACTTGGTTTTCCCAATTTGCAGATCTCGCCATGAGGTATTGCTTTTCTTTGGTTTGATTAACTTGTTTATTAATTGTTATGCTTGTGTTGTTCCCTTTTTGCAAGTTTCTTTTTTATCTGTTTTTAATTTTTGTGAATATTTGTAACCCCCAGGATATATATAATTTGGTTTGGCGTCTAGGTTTTTTATGCTTGGGTTTTTGTTTTTTATGAATATTTGTAACTCCCAAGTATCTGATTGTAATTACGATTTTCTTCTGTCGTAAGTGAGAGTTATAAATAAAATTAGGGTACCGTCATCTTCTTTAAAAAAAGAAAAAAAAATAGGAGTGTGCTTGCCATCCCGGGAAGCCAGCCACTCTATTTGGCCGATGTGTGATTGGTGACCTCTGGAGTGGTTTGTCACCACCCTTAAACATGTATAGTTCGTCACAAACAGTTTAGTGATGTGTCAGGAGATTATTTTTTCGATACATGGGGCAGGGAATTTCTTTTTTTTGGTTCTCTTAGTAAAATATCAAGATATTGCTAATTGATCCAAAGGATCTTAGTGTGTCGGGAGATTATTAAGAGTAAGTAGGAGATTATTAAGAGTAAGTTAGGTAGGACTACGAAGGTTCTTATTTATTAATATCAATGGTTTTAATTAGGTGCTTAAAGTGGAATTTAGTTTTTTTTTTTTTTTTGAGAAAAGAGATAGAATCTCAATTTTATTAATAATCTTCACTTATAATAAAATAATATGTTTTACAAATGGGAAAAGAATTTTAAAGAGTTTTGCTAATCTCAACTTTTGAATACGTTTTGACAGTATAATACCTTAACTTTTGAATCGGCCTCATTTTAATTTAAAATTCATCTCAACTTATCTTATTTAATCTCATGATTATAATTTTTTTAAATTTTTACATAAAATATAATAAATAATTTAATTTTTTTAAATTTTAAAATAATAATAATATTAAAAAATAATATTAAAAAATATTTTATTTTACTATTTATAAATTATTTTAACTCACCTCTTAATCAAACGAATGCAATTGACTAGTCGGATCAATCAAATTAACACGTGCCAATTTCTGAGCAGTGAGCACAGCCATTAAAAGAGCGAGAGAGCCCACGTACATTGCTAATTAATCAACTTTTATGAAACTCCTTTCTGTGCAGCATTAAAGTACGTCGTCATGTGAGCTGGATGGTCAAATATTGTGGACTTATGGGTTGAATTTAATATTAATAATATTGTCTTAATGCCACTTGGTCGCCAACTCCAATTACCAGGTGCATGGACTGTACACCAGCCGATGAATTTGACTGGTTTTTTTTATTAATTAAGAAAAAAATAAAAACAAACAATAATTGAGTTGAATGTTTAACCTTCCGTTTTTTTAAATCTAATAAACAATCAACTCTTAAATTATTAAATTTATTTTAATTTAAAATTTTTTATATATAAAATTCACAATTTTTTTAATTTAACACATCTTTAAATATAAAATTTATATTTTTTTTTAACTTTTTATAAATACATTTAAATTTATCTTAACATCTAAATATATTTAAACTCATTTAAGATAGAATCTATAAAATTTTTTTATCATCTTAACTCAATATTATTTATAAAAAAATTCAAGTAATCTCAACTACCCAATATCCAAACCGACCCTTTGTTTAAAAACCGACCCTTTGCCTTTTAAACCACTTGAGTAGTAAAAAATTACCTGAATTTGGGTCGGCCAAGATCGACTGTGCGTTGGAAATATTGTATATCTACTATATATATAAACACAAACGAGGGATGAACAGTTTTTCGTTTAACAAAATTTTTTCCCATTTTACCACTGCTTCTATTTCTAAATTTTCGTTTTACCCCTGACCTTCTTCCCATTTTGCCCTTACTTTTATTCTCAATTTCCCGTTTTGCCCCTCCTCCCCTCTCCCCCATCCGTTTCTTCGTCTCCTATAATGCGCCGCCGCACGCCGGCGTGGCCAATACCACCCCGGCCATTCTCTTCCCCTCCGGCCGGCGTTCCTCCCCTTCCAATCTTAGCCCCTCTTATGTCGCCGTTAACTGTCACGAGGGAATCCAAGCCTCGGCTTGTCTGTTTTTCGTCCCCTCCAGTGCGTCGCCTCACGCCAGCGTGGCCAACACCACCCGACCCATTCTCTTCCCCTCTATCCGGCGTCCCTCCCCTTCCAATCTCAGCCCCTCTTAAGCCGCCGTTAACCGCCACGAGAGAATACAAGCCGTGGCCCTTTTTGGTTTCAGTGTCGCCGTCGTTGGCCACCATCTCTTCACCACACCACTTCGATGAGATAGAGAGGGAGTTGAAGTTGTCGGTCACAAAGAAGGGTGTAGAGGGTTGCGTGGTGGGTGAGAAATGATTTTGAGCTGTGGAACCGTGTAATAGGGGAAGAGCGGTTATCGGGTGATGGGGAAGAAAGGAGAGGGAACAAAATTTTGAGGGTGGTAAAAACGATGTGTTTTGCACCTAGCTGGACTGGGTTTGGCACCTGGGCTTGGGCCTAAGAGTTGATATTAACATGTGTCCAGTTTAATTTTACATAATTTTTTATTTTCTAAATAAAGAAATTATTTTAAAAAGTAAAAATAATGAATTATAGAGAAAAAATTCAGTTCATCATCTCCTATACTATACAGTAACATGTAATTTCTCATTTTTATCATTCAATTTAAATATATATTGATATTTAAATATGTGTATTTACCCATCAAGAAAAAAAATAAGAAACCACATATTGGTGTGTGCTTATGAATTTAGAGCCTTTTTGGGGCTTGGGTTCCTTGGGTTTTTTTTATTATAGGTCTTGTTTTATTGTTTCCATGGTTTTCCTCTCCCATTAGCGAGGGTTTTTATTAATAAATTCAGGAGGGCATCACTATTAGATAGGTGATTGCTCACTCTTATAAAAAAAATGGAGATAATGAATATCATTTCTTTAAAAAAAAAAAATTTTTAAATCTAATATCTTTATTTTAAATCTAGCTAATGATTTTTGAATTGAGTCAAGTATTGTAAAATCTTCTAAATATTTTACCAAAATCATTTTAAATGGGGTATTTATAGTGTTATTGAACCAAGACTAATTTTCAAGTAAACTTTTTTATATTTTGGAGTTCCAAAAATAACTCTATGCTTTAAATATAGATAATTGTTCTATTGTTTATTTTTTATATTTTTGTTTCTTAGATTGCTCCGACATTTCTAATTTTCTTAACAAAAAATTTAGGCTTCGTTTGGTTCCTTAACCAAACTCATCTCATCTCACTCATCATTACAACTTTTTCAAATCCCAATACAAAATATAATAAACAATTCAACTTTTTCAAATTTTAAAACAATAAAAATATTTAAAAATAATATTTTAACAATATTTTATTATCTAAACTCAACTCAACTCAACTCATTTCAACAACCAAACGCACCCTTAATCTAATATAACTAAAATCTTAAAAGAAGAAAATAATGTTGTACAACATTTTATTTGCTTTTATTTTCATTTTTAACATTAACAAAAAGAAGAAATAAAGTAGCGTGAGCAAATGTGAGAAACCGTGAAAAAGAAAAACGACAACTTAGGACAGGCATCGGAGAGAGAGAGAGAGAGAGAGAGAGAGAGAGAGAGAGAGAGAGAGAGAGAGAGAGAGAGAGAGAGAGAGAGGAATAAGATGAAATGAGAGGCAAAAGATTTGGGAGGAGGAATAAATAGGCGAAGGAAAAAGGGAAAAAATGAAGTTAATATGGGCGGTTGGAGAAGAAAAAAATGGGAAAAAAAGAAAGGAAGATGGGTTGAGTGGGGCGTTAGAGACAAATGAGCAAATTGTTGGGTGTATAATTAAATTAGTTCGCACTTACCAATGTACTTTCTCAGATAAAAAATGCTTATTCTATTTATTTCATAACACTTATTCTCTTTAGAGATCAGAAATTGTTGAAATACGCTAATCTCCTTTGTCATGAATCAGCTGGTTATGTTCTTATCTTGCTCCACGACATTTCACTGCCTGCTCATCTGTGCTATTCCTACAGTTCATTTATTTCTCATCTACTTCGTGGTATTTTTAATCGCTTTTATGCCATATCTGTATGTTTGATACATTGTTGTTTAATTATTAGATTTGTCTGTTAAATTCGTGCAACGTCAGTAATTTTCCATAAGAAATGACAACTGATGAAACGATATTATTAGCAGATAAAAATTATACCTAAATTTTAAAAATATCGTTCTTATTAAATCTTATATAAATTTCCCTATAAAATAAATATAATAATAAAATAATAATTTTATGACTATTAATTATAAATATTCTTAAAGTAAGAAAGTGTATTTTATTAATATAGATCTAATGTTTTGTAATATTTTTTTTCTACTTTACAGATTTGCTGCTTCCGTTCTTCATTTACTGTTCTTCAAGATGGTTAATGTCAATTTCCTCTATTTCCACTATTCTTTTACTTGCCTTCTACTTTCTGGTATGTTCTCTTCTATATCATCCAAGAAAATGCTATTCAATTTTTTTATAGTTATATAAATGCACTTGTATCTAAAATAAATGGTTGATATTATATGTTTGTTATGTTCCAAATTTGAAACATTCAACTTACCGTCTTAGGAAGTGCATTAACACAAAGTTCATTCAACGTGTTTCAAGTGAATGAATTGAACACACAAGACCAATGAATACCTTCACGTTGGAGCTCCCTATGATGAACATACTAAATGTGAATACTAACAAATAATAATCTCTTTATTAATTTTTGATGTCGAGTGTATTTCGAAGTGTATGATGTGGCTACATAACTATTCATTCAGCCAATTTGCTGAACTCTAGTGTAAATAGGGACGGCGAAGGCCAAGAGCAAAACCCATTCGGCTGCTTTGATACCCAAGTTAGGATGCTCAATGATTATAAAAGTCGATCACATACATCTCAAAGTTTTCATGTCAAGTTCATGTCCATGCATTCATTTATCTATAGATTGCTATTATTTGTGGTTTACTTGTATATGCCTGTGATAATCTGTTGTATGTTGATTATTTGTTGAAATTTCTTAAAATCTCACTATAGTTGTTTTCACTACTATTCCCCATCCGGAATAGTAGAAGTTGTTTCAAACTTAGATGACGACTCTAAGATGGTCATGAGCTTGCCTGAGCTCCCCATCTTAGAGCATCTTGAAACTATCGATCAAGCAATCACCAAAATACTCCAGTTTATTGAAGAATTCAAACGGCTCAACAATTGAGATAATGATCGGACTTTATAAAAGTGAGTGAAGCCCGAGCCCTTTTGATGGATAAAAAAAACCATGGAATTAGAATAAAAGAAAAGACAATGAATTATGATTTTTGTGAAACAGTATTTTAATGGTCCCTATGTTTTGGGAAATAATTTTTGTGAAACAGTAAGTTGAATGTTTTAAATATTCCATTTAAAACTTATCGCTCTTATAATATATACTTTAAAAATATATGTACATAGCTGTGACTTGGTTATTGTAAGTCATTGTATTATAATTATAAACATTATATAGATTGTGTGTATAATATGTATTGTAAACAAAAAAAAAAAAAATCTACAAATATAGATAAAATTCTATCCGTTTATAGTTAAAAAGTTGAAACATAATAAAGTTGGTCAACCGCTGCACGTTGCCCTTACTAGTAAATGTAAATAATTTGTATCATGATCAAGTCCGGCTTGTATCTGAGTAGTACTGTTTTTACATCTCAGCTTGAGTCCGACCCAAATGCATTTGATAAATGAAAAATTTTATTTTTAGACTATTGGGTATACAACGTGTCAACTAGTAAAATATTTACATAACATAATTTATATTAAAAGATAAATTTAAAAATTTAAATCTTATCAATCAAATTTTATTATTAAAGTAATATAAATGATGCAGTCTATACACACGAATTTAAAAATAAAATAACTATTGACAAATTTAATTATTGAATGTTGGCTTTTTATGTCGTTCGCGTCACATTTGACTCGTAACTCATTGCATAATTGTTTGCAAATAATTGTGTCAAAGTAACGTTAATTATCAATCGAGTCCATTTCTTATTAAATTAAAAAGCACTTTATTGATATTATTTCGCCTCTAGGATTGTAAGTTGTGTGTACATATATGTGTGTGTATATATATATATATATATGTGTGTGTATCTTTCAATTAAGAGTTTTGCTATAAGATTGTCACACATGACGTAGCAATTTATATATTTGGGTGGGTGTAGACCCACTGCTGGGGCTCTAGGCATTTCAAGTTTTTTTTCTTCGTATCATTTCTTAATACTTTTAAATAATTTAAAAAAAAATTACAATATTATTAAACAACACTTTCTCAATAACTAAGCAAATAAAAAAAAATAAAAGTGATAGCTTCCAGCAGGATCTCTCAACGGGATCTTTAGGATAGGTTTGAAAGTTTCATCCTACATAAAATTTTCATCTCATCTCATCTCATCTCATCATTATAATTTTTTTAAATTTTTATATAAAATATAATAAATAATTCAACTTTTTCAAATCTCAATATAAAATTTTCAAATTCTAATTTAATTTTTTTTAAATCTCAAAACTAAAAAATAATATTTTAAACTTTAAAATAAAATATAAAATTTTCATCTCACCTCCTAAATTTATTTATTTTTATATAGTGTGAAGTGTGGAATAATAAATAATGAGTGATGTGGATAATTTTTCTTGAATTAAATTGATCAAAAGTAGTATATATATATATGGAATGGATTAAGATTGGTCGGCCAGTAGTTGAGAAAAATAATTAATGACAAATAATGGCTACATACATGTGAGTCATGTGGCTATAATATTAACGTTAGAGGCACAAAAGGACATAATCGAAGTAAGTGTGGTCTATGACGGCAGGCTTGGCCATCCGTCAGCTGCCTCATAAGTCATCATGAGACTGATAACCATACATATTTAATTGGCTCTTAACTCGCGTACTGGTCTGGTGCCCATTGACCAAAAAATCATAGATATAATATTTTGAATTTACTGGACTCATCGATCAAGGAAACAGTCGTTCATGGAAATTAATCGGCCGGGATCAAGGCTCAGTCAGGTTTAGTCAGCACACAAATACATATTATAATATGATTGCATGAGCTGTGAATTTAATATATATATATATATATATATACACACGCACACACACATACATGCTGCTTACCAAAAATCAAAATAATATAAAAAACGCTTCTTAAAAATTAGTGGGAGAATACATAATACGTACATTTATTAGAAAACATTTTTAGAAATACCAAAATAAAAACAGGATCTATAAGTATATTTTTAATTTTAATTTTAATTTATTTTTTTATATATTTTAAAAAATACATAAATTCATTAATAATCCTTTTCTTAATCATTAAGAATTCTTTAAAAAAGAATACAATCGATCGTCAAACTATCAATTCACTTAGCATTAATTCTCTAATATGACAAACTCATAAAGAAACACATCACTATTAAGTGGAAGGCATGAATATTTCCATATTACTAGATTGCAAAAGTAGAAACATTACGTCCATGACAAGGTAAAGAAAATCATACAGAGTGCATATCGAAGGAAAAAAAAAATTACTGCTCATATATGGAACTCTGTTGAATGGGAACTCACATCTGGAATCTCACTTCACAATGCTGTTGTCCAGCAGAAATTAATGCCTTGAGCCCTGCAAACCATACCTCTGCCTCAGCTTTGTCTTTGCAAATCTATAAAAATGAAAAGTCAGGGATCTGCATTAAAACTTTTCATCAAACTGAAATAAAACACATCAAAATAAATAATTGATTGTTACTAACCAGATCCAGTGATCGTTCACCGTTATTATATAGAAGTGAAAATGACAAGTAATCCTTCTCAGGGCGCAAATATCGTCTAAAAACAGCCTGTAATAAGTTGCACATAGAAGTTAGTTCATCCCAGCTTTGGGAAAAAAAATTCTCCATGAATTATTTCTAAAGAAATGATTTGGTGAATTATGACTGTATATGATCACTTAATGTGAAATATAACTCTTTAACTCACAGTTCTCTATCCAGGAATAATCCGTGAAACGGAAGATAATGTCAGACTCCTTTCTTCTTCATGTGAGTACCAGATGAGTGTTGCTTCATCCTGTTAATACAACTAAATTTGAAGTCATTCATACACAATACACTGGAGAGATACATCATGACTATCCATAGTACTGGAGAAATGAAGCTGATGCACAGAGAACATATGCACACGTCTCAGTATAACTATCCAAGAAACCTATTGTTGTTCTGCATAGATACCGCATCTGACAAACAGAATACTTTACATAGACTTGCAGTATCCTGATGTCAGCCATGCAACAGTGAAAACACATTCTGGAGAGAAGCCAATCCCCGAGCTTGTTGCTGATGATGCATGGTATGAAAATGGATTAATTGTTAATTTAGTTTGTTACTTATAAAAAAAATGGTTAATTTAGTATGTTTGTATATATTGAGTTCATTGAAGTGTTGATATGAATTTCTTTACCTAAGGTTGAAGGGAGAATTCATAACTATCGTTCAACAACGTGGTGCTTGCAATTATCAAAGCTAGGAAACTATTAAGTGCATTGTCTGCTGCTAGTTCTGCTTGTGACCACATACGTGTTGTACCAAAACCACCCAGAAACACACCTAAACACAAGATAGAGACAATATATAAGTGGTTCGGCAATTTGCCTACGTCCACTGAGCAGAAACAATATATTTCGAAATGTTTGTACAAAATTTACAAACTTGAATCAGACTATCTCTCTATCTCACAAATGGCTTCTTCTTAGTATTTCACACACTTAATTCGTTACAACTGATCTCTTTTTATAGGAGAAACCTCAGGAGACAAACAACCACCATTATTGACAATTGAAGGGCTGCTACTTGACATTGGAGGAGCTGCAGCTTGACAAGCTTGATATTGGATAGAGTGCAACAACTATCCAAGACATTTGAGGGGCTGCTGAAATTACATTCACACTTGGGTTGATATTTAACAATCACCCCCTCCACCCATGTGTGCCATATTAGGATGCTACTAACTATTTCTTCCTTCAAATGATTTCACCCCCTCATCGAAATACTATTTATATCTGCCACGAGAGATTTCCGCTATCAGATGTGCCCTAAGGCACCAATGCACTCGAAGGTGCTCAGCAGTGTGAGATATTGATCACTTCCAAACAGTGTTGGAATTTGATCCCTGTGATGACTTTCGTCAACATATCTACTGGGTTGTCTTAAGTGCCAATCTTCTGAAGTAGAATGTCTCCTTCATCTAATATCTCACGTATAAAGTGAAAGCGGACATCTATATGCTTTGTTCGAGAATGATACATTTGATTCTTGGCCAGATGAATTGCACTCTGACTGTCACAGTAAATGGTAACCTCTTGCTATTTAAAGTCCAAATCTGTTACCAGTCCTTGTAGCCAAATGGCTTCTTTCACAGCTTTTTTTACAGCCATGTATTCAGCCTCTGTGGATGACAGTGCATTTGTAGACTACAAAATAGATCGCCAACTAATTGGTCCACCAGCCATAGTGAACACATATCCAATTGTTGATCATCGTTTGTCAAGATCACCTGCATAGTCTGAGTCAACATATCCAGTTACTAGACTATCCTTACCCTTCTCGAACTTCAAACCGAGATCTATGGTTCCTAGAATGTATCGCAGAATCCATTTAGCCGCATGTCAATGTGTCTTTCCAGGATTATGCATATATCGGCTAACTAAGCTGACGGCCTAGGAGATATCAGGTCGTGTACACACCATAACATACATTAAGCTTCCTACAACACTTGCATACGGGACATTTTTCATATAGTCCCGCTCTTCATCATTTTTAGGAGACTACAATGCACTAAGTTTGAAATATGGGGCCATTGGAGTACTTACTGGCTTCGTCTTCAAGTCAATGTTGAAGCGTTGTAGTACTCTCTTCAGATACTGCTTCTGAGTGAGGTGAATTGTGCTTTTCACCCTGTCTCTGTTAATCTCCATCCCCAATATTTTTCGTGCTTCTCCTAGATCTTTCATTTCAAATTCTTGACTCAGCCGAGCCTTCAATCGATCTATCTCCACCTTGCTTTTACATGCAATCAACATGTCATCTACATATAAAAGTAAATATATGAAAGATCCATCTGCAAATTGTTTGAAATACACACAGTGATCGTATTGGCAACGAGTGTACTTCAAGTCAATCATGAAGCGGTCAAAACGTTTATACCACTGCTGAGGTGACTGCTTCAAACCATAGAAAGATTTCTTCAGATTGCAAACCAATTTTTCTTTACCAGCTTCTTTAAAACCTTCCGGTTGAGACATATAAATCTCCTCCTCCAGATCACCATGTAAGAAAGCCGTCTTCACGTCAAGCTGGGTTAACTCAAGATCATATTGTGCAACCAAAGCTAGCAATATCTGTATGGATGAATGTTTCACAACAGGAGAGAATACCTCACTATAGTCAATTCCCTCTGTCTGAGCGTAGCCCTTGGCTACCAATCTAGTTTTGAATCGCACCCCACTTTTAGCAGCTTGATCATCTTTCTGATTGAACACCCACTTACAACTAATTGACTTCTTACCTTTTGGAAGCGGCACAAACTTCCATGTTTGGTTCTTATGAAGAGACTGCATTTCCTCACTCATTGCATTTTTCCATTCAGTCTGTTCACTAGACTGTATGGCTTCTTTGTAAGTGGTTGGGATCTGATCTCCTTCAACTGGAAGTGCATACGTCACAAAGTCTGCATAACGTGCCGGTAATTGTTTCTCTCTTCTCGGCCTGCTTGTTGCAATTGATTCAAGTTGGCATGGAGATACTGTGACTGGACTATCAACCTCAAGTTGTCCCTGCTCTCCATTAGTAACTTCTGAATCTTTTGGAGTAGTAAACTCCACCTTCTGTGAATCACAAGGTGCTTCGCTATCATGACTGCCTTCATAGGAGTCTTTATGCTCATGTGATTTGAGCATCTCAGACTCATTCAAAGTAACATCTCTACTGACTATTACCTTCTTTGACTTTATGCACCAGAGTTTATACCCTTTTACACCAGTATTAAAGCCTAAGAATTTTGCTTTCTTAGCTCTAGGATCAAACTTACTTTCTTTAGCATGATAGTAAGCTGGACATCCAAAAATATGTAAAAATTCATAATCAGTAGCATGTGTACCTTTCCATATTTCAATGGGTGTCTTCTCGCCATTGGCAGCTGCGGGTAATCGGTTGATGAGGGGGCAGGCATACGTCACAGCTTCAGCCCAAAATTATTTACTGAATCCACCATCCAGTAACATACACCGTACTTTCTCTAGCAAAGTACGATTTATCCGTTCTGCCACACCGTTTTGTTGCGGTGTTTCTTGTACAGTGAAGTGTCTAACAATTCCCTCTTTCCGGCATATTTTCATGAAGGGGTCTAGAGTGTACTCACCTCCATTATCTGATCTGAGCCGCTTGATTTTCCTACCGGTTTGAGTCTCGATCATTTTCTTCCAATCAAGGAAGATCTTCAACACTTCATCTTTATGCTTCATCGTGTACACCCATATACGATGAGAATAATCATCAACAAATGTTACAAACGAGTGTTTACCTCCCAAAGATGCATTTTTGGTAGGTCCCCAAACATCGAAGTGCACATAATCAAGTATCCTCTGTGTACTATGAACTGCGGTTCCAAATTTGATCCGTGTCTGCTTCCCTAATACACAGTTTTCACAGAAAGACAACTTACCAGTCTTGGCACCTTTGAGTAAACCTTGCTTTACAATTGTTTGCAAAACTTTTTCTCCGACGTGTCCCATACGCATATGCCAAAATCTGGTTGTGTCAGCATCAGTTTCATCTAGCTTCTCCTAGACTATGGAAGCTCTTCCACTAACAGTACTCCCTTGCAAGAAGTACAAATTTCCTCGCCTTAAGCCCTTCATAGTCACCTGAATTCCCATTACCACCTTGAGAATTCCATCTTCTATAGTGATTCTGAATCCTTTTGAATCCAGAGTCCCAAGTGAGATAAGATTCTTCCGCAAGTCCGGAACATACTGAACTTCTGTCAAAATCCTGACAGTTCAATCCTTTTTCCAATGTCCTTTGTTGTGACAAAAGGCACATTCGTCTTTGGCGAGTTTGCTACTGACTGATGAACCATGTGATGTGGCCCGTGTTCTCGATTGAGAATCCTTCTTCTTTCTTGGATTCCTTGACTGTGGTCTCCCTCTTGCTATTAAGGCTTCATTTGATGTATTTAGCTGTACCTCTTTATCTTTTCTACAGTACTCATTGCTTATCAAAACACTAGATATATCGTTAAAACTAATCTTTTCCTTCCCATACAAAAGTGTGGTAATCAAATGTTCATATGTATCGGGCAAGGAATTTAACAAAAGTAAAGCCTTATCTTCATCTTGGATTTCTACATCCAAGTTTAGCAAGTCAACAAGTATCTGATTGTAACTATTGAAATGTTCGGACATAGAAATACCTTCTCGTAATTGGAATCTGAAAAGTTTATTCTTCAGGTACAAACGACTTTCAATACTTTTTGTCAAGTATTTTTCTTCCAATTTCCACCAAAGTTCGCTTGCTTTTGTCTCTCTCATGACAAAATATTTCTGATCTTTGGCAAGACACAAACGGATTGTACCACAAGCTTGTCGATTAAGCTTGTCCCAATCCCTATCCGTCATGTCCTTCGATTTCTCTTCCAACGTAATATCCAACTCTTGTTGGATCAAAACGTCCATAACTTCACATTGCCACATGCCAAAATTATTAGTTCCATCGAACTTTTCAGCTTCAAATTTGGCATTTGACACCAAAGACCTACGCCCAGAGCTGCTAGCATTTTCAGAACTCCTAACACTTGCAATTTCTCCTTCTGATTCCATCTTGGAATATTAATATTTCTAAAAAATGAATTTCAAAATTCTAACCATACGGATGAGTCCGGAATGATCCAAATAGTTAGAAACTACTATTGGATCGTCGAAATCGGACTTCGGATGGCTTAGATCAAGCCCAAAAATGGATCTGAATTTTGAATGGTCTAGATCGATTTGAAACAGCAGCTGGAGCGCGTGGGGAGCGTGGGGGTGCATGAGAGCGTGTCTTTCACTCGTCTTCTTCCTCTGGAGCACTTAGGGGCGCTTGGGCACGTGTACAACACTCGTCTTCAACCTCTGGATGACTGTAAGTGCGTGTAACACACCTTCCGACCTTCTCGGAGCGCGTGTGAGCTTCTCCGACCTCTGTTTTCGATGCCGTTTGTTGCAACGTCTTCTTCTTGTCGAGACGAACCTCTTGGTGTGATCAAAAGTTGGTTTTGAGCAACTTGAATTTTCTGGCTAGCACAAAACCGAAGTTCTGATACCAATTGTTGTACCAAAACCACCCAGAAACACACCTAAACATAAGATAGAGACAATATATAAGTGGTTCGGCAATTTGCTTACGTCCACTGAGCAGAAACAATATATTTCAAAGTGTTTGTACAAAATTTACAAACTTGAACCAGACTATCTCTCTATCTCACAAATGACTTCTTTTTGGTATTTCACACACTTAATTCGTTACAACTGATCTCTTTTTATAGGAGAAATCTCAGGAGACAAACAACCATCATTATTAACAATTGAGGGGCTGCTGCTTGACATTGGAAGAGTTACAGCTTGACAAGCTTGATATTGGATAGAGTGCAGCAACTATCCAAGACATTTGAGGGGCTGCTGAAATTACATTCACACTTGGGTTGATATTAAACAATACGTGATTGGGTGCTTGGAACCCCCGAGGTTGGTATCATTCTGTCTATTCTTTGATCGTATAATGTGAAAAAGTCTGTTTCCTACACAGTGACCATTTTTCCTGCAATTTCAGGGCACTTGGGTTTCCATGGGAGAATACTCTGATGGTTCATACAATGTACCAGCCAGACTCATTTATTCATTCCCTGTCACCTGTCGCAATGGAGAGTGGACGATAGTCTAAGGTAATTTTCATCATGCACTACTAATTGTTTTTTTGGTGGGGGGGTGTTCTTCGTGCTGCTTCTTTGATAGATAAATCTGGTTCATATTGCGTTGTACTTGTAGGGAAAAATTCACGGCTTTGATCAGCACCAAACTATTTTTTTTAATGAGTATATCAGCACCAAACTATTAAAGAATAGATTATTTACATTATTTGTTAATCTTCAGTCCAGGATTCTCTTGGAGAATTGAACCTGTTTCTTGACTCTTGTTGTCTTCTATCTGCCCAGGACTTTCAATCGATGAATACTCGAGGAAGAAGCTGGACTTGACAGTAGAGGATTGGCCATTGAAGTAGCTGGAGTTTTGAATAATGCCATTGTAAAAGATTTTAGAGACAAATGATGATTGGCCAAAGCATTACGTGGTTCATGCCAGGGAAACGACTTGACATTGGAAAGTGAGGTTTTTTAACTCATTATCAACACATATTTGAGCAAAGTGTGATCACGATAGGATAAATGTTACATACATATCATCCATTAATATATATTGTACACTAGCTTAGCACGAGACGACGACTTGACTATTTTAAAGTTAAACATATACATATGGTTCCCAACCAACTCATCCAAGACTAATATTGTGGAGACGACTTGACATGGGAAAGTGAGGTTTTTTAACTCCTTATCAACATATATCCAAGCAAGTGTGACCACGATAGGATAAATGTTACGTACATATAATCCATTAATATATATTGTACGCTAGCTTAGCATGAGACGACGACTTGACTAATTTAAAGTTAAACATATATATGGTCTCTTGCTAACTCATCCAAGACTAATGTTGTTATTTAGAGACAAATGATGATTGGCCAGAACATTATGTGGTTCATGCAATGCCGACCATTACTTTTACAAGCCTTCAGTGCAACAGAGACGACTTGACATGGGCAAGTGAGGTTTTTTAACTTCTTATCAACATATATCCAAGCGAAGTATGACCACGATAGGATAAATGTTTTGTACGTATCATCCATTAATACATATTGTACGCTAGCTTAGCACGAGACGACCACTTGACTAATTTAAAGTTAAAAATATATATGGTCCCGTGCCAACTCGTCCAAGACTAATGTTGTTATTTAGAAACAAATGATGATTGGCCAAAACATTACGTGGTTCATGCAACGCCGACCATTACTTTCACAAGCCTTCAATACAACGGAGACGACTTGACATGAGAAAGTGAGGTTTTTTAACTCTTTAGCAACATATATCCAAGCGAAGTGTGACCACAATAAGATAAATGTTTTTTTTTTTAATTTCAACTTTAGAAAAATATTGTGAAAATTTTCTAAAGTTTTTTAAAGCGAAGTGTCGCGTAGTAATTAGGAATAAA
Organism: Cyclocarya paliurus; assembly: GCA_029856935.1. Taxonomy (NCBI): domain Eukaryota; kingdom Viridiplantae; phylum Streptophyta; class Magnoliopsida; order Fagales; family Juglandaceae; genus Cyclocarya; species Cyclocarya paliurus. The sequence continues at coordinate 10,188,041 of CM056954.1, read as the reverse complement.
TTCCTAGATCGTCTCCACATGGAAAGTGCTTAAAAATCAAACTCGTGTAAAATGGTGGAAATAGTTACAATGAGAGAATAAAAATAAAAATGATGATATGTGCAATGAATGTGAGAGTGCAATGGAAATGAAAATTTACTAGTCATGGACTAGATTCATGTTTGTTGATTTTGAGTGGATGATGAAAAGTAAAAAAAAATTAAAATACAAGACAATAAATTAAAATTGCTAGAAATTAAATAACTGAAATGTACATGGACAATAAAATTTAAATGACATAAAAGTAAATTGCAAAAATTAAAGGTCCAGGAAAATTAAATGACAATAATTAAAATTGCAGGAAATTAAAAGTGCGAGGAAATTAAATGACGGTAATTTAAATTGCAAGAAAGTAAAATTGCGAGAAATGTAAATGACAGTAATTTAAATTGCAGGAAATTAAAAGTGCGAGAAAATTAAATGACAGTAATTTAGATTGCAGGAAATTAAAAGTGCGAGAAAATTAAATGACATAAATTTAAATTGCAGGAAATTAAAAGTGCGAGGAAATTAAATGACATAAATTTAAATTGCAGGAAACTAAAAGTGCGAGAAAATTAAATGACAGTAATTCGAAATTAAATAAAAACAAAACTTGTACGGAATAAACTCGATATTTGGAAATGGAGACTGTGTTCTCCAACCCAAAAATCTGAACTTCCAATTAATGTAACCTCTCAAAAATAAAATGGACTCTCAACATTGATAAAAAAGGACTGAAAATTTACTCACTAAACAAACTCAAAACTGAAAATAAAGACTTACAAAAATAAAATTTACTGAGCCATACATTGAAACTGACTGATGAATAAATCACATGAAATTAAAAATTAAACTCAGAAAAAAATAAAAACTGACTGCAAAAATTCACTCACTATTTTTTCTGAATTTTAACTCTAAATTCACACTAAAAATATTCTAACATCTGACAACTCATTGACACTCTAACTCTAGACTCACTGACACTCTAAGGGGAGGTTTGGGGAGTGAGATGAAAATTTTATGTTTTGTTTTAGAGTTTAAAATATTATTTTTTAGTTTTGAAATTTGAAAAAGTTGAATTGAGATTTGAAAAAGTTGAATTGTTTATTATATTTTGTATATGGATTTAAAAAAGGTGTAATGATGAGTTGAAATGAGATGAAAATTTTTGAGAATTCTCATGTCCCAAACCAGCCCTAACTCTCTAACATCTGCTCGCCCCCTAACTCCGTCTACTTACAAGCCTTATATAGGCATCATAAGTCACTGTACTGTGCTTATTCGTCCGTGATGCCAGCTGCAGATTGTCCCCTACCCCATTACTTTTGCCGTGCGTCTGTGATAAGAGAATATTTTTTTTTTTGCTTTTCGTTTACTTTACACCCTGCATGCACTTTATTTTTTTCTTTCTTTTTTCTTTTTCATCCACTCGGTTCACTCCTCTCTTTTTCTCTTCTCTTTTTATTTTTTCTTTTTCCGGTTGCTGCATTCTTTCTCTTCTCTTTTATTTTTCTTCACTTTGTCTTCTTTCAGTGTGATATGCCGTGCGTTGCTGTTCTTTGAAAAGGACCCAGCTGTTCGCGGACCCAGCTGTTCGCGTGAATGAACTCTCATCTGCATGCTCTCAACCCCATCTAGCAGCACCCGAAGGACAAGTAGCACCCGAAGGATAACTCTCCTGAAACGGTGCTGCCGTGTGCTTGGTGAATGCAGTGGTGCTGTGGGATAGTTGGAGTGGTGCTTCGTGGCTTCGGAGCTGATCACCGGCGTCGTCTGGTGTTGCTGGTGGTCGGCGGAGGTGCAGCGAACCCATCCCGGTTTCAGAAATGGAGATTGGTGTGGCCGGTGCATGCGGTGGTGCTTCGTGGAGTTGGACGTGTATTTGGCCATGCGTGGTGGTGGAGAAGTGATCGCCGGCATCGTCTGGTGTTGCTGGTGGCTGCAGGTGGGCGGAGGGGCAGTTGCCGAACGCATGCATGGCGTGGAGAGACGCAGAGATGGCGGATGTCGCGAGGTTGAAGACGAGGCAAACGGCACGTCGTTCTTGCCAAACGACATGTCGTTTTCCTCAGACGACAGAAACGACCAACGTTCAAAACGACATGTCGTTTTTCATAAACGACATGTCGTTTAGGACCTGTGCAGAAAAAATAAAAAAATAAAATAAAATAAAATAAAATAAACTAAAACGAAAAAAATAAAAAAATAAAAAATAAAATAAAATTAGAAAAAGAAAATAATTAATTAATTAAAAATTAAACAAAAACTAAACTAGAATATTAAAAATGTGTTGTGCATGTGAGACAATAAAATCAAATTAAATCACAAGTTATAAAATATAAGCATAAACTATGCTTTTAATCAATTTAAATCACAACTTGGATTTATTGCCTCTTGATCATTTTTCTATCTAAAATCAATGATAATATGATAAAACAATTAAAAATACATTGATTTTAACTATATAAATTATGCAATAATGCAGCTCAATCATATATCAGCACCAAACTATTAAAGAATAGATTATTTACATTATTTGTTAATCTTCAGTCCAGGATTCTCTTGGAGAATTGAACCTGTTTCTTGACTCTTGTTGTCTTCTATCTGCCCAGGACTTTCAATCGATGAATACTCGAGGAAGAAGCTGGACTTGACAGTAGAGGATTGGCCATTGAAGTAGCTGGAGTTTTGAATAATGCCATTGTAAAGGATTTTAGAGACAAATGATGATTGGCCAAAGCATTACGTGGTTCATGCCAGGGAAATGACTTGACATTGGAAAGTGAGGTTTTTTAACTCATTATCCACACATATTTGAGCAAAGTGTGATCACGATAGGATAAATGTTACATACATATCATCCATTAATATATATTGTACACTAGCTTAGCACGAGACGACGACTTGACTATTTTAAAGTTAAACATATATATATGGTTCCCAACCAACTCATCCAAGACTAATGTTGTGGAGACGACTTGACATGGGAAAGTGAGGTTTTTTAACTCCTTATCAACATATATCCAAGCAAGTGTGACCACGATAGGATAAATGTTACGTACATATAATCCATTAATATATATTGTACGCTAGCTTAGCATGAGACGACGACTTGACTAATTTAAAGTTAAACATATATATGGTCTCTTGCTAACTCATCCAAGACTAATGTTGTTATTTAGAGACAAATGATGATTGGCCAAAACATTATGTGGTTCATGCAATGCCGACCATTACTTTTACAAGCCTTCAGTGCAACGGAGACGACTTGACATGGGCAAGTGAGGTTTTTTAACTTCTTATCAACATATATCCAAGCGAAGTATGATCACGATAGGATAAATGTTTTGTACGTATCATCCATTAATACATATTGTACGCTAGCTTAGCACGAGACGACCACTTGACTAATTTAAAGTTAAAAATATATATGGTCCCGTGCCAACTCGTCCAAGACTAATGTTGTTATTTAGAAACAAATGATGATTGGCCAAAACATTACGTGGTTCATGCAACGCCGACCATTACTTTCACAAGCCTTCAATACAACGGAGACGACTTGACATGGGAAAGTGAGGTTTTTTAACTCTTTAGCAACATATATCCAAGCGAAGTGTGACCACAATAAGATAAATGTTTTTTTTTTAATTTCAACTTTAGAAAAATATTGTGAAAATTTTCTAAAGTTTTTACCAATGAATTTTATCGTCGGGAAAGGTGACTTTCCTTGTAATTAAATATGTTTAATTAAAAAATAAATTTACATAATATAATTTTAAAAATATATATGTTCAACTTAAAAAACTGAGAAAAAAATCATGTTAACAAGAAGAATTTTTAAAACAATTATCTTTAATTTTGTTTAAAAACCGGTTTAACTAAAATATTATAAAAACCTCTTTACCTAAACAATTCTCCCTCGCGCTGGTTTGTTTTATTCTAGTTTTTAAAATTTTGTATATATTTTATATTTTTCAATATTTTAACTTAAAAAATAGAATTTTAATTTTGAAAATACATTAACTAGAAAATTATATAAAAGATCATTTTAACTCAAAACTTCTCCACCTTGCAGAGTTTTCTTTTTCTTTATTTTAGAATTTATTTAATATTTATAAAGTATTTTTAGGCTTTACTTAAGTAGTTTTTGTATTTTAAATTTTTAGTGAAACTGTATTTTCAGAATTTTCTTATTTACACAGATTTTTTTAAAATTAATTAAACTGATTTTCTAAATGTTTTTTTAAACAACCTATTTTTATAAGAAATTTTAGTTAAAACGACTTTTCACATATTTTTTAGATAACGATGTTTTTATAATTTTTTTAGTTAAACCAGTTTTCGTTTTAAAAAATCAGCTAAACATTTTTCTTTTTGAATTTTTTAATTAAAATGATTTTTTTTTTAAGTTGAACAGATTTTTAAAAACGATTTTTATTTAAATCTATTCTTTAACTTAAACATATTCTTAATAATATTTTTTAATTTAAATAATATTTTAAATTGAAATGAAAAAAATTAATAGGAACGGCACAAGTTAACTTTTGATTTGCTGACAAGTGTCACTTGTAAAAGGCTTCGTCAACTGACGAACGGTCTTTTTTTATGTAAGTGGCCAATTGCAAAATTTTAGAATCTGTATGAATGTTACAAGTTGAAAAAGAGCATGCTATTCATTTATTTTTTCATCATCTTATCATCATTTTACTTGTGAATATATTATTGAATGTTATATTATAAAATGATGAGTAGAATTTTTTATTGAAAAACTCTGATAATAATATTAAGTAGTACTTTTTCTTGTAAGTTGTAAGTGTGAATTCATACTTCATTCAGAGCTTCTTTAGTTAATTCGTCGTATTTCCTAAGAAGTAAATACTTTATGTTTTTATTTAGATGCAAATGATGATTGGCTAAATCATTACGTAGCTCATGTGACGCACAAGCCTTCAATTCCACGGAAACGACTTGACTTACAAGATAGGAAATGAGAGGTCTTACGTACACATGTCAACCATTATTAATATTGTAAGCTAGCTTAGCATGGGACGACGACTTGACTAATTTATACATATGGTCCTAAGAAAATTTTAGATAATGGGTTTATCGTGCACTTTCTTGTTTTATTGACGATGTTTATCTTAAGATTTCAAAATTTTGCATCCAATTCGTAATTTAATAAAAATACCGTTAGTCAGTTAATAAGGCCTCGTTTGATTATATAGATAAGATGAGATAAAAATTTAAAGTTGATTTAATTATATTTTTATAATGTAATTTTTTAATATTATTTTTGTTTTGAATATTTTAAAATGTTTAATTATTTATTATATTTTGTATGACAACTTGAAAAAATTGTAATGATTATATAAGATAAGATGAGTATAAATAAAACTTTTTGTGAGTGCACGTGACACGTGTCAGCAAATCAATTAATAGAGATGACCCCTATCATCTTTATTAAATTTTTTTTAATTTCAACTTTAGATAAATATTGTGAAAATAAGTTTAATTAAAAAAATAAATTTAACTAAATATAATTTTAAAAATATATATGTTAAAAAACTGAGAAAAAACCACTTTAACAAGAAGAATTTTTAAAAAAATTATCTTTAATTTAAAAAAAAAAACCGGTTTAACCAAAATATTATAAAAACCTCTTTACCTAAACAAGGCTTAAAAATTTATTTTCACAAAAAATTATTTAAAAAATCTAGGTCGAACTTTAAATTAAGAATTAAAGAAAATATGTTTAATTCATTTAACTAATAAAATTTTGTAAATAAGAAAATCCTATAAGTCAATTTAAATAAAATTAAAAATACAATTTTTTTTTAACTAAAGCCTAAGAAAACACTTCCAAAATATTAAATAAATTCTAAACTTAAAAACAATTCTCCCTCGCGCAGGTTTGTTTTATTCTAGTTTTTAAAATTTTGAATTTATTTTATAGTTTTCAATATTTTAACTTAAAAAATAGAATTCTTTGAAAATACATTAACTAGAAAATTATATAAAAAATCATTTTAACTCAAAACTTCTCCACCGTGCAAAGTTTTCTTTTTCTTTATTTTAACTCAAAATCATTTTAACATATGGTCCCCTGCCAACTCATCCAAGACTAATTTAAATACATCACATGCTCGTTGAGTGAATGAAATCATCTAAAATTCCTTTCCTCCATTTCTTTTCTGATCTCTTGATCTCTCCCCAGCTCCAATATTTTAGACAATGGGTTTATCCTTTCCTCTCATCATCTTGATCATGCGCTTTCTTGTTTCATTGATGATGTTTTATCATATACTTGCTACCTCTTCTTCTGGTGTGCAGCCCCTGTGCCATGATGATGAGAGATTTGCCTTGTTGCAGTTCAAGGATAGCTTCACCATCAATCGGTCCGCATCCAGAAATCCCTCTGCTTATCCGAAGGTTTCATCGTGGAAGCCTGATCAAATCAGTGATTGCTGCAAGTGGGATGGTGTAGAGTGCAATAAGGACACTGGTCATGTCATCAGCCTCGATCTCAGTAGCAGCTGTCTTAAAGGTTTTCTCAACTCCAATAGCAGCCTCTTCCGCCTTGCTCACCTCCAAAACCTCAATCTGGGCGACAATCACTTTAAGCGTTCTCCACTCCCAACTAGTTTTAGGCTGCTTTCAAGGCTAACAAATCTCAGCCTCTCTTACTCTGTATTTTCTGGCCAAATCCCCGCAGAAATTTTAGAGCTCTCCAAGTTAGTTTTCTTGGATCTCTCAAATAATCCGTTGTTGAAGCTCCAAAAATCTGGCCTAAGAGTTATAGCTCAAAACCTCACAAACTTGGAAGTACTATCTCTTGATCAAGTTAACATATCATCCAACGTTCCCAATATCTTGGCAAACTTATCTTCTTTAACAAATCTATCTCTAAGCGAGTGTGACCTGCATGGTGAGTTTCCCGTGGGAATTTTCCATCTACCTAATCTTCAGCTTCTTGATCTCTCATATAATCCGTTGTTGAAGCTCCACAAATCTGGCTTAAGAGTTATAGCTCAAAACCTCACCAACTTGAAAGTTCTATCTCTTGACCAGGTTGACATATCACCCAACGTTCCCAATATCTTGGCAAACTTATCTTCTTTAATAGTTCTATCTCTAAGCGAGTGTGACCTGCATGGTGAGTTTCCAGTGGGAATTTTCCATCTACCTAAGCTTTGGTTGCTTGGTATAAAGATCAATGAAAACCTCAAGGGCAATATCCCAGAATTTCACAGAACCAGCCCCCTAAAAGTTTTGATACTTCATGACACGAGCTTCTATGGTGAGATACCAAATTCGATTGGTCACCTCAAGTCCTTGGTTGAATTTACCGCGTATAATTGCAATTTCTCGGGAGAAATACCATCTTCACTGGGTAACCTTACCAATCTAATTGATTTAGATCTTCAATCAAATAGGTTGCACGGTTCAATTCCACAGTCAATATCAAGGCTTGTAAATCTTGAAACTCTGCGTCTCGATGATAACTATTTCAGTGGCAGGGTGGAGTTCGAGTTGTTTCTGAGACTCGGAAAGCTAGACGTATTGCAGTTATCTGGAAACAATATTTCATTGCTTACAAATCCGAGTACCAACTCAACTTTTCCAAAATTTAGTATATTATTACTAGCTCATTGTGACTTGCATGAGTTCCCAGAGTTTCTAAGGAACCAAGATCAGTTGGAGCTATTAGACCTTGGCGGAAACAAAATTTATGGCCAAGTTCCCAAATGGATGGGGAACGTAAGTACAGAAACTCTTTGGGGTTTATATCTGAACCACAACTTTCTCACCGGTTTCGACCAACTTCCAGTTGCACTCCCCTACATTAATCTAAAGCATCTGATGCTTGATTCTAACGTGCTTCAAGGGTCAGTGCTAATCCCACCTCCTTCCATTGCTTTCTATACGGTCTCAAGCAACAGACTGACCGGAGAAATTCCACATTTGTTTTGCAATCTAAGTTTAATAATTGAGCTCGATTTGTCAAGCAACAACTTGGGTGGCAATCTTCCTCAATGTTTAGGCAACTTAAGTGCTTCTCTCACAAAATTGGATCTACACAACAATAGCTTTCATGGAACCATTCCTCGGATCTGCGGTGAAGCAAACGAATTGATGATGATTGATTTCAGCGAAAATCATTTACAGGGGCGTGTACCGAGATCATTGGCAGATTGTACCAAGCTTGAAGCTGTTAATCTTGGTAACAATCAGATAAGTGATATTTTTCCTTCCTGGTTGGGCATTCTTCCAGAGTTGAGGATTCTCATTTTGAGATCTAATGAACTCTATGGTACAATTGGAAGTTCTGATAGCAATTTCGATTTCTCGAAATTGCACATCATTGACCTCTCAAATAATGATCTTACTGGCAAGTTGCCCTCTGAACACTTCCAAAATTGGAAAGCCATGCAAATCGTCGATGCCGAGACCTTAAAGTACATGGAGGAAAACCAAACTCTAGTGACACTTGCAGGAACTCGAATGAGCCATACCTACTCTTACTCAATGACAATGACGAACAAAGGCACGGAGATTATGTATGGAAAAGTCTCAAATTTGTTCATAGCTATTGATCTCTCGAGAAATAGATTTGAAGGTGAAATTCCAGAAGTGGTAAGGCATCTAAAAGGACTTAATTTGCTCAACCTTTCCCACAACTTTCTCACAGGTCCTATTCCATTCACATTGGCAAACTTGACAAGGCTAGAGTCATTGGATCTATCTCAAAACAAGTTGTCTGGTGTGATCCCTCCGCAATTAACAGAACTCACTTTCCTTGCACGCTTTAATGTCTCCCATAATCACTTGACAGGACCTATACCACAAGGGAAACAATTCGACATATTCGACAACAGTTCGTTTAGTGAGAACCCTGAATTATGCGGAAGTCCTTTGTCAAAGAAATGTGGGAATCCTGAGGACTCATTGCCTCCTTCAAGCCACAACTCAGAATTCTCATTTGAATTTGGTTGGAAAGTAGTCACAATTGGATATGGATGTGGATTCGTGTTTGGAGCTGTGTCTGGGCAAATCGTAATCACAAAGAAGTATGGTTGGTTTATGAAGACGTTTGCAACTGGGCAGCCGAACCGAAGAAGGGTGAATTGGAGGGGCCGCAAAAATTAAATATAAGAATGTTTCCATGCACAATGTCTGTAGTACGTACTATTATTGTGGCTTTACTTTTGTTTTTATGTTTTTCCCCCCTCTTTTAGATGTTGTATGTATAGGGTGTTTGTACTGAAAGGAATCTGTTGTATTTGCTGCTCTCAATAAAATAAGTGTTTTGAAAGAAAATTAATTACAGAGATTTATGGCAGTGAAAGCATAGATGCCCTGCTCTGGTGTATTTCCATTCCAATTTACACTTGAGTTCTGTATACAAGGAGAGAATTTCAAACACATATATCTAAGATAAGATTTTTATCTAAGATAAGATAAAGAGTAGTAGTCTGGTAATCTGGAGAACTAAACTTCACATTCATCTTCATCTTGAGCTACTACTACTATTCTCTGCTGGCCCTTGTCTGGACCTCCTCCATTCACAGATATTTGGACTTGCTCATATGCGTTCATACCCCTAAAACAAAAACGCCTAAAAAAGCTATAAAAAGAAGTTATGAAATTCATTAATGTTTCACAACATCTTTGTTACTTGATTAATTAAATTGGGGAAGAGAACTAATTTTCTCTTAACCCAACAGAAGACTTGAGAAAAAGATAAAAATAATTAGGGGTGAGTGAAGGGGAACTGACTTGCTCAATGTCTCGCTCATGTCTCCCATGGCTAGTAGGATCTACCATTCCATCTAAAAATATCGTAAGGAAGGCGACGAGGACGAAGCTCAAGCAATAACTGCATCAGGCCATAACGTGGGGGCGACTCGTGCCCTAGTCTTCATAGATGCATATGCTATGCTTTCTTCTCCTCCTTTTGGCCTAAATTACCAACTACCCTCAAAATAAAGATTGCCAAATGAGGAACAAATGGAAAAAACAAATCACCACTAGAGATTCAAATATCAAATATCACCGACAGATTCAATTGAGTATCCTGTCTATTCGTAAAAAGAAAGAGATTTATCGAGGAGTTTCTTTGTTTCCGTGAAGCAGATCTGTGTTTTATCTACTCCGTTGAATTTGTAGCATCAAAATTTGATCTGTACACTGCATCATTGCTTATTAACTGCCGATTCATGGATATCATGTCACTTGCAAATGTATATAAAGAAAATCATAGAGAGTGCATATTGAAGAAAAAAAAATTACTGCTCATATATGGAACTCTGTTGAATGGAAACTCGCATCTGGAATATCACTTCTAGTCCGTCTACAATACTGTTGTCCAGCAGAAATTAATACCTTAAAGCATCCGCATCTGCATCTCTAAAACCCTGTTATCCCTAAAATATAGAGATATTATTTAGGGGAAGTGCCAAAAGGGGCTCCCATCCGGATCCCTAAAATAAAGATCTCATTTAGGGGCTCCCATACCTCTGCCTCAGCTTTGTCTTTGCAAATCTATAAATATGAAAAGACAGGGATCTGCATTAAAACTTTTCATCAAACTAAAATAAAACACATCAAAATAAATAATTGATTGTTACTAACCAGATCCAGTGATCGTTCACCGTTATTATATAGAAGTGAAAATGACAAGTAATCCTTCTCAGGCGCAAATATCGTCTAAAAACAGCCTGTAAAAAGTTGCACATAGAAGTTAGTTCATCCCAGCTTTGGGAAACGAAATTCTCCACGAATTATTTCTAAAGAAATGATTTGATGATTTTTTTTTTTTTATGAAGGAGGACGGCACCTCCGAAAATTGTGGTTACAAGGTACTATATATTGCTTTTAATTACACTTCCATGAACAGAACAACCAAGCTGAAAGAAAAAACTGGGACTCGAACGAAACTCATCGACATTCCTATTTCTGGAGCCTAGATAGAAAAGCCATCACGTGTGAAAAAAAAAACCCACCTGAAAATCTGGGACTCAAAAACACCCAACCAAAAGAACTACACCCGCATGGCAGGTAAACCTGCTTTACCAATCTGCAAGAGGCCCCTAATATGTGATGGAATAGCAGATGAATCCATCCACAAGCATGAAAAACCATCAGCCCCTAACTTTGCCAAACCATCCACCACAGCATTCCCCTATCTGAAAACATCTTTTATCCTGTAAGAAAAACCAGCAAGCAACACAACAATCTCCTCCCAAAACTCTTGTAATTTCCAAATGCCACTGCTACCATTACGTAGCCATTTAATCAGAATAGCATAATCAAATTCAATTTCTACACACCTCAATCCCAACTGAGCAGAATGTCGTAATCCATATAACAGTGCCATTAATTCATTATTGTTATTCGTACCAGGCTCTAGTCTTTCAGCAAAAGCAAGAATGAGTTCCCCCTATCGTTCCTTATAATACCTCCTGCACCTGAAAGACCAGGATTACCTTTACTACATCCATCTGAGTTAAGCTTACACCACCCAAGATTTGGTTTCTGCCAAACAATCTCGGCTTCCTCTTAATATTATATTTTATGGTCAAGCCTAAATCTTCCACAATACATTCATCATCAGCATGCCATTCCTTCACAACCTTTATTTTAAGACCCACCCACAAAATCCAATAAAGGACTTTCCTCCAAACCGACTCTAGATTTTCAACCTTTCCCTCCATGCAAACTGTTCAGCGCTAAGCCATAATTGCCAAGTGATAATCGAAGGAATTAAGCCAAACAACATACATCTTATCTTGGATCTCCTGGTCCTTCTAAACCAAAGCTCAATTTTTTGCCTCCAACTTCCGTTTCGATCATATCACATTCCCAACCGTCCAAAAATTCTTTTCCAGATTGCAGAGGCCATTTCACCTTCCGCCAACACATGGTTCTGGTCTTCATATGCCCCTATTGAACAGCACACACATTTGGAAACAATAGGCAAACCAATACTGCGAAGCTTGTCATCAACCGATAATCCCTTGTGCATGGCATGCAACATAGTAGTAGAGATTTTCTTTGGAAGAGCTGGATGCCAAACCCACTTCATCCAAGGTACCTCCAGGGCCTTTTCCCTGATACAGTACTCCCAAGCGCTACTCACTGAGAAGGAACCTTTTTTTGTCCCTTCCCAGAAAATTTTGTCAAGACCCTACTTACAGTTGTTGAGCTTGGCTAAGACTTCCAAAGTTGCCTCATGGCCAATAAGAGAAATTAGCAACTCTTCATTCCAACCAGTTTCTGATTTAACCTCCTGTAAGGTTAACTTTGGAGAGGCGATATTGACTCTATTCAACCCCAATGGCTCCAATTCAGACCATTTGTCCCACCAAAAGGAAACCTTCCCATCTTTTACCTTCCATCTTGAGTGCTTTAAAACCACTGGCACGCTAGTAAATGAACTGGAATACTAGAAAGAACATGCCTGAGTAACAATACTCTGGCTTCCTTAGACAACAACCGAGCTTTCCAGCCTTCAATTTTCCCTTTTATCTTCCTCAGAAATTCTTCCAAGTACCTTGTTAACAATCTACCTGTAATGATAGAGACCCCTAAATATTTAAAGGGGAGGTTTCCTTGAACAAAGCCTGTAATCCGTAGACTTTACCTTCTTCTAGCAGCCTGAATCTTATCAGAGAAATAAATAGCAGTTTTTGCTTTACTCACTACCTGCCCTGCCCACACTTCATACATCTTTAGACACTCCATAATAGCCTTTAAGGATTTTTTCCCACCATTAGCGAAAATCACCACATCATCAGCATATAAAAGATGAGAAATTAAAGGAGATCCCCATGGGTGGGAGAAGCTACCAATAGATCCTTTTTCATATTTTTCCTTCAACAATCTAGAAAGAAACTCTTCTGCTAAAATAAAGAGACATGGCGATAATAGATCACTGTGCCGAAGACCCCTACCTCCTTTATAGAAACCCTTAACAGGACCATTCATCACTATCAAGTACCAAACTGAAGTGACACACTGTTCTACCAAACTGCAAACATCAGGAGAAAAACCAAAAGCCGCCAAAATATTAAGCAGCAAGTCCCAGTTCAGGCTATCATATGCGTTGGCAAAATCCACCTTAATCAAAACGTTATTTACTCTCACCTGTTTGTTTAAACTATGCATAAGTTCTTGTGTTAAGCTTACATTTTCCAAGATACTTCGTCCAGGTATAAATGCCCCTTTTTCCCTAGAGACAAGTCTAGACATCAAAGGAGTGAACCTCTTCACTAATAACTTAGAACAAACCTTGTAAATTACTGAACACAGGCTGATTGGTCTGAAGTTATCAAACCCTGTTGGATTGGGCACTTTCAGAATGAGAACCACATAAGACGTAGTATAACATCTAGGCAACACATTACCTCTAAAGAAATCCCAAATTGCATCCACTACATCTGTCTTCAATTGGAATTGAGAACATAACCTCTTTAATATCTTGGATAGAAGGAAGCTCATAGATTTTATTATTATCAGCCTCTGTGATGTCTTTATTAATCCATAAGGATAGATCCGGGTCCTCAGCAACTGGACGAGCTTCCGTGAAATTTTTTAAATGCTCAACAGCTCCCTCATGCACTGCTTTTGGCGAAGAGAAATTTTGACCATCCCTCAGCCGCATTGAACCCACAAAATTAAAATCTCGCCTAGCCAAAGCACGATAAAAACTCATATTCACCTCACCCTTGTCAGCCCAATTATATTTAGTAATCTGTGTTAGCCTCATTTCTTCTCTTCGAAGCCACAGATCCAGTTCTATTTTTGTCGCAAGTAGAGCATCCACATCCTCCTCTGAATTCGTACTTTGAAGATTCTGATCAAGTGCTTCAATCTCCCGCTCTAACATGTTTATATGATTATGAGTCCATCCAAAAACCTGTTTGTTCCAAATCCTTAAGGCCACCCTCATTTTCTTAAGTTTCCCCGCCAATTTCCATAGCCCACTCCCATCAACCTGTTCTTCCCAAACTTGTTTCACACACCTCTGAAAATCTTCATGCAAGTCCACATTTGTTGAAACATAAAATAAGATAGTCCATAACGTTCAGAAGGCTTTTCCATCCATACCACCATGGGTGCATGATCCGAGGAGGTTCGAGATAAATATTTCATACAAGCTCTAGGGAAACAATCAAAGCACATAGTATTTACCAGAGTTCTATCCAAACGAGACCAACTTCTAGTCCAATCTCCATGCCCATTACACCAAGACATAGGCCCTCCTGTGAAAGACATCTCTTGTAAACAATTAACATCAACAAAAGAATTAAACTCCCCCTTAGCCACCATTGATCTTGGCCTTCCACCTATACGCTCTGAATCCATTCTAATAACGTTGAAATCCCCAACAACAACCCATGCAACATTATTTGTAACCAAATCTGAAAGATCATGCATATACGAAGGAGATCAAAACACGCTTATCATTTTCCATCACCGAAACAGTTATGTGTTGCTTAGACTTCACCATAAAGGGTTGAATTCCATTCTCCCATAACAGCCACAATTTCCCTCCCTCCAAACTATTATCCGAACTAAAAGGTTCTGCTAAGCACACTAACTTTGGCTTAAATGTTCGCATCAGCTTTTTAAGCCTCTGGTTCGAGGACCTCAGTCCTCGAATGTTCCAAAACATATAGTTGCACTTCATAAATTAAGGCGAGAGGATTTGCTAGGAACCCGATTAGAACTTCTAGATTTAAGAACTTTCTTTTGTTGGCCATTAGTCTCAGAATCCGAAGGCCAATCTTTCATTTTTCCCTTATTTTCTTCGGCACTTTGTGCTTCAGATTTTGAAACTGAACCAGAAGCCCCATCTCTGCCCTCATCTTCTCCAACATCATCATCCTCCTCACTACTATTATTTTCTCCTTCCTGCTGTGATTCAATCCCATCCCCAGATAAAAGCCCAACTAGTTCGTCAATGTTTCCAACAACATTCCGAGCACATTCCTCAACCCTTACCTCCTCTGCAATTTTTTCCCCAACACTAGTTAAAACTGCAATTGTGTGCTCTACAGAATTTTTCTCAACAACATTCCCAGCCACTAATTCTTTACTTCCCGACGAGACAACTTCAATTCTCCCTAGATTATCTCCTAGAGATTGCAGAACATCTAGCTGCACCCCCTGGCCTCTTAACTGCTCTTGAGCCGGTTCACCTACTTTCACCCCAGCCAGCATACCCTCTGTATTCCCTCTTTCTTGCCCCTGCTGATCCGAACTTCCAGGAGAAACCTCCTGATTTACGTTAGCCTCCTTTGGAGCCCAAATATGCCCTGACTTCCCTCCAAGCAGAGTATTTCATTTTCCCCCCTTACAGGTCAACCCATTGTGCCCTTGCATATGACATGCTTGACAATACCCAGGTAAGGTTTCATAGACAACCTCCTGCAGCCAGCTTCTAGGCTGTCCAGCCATGCCAATCCAGATTGACATTAATGGAGTTTTGGTGATATCCATTTCAACACATACCCTTCCAGCATCAGTTCTAGTGGCACACCGTGTTGTATTATCCCTGCGAAGAAATTTTCCAATGGAAGCCGTTATGTTCCTCAAGAAAGATTTGTGGAAAAAATTCGGTGGCAAACCCGGCAACGTCACCCACACAGACACCATAGTAGGCTCATGATCTTCATTAAAATCTGGTTTCCAATGAAAAACCCTGTATGGTACACCCTCCACATCACAGGATTCGCGAGCCAAGGATTTCAGAAAATCCTCCTCCTTTGTGAAACACACAAAAACATTCCTAGGTTTTTTCATGGCCTAAACCACCGGCTGGCTAACAAGGCCCTGTCGATTCCTGATATATGCATGTATGCAATCCAATGAAGGCCTCTGTCTCAGAAATTTCAAAACCAAAGAAAATTTGAAGGGCATCGCAGAGGCCTCAATTTCTTCTTTCGAAAAAACAACAAAAACCTCCCCAGCAACCTGTTTTGGAGCTCTAAAAGGGATTTCTACTTCAAAGATAGGCTGTGGAGACTAAGTAACTAAATCTGCAAAGGAACACAGATGAGCAGCCAATGCTGAGGGGCCTGGAGGGCCCCCAGCGTCAGCCATCGCGGTCACAAGACGGCAACCCTAGCAGAGCCAAATGATTTGGGGAATTATGACTGTATATGATCACTTAATGTGAAATATAACTCTTTAACTCACAGTTCTCTGTCCAGGAATAATCCGTGAAGCGGAAGATAATGTCAGACTCCTTTCTTCTCCACGTGAGTACCAGATAAGTGTTGCTTCATCCTGTTAATACAACTAAATTTGAAGTCATTCATACACAGTACACTGGAGAGATATATCATGACTATCCATAGTACTGGAGAAATGAAGCTGATGCACAGAGAACATATGCACACGTCTCAGTATAACCATCCAAGAAACCTACTGTTGTTCTGCATATATACAGCATCTGATGAACAGAATACTTTACATAGACTTGCAGTTAGCATAAATTATATTCAAGTCATCGTCAAGCAAACATCTTGCTCCAATACATAATATACCCTCAGCCCCACTTTAAAAGGGTCGTCTATCCGATAACAATCTTATCATTTTTACTTTATTTTCATCTGAAAGTAGCATATACTTTATTAACTGAGTGCCTTTTTTCAAAGCAATGAGTGCCTTCAAAAGAGGTGAAAAAAATAAAAATACAAAAATAGTTAAAAGACTGAGACATCCAATGCTTTATTAAAAGTGTGACTTCCAGAAATCACTTGTTTTAACAGCTCTAGATCAGTGAAACAGTAAGCTGTAAGCCAAATTAGTAGTGGGATATCAAATACACACAAAATATTCCTAAGGGATACAGTCATTGATCACATACGTAGGACCCTCTATTAATAATTTCTTTTGCCTTGGTAAGTGAAAAGAAATAAAAACATCAGTACAATAATTATTTCAGAAGTATTTTTATTGTTGACCTTTGCTAATCCATTACAGAAGTAGGAGATGTTGTCATTTCCAAATGGTAGTTCTCCCAAATTATTTTTCCATTGCATTTATGTGTGGGCTGTTAACCTTTTTGGTCTAATTATAAATCCAAGAAGGTTTTCGTACTTCTATTTTTCATCTCAGGTTCCATAGTCACAGCTATAATTACTTTATCCCCATTAATTGTAATTCTTAGCTGCATCATAGTCAATGTTGCATTACAATCAGGAAAGTAAAATTCCACTGTACATATCTTTGGCCTACATATAAAATCCTTATATCTTGGTTCCTGTACTTCCTTTAACCATAAAATATTCACCGTAGATGAGTTAAATTCAGAGAAATTCTATACGTTCTAATGACTTTTAAGAAAAATGCATCTGCATACTCTATGCAGACTTAAATTTGAGTAATCTTCACATCTTAAGCATGAAGATCTAAGAGGTATTTGTGAAAATATATTCCAAAACTCAATCCTTGCTGGAAAAATTTATTTCGCAGCCAGGCTTTGATTCAACCTGCCTTGCCTTGATTGCCTGAGGAAAGAAACTGTCCAATATTTTCATATCCTCTTACCTTCTGCGTTTTCATTTTCAGTATCCTTTTGTTTTGGCTTTTGCGTATTAAACAAGTATCATCTAGAAATTTGATCCTGGGTGTGTCGTGCTATTCATTTAAAATCCCTTTGACCACATATTTATACAAGCCCAACATACACCGTCAAAATCTTCCGTTATGAGCATAATTTGATGCTAATAAAAACTACGACATGAAAGACATTCGATCCAGAGTACCATTTTCCCAATCACTAATTGACATCCCTACAACAAAAACACCTAAAAAACTAAAACAACAAGTTATGAAAGTCATTAATGTTTCACAACACCTTTGTTACTTGATATAATAAATTGGGGAAGAGAACCACTCCCTCAAATTTCTCTAAACCAAACAGAAGACTTGAGAAAAAGATACAAATAATAAGGGGTGAGTGAAGGAAAACTGACTTGCTCAATATCTCTCTCATGTTTCTCATGGCTAGCGGGATCTGCCATTCCATCTGAAAAGACCGTTAGGAAGGCGCCAAGAACGAAGCTCAAGCGATAACTGCATCAGGCGATAATGCGGCGGCGACTTGCGTGCCCCAGTCTTCATAGATGCATATGCTTTCTTCTCCTGCTTTGGCCTCTCATCAAAATTACCCACACCCTCAAAATCAGATTGCCAAATGAGGAACAAATAGAAAAAAGAAACCACCAGTAGAGATTCAAATCTCAAAGATCACTGACTGATTCAAACGGAGTATTTTGCCGATCCGTCAAAAATGGATGACCAATGCATGATTTTATCAGGAGATAGGTGTATGATCTCCGAGAGATTGAGCGGTTTGGGTCGTGCAAAAGGAACATGAACCCAATGCAATCGGGGGAGAGGGAGGGAGAGAGAGAAAGAGAAGGCGAAATGAGAGGGAAGTAAGCGGTCAGATTGATAAGGCCATGATGGCGGTTTGCAGCTCAAAAGAAACTGGGCCGAGACATTGGCGCGCTTCTTTATCTTCTGCCACGTCATCAACTCATCAAATTTTCTCTCTTCTTAAAAGAAATCATGTTAAATATGTGTATATATTAAGGGGAAAAAAGTTTTCATCCCAAAATTTTTATCTTAATCTATCTTAATTTTTTTCAAATATCATTTAAATATAAATACTTTTAAATTATTTATTATAATTTTCTCAAGCTTTCAAACAAAAAATAAAAAAATAATTCAAGTTTTTAAATCTCCAAACAAAAATAATATTTAATTTTATAATAATTTTAAATTCAATTTTTTCTCTTCCCAAAATTTCATAAAATATTAACTCAAACTATCTCACTACTAAACAGAAACTATTTTACTGTTATTCATAAAACTCTCTTCTCATTTCACTCTCCAAACTTATTCTAAATATGGATGATATTATATGTATTGAGTATCTATAACTTACTTTATTTTATTATGATTTTTTTTTCAATTCAAAAATCAAAATTTTAATCATTGTAATAGTTGACACGCGAGCATACATATGATTGTGTATAAAATTTTAGGTCGAGATAATATTATATTAATAATAGATTAAGAGTAATATTAGTTAATTCTTTAATGTGTCCATGAACTCATTTAAAATATTCTCAAAGATTATTGCTTTCAGACTCATTGACATTGTTGAGAAGTTGGTCTCGCATGAACAAGATGTTTTTATTCCGGGGTGTAGTATCTTCGAAAATATTATACTGGCATAGAAAATGGTCCACTCTTTACATAAGAAAACGACTGGCGGTAATGTGATGGTTAAAGTGGATATGGCAAAGGCTTATGACCGAGTTAACTGGAGTCTTCTTTTGGAGGTATTCAAGTCTTTTCGTTTCTCTGATCATTTTTGCAAGCTCATAAAAAATTGTGTGGAGTCCCCGTGATTTTCAGTGATGATGAATGGAACCTTTAAGGATTTTTTTCAATCAGTCAGAGGTAGGGGATCCCCTTCTCCTCTTTTATTTATCATTATGGAGGAGGTTTTGACAAGGCTGCTTAGGAGGAATTTTGAGGATGGTTGTATTGGCAGTTTTTATCATCCACTTGGGGCTCTTCTAGTATCTCATTTATTATATGCGGACAACATCCTTATATTTTCCAATGGCGGGAAGAGGTTGATAAAAAATTTGGTGAATGTTCTTGAGACATATGAGAAGTGGTTAGGTCAGAAAATTAGTAAGACTAAATCAACGCTTTTTTTATCCAAACACATTACGACAACTCTTAAACGGGGATTATCGAGAAACACAGGTTTCATGGAGGGCAAATTCCCTATTACATATTTGGGTGCGCCTTTGGTGTCAGGCAAGTTGACTTCCTGGATTATGGAGCCTCTAGTGGAAAAGATTTGAAAGAAAATTATAGGGTGGAAATTTAAGTTGCTCTCGCAAGGTGGAAGATTGATCTTGCTAAGACATGTTTTGTCTAGCACGCCTATACACTTGATGTCCGTCATTAATGTTCCGTTGGGCACTATCTTGCATTAATTCTCTTTTGGCCAATTTTTTGTGGGGCAAGGTGGAAGGTAAAAAGAAAATTCATTGGCGATCTTGGGGGAAGGTTTGTAAACCGACTTCGAAAGGGGGTTTTGGTGTGCGAGATCCTAAGGAAGTTCAAAAATCTGTTCATATGAAACTTGCTTTCAGATTGCTTACATCTAACAATTTATGGGTAGATTTTTTCAGGGCCAAATATTGCAGAAATGATCATTTTCTAGCCAGGAAGGAGAGGCCAAATGACTCGCGGTTTTGGCAATCTATGGTAGCCATCATTCTGGAAGTCATGGATAATGTGAAAATCTTGGTGCGAGGTGGAAACTCTTCATTTTGGTTTGAAAGGCGGCTTGCTTCCGGCCTGTTATCTATAAGTATAGAGGTGATCTCCAACAATAAGTTGTGTATTCGAGACTGTTGGCAGAATAACAACTGGAATTCTGATTTATTATTGGAGCTGGTGGGAGCGGACAGAACTATGGAAATTTTGCACAATATACTGGCTGGTAAAAGAGGTCAGGATGTATTCATTTGGAAACCTACCCCTGATGGTAATTTCTCCAAAAGAACAGCATGGGAGGCGGTGAAAAGTTGTGGAGGAAATTTGGTGTGGAATGATTGGCTCTGGCATCCTTTACTTCCCAAAAAAATTTCTATTTGCTTATAGAAAGTATGGTTCAAATGCTTGGCCGTAGATGATAGAGTTCAGGCAAAAGGCATTTCGATGGTATTAGTATGTGATTGCTGTGCGCAGCAGTGCGATGAAGATATTGATCACATTCTCTCCTTAAGCGAGGTAGTTGCAGAGGTCTGGCATCAGGCTAGTGTGATGTTGGGGACTCCTTTTCAACGGCTTATTCCCTGGAAAAACAAAGTCACAAGTTGGTTTTTCTATGCCAGAAAATCATCTATCAAAGGTATTTTTATTGGTGTGATTCCATGTGTGATTACATGGTGCCTATGGATAGAAGATGCAAAGCATGTTGAGTATTGTGAAGTCTGGTCCACCGCTCGAGCGGAGTCTCTAGCCGCTCGAGCAAAGGCAAGTCATAGAGTTTCGCTCAAACACCGCTCGAGCGGAGAGAAGTCAGAGAAGGTCACTCAAAGAACCGCTCAACACTTGGCTCTAGCAATTGCGGGAAACA
Organism: Cyclocarya paliurus; assembly: GCA_029856935.1. Classification (NCBI taxonomy): domain Eukaryota; kingdom Viridiplantae; phylum Streptophyta; class Magnoliopsida; order Fagales; family Juglandaceae; genus Cyclocarya; species Cyclocarya paliurus. Next base: position 10,166,833 of record CM056954.1, on the reverse strand, counting down.
GGCTTGCTCGATGCGGGCTCGACTCGCCGCTTGAAAGAACATCACTATTTTTTATTTTAATAGGGTTTCTGCTGCATGAAGTATATATATTTTTGTTCTTTGACTTGTGGCCGTACTGAATGAATAGTAGTTGCCCCACACTATTGTATTGTGATTCCTCTGTAGCTCCCGTGGACCTAGGCAATTTGCCGAGCCACGTAAATCTTCGTCTCGTGTATGATTGCTTATTTTTCGTGTTTACTTTTAATTTATTGTTATCGTTTTTCACAACAATTGGTATCAAAGCCAAGGTTTGGGTCTGAAAAAAAATGATGGCTAGAGAGGAAGTGAAGGTATCGGGGATCGAGAAATTTGATGGCACGGATTATAGATACTAGAGGATGCAGATAGAGGATTACCTCTATAGGAAGAGACTTCATCTTCCACTGTTGGGGATAAAGCCGGACAGTATGTCAGTTGCTGATTGGAACCTATTGGATTGACAGGTTCTGGGGGTTATTCGGCTAACCCTGTTGAGATCCATTGCTCACAACGTCATCAAGGAGAAGATGACTGCGAATCTCATAGCGGCTTTGTCATGTATGTATGAAAAGCCGTCAGCGAATAACAAGGTACATTTGATGAAAAAGTTATTCAATTTGAAGATGGCAGATGGTACGTCTGTTACACAACATCTGAATGATTTTAATACTATCAAAAATCAATTGTCGTCTTTTGAAATTGAATTTGATGATGAGATACGGCACTGATATTATAGGCATCACTGCCAAATAGTTGGGAAGCCATGAGAATGGCTGTCAATAATTCTGCCGGTAAGTCAAAGTTGAAACATGATGATATTCGTGATTTGATTTTGATTTAGGAGGTGCGCAAGAAAGATTCAGGTGAGACCTCATGTTCGAGTTCAGCACTGAATGTTGATTCTCGGGGGAGAATACAAAACAGGAACTCAAACAAAGGCAGATCAAAATTAAAGAATAAGGGCAAGAGCTAGACAAGGCCTGGCCAGTAGGCTACTTGCTAGAATTGTGGCAAAGCTGCCCACATAAAGAAGAACTGCAAAAATCTCAAGAAGATCGAGAATGATAGTGCTAATGTGGTAACTGAAGAAGTACAAGATGCACTATTGCTTTCAGTTCACAATCCAGTTGATGACTGGATATTGGATTCAGGAGCTTCCTTCCATACATCTTCCCATCAGGAGATAATACAGAACTATGTTGCAGGTATTTTGGGAAGGTGTACCTGGCTGATAGAAAGGCTTTGAATGTAGTAGGGATGAGAGACATTGACATTGCACTCCCTAACAAGAACAAATAGATCTTACAAAGGGTCAGACATATTCCTAAGTTGAAAAAGAATCTCATTTCTGTTGGACAGCTCGATGATTGTGGCCATTCAGTGGTGTTCTTAGATAGCACTTGGAAGGTCACCAAAGGGGCATTGGTACTGGCTCGGGGTAAGAAAACTGGTACATTCTATATGACTACTAGTTTGAATAATACTATAGCCACTATCGTTGCAGAGAGCACAACATATTTGTGGCATTGCAGGCTTGGTCATATGAGTCAGAAGGGTATGAAAAAACTTTTGTCTAGAGGCAAGCTACCAGAACTGAAGTCAGTTGAACTCAATATGTGTGAGAGTTGCATTATAGGGAAACAGAAGAATGTCAGTTTCTTAAAAGGTGGCAGAACACTGAAGACAGGAAAACTGGATCTTGTGCACACTGATGTGTGGGGACCTTCCCCAGTGGCATCTTTTGGAGGTTCTCATTTCTATGTCACGTTTATTGATGACCATAGCAGGAAGGTATGGGTTTATTTTTTGAAGCATAAATCTAATGTATTTAATTTATTCGAAATTTGGAAGGCCATGGTTGAAATAGAGACAGACTTGAAGCTGAAATGCTTGAGGTTTGATAATGGTGGTGAGTACATTGATAGTGGGTTCAAGGAGTACTGTGCGGCTCAAGGTATCAGAATGGAGAAGATCATTCCTGGTACACCACAACAAAATGGAGTTGCTGAACATATGAACATAACCATAAATAAGTGTGCTAGAAGCATGAGGCTGCACGCTGGGTTACCACCTACTTTCTGGGTAGATGCAGTCAACACTACCGTCTACTTGATAAACAGAGGGTCATCAGTTCCGTTGGATTGTGAATTGCCTGAAGAGGTTTGAAGCTGGAAAGAGGTCAAAGTTTCTCACCTTAAAACTTTTGGCTGTCTTTCTTATGTTCTTATTGATTCTGATACTCATAGTAAACTTGAGGTTAAGTCAAGGAAATGTTATTTCATTGGCTATGGAGACGAGGCATTTGGCTATCATTTCTGGGATAATCAGGGTTGGAAGATTATAAGAAGCAGAAATGTGATTTTCAATGAGAAGATTGTGTACAAGAACAAGACCAGTATAGTTGCTAAAGCAGCTCCTCAGGTGATTTTGTGAGACCAGAGGCCACAGTGCAGTGCAGAGATATGAGTGACAGGGAAAGTAGGTCTAGTACACACACTCCTATTATTCTGTAGTCAGATCCAGAGCCGTCTACTCTTACAACTGCAGTTCACAAGTCAGTCATGACTATTCTTCCCCCACAACGTTTCTCAACTACTTTGAATTATATTCTGTTGACAGATGGTGGAGAACCACAGAGTTATGAAGAAACCTTGCAAGATGAAAATTCTAGCAAGTGAGAGCTGGCCATGAAATATGAGATGGATTCCTTGTTAGGGAATTAGACATGGGAGTTGACAGAATTTTCATCAGGGAAGAAGGCATTACACAACAAGTGAGTATACCGGGTAAAGACTGAGCATGATGGCAGTAAGAGGTACAAGGCCAAATTTGTTGTAAAATGCTTTCAGCAGAAGCAGAGTATTGATTAATCTGAGATCTTGTCTCCTGTGGTAAAGATCACAACCATTAGGTTAGTTTTGGCTATGGTTGCTACTGAATATCTATTTCTTGAGCAATTAGATGTGAAGACATCTTTTCTTCGTGGAGATCTTGAAGAAGACATCTACATGCACTAACCTAAGGGGTTTGTAGTACATGGAAAGGAAGGTTTAGTTTGCAGACTGAAGAAGAGCTTGTATGTCCTAAAAAATGCTCCTAGATAGTGGTACAAGAAATTTGATTTCAGGCAGACCACTGTTACTATGTCAAGCAGTTTGACAATTCTTACATTATTTTGTTATTGTATGTGGATGACATGCTTATTGCAGGGGCTAGTATTAATGAGATCAATAATCTGAAGAAGCAAATGTCAGAGCACTTTGCAATGAAGGATTTGGGAGTTGCAAAGTAAATCCCTTGCATGAGAATTGTCAGAGATAGAGTCAAAGGCACGTTGAGACTCTCGCAGTCTGAGTATGTGAAAAAGGTACTTAATAGGTTTAATATGGACAAGGCCAAACCAGTTGGCACACCCTTGGGCAATTACTTTAGACTCAACAAGGATCAATCACCAAAGTCAGAAAAGGAACAAGATTACATGAGTAAGATTCCTTATGTCTCAACTATTGGTTCACTTATTTATGCTATGGTTTGCACTAGACCAGATATTGTCCATGCAGTGAGAGTTGTGAGTAGATACATGAGTAACCCGGGAAAACAACATTGGCAAGCAGTGAAGTGGATTCTGAGGTACCTAAAAGGCTTCTTAGAAATGTGCTTATGTTTCTCAGGAGAGGACTTAGAGGTGCAAGGCTATGATGATGCTGATTTAGCTGGAGATACTGATAGCAGAAAGAGTATCACAGGGTTTGTTTACACATTGGGTGGTACTGCAGTTTCATGGGGTTCCAATCTACAGAAGACATTTTCTTTGTCGACAACAGAAGTTGAGTACATTGCAGTTTCAGAAGCTGCAAAGGAGATAATTTGGGTACAACGCTTCTTGGAGGAATTGGGTAAAAAGAATCAGAAGGGCACTCTCTACAACGATGACTCGTTCAAAAATGAGCAACACAAAAGGCTATCCCAAGTGCAGGAGCGTGTCGTGTAATAATTAGGAATAAATTCCTAGATCGTCTCTACAGGGAAAGTGCTAAAAATAAACTCGTGTAAAATGGTGGAAATATTTACAATGAGAAAATAAAAATAAAAGTGATGATATATACAATGAATGAATTAGAGCAATGAAAAAGAGAGTTTACTGGTCTTGAACCAAATTCATGTTTGTTGGATTTGAGTGTTTGAGATGTAGTGATGAAAAGTAAGGAATTAAAGTGCAAGACAGTAAATTGAAATTGCTGAAAATTAAATAACTGGAATTTAAAGGAGCAAGAAAATTAAATGACATAAATTTTAATTGCAGAAAATAAAGGTGCGGGAAAAATAAATGACAATAATTTAAATTACAGAATTTAAAAGTACAGAAAAAGTAAATGACAGTAATTTAAAGTGTAAGAAAAATAAATGACAGTAATTTAAATGAACTGAAATTGAAATAAACGTTGTAATAATTTCTTATAAACTTCAAACTGAAATAAAACAAAAATAAAACTGAAAATGGAGGCTACATGTGAAGGAGGAAAGCTCGGTAACAACAGTTGGTCCATTAGGCTCTCAACTGCGTTACCGGACTCCCTTTCTTCACTCGAGCTTTATTAAAAAAAAATTGAAAAATAAAAATAAACAAGGGTCTCTCTACTCCTACTCCTAAAATCTACCGAGTTTCTTCGTCCGTTTACAAGCTCTAGGCATCAAAAGCCTCTACATTGTATACGCCCATGCTGTCCATGTCCCCCATGTCTCCTACTTTTTCACACCAAGCTGTATTCGGTATGAGATTTTTTTCGTCCGTGAGTCTTTTTTACAAATGAAAAGCTTTCAGCCGCTTTCCAGTTTATTCTTTCTTTTTGTTTTCTTTCTGTTGTGCATCCGTGAGTTCCTCATTGCATTGTTGTCCGATGCTTTTTGTCTGGTTCAGCCAACTTACGCACTCACACATGAAGACGGACGCTGCAAGTTGGCAGCTCATTTCTTCCTTTTTTTTTCTTTTGTTTTCTTTCGGTGTCTAAACTTTCTTCATTACCGAGAGATGGAGACCACGACGAGGTAGCCAACTGGGTGGCAGGTCAGGCAGTTGAGGCAAAGGTTGACAGCTTCCGTCATCAATAGTAGAGGTGCAGTGGCTAGTTTGGATGTTCTGTTTTATGGGGCAGCGAACAGAGGATGGTGGTTGTGCAAAAATAGGTGTAGTTGGACATGCACTGGAGGAGGCTGTGGAGAGGACGTGGGCTGAAGGTGATGGCGCTGCCATGGAGGCCAAGGTGTTACGTGTAAGTACAAAGTAATGGGTGGATGTGTACTGGAGGATGGCCGTGGCGGTGCTGCTGGAGGTGGTTCATGGTAATGCTATTTGGTTGCTCTTGGTGTTGCTGTAAAGGAGCATGGTGGCTTGAGGTGGCTGGGCATGGCAGAGCAGTTGGAGAAATGGAGGTGTTGCGTGCATGGGGTGGCCAACGTGAGGTTGAAGATGAAGGAAACGACGTGTCGTTTTTGTCTATAGACAAAATGACACGTCATTTAGCAGACAGTTAAATTCAATTCCTGAGAAAAACGACAAGTCGTTTTCGTCTATTGACAAAACGACATGTCATTTAGCAGACGAAGGCTTTTGCATCCCAGTGAAAAATGACAGGTCGTTTTTTCGTGCAGAAAAAATGTTTTTTCGTGCAGAAAAAATGACATGTCTTTTAGAGGACCTGTAAAAAAAAAAAAAAACTTAAACAAGCAAAATAAATAATAAATAATTAAAGAAACAAAAATAAAACTAGACAAAAAAAAAAAAAAATTAGACAAAAGATGAAAAATAAAATATTAAAATTGTATTGTGCATAGAGAGAATATTATCAAATTAAATCACAAGTTATAAAATCAAGCATAAATTATACTTTTAATCAATTTAAATCACAACTTGGATTTATGCCTCTTAATTAATTTTTCCATCTAAAACCAATAATAAAATAATAAAACAAATAAAAATATATTGATTTTAAATGTATAAAATATGCAATAATGGAGCTCAATCAAGTGATAGTCAAAGTGCCATATTCCTTGCCAAGAACCCAGCATTTCATTCTAGGACTAAACACATTCAGATCAGGTATACGATCATTGTTAGATGATGGACAGTTGTTACTTGAGAAAATTTGTGGAAGTAAGAACCCTACTGATATGTTGACAAAGGGTGTTACACTTGAGAAACTGAAATTGTGCACAACTTCAGTTGGTCTTCTAGCGTGAAGACAGGGGTAGTGAGTTGTAGAGATGGAGGATATCATGTTTGAGGCAGATGGCGATACCATGGGTGCACCAGTCTCCAAGTGGGAGACTTGTTGAGTATTATGAAGTATGGTCTACTGCTCAAGCGGAGTCTCAAGCCGCTCGAGCAAAGGCAAGTCAGAAAGTTCAGCTCGACAGACCGCTTGAGCGTAGGGAAGTCAAAGAAGGTCCCTCGAAGAACCGCTCGACACTTGGCTCGAGCAATTGTGGGAAACATGTTCACTCGATGGGGACTTGACTCGCCGCTAGAGCGAACATCACTATTTCTGAAAAAAAAAATAGCAGCCTCGTTATGTACTACTTCCGCACCATCCAAGATCCTGCCATTAGTCATAACCATTCTGTTTAGGCAACCCTTCTTACGCCTCTGATTAATAACCGAATGGAAGAATTTAGTGTTTTGATCCCCCTCGGTTAACCATTTTTTTTTTTGAAATTTGTCCCAATCGAGTGGCTTCCCTCTTTTCCCACACCTGGATCTCTAACTTAGTAGCCAAAAAATCATCTTCAACTTCCTCCGAGTAGCCTGACTGCAGCTGATTTTCCAGGATGTCCATCCGCTCCTCAAGAGCTTGTAAGTTAGCACCCACTCTGCCAAAAACATTTATGTTCCATGCACGTAGAGCAACCTTAGTTCGCTTTAGGTGAACTACAAGTTTCAAGAGTCCCGAAGCTGAATCAGTCCTACTCCAGGCTTTTTTAACACATGACAAAAAAGAATCATGTGAACACCACATATTTTGGAAACGAAACGAAGACGGACCACACATAGAGAACGACATATTCGTATATACCACCATAGGACAATGATCTGAAGATTTCCGACTCAGGTATTTGAAATGAGCCGAACCATAAAAATTTGAAAGGTAGTATTAATGAGAACTATATCAAGCTTCACCCAGTTACACGACGCCCCTTCATGGCCATTACACCAAGCTCTATGTTGTCCTGTGTTTGATAAGTTAAAAAGCCCACAATGATGTAAACAATCATGGTCTTGGATTTCCACCAATCCTTTCCGCATCCATTCGAATTACATTAAAATCACCTAGAACCAACCAAGGTAAATCCGAAACTTGGCTTTCTTCCAAGCTCCTCTATAACTCTCTTCGTTCCACATAAGAACACTTCGCATAAACAAAAGTCACCAGAATCCTTTGGTCGTCCTTGCTAAACCAACCAGAAACCATTTGCGCCGTAATCGAAGTCACCTCAAAGGCACATATATCATCCAAAAAATCCACAGTTTACCACCCTAATTTTCATTAGATATAAAATGGTGGTAGTTCAAAAACTTCCCCAGCATTGCCATACACTCCTCAGCCGCAAACAACTCTAAAATAGCAAACAAATCAACCTGAAACTTCTTAATTAATTTTTTCAACCTACCCTGAGACCTGCCCAACCCTCTAATATTCGAGAAAAAAATTGTATCAATCATAAATCCAATTTATGAGAATGGGTGTGAACCTTTGAGACTTTCTCAATGCTTTTTCCTCTAAATTTTTTTTTGGATATCAACCGGTACTCTGTGTCCAACTCATACATTTTTTCTTTTCCCCTCAACAATGAAATTTCACCTACCTCCAGCTCTGATGAATAACCCAGAGCCAACTTCCCCTGACTTGAACCTTGCTTCCCCTCTTCTGCCTGATTTAGGCAGTCCGCCCCATCCTTTTTCGCGTGCAACAATGACTCATCACATGTAACTCTAATATCTTCATCACACTTCCTCACACTACTATTCATCACTTTCGGTTTCCATGCCATTACCAGTTTGGTCCAAACTCTCCTGCAGTACCTTAGAAATTACCATTACAATGTTCCCCTTTGCTTGATCAACAATAATTGTTGTGAGCCTAGGGCATGTATCTTGGACCATCATTGGCATCTGCTTATTAGCCACCTCTTCCTTGTTATGATCACTGCCCACCATCACGTTCTCGGTCTACACTATCTCCCTTTCCTCAACCTGCATGACACCCTTGTCCCTCTCACCCCCAGCATTCACTTCCCCCTCATTCCTCACCATATCATCTATCTTCCCCTTCTCCACAATACATGCCTACCGCTCCGCTTGATTCTCCTGCATATTCTCCATACTCTGGTTCTTATCATCAAATGAAACCGCAACGCCCTCCTTCCGCCCCACTTCCTTCCAAATTTGATCCTCACACTCCTTTCCTATTCCTCGCATTCCCTCCATTCTACTGGTTTTGGCATGTGCTTTCTCACCAGATCAACACACTACCGCCGTGTGCCCTTGCTGAAAGCATTTGTGACAGTAGAAACCCCTCTTCTCATACATGACTCTCTGCCAAAGCTGTTTTTGACCAACTACCAATGGAAAACCATCCACAGGTTCATCTTGTAAATCCACTTCCACATGGATTCACGCCCCTGTAGCCTATGTTCGATATAACATCGCATTGTTAGAACCAAGGAATCTACCAAACCGAGAGGCCAGAATCTGCAAGCAATCCATGTGGTATAAATGTATAGCCAATCTAGGCAAAAAAATCCACTGCGGCGCAATAGAGGGCTCCTTATTTACATCAAACTCCACCGACTAATTAAACAAACTAAATTGACAACCTTCAACCATACTTCCTTCCCTCGCCCAAGCATGCAGGTAATTCTTCTCATTTGCCAAATGTAATAAAACATGAACCTCATCCATAAAACTAATCATGGGGACCTCCGTGAAACCCCAAGTCTTTATAATCTAGAGCCACAACACATCAATGGAAGGCCTCTTCGACACAAACTTTAGCACCAAAGCAAACTTCAGTTCCTCTGCCGCCCTATCCATCTCCACATCCGAGAAAACAAAACCCAGAGCCCCATTAATCAATTCAAGTTTCCTCAATGGCAACCTAAATTTTGCAGTCGACAGGGGCCGTTGAAGGGCTTGAGCAAACGTGCGTCCACCCCCTGCATAACCCGTTTCTTTTCTACTCCCATCACCACCAGATTCTTCGCCTAACCTTTCTCCTTGACCCCCAGCAGCAGCCACCCGGCGTGACCATGGGGCCCAGCAACGCCCCCCCTCAAATCGCAAAAAGCCCTAGCAGAGGAGAGAAAAATTACCCTCCACGTCAGCAAATATGCTTGAAACTTCCTTCGGTACAACTTGCTATGCTGTTTTACATGCATGAACTTTTTTTTTTTGGCATGCATACTTGAATGTGGCTGATTTTTTTTTGTACTTGAATGTGGCTGCTTTCATGAGTAGACTTATGTATAGTGAAATAGAGGGGATGTAATGTGATTGGTCTTAGAAAATGTTGCATGAAAACCTCTTTTTTTTCATTAGAATGTATGACTATCGACTTGATTTTACCAGTTGTGGATACCCTCTCTATTTGTTAAACCAAATGGCTTTCTATTTATAGCCAAGTGCAGCACCTAAGTCAAAATTTGTTGCGATGAATTAGAGTTATTTGATTTGGCAATGCTATATGTAAATCCTAGAGCCTATTGAGCCACAAGTCAAGTTATTTTTCCATATCTAGCACATGAAAAATGTATAGGCAGTTAGAAACCGTGGTCTTTTGCAAAAAACATGGATCTAGGTGAGATTTTTGGCAGTTTGAGGGGCAATTGATTGGTAGCTTGATTTTTGCATTTGCTAGTGCCTTTTTGTAGTTGATAAAGATGATTTGTATTTGGCGGTTTTTTAATACATTAAATTAGTTAAAGGGTTTTCTTTTTGGAGGACAATTCATAACTTTGCCCTGGTCAAATTTTATACAATAGAATGAGAGAGAGAATTTTATGCATTACTTAAAAACTACCAAAATATGATGGTCCTAATTAGTCAGCTTCCCTGTCAAGTTTATCCTATTTACTCATAATCTTTTTTCATGGCCCATGTACTTGGTTGTTGGTTTGACTTTAATTTACTCAATATTATTTTCTTCTTATTTTTGTTTGATTGAGGAAGATGCATGTAATTAATGCAATGCTTTAGTACCCAACTTATTATGATGTAGGATACAATACTGAGGTTAATGCATTGCTTTAGTACCCAACTTATTATGATGTTTAATATATTGTTGTAAGTAATATTTCTGTTTTTCATGTCTACCCTACCAAAAGAATTGTTCTACTTGACATGAGGTTATAATTTTGCATATTTTACTAACAATTACCTGCATTGCCATAGTATCAATTTCTTGGCTATACATGGATGATTCGGAAAACACAAGTCGTGATCGTGAAATTTGGGGCAATGGCATAGGGGAGGTATTCATTGACATGCTTTACCAGGACATCATTCACGATAGATTAAGGACTGGCAAGATCACGAGTAGAGAGCATACTGCTTAAGCTAAGCGACTCACCGTTGTTTGTGTAAGGGTGTTTGACGCAAGCCAGATTCGGGACAAAATCTAGAGGTTAAAGGCCCAACTACATTTGTTTTCTAACCTAGTGAGCCAAACCAAGATGAGTTAGGATCCCGACACAAAGATAATAGTGGGGAGCGATGAGGCTTGGGAAAATGCCATCAGGGTAAGGCAATTAACTTGTGCCCTTATTATCTAATTTTTCTTGTGTCCAACTTTATTATGACATGTGTGTATTATGAAAATTTAACGTCAAAACTAAATGGGGGAGGTTTTGGACATTTGGCCTACACAACTGCAACCGGATAGTGACGAGGAGAGGCGGCTTGATTCGGAGATGCGAGCTTGGCTCGCTCTCACATTAGGCAGTCGACAGGGATCGCACATTGAAGTTGATGACATTTATGTTTTGATGGGGATGGGGTCACACTCACGCGGTGTAGATGCACATTCATCACATAAGCATAATGAGAAAATGAGCCCACTCGATCAAGAAATCTCTACGTGCCTGGATGAGGTTAAATGCATGCAAATCACGTGACGTAAGCGGTATGAGGATGAGGAAGCTATGGGTTCAGTGAAGCGCAGTAAAGAATCACAACCTAGGGAGGGCAGCAATAGAGGTTACAATCCAATTAATCATTGTATGACATTGCTCAGTGAGATTTCCCTGAGATTGGAGGGCCCACAATGGTATCGTGCAATAAAGGAGTTATTTGACCTTGATATGCAGTAATGCTTCTTGTCGTTGGATCCCATCGGGAGGGAACTTTGGGGCCTGAATTGTTGATGAGCATGCATAATAATTTCCTTATCATCTATTTATTTCAGCTCTTGCTACATATATTTTTGTGACTGCTACTTTATTTGTTTCATGAGAAGATTATGTATTGGTTTGATAAGTTTAGGTTATTGGTAATTGTGTTGTGTTAAACTTTTTCCATGACCGTTGGGATGTGGTACTAAGTGTGATATTTATTACTAATATTTTTTCTTACCAAGTATATGTTGGATGGTTGATGAGAACTTAAAAATAAAAGAGTAATGCTTTTTGTATTAAAATATAATGATATGAAATTCTAATTCCTAGCTATTTTGGTCGGACAACATAGTAGAACGTGGTAGAGCATGGATGATAAAAATTGGTCAGCAGGAACCTCCTCAATGGACATGAACCTCAATGCATAGGACATCTTCCCTAATGAGGGTGCGACTGAAAGTAGTGATGAATTTGCAAAAGACACGGTTGGGATCATGGACCTTGTTGGGAATCTCGGTCGTCGACAGAGACAGAATCTTAGATAGCCACAACATAATATCAACCTACGGGGACGTCAATATATTCTGGAAGTTTTGAATGGAAATCCAAAAAATTGTTGCGAGTTATTCCGAATGGAGTTTGATGCCTTCCGCACATTATGTTCCTTGTTACGGAACAATGGGTTTTTGAGGGATTCTAGAAAATGGGTGGCCAACGAGGAACAAATAGGCATATTAAGTTCAATAGTGGTGCTTGGAAAAGAATAACGCATTGTGGCTTAGTGGTTTCAACATTCAATAGAAACCATTAACTGGCACGTAAGGAAAGTCAACACATACATTCGAAGTGCACCCAACAATCGCAGCTAACCCGAGAAATTATCATTGGTTTGAGGTAAATACTTTATCGTACATAATAAATTATAATAAGGATTATGCAGTAGTTTTGCTTAAATTATTTATTTGAACGTACGCAAGCATAATCAGATGGTTTATTTGTTGGAAGCGATGTGTTGGTGCAATTGATGGGACCATGATCGATGCCATTGTACCTGAAGAGGTACGTGAGGCATTTCGCAATCGGCATGGGTCAGTTGCCCAAAACGTCTTGTGTGTATGTGACTTAAATATGACGTTCACTCTTTTGTACACTGGTTGGAAGGGAACCGCGCATGATGCATGCATATTCATCAATGCATTGAGTCAAGCACGCAACCAATTTCCATGGCCTTTGGACGATAAACATCTAATATTATTTAATTATTTTTATTAAAAAATTATTTTTCTTTATATGTATTTTATTATATCTCTGGGAATAGTTGGTAAGTAACTAATTTTCTTGTTGTTAATGGGTTAACAAATCATCATTATCTAGTTGATTTGGTGTTCCCATGTACTTGGAGATTTATGCCCCTATCCCAAAGAAAGATATTATAGAAGTGACCGTCAAGGTCAGTGGAGATTTAGGGGGTATAAAGATTATTTAAATCATGTCATTCAACCATTCGTAACATAATAGAACGTACATTTGGGGTCTTGAAATCATGGTTTAGATTGTTAAGACTCATGTTTGTGTATTCAGTTGGGAGGCAAGGGTTACTAATCACTGCATGTTGTACGTTACATAATTTTATTAGAATGATGATATCGGATGACTTCTTATTCAAAGTGTGGAGGAACATGTGGCTTAATCCGAATGGCCGTGCGGTTGGTGACGCCGCAGCTTCAACACATCATCTTGACATGACGTTGGAATCAGCCCGAGCTATGGCTGTAATCAGGGATAACATTACCATTTCTATGTGGGTAGCTAGGAACGATTAGTGAATGGTAAATTGTTCATGATGACATGAGTATCATAAATATTGTGATTGTAAGGGTTTAGTTTGATTCTTCGAACTTTTAAAATTTTTCATCTATATTTTGATTTATTGAAATTTATGTAATATTTCTCTTTAGATTTTGATGATATATGAGGCGTAAAATTTTATTTTACTGTGGGTGTTGTGATAGATTACTTATTTTTTCAATTCTATACGCAAATTTCTTTTAATAAATTATTGCTTGATTCGTAATTTTTATAATAATAAAAATATAAGTAAACTGATTTTATAAATATTTCATAATTATTTAAGAATGTTGTAAATAAAATATTTTATTTTTTATTTTTATAGAATTTGATTTTATAAAAGTATTGTCTTCTTATAATATTTTTATGAATTATATTATAAAAAAATTGGGTATGTTATTTAAAAAATTATTATTACTTATTTATAAACATATTTATAAATAAATAAAATCATTACAAATACTATACAATCATTTGTGGGACCCACATCTATCTTCTCTCCAACAACTTAAAATTATCTCATCTCGCTTCCAATCCGAATATACAAAATTTTCAAAAATCATCTCAACTCACAAATCTCACTACTATTAACAAATCATCTTATCTCATCTCATCTCTCAATCCAAACGGAGCCTTAATCATCACTAATCAATCCGCATCTAGAGATCCTTTTGCTCATCCAAATTAGGTTTCCTCGTGGATGCTTGAAAGCAGTGATTGCTGCTGGTGGAATTGTGTTTAGCACAATAAGGACACTGGTCATGTCATCGGCCTCGACCTCAATAACAGCTTCCTATATAGCTCTCACAATTCCGATAGCAGCCTCTTCCATCTTGTTTATTTCGAGAGGCGTAATCTGGCCTTTTAAGGCAATGCTTGGGGATAAATGATTCATTTCTTCTCGTCTCAAAATCTTTCATAATTTATTTTTCAAATATCATTTAAGTACAAAATATTTTTTAATTTCAAATATTCAATTTTCTCATCTAATCATTATAAAATTTTCAAACTGTTAAACAAAACACAAAATACAAGACAACCTTTTCAAACTTTAAAATAAAAATAATATTAAAAAATTATTTTCAAACAATATTTTAACTTTATAATATTTTTACTCAACTTTTCCTCTCTCATTTCTCAAAAATATCTTAACTCAATCAATTCACTAATATTCACAAATCATTTTATTACTATTCATATAATTATCATCTTATCTCATTGTTCAAGCATGTCTTCTCCAATCCCAACAAATCTCAACCTGTTTTGCTGAACTATTTGTGAATGATAATGTTATTTTGAACTTCAAACCATATACAAGTTTAGCTTAACATGATTTTAAATTTATGAATAAAATCCCTAGCTATAAACTTGAATTAAGGTTTGGTTTGAATTCAGAGATGAAATGAAATGATTTTAGATGAAAGATGAAAGTTGAAAAAAAAATATATTATGCTTATAGCATGAGTAATTTTACATACAACCGTAAAGTGCGTAAACGCCGTGTAATTATTTTGAAAAAGAGTGGGGTCCACTATTAAAAAATTAATTTTTTTTATGTAGGTCCCATGTTTTATTCATGCCCACAAAACAAGATACCACGAGGTGTATATAGCAGATAAGCCCCCTAAACACCCCAAACTAAATACCACCCCTACCATCTCATTTGGAGACGAAGACTACCAAGGGGTTCTATACCCCCACAACAATGCCCTGGTCGTCACTTTGCTGGTAGCCAACTACACGACCATGTGGATCCTATTTGACAATGGAAGATCACTGACTGATTCAAGTGGAGTATCTTGTCGATCCGGCAAAAAATGGATGACCCATGCAAGATCTTATCATAGATAGGTGTATGATCTTTGAGAGATTGAGTGGTTTGGGTCGGGTAAAAGGAACATGAACCCAATGCAATCAAGGGAGAGAGGGAGGGAAAGAGAGAAGGAAAAGGCGAAATAAGAGGGAAGTAAGCGGTCAGATTGATGAAGCCATGATGGCAGTTTGTAGCTCAAAAGAAACTAGGTTGAGACATTGGTGCGCTTCTTTATATGCTGCCACATTGCCAACTCATCAAATTTCCTCTTTCTTAAAAGAAATGATGTTAAATATGTGTATATATTAAGGGAAAAAAGTTTTCATCCCAAAATTTTCAACTTATTTCATCTTATCTCTTTCTCAAATATCACTCAAATATAAATACTTTTAAACTAATCATTACAATTTTACTGTTATTTACAAAATTCTTTTCTTATCTCATTCCTCAAACTTGCCCTCAATATGAATAATATTATATGTATTGAGTATCTATAATTTACTTTATTTTATTAGGTTTTTTTTTTTTTCAATTCCAATTTCAAAATTTTCATCATTGTAATAGTTGACACTTGAGCATATGATTATGTGTATAAAATTGTAGGTCAAGATAATATTATATTAATAATAGATAATATTATATTATATTAATAATAAATTTGTAATTAGTTTTTTATTTTATTTTATACTTGTTTAGTTCGTAAAAAACCAAATGATCATTCGATATCAAGAAGATGAATAAGCTAGGAGGAGATGATGTCCAGGAGGGGATACTTGGTCTCAAGAATAGGAAGTTATTTATATAATTATTGGAAAACTATTTTTTTAAAGATTTTTTTTAAAAAGGCAATGATATACTTATAGCTTTTTTACAATTATTTTACAATCAATCAATGCAAATATGTCACTTTATTATAAATAAATCTCAATTTTAAAAAACTAATCTTCATCTAATATAAAGTCGTAAAATAACTATAAGTTGATATTTTCCTTTTATCAAATCATTATTGAAATGATTGATACCATTAATGTATTATTTATTATTCTGAGAGAAACGAAGTTGGAGTATACTCTGATTAATTTGTAATATTATAACAGTAACAAAAAGTGTTTATTAAAAGAGCCAGTAGTCATACACATAACAGCTCTATTCCAAATTTATTAAAAGAGCCCTCACTTATGGTGAAGAAAAATCGTAGTAACATACTCGGTATCTGGAAAAATCATAAAATCCTCTCAAATACCTCCCAACCTACATCAAGTAAAAACACTACTAAACATGCCTATAATACGAATTCCAAAACAAACACCACTAAATAATCCTAATACAAACCAGCATTAAAAGAAACCATATAAACGAATCAACGCTACAACGCTACATCTTGAAGACCCGTAATGCTGCACCTCTGTAACCACTCATGCCCGTAGTGCTACAACGCATAAACTTACACTTGAAACATATTACATATAGATCCAATTTACAACGCATTTCTGCACCTAACTGATGGCAATCCCCACTTATCAACTCTGACCATACCTTTCAGTAAATAAGGTAGCTCATTTGTGCTTCTCCATTCTGCATTTCCATCTCTTGCCCCTCTTCGAGCTAGCGAGTTTGCCACCTTATTCCCCTCCCTGGAAATATGAGAAAACTTGTAATCCATGTTCATTAGCAGCTCTTGTACCTCCTCCCAATTTGCATCAGTTTGCATCAGGAGATCCCTCTTCGTATCCAAAGGTTTCCTCGTGGTGGGATGGTGTTTTTTGTATATTTAAATTTCAACATTATGTATATAGCACGTATCTATGGTAATTAGCTTTAGTAAGATTGGAGGTAAAATATCGTATTTATTATGATTGAGTAGTATTTCTCGTAAATGAAGAGAATCCTATAATATTTGACTTTATATATGATATGGTTTTTATCATTATATACAAATAATAATGGATATAACTATTACTCGTAAATAGATATTATTATATATTAATAATATATTGTAGTATGGGGCTAAGTGACAAATTTAGTAATACTTCTCAGCTAGTGTTGTAAAAAAAAAATGGTAACAATTAGGATACATTTTGAGTAAAATGAATGATATTTCTAATTAAGACTGTTCATCTGAGCCGTGTTTTTTTCCAGTCCAATTTGGAACCCGAATAATCAGGTTCTGGCCAAGAATAAACCCGGCCCAGTACCCGCATAACAATACCCGAATACACCTAGGCCGGGTACTGGGTTTAAAACCCACAACCCGTGTTTTTTTTTCTTTTTGCACATTATCACTTCCACACGCCAAAATTGAATTCCAAGTCCTACACACTTAAAAGTAAATAAATAAAAAGATTGCCGTCTAATTTCCTTATGCGTTCAATTCACAAACAGGCAGCAATTCTCATAGACCTTCCACGTTAGTTCAAAATTTTGAACAAACACAGAAACCACGTACATGTTTCTGTCTTCCTTCTCTTGACTTAAGTCGTTCGTTTCCTCCATTAAAAAGCCTATAAAAGCATTTCATCTCCCCTCTCATTGATATTACTCCTAAACATTTCGATTTCTGAAACCCAGTAAATCGTACATTCAATATCATTAATTCACAGATATGCAAAACGCACGTACGCATTCGCTAGCTAGCTATTTACATATAAATATTTATTTCTTCGACCAACATGTTTAGCATGGCATCCTGCACCCTTGAGATCATCACAGTGATCTCTGGTGAAGATATCCGAAACAACCGGAAACCCGTCAAGAAGAATGTTTTCGCCGTAATCCAAACGGATTCACAATCCCTCTGCAGAACAAAGATGAACAAGGACGGCAGGAGCTATCCTTACTAGAATGAAAAGCACAACATGGACATCCCAATGCATGTGCGGTTTATAATAGTAGAGGTACAATGTAAGACCTCTGTCGGGGACAAAACATTGGGGATGGCAAGGATTCCGGTGTTAGATTTTGTCGGAGGTTTTGTGGCACATAGTTATCTGCATTTTTCGAGTTACAGATTAAGAGACAATAATGGGGAGTGGAATGGGATTGTCAATATCTCTATAAAGGCAAAAGTCCCAAAATATGCAGCCTCATCATGTTCAAGTGCACGACCATTTGAGTACCTTTCGCGAAAACATCGCGTAATGGAGGGGTTGTCCCTAGCATTCATGTTGGTGTTCCTTCCCTGAAATAGTACTATCAAGATGATTGAGCTGCATTATTGCATATTTTGTACATTTAAAATCAATACATTTTTAATTGTTTTATTATTTTATTATTGATTTTAGATGAAAAAAAAATGATTAAGAGGCATAAATCCAAGTTGTAATTTAAATTGATTAATAGCATAATTTATGTTTGATTTTAATACTTGTGATTTAATTTGATATTTTTTCTTTACATGCACAATACACTTTTAATATTTTAGTCTAGTTTTATTTTATCTTTAATTATTTATTTATTTATTTTATTTTTCTAGTTTTATTTTTGTTTATTTAATTATTAATATTTATTTTTCATGTCTTATTTTATTTAACTTTTTTTTTACGGCATCGGCTAAACGACATGTCGTTTGGTCGACAAACCAACCCGACATGTCGTTTCTACTGGGAATGAATTCTCCTATCTGCTAAACAACTTGTCGTTTAGTTCATAGACAAAAACAACATGTTGTTTGGGTCCTCTTCAACCTCGAGCACACGTACAACCATGCATGTACTAGTCACTCCCGACAGCACCACCTCTCCATCTCCACCTTTGTTCAGCTGCCTCCATGCCACTGCACAACCGTGTACCACTGCATGACCTAAAGCCACGGCAACACCTCTACCAACAGCCGTGAAGACTGTTCAACCATGCATGCGTTCGGACCACCACAACAGCCGCCATCTCAGTTGCACGTCCTCAACCTTAACGCAGCTCACATGCACGCAGTCCATCTCTTTAGGCCATGCCGAGAGCAACCCAATGTCACAAACCAACGGTAGCACCATCCTCTATTTTAAGAAGTAAAAATAGAGTAAAAACTTTGTCTCGGTATAGGTTGCACATGAAGAAAAGAAGAAGACCACTACAGCTCGGCCACTACCTCTGTCTCTACCTCTCAGAAAAGCACGGGAAGGATGAAAAGAAAAGAAATATGACAGAGAAATGAAAAAAATAAAATAAAAGCTTCAGACGGAAATTGCCAAAGCACCTTCGGCTGGACGCAAAACACAAACAAAAAATGAAAAAAGAATGCTTCACTAGCAGCCGTATGAGCTGGGAGAGAAACACATGCACATGGACAACGAAGAGAGGATGGCTACTAGGAAATTAAAAGAAAGAATTCTTGCTTTTATTTAGAGCACACGCCGCAACTCACATTTGGTTGAGATGGAACACCATGCATGTTGGCTGGAAGCGGCAGACAAAAATAAATAAAATAAAAGCATCTTGTGGTCGGCCAACTCACATAGAAGAACAAAAATAATTTGTTTAGTGGGAAAGAAAGAAAAGGCTAAGAAGGTGTGGGATGAAAGCTGGTGGAATCACGCTGGATGAATGAAAAAAAAAAGAAAGATGATGAAAAGAAAGAAAGATATGGAAGGAATGATTAAATGCTGGGAAAAAGAGAATAGTTGGGCAAATTAATAAATGCATGTTGGCAGATGAAATAAAGAAATGAAGAAAAAGTACACGTCAGAAGAAAGAAGAAGAAATAAAGCTCTATATAAAGGACTGACATCGGGGAGTGAAAAACAGATTACTTCAGATGGAGTTTTGAGACTCACAGTTCAATTTTTTTGAGAGAGCTTTGCTGTTATTGTTCAAATGGACAGCTAAGCCCTTAAGTAAGGCTAGGGATGAACTTGCACAATTGAGGGTGTTTTTAATTTATTTTTGATTCATGTGATTGTTCTTTATTAATGCAAACTCTTATTTGTCATTCATTAATTATCAATGGTATTTTCTTACCTCCAAATAATCTTGGAATTGATTCCTTTCATAGATTCAGTCATACTTTTTTCTATAGAATGGTTAAGATTCTTGATTATGTTTGGATTAATTCATTATCTTTATTGATTTAATTCTTTGCTGCAGTATTGCTCACTGGGTATATTGTCGTCGTTAGGTTTTTTCAATAAGGATGATAATTCATAGAGTTTTAAAAAATAGTGAATGATTTATCAAAGAGTTATTTTTCGATTAATGTGGTTTGTAATTCTATATCTTCCAATTGGGGACTTTGGAGCTGAATCCCCAATTGTGTAATTCACTAAATCAAGAATAAACAGAAATACCCGGTTTGTGCAAGGAATTCCTGATGCTTTGCTATTTGTAATTTGAGTGATCCTTACTTTTATCCTTGTAATTTTTGTTTCTAAATTGCCTTAAAACCAATTCTTTCTTATTGATCATTAAATATTTTTCTTTTAATTCTTTGTTATGTTTTCTTTAATTTGTCTCATTGAGGAATCGACATCCTAAACCTGTGGTACAACTACCGCGTAATTTTTTAGGCGTAATCACAAGGCTATACAATTTAAGCTTAAAAAAAAAACTCGGGTTCAGTCTGGAACCCAAAATTTGGGTTATGGCTTGGGTTTTTGACCTGGGCTAACCCGGTTTGGGTTACGACCCGAATTTGAAACCTGGGTTCCGGTTCGGATATACCCGAGTTCCTAGGCTGGAACTCGGATGAACAGTCTTATTTCTAATTTAGCAAAAAAAGAGGTTTTAGAAATCTGGGTTCTGGACTGGGTCTGACCCGAGCTAACCCAACCCGGATTACGGCCCAAATTTGAAACCTGAGTTCCGGTCCGAGTATACCCAAGTTCTTGGGCCGAAACTCGGATGAACAGTTTTATTTCTAATTTAGTCAAAAAATAGGTGTTAGAAACGTAAGATTAATATTTATTTTTTTGGAAATTAATTTGTGTTTGAATTTGATATAAGGAGGTAGCTAGAAAGGTTGAAATTTTCAAGTCTAAAGTCTAAACACATGCTTTTGGTTGGGAACAGATCCGTCCTAAGGAAATGCTTGGAGAAAAATATAGCATAAGAAATATGTAAGCAATAGTGAAATGGTTTGTGAATAGTAGTGAAATGGTTTAAGTTTTGATGTTTTTATGGGATTTTGGGAGATGTGAGAGAAAAAGTTGAATAAAAATATTATAAAGTTAAAATATTGTTGGAATATAGATTTTTAATATTATTTTTGTTTTGGAGCTTGAAAAAGCTAAATTATTTTTTGTGTTTTATTTTGAAGTTTGGAAAGGTTAAAATGATTAGGTAATGATTAGATAAAAAAGTTGAATATTTGAAATTGAAAAATATTTGTATTTGAGTAATGTTTAGAAATGAGATGAGATGAGATGAAACCATCTCTTCTTCCAAACACGCCCTAGGCAATTGGCTAAGGCCACATCACAATTAGGCTCCAACATGAAACACTAGTTTTGGTGAAAAAACAAAATACAATCGCCTTTAATGTAGTATTCCTTGTCAAGGGCTCTCGACCATTGTTTTTATTTCTGTTTTGTTCCAACCTGAATGACCGGAACATTTCTTACCAGATTAGTAACTGGCACAAGTTAACTGGTTGTTCCGTTTTGGCTCAAATTCCAGTCATTTCAGCTTGTTCCAGTTCATTCCAACTGGATTCCGATGTTTTGGCTAAAATACATATTTCGTTCTGGATTTAAAGATAATGGCAGTTTGGTAAATATTTCAAAAAAGGGACAAACTTTTACTCTTGATATTTCTTTTTCTCCTACCCTGCGATGAAAAGTCACCTCAAATACTCCTTCCATACATAAGATGTTGTGAGGTGCAAACATATTTCTTCTTTCAGAACTCATCAGATTTGAGTGTAAATTTGTAATCCGTAATTTCTCTACTCGACGAGGCCTTATTTCTCTCTTTATTTTTTTCTTTCTGAATTTATCCTTTTTTAGTGTAAATTTCTAATCCCTAATCTCTCTCTCTCTCTTCTCTCTCTCTCTCTCTCTCTCTCTCTCTCTCTCTCTCTCTCTCTCTCTCTCAATTTGGTTTTTGGTTTTTCAAAATACTGAAACGCCATAGTTATATCCAAAAAGTTAGAAAAGTG
Organism: Cyclocarya paliurus; assembly: GCA_029856935.1. NCBI lineage: Eukaryota > Viridiplantae > Streptophyta > Magnoliopsida > Fagales > Juglandaceae > Cyclocarya > Cyclocarya paliurus. Next base: position 10,144,682 of record CM056954.1, on the reverse strand, counting down.
AGAAATAAAAAGAACCAAGAGGTTTTCTAAGATTGTTTTTTTTAAGGAAAATATCATCATTCATTTATCAAGAGAAACTTACATCCATGGTCAGATACATGCAATCCCTATATCAACCATTTGGAGCTCTACCAATATACTATTGGACTAGTCTGGACTTCACTACTGCTGATACTTTCTATAAAAAAACGTCCAAGAGACATCACTCTGTATAAACAAAGATTCAACATCACCTTTCATAGAAAGGGAGGACTCAACCTCTACAGATAAACCGTCCAAGAAACGAGCTCTTTTTTTTTTTAATTTTAACTATATAATAAAGAAAATCAGAATTACAGTTTGGACAAACTCCAGTAGACTTCAAAATCTATGACGACTGTGAGCTTTTCTCTTTTCAGTCAGAAAAGGTAGATTTGAAAGATCTGGTAGTGACGATTCCTGTGATCCAACATGTGTGGCGAGAACAGCTGCGCGTGAGGACCATATGCAGTTGTGAGAGGCCCATGAGGACCATGCGTGATGATTTTTACAAAACTGCCACTATCCTCCAAACAATTTGCAATCTAAGAGTCTTCTTGTGCTACGTATGTCTCTCGAGAGTTGCCAAAAAGCTGTAGATTTGAATTTTTCGACTTTGAATGAAGAAAAATAAACTAAGAAAAGAGGAAAAGAGAGGGAGAAGGAGGAGGAAGCTGAGGTCTCCTCCTCTAGAAAAAATCATATCTAGAGGCTTTTTTTGGTGTGAGAGAGAGGGAGAGTGATTGAGCTGCATTATTGCATATTTTATACATTTAAAATCAATGTATTCTTAATTATTTTATTATTTTCTCATTGATTTTAGATGGAAAAATGATCAAGAGGCAATAAATCCAAGTTATGAATTAAATTGATTAAAAGTATAATTTATGCTTAATTTTATAGCTTGTGATTTAATTGGACAATATTTATTTAAATTGCACAACACATTTTTTTAGTTTTTATTTATTTTATTATTTTTCTAATTTTATTTTATTTTCTTTTATTTTATTTTTTTGTTTGTTTCTTTGATTATATATTACTTATTGTTTATTTTGTTTATTTTTATTTTTATTTTTATTTTTTTTATTTTTATTTTACAGGTACTAAACGACATGTCGTTTTTGAAAAACGACATGTTGTCTGCCGTGAAGTCCAAAACGACCGTCGCCTAAACGACATTTCGTTTTGTCAAAAATGACATGTCGTTTTGCACGAGAGAAGCCCCTGCCGTTTGAGGTCGACGACATGTCGTTTTGACACGAACGACATGTCGTTTGCCTCGTCTTCTACCTCCCGATCTGCATCTCGAGCTACAGTGCCACCGTGCACAGCAGCTTCGAGCCACCACCGTGAGCCGCCCTACACACTCCGCATGACCACCGAAACATCGAGAACACGGCCATGAGCCGTCTCACCTTGTCCAGAAGCCTCACGGCCGGCAACCCCACGTGGTGTCATCTTCAACCTTCAGCTTTGCATGCAGCATCCCTCCACGTCCAACAGCACTCCTCCACATCTCGTGCTCCTCCATCAAGCATGCCCAGCGCTTCACTAACCATAAACCATCCTCAAACATGTGCATTCAGCACCCTTCCACTTCCATGCACCCGCAGCACACTGCCACAGTAGAAGCACATCCATGGCAGGACCTCTTCCTGATGAACAGCATCACCACACGTCTACTACGTGCATACACCCGTGTGCCACTGCCCAGCATGCACAGCCATGCGAATCAGCTTTCACCGAGAAGCCCTGTTTTACATCTCCGAAACAGAACACTTCCACCTCTCGTGTACGATCATGCACGGCAGCCCACGATGCACCATCATCTAAAACACTCATGCGGACAGAAAGGAAGCTGGGAAGAGGAAAGAAGAAAAAAGAAAAGAGAGGGAAAGGTTCGGACGAAACGCAGCACGGTGAGTGTTGCGGGAAGAAGACAAAGAAAGAAAGAAAGAAAAGAAAAGAAAAGAGGAGATTACGGCAGTGCAGTTTCGGCTGGAAAGGGAAGAAAGAAGAAGAAGAAGAAGAAAGAATCGCTTGGTGCAGCTCGACAAGTTCGGCACAAGCAATAAAGAAAAAGAAAAGAAAACAAAGGTGCATGAGGCACCGAAAGCAGTGAAAGGAAAATAAAGAAACGCACGGCACCTTCTGCATGTGGGAAACAAGACAGACCAGCAAACAGAATATTGTCTAAGTGGGGACGAGGTCACGGACTAAGCTAATGCATTGGCTCTTTTTGATGCCTATATAAGGCTTGTAAGTAGACGAAGTCAGGGCATTAGAGAGTGTGTCTGGTGTTAGAGTTAGAGTATCAGTGAGTAGCAAGTGTTAGAGTGTCAGTGAGTAGTCAGTGGTTAGAGTTAGAGTCAGTGAGTTAGAATGTTTTTAGTGTGACTTTAGAGTTAAAATTCAGAAAAAAAAAATAGTGAGTGAATTTTTGTAGTCAGTTTTTATTTTTTTTCTGAGTTCAATTTTTAATTTCGTGTAATTTATTCATCAGTCAGTTTCAATGTATGACTCAGTGAATTTTATTTTTGTAAGTCTTTATTTTCAGTTTTGAGTTTGTTTAGTGAGTAAATTTTCAGTCCTCTTTGATAAATGTTGAGAGTCCATTTTATTTTTGAGAGTTTACTTTAATTGAAAGTTCAGATTTTTGGGTTGGAGAGCACAGTCTCCATTTTCAAATATCGAGTTTATTCCTTACAATTTTTATTTTTATTTAATTTCGAATTACTGCTATTTAATTTTCTTTCACTTTTAATTTCCCGCAATTTAAATTTACCGTCATTTAATTTTCTCGCACTTTTAATTTTCTATAATTTAAATTACTGTTATTTAATTTTCTCGCAATTTTAATTTCCTGTAATTTAAATTACTGTAATTTAATTTTCTCGCAATTTTAATTTCTTGCAATTTAAATTACCGTCATTTAATTTCCTCGCACTTTTAATTTTCTGTAATTTAAATTACTGTCATTTAATTTTTCTGCATCTTTAATTTTTACAATTTACTTTTATGTCATTTAAATTTTATTGTCCCTTTACATTTCAGTTATTTAATTTCCAGCAAATTTAATTTACTGTCTTGTATTTTAATTTTTTTTTACTTTTAATCACCTACTCAAAATCAACAAACATGAATCTAGTCCATGACTAGTAAATTTTCATTTCCATTGCATTCCCACGTTCATTGCACATATCATCACTTTTATTTTTATTCTCTCATTGTAACTATTTCCACCATTTTACACGAGTTTGATTTTTAAGCACTTTCCCTGTGGAGACGATTTATGAATTTATTTCTAATTACTACGCGACACGCTCCTGCACTTGGGATAGCCTTTGGGCTACTCATTTTCGAACAAGTCAAGTTTTTGGCGCCGTTGCCTGGGAAAGATGCTTGTCGTAAATTTAAACTCGTGATTTTCATCTTTATCTTTATTTCTTTTTTTAATTAAAAAAAATTAAAAAAAAATTAGAAAAAAAAAATTTCACCTACTATAAAGTTGCTTGAATCTTCTCTTTTCTATTTTGGACTGATGTTTCATGTATTGGGTGAGAGACAGTTCAAATAGATTGTGTAGAGTTGCATCAAGCACCAATAGTAGTTCACACTGCTTAGAGACAGACACCCTTTTTGTCTCCTCTACAAGCGACAACTCTGAAACCGAACAAGCCATGGCTGCGCCTGCACCACGCACTCTTAAAGAGTATTTGCAACCCACTCGCACCACTACACCTTCATGCATTTTGTTACCTAATGATGCACCTAATTTTTCCATAAAGCATGGCATGATGTCAGTAATACCTCAGTTCCACAGGATGGATTCTAAAAGTCCCTACCAACATCTGACAGATTTTGAGTTGGCTTGCACCACGTTCATCAACAGGACCAATACTGATGAATACATTAGGCTTCGATTGTTTCCTTTCTCTCTAAAAGACAAAGCAAAAATTTGGTTTAACTCTTTGAGGCCTAATTCTATTTCCAGCTGGTCTGATATGCAACTTGAATTTTTAAAAAAAAATTTCCCTTTTCAAAGAACTCAATCATTACAAGAGAAAATCAGTCAGTTCAACCAAAAGCCTGATGAAACTTTCCATATCAGTTGGGAAAGGTTTAAGGATTTGATGAACATCTGCCCACATCATGGTTTTGAATCCTGGAGACTGGTGAATTACTTTTACACCGGTCTCTCTCCAGAATGCAAGCAATTTGTCCAAACCATGTGCAACGGAGAGTTCTTTAGCAAAGAACCTGACGAAGCACTATCATTTTTTGACTATCTTGCTGAGAGTGCCCTACAATGGAACACTAGGACTGATCGAGTTTCATTGACACCACAACCACTAAGAACCATTACTGGTGGAGGCAAATATGAGATAAAAGAGGACACTGATGTTCAAGCCCGAATAGCTGCATTAACCAGAAGATTGGAGGTCATGGAGACAGAAAAAGTGAAAGCCGTAAAAGCTGTAGAGGCGTGCTCTTTGTGCGCTGATTCAAACCACAAGACTCAAGACTGCCCAATCATGCCCGTAATTCAAAAGAATGAGCCTGAACAGATGCAATCAGCTAACTGGGTCAACAGAGCACAAAATCAACCTTTCTCAAATACATATAATCCTGGGTGGAGGAATCATCCAAATTTCTCATGGAGAAATGATCAGCCTGGCCGATCCCCTTCCTCTTCCCACCAACCATTTCATCAAACTTTTCCTCAACCTCACCAGCCATTTCATCAGATTGTTCCTCAACCCCAGCAATCATTTCATCAGATTGTACCCCAGTCCCAGCAGCAACCATATCAGAATCCTCAAAGCTATCCTTTTACAGCACTTCCAGGATCTTAGCCTCATGTAGCTGCACAAAATTCTCAGCCACAACCACTTGCAAAAAAATCTTTAGATGAAAGTATGGCACAGATGGCCAATACACTTCAGCAATTCATGCAGATCCAGGCCACCACAAACAATCAAAACACTCAAGCCATAAACGAATTGCGAGGCACCATGAATAAGATGAACATAGCATTGAGCACTCTGGAGAAAGGGAAGTTCCCAGCACAGCCTCAACCCAATCCTCAAGTGTACCGGCAACAATCACATCAGGTACATAATGTCTTAGAAGATGCTATTGAGACAGCAAAGGCCGTCCTTACTCTGAGAAGTGGAAAAGAAGTTCCCCAACCGGAGATGACCATGGATAAACAAGAAGCTGCTCCTACTCTTAAAGATGTAACAAAGCCTGAAGAAGCTGAAAAAGAACCAAAGATGGTGAGACCAGAATCTAAAGAGCCTGTAATTGCAGAGGCTGAATCAAGTAAGGGGTACCAACCTGTGGTTCTCTACCCTCAGAGATTAGCAGCTTGCCAAAAGAATAAATACCACACTGAGATCCATGAAATCTTCAAACAAGTGAAGATTAACATTCCACTCTTGGATGCCATACAACAAGTTCCTTCATATGCAAAATTTCTGAAGGACTTGTGCACAGTGAAGAGGAAGCTGAATATAAAGAAGAAAGCTTTCCTAACGGAGCAAGTCAGTGCATTGATAATGAACGAGACTCCGCAAAATTACGGTGATCCAGGCTCTCCCAACATTTCCATCATGATTGGCGAGTCACGCATTAGGAGAGCTCTACTTGACTTAGGGAGCAGTGTGAACTTGCTGCCATTCTCATTATATGAGCAGCTAGGATTGGGAGAGATGAAAAAGACCTCCATCATGCTACAGTTGGCTGATAGATCAGTCAAGGTGCCAAAGGGTAATGTGGAAGATGTGTTGGTTCAGGTAGACAAATTTTACTACCCAGTGGATTTTGTAGTACTTGATATGCAGCAACCAACCTCCACCATTTACCATGCACCTGTCATCCTTGGGCGTCCATTTCTTGCTACCTCCAATGCATTGATTAATTGTCGAAGTGGAGTACTGAAGCTCACATTCGGCAATATGACATTGGAAATGAATGTGTTCAACGCCTGCCAAATGCCTAGTGGGTGCGATGATTCAGAAGTACATGCAGTTGATATGGTATATGATTTCGATATTTCAGAACTGTTATTAGCATTTGATTCTGAGAATATATTTGGAGATGACCCACAAGAGCAATCTGAGACTCTTGAGACAATTCCTTTGTCATTAGAGTTGGCAAGTTCAGAGGGACGATTAACAGAAGCAGACAGACCTTCTCAGTTATCAGATATGAGTTACATGAGCAGTTGGCGTAGGCCAGTCTTTGAGGCTCTTAATCTACAAGAAGTCATGAAGACATCAAAAGAAGAAGTCCCCACATTGGAGTTGAAACCACTACCTAAGGACTTGAAGTACATTTTTTTGGGCCCAGCTGAGGGCACTTTTCCGGTGGTCATTTCTTCTCAACTCACTTCAAAGCAGGAAATTGAGTTACTGGTAGTGCTGAGACAACATCGAGGAGCGATAGGGTGGACGATCACAGACATCAAGGGCATTGATCCTTCAATATGCACCCATAACATTTTTCTGGAAGAAGATGCGAGACCAACTCGTGATGCACAACGAAGGTTGAATCCCACCATGAAGGAGGTGGTGAAGCAAGAGGTACTAAAATTGCTAGCTGTGGGCATCATCTATCCTATCTCTGATAGCAAGTGGGTAAGTCCAACACAGGTAGTCCAAAACAAATCTGGTTTAACTGTTATTGAAAATGCTAATGGTGAATTGATTCCAACTAAGAAGGTAACGGGATGGAGAATGTGTATCAACTACCGAAAATTGAATTTGGTTAGTCGAAAAGATCATTTCCCGTTACCCTTCCTAGATCAAATTTTAGAAAAAGTGGCTGGTAATTCTTTTTATTGCTTTCTGGATGGATTTTATGGCTATTATCAAATTGCCATAGCACCAGAGGATCAAGAGAAGACAACCTTCACTTGCCCCTTTGGTACTTTTGCCTTTAGAAGAATGCCATTTGGTTTATGCAATGCACCTGCCACTTTTCAACGCTGTATGATGAGCATTTTTTCTGACATGCTTGATGACATGTGTGAAGTTTTCATTGATGATTTTTTTGTGTTTGAAAAATCTTTTGATGTCTGTTTAAAAAATCTTGCTGCTGTTTTAAAAAGATGTGAGGAGAAAAATCTGTTGTTAAATTGGGAAAAATGCCAGTTTATGGTAACTAGTGGTTTGGTACTCGGACATTTGGTTTCTAAACACGGCATAGAAGTCGACAAAGCCAAGATAGAATTGATATCTCAACTGCCTATTCCTAAGACAGTGAAAGACATTCGTTCTTTTCTTGGCCATGCTGGCTTCTATCGGCGTTTCATTCAGGGCTTTAGTACCATTGCAAAACCACTATGTACCTTATTGCAAAATGATACTGCTTTTGTTTGGACTAATGAGTGCCAACAAGCCTTTGAGACTTTGAAGGAACACTTAACAGTTGCCCCAATCATGCAATCTCCTCGGTGGGACTTGCCATTTGAAATTATGACCGACGCTAGTGACTTTGCTCTTGGTGCCGTTCTTGGCCAAAGAGTAGAAAACAAACCCTCGGTCATATATTAGGCAAGTCGGACTTTAAATGATGCACAAAAAAATTATACCACCACAGAGAAGGAGTTGCTAGCTGTTGTGTTTACTTTAGATAAATTTCGTTCTTACATTATTGGGTCTCCTGTTGTAATTTTTACTGACCATTCTGCTCTCAAGTATTTGTTGGCAAAGAAGGATGCCAAGTCCAGGTTAATTCGTTGGATTCTTTTGCTCCAAGAGTTCAATATCACCATAAAAGACAAGAAAGGAGTCGAAAATGTGGTGGCTGACCACCTCTCCAGATTACCACCATCCTCCACCTCAAAAGTCATCATTCCTCTTGATGATAGTTTTCCGGATGAGCAGTTATTTGCAATTCAAAAAGCTCTCTGGTTTGCTGACATAGTCAACTATTTGGTGACTGAACAAATGCCTTTTGAATGGTCCATCCAAGATAAGCGCCGATTTCTCTCAGAGGTAAGACATTTTTACTTTGATGACCCATACCTTTTTAAATATTGTTCAGACCAACTGATTCGAAGATGCATTCCTGATGATGAGTTTTCTTCTGTACTAAGATTTTGTCATTTGGGTGCATGTGGTGGTCATTTTTCAGCAAAGAAAACTGTTGCTAAAATTTTGCAAAGTGGTTTCTACTGGCCTTCCATGTTTAAAGATGCTTACAATTTTTGTAAAGCTTGTGAGCCTTGTCAAAAATTGGGATCCATTAGTAAAAGAAATATGATGTCTCTTTCCCCCATTCTCACTTTAGAAATTTTTGATTGTTGGGGAATAGACTTCATGGGACCTTTCCCGGTTTCCTTTGGAAACACATATATTTTACTGGCGGTGGATTATGTTTCAAAATGGGTAGAGGCCATCGCTTGCAAAACTAATGACCATCGTGTTGTCCTAAAATTTTTGCAATCTCTATTTGCTCGCTTTGGCATGCCCAAAGTTATCATTAGTGATGGGGGTTTTCATTTTTGCAACAAACCATTTTCTACACTCATGAAGAAATATGGTATCACACACCGAGTTTCTACCCCTTATCACCCCCAAACAAATGGGCAAGCTGAATTGGCAAATAGAGAAATCAAAATAATTTTGGAGAAAACTGTCAATCCTAACAGGAAAGACTGGTCAGTTAAACTTCTTGATGCTTTGTGGGCTTATAGGACAGCTTTTAAAACTAATCTAGGGATGTCTCCTTATCGATTAGTCTATGGTAAAGCTTGTCATTTACCTGCTGATATTCAGCATCGAGCTCTTTGGGCAATAAAACATGTTTACATGTCACTTGATGAAGTTTCAGGGTTGAGAAAATTGCAGATCAGCGAATTAGATGAAGCTCGTCGAGAAGCTTATGATAATGCCCAAATAGCAAAAGAAAGAATGAAAAATGTGCATGATAAGAAAATTCATTCCAAGCAATTCACAATCGGCCAGGAAGTACTTCTTTACAACTCTCATTTACATATTTTTCCTAGTAAATTGAAATCTCGTTGGAATGGTCCCTATGTGGTAACAAAAATTCATTCTCATGGGGCGGTGGACATAAAAAAATCTTAATAATGAAGGTACCCCTTTCACTGTGAATGGTCAGCGCCTTAAACCCTTTATTCCAATGTATGATCCAGGTGAAACTCTTCTTGTCCAGACACCTTGTGATTTTTGAGTGCTATTTATTTATTTGTTTATTTATTTATGTTTATTTCTTGTGTTGCATGGTTGTTTATTTATTCATTTTTCTCTCTTCCGTTTTGCATTATTTTCTCTTTGCATTGATTTTCTTTTTCGTTAAACAGTGAGGACACTGCATTGTTCAGTTGGGGGGAGGAAATTGTATTCTAAAAAAAAAAAAAAAAATACCATGTCAGCGTTCAGGATTTCCTGGCATGATGAAGTGATACCGACACGCGATAGCACAATGATCGCAAGTGTCCGCTTTGGCAGAGTAGTTATCTTGCCAGTTATCCCATTTGTTTGACGGTATTTCTTTAGGGATATTGAGTCTTAGAAAACCCGTTTTGAATGAGTCTTTTCTTTTTCTAATTTTGTTTCATAAAAAAAAAAAAAAAATTGCTTTAATGCTCAAGACTAATTTTATAGAGTTGGAAATAAAGAACAAAACAAGCTTTATAATAAGCAAGCAAAGATTAAACAACAGACTGACTCCCTGTTTCTTGTAAACGCTGGACTTCTGCTGTTAATTGCTGATGTTGGCTGAGTATTTGTTCCTTCTCTTGTTCCAGCTCCGTTATTCATGGTTGCAGGTTTTGAGCATACCAGTCCGCACATTTTTTTAATTGCTTATTTTCTTGTCTTAATATTTTATTTTTTCTGCATTTTTTAACAAGTTTTTGTTGCAATTTAGAAATTTAAGATTTAAGTTGATCAGTTTCACTCACTCGTAACAGTAACCTCCGGGATATGGTTGTAATAGAAGCAGCATATTGGGCACCGAGCATTCTCGATCCTGAAACAACTTCGGCATCAGACCGGGTAGAGAAATATACCTCTGCCCCAACCATGGTGTTGACGGCATCAGGACAGAAGTGTAATTGTTGAGGCGTAATTGGTACCTGATTCAAATCGGGGATATTATTGACAGAATACTGCTCAGCCATTTGAAGAAAATGAGAGAAGCTGTGAGAGGTATGAGAGAAGAAAAGAAAAAAAAAATAATAATAATACGAGGGATGTAGAGATTGTTATGTGTTTCGAGAGAGTGGAGATGGTCCCTTATATAGAGGCCCGAAACATTCAAAGGCTCAGCAAAGATTGATTCAGGCAGGACCCGGAGCACAGCTCAAGGCCATAATGCAATTGTCCGTTTGCAATTTACAGCACGATCTGGACCCAGGATGGAGCTCGAGGCTTAAAGTATTTGTTGTAACAATCCCATTGCAAGAGATCCAGGGCTCCGTGACTTACGGCAGCTGTCGGATCTCGAGATTTATGACACTTGTTAAATTCCAAGTTTTATTGCAATTGGATGAACGCTCATTTGACTCAGTTGGCAGATCATCTTGGTTTCAAACTTGATCCAACTCGAGTGTTCCATTGCTGAGAACACTTAAACACTGGAATGGAGTGCATAAAGAATTTTTTGCAAGAAAAGTTTTCACCCCAAAGCATTTCCCACTGATCCAGGAAGTTTTCTCTACTCTCATACTTACTTAAATACTATTTCTGTTATTGCGTCTTGTTGTTTATTTTGTGTTATTTCTTGCCTTTCTTTGTTTAGTTTCTATGTTGTTTGTTTAATTTTACGTGTATATGATGGATTACATAATTGCTTATTTTCTAAGTTGTTGTTTGTTGATTGTTTCTCTTTCTTGATTTTCTGTGTTAATTTTTCTTTTATTGGTCATCTTTTCTTTGTTAGTATGTGTGCATTGGATTACACAATTTTTGCCTTAATGCAATATGCACTAATATGCACATGATTGACACATACTCTATTCTATCATTTTGTGAAATTTGAGCATCTTGGTGGTGTAGTTGAGCGGAATTATTTTATGAAGATTTATTTTCAACCCTGAGCATAGAACATAATTCCTGATGCATCATATTTTGCTTGATGTATGACTTGAAACACCAGGATGCTATATTCATTGAGATAGACTTGACATGATTTATATATAATGAAGGGAAATCTTGAGAGACATTCTACACATGCTTACACTTGTAGTGTTCTTCAATACTGTTCATTGATTTAATACTGGAGAAGTAAACTGCAGGACTACCGAGCCTTACGAAAAAAAAAAAAGAGAAGAAGAAGAAGAAGCATGGATCTGTCTTAGTGGTAAGGGCGAACTTGGGAATGCGTGGATTAGGCGCACGGTCCTGGGTTCGATTCCCAACTGATCGAATCCATTTGAAATAATAATAATAATAATAATAATTTTTAAAAAAAAATTAAAGGATGAGGCAGTGAGCTTTCCTAAGAAAAGGGCTAGAAACAGTTACCCAAACTTTGGGGGTTGAGTGTTCAACCTTTAAACAGAGTTTGCGTGAAAACTGCTAGTTCCTTAGGCTTTGAGGTAGTTAGAATCAGAAATGATTAATCTTAAGGTTGAAAAATCCTATGATGAATCATGGCTAGTAATGAAGAACAATTTAACTACACACACATATGAGTTTTGAGATTTTTTTCCCAATTTTTAATGAAAGATTGTTCAGACAGTCTTTGTGAATATAGCCCCTGGGAGTTGATAGTCACGTGTCGCATTTTGTGACAATTCGTTGTTGTGTTTGATTGCTTTTGTTTGGATTTCGAGCTTTATGCAATATTCATCTCAAATAATTTTCACTATTTTGCTCAGAGACTAGCAAAAAGTTAGTTGGGGGGTGTGATTGAGCTGCACTATTGCATATTTTATACATTTAAAATCAATGTATTCTTAATTAATTTATTATTTTCTCGTTGATTTTAGATGAAAAAATGATCAAGAGGCAATAAATCCAAGTTATGAATTAAATTGATTAAAAGTATAATTTATGCTTAATTTTATAGCTTGTGATTTAATTGGACAATATTTATTTAAATTGCACAACACATTTTTTTAGTTTTTATTTATTTTATTATTTTTCTAATTTTATTTTATTTTTTTGTTTGTTTCTTTGATTATATATTACTTATTGTTTATTTTGTTTATTTTTATTTTTATTTATTTTTTATTTTTTTATTTTTATTTTATAGGTACTAAACGACATGTCGTTTTTAAAAATGACATGTCGTCTGCCGTTGAAGTCCAAAACGACCGTCGCCTAAACGACATGTCGTTTTGCACGAGAGAAGCCCCTGCCGTTTAAGGTCGACGACATGTCGTTTCGACACGAACGACATGTCGTACGCCTCATCTTCTACCTCCCGATCTGCATCTCGAGCTACAGTGCCACCGTGCACAGCAGCTTCGAGCCACCATCGTGAGCCGCCCTACACACTCCGCACGACCACCGAAACACCAAGAACACGGCCATGAGCTGTCTCGCCTTGTCCAGAAGCCTCACGGCCGGCAACCCCACGTGGTGTCATCTTCAACCTTCGGCTTTGCATGCAGCATCCCTCTACGTCCAACAGCACTCCTCCACACCTCGTGCTCCTCCATCAAGCATGCCTGATTGAGCTGCATTATTGCATATTTTATACACTTAAGACCAATATATTTTTAATTGGTTTATTATTTTATCATTGGTTTTAGATGAAAAAGTTGTCAAGAGGCAATAAATCCAAGTTATGAATTAAATTGATTAAAAGCATAGTTTATGCTTATTTTTATAACTTGTGATTTAATTTGATTTTATTGTCTCACATGCACAACACATTTTTAACATTCTAGTTTAGTTTTTGATTAATTTTTAATTAATTAATTATTTTCTTTTTCTAATTTTATTTTATTTTATTTATTTTATTTTATTTTTCTGCACAGGTCCTAAACGACATGTCGTTTAGGAAAAACGACATGTCGTTTTGCACGTTGGTCGTTTCTGTCGTCTGAGGCAAACGACATGTCGTTTGGAAAGAACGATGTGCCGTTTGCCTCGTCTTCAACCTCGCGACGTCCGCCATCTCTGCATTTCTCCATGCCATCTCTGCGTTTCTCCACGCCATGCATGTCGTTTAGGGATATTGAGTCTTAGAAAATCCGCTTTTGAATGAGTCATCTATTTTCTGTTTTTGTTCAAAAAAAAAAAAACGTGTGTGCATGTGATAAACAATATTTTGCCTTAATGCGATATGCACTGATATACACATGATTGACAGATACTCTATCCTATCATTTTGTGAAATTTGAGCATCTTGGTGGTGTAGTTGAGCGGAATTATTTTATGAAGATTTATTTTCAACTCTGAGCATAGAACATAATTCCTGATACATCATATTTTGCTTGATGTATGACTTGAAACACCAGGATGCTATATTCATTGAGATAGACTTGGCATGATTTATATAATAAAGGGAAAATCTTGAATGACAGTCTACACATGCTTACACTTGTAGTGTTCTTCATTACTATTCGTTGATTTAACACTGGAGAAGTAAACTGCAGGACTACCGAGCCTTTCGAAAAAAAAAAAAAAGAATAATCATGGATCTGTCTCAGTGGTAAGGGCGAACTTAGGAATGTGTGGATTAGGCGCACGGTCCTGGGTTCGATTCCCCACTAATCGAATCCGTTTGAAAAAGAAAATGATAATAATAATAATTAAAAAAAAATTTAAAGAATGAAGCAGTGAGCTTTCCTAAGAAAATGGCTAGAAATAGTTACCCAAATTTTGGGGGTTGAGTGTTCAACCTTTAAACAGAGTTTGCGTGAAAACTGCTAGTCCCTTAGGCTTTGAGGTAGTTAGAATCAGAAATGATTAATCTTAAGGCTGAAAAAAATCCTATGATGAATCATGGATAGTAATGAAGAACAATTTAGCTACACACACATCTGAGTTCTGAGATTTTTTTCCCCAATTCTTAATGAAAGAGTGTTGAGACAGTCTTGGTGAATATAGCCCTGGGAGTTGATAGTCACGTGTAGCATTTTGTGAGAATTCGTTGTTGTGTTTGATTGCTTTTGTTTGGATTTCGAGCTTTATGCAATATTCATCTCAATTAATTTTCACTATTTTGCTCAGAGACTAGCAAAAGGTTAGCTGGGGGTTGTGATTGAGCTGCATTATTGCATATTTTATACATTTAAAATCAATGTATTCTTAACTATTTTATTATTTTATCGTTGATTTTAGATAGAAAAATGATCAAGAGGCAATAAATCCAAGTTATGAATTAAATTGATTAAAAGCATAGTTTATGCTTATGTTTTGTGATTTAATTTGATTTTATTGTCTGACATGCACAACACATTTTTAATATTCTAGTTTAGTTTTTGTTTAATTTTTAATTAATTAATTATTTTATTTTTCTAATTTTATTTTTTTTATTATTCTGTTTGTTTTATTTTATTTTATTTTAATTTAATTTTATTTATTTTATTTTTCTGCACAGGTCCTAAACGACATGTCGTTTAGGAAAAACGACATGTCGTTTTGCACGTTGGTCGTTTCTGTCGTCTGAGGCAAACGACATGTCGTTTGGAAAGAACGACGTGCCGTTTGCCTCATCTTCAACCTTGCGACGTCCGCCATCTCTGCGTTTCTCCATGCCATGCATGCGTTCGGCAACTGCCCCTCCGCCCACCTGCAGCCACCAGCAACACCAGACGACGCCGACGATCACTCCTCCACCCCATGCACAGCCAAGAATCGTCCGACGCCACGGCCAGCCACTCCATGCACAGCAGCATCCAACCATCCGGTTCCGCCACTTCTGCACTCCTCCACGCCACCCTGCATCTCCGATGATCACCAAAAAATGCCGGAGACCAAGGCTCCGCCACGATAGCACCACTCCAACTATCCCACAGCGCCACTGCATTCACCGAGAGGCCTCTGTTCGAAAGTACAGCATCCATGCACGCCACGACAGCCACCACCTGCAGCCGCCCAGTCAAGCCCAGCCTCCATGCATGCGTTCGGGGCATGCATAGCCAACTGGGCGACGGACGCTGCACAAGAACAAAGCACGGAAGAGTTGTTTCGGATGAAACGCAGTACGGTGAGTGCTGCGGGAAGAAAAAGAAGAAAAAAGAAAAAAAGAAAGAAAGAAAGAAAGAAAGAAAAGAAAAAAAAGAAAAGAAAGGAAACTGAGAAAGGAGTGCTACGGGAAGAAGAGAAAAGAAAGAGAGAAAAAGAAAGAAGACGGAACGCAGCAAGCTTGCGGGAAAAGAAAAGAAAAAAAAATGAAGAGGAACGCTGGCAGTGGGAGATGAACTGGAAAGAAACAAGGCAGACCCATGTGGGAAACAAGACAGGCCAGCAAACATAATATTTTCTCAGTGGGGACAAGGAATCACGGACATAAGCGAACGCAGTGACTTTTCAAGCCTATATAAGGACTGAAGATAGACAGAGGAAGGTGGTCGATGTTAGACACCCAGTAAACTTAGGATTAGTCTGTAGTTTTCTTAGTTTTTGGAGAAAGCGAGGATGAAGTGAGGGAGTTCGGTGATGCAGTTGCGAGCCTAATAGACCAACTGTTGTTACCGAGCTGTCCTCCTTCATCTGTAGTCTCCACTTTTAATTTTATTTTTTTTTCATTTTAATTTATGATGATTTATTTTCTGCACTTTAAATTTCTGCACTTTAAATTATTGTCATTTATTTTTCTGCACTTTTAATTCCTGCACTTTAAATTTTTGTCATTTATTTTTCTGCACTTTAATTTATTGTCATTTAAATTTCAGTCATTTATTTTTCTGCAATTTTATTTCCTGCAATTTATTTTTATGACATTTAATTTTCTTGTTCATTTAAATTTCAGTCATTTAATTTTCAGCAATTTAAATTCACTGTCTTGCACTTTAATTTCTTTACTTTTCATCACTGCTTCTCAACACTCAAAACCAACCAAAAATGAATCTGGTTCACGACCAGTAAATTTTCTTTTTCATTGCACTCTTTAATCCATTGTACATATCATCACTTTTTATTTTTATTTTCTCATTGTAAAAAATTCCACCATTTTACACGAGTTTATTTTTAACACTTTCCCTGTGGAGACGATTTAGGAATTTATTCCTAATTACTACACTACACGCTCCTGCACTTGGGATAGCCTTTTGGCTGCTCATTTTCGAACGAGTCAAGTTTTTGGCGCCGTTGCCGGGGAAAGATGCTTGTCGTAAATTTAAACTTGTGATTTTCATCTTTATCTTTATTTTTTTATTTATTTTTTTCTCCTAAAAAAAAATTAAAAAAAAAAATTCACCTACTATAAAGTTGTTTGGATCTTCTCTTTCCTATTTTGGACTGATGTTTCATGTATTGGGTGAAAAACAGTTCAAATAGATTGTGTAGAGTTGTATCAAGCACCAATAGTAGTTCACACTGCTTAGAGACAGATACCCTTTTTGTCTCCTCTACAAGCGACAACTCTGAAACCGAACAAGTCGTGGCTGCACCTGCACCACGCACTCTTAAAGAATATTTGCAACCCACTCGCACCACTACACCTTCATGCATTTTGCTACCTAATGATGCACCTAATTTTTCCATAAAGCATGGCATGATGTCAGTAGTACCTCAGTTCCACGGGATGGATTCTGAAAGTCCCTACCAACATCTGACAGATTTTGAGTTGGCTTGCACCACGTTCATCAACAGGACCAATACTGATGAATACATTAGGCTTCGATTGTTTCCTTTCTCTCTAAAAGACAAAGCAAAATTTTGGTTTAACTCTATGAGGCCTAATTCTATTTCTAGCTGGTCTGATATGCAACGTGAATTTTTAAAGAAATTTTTCCCTTTTCAAAGAACTCAATCATTACAAGAGAAAATCAGTCAGTTCAACCAAAAGCCTGACGAAACTTTCCATATCAGTTGGGAAAGGTTTAAAGATTTGATGAACATCTGCCCACATCATGGTTTTGAATCCTGGAGACTGGTGAATTACTTTTACATCGGTCTCTCTCCAGAATGCAAGCAATTTGTCCAAACCATGTGCAACGGAGAGTTCTTTAGCAAAGAACCTGACGAAGCACTATCATTTTTTGACTATCTTGCTGAGAGTGCCCTACAATGGAACACTCGGACTAATCGAGTTTCATTGACACCACAACCACTAAGAACCATTACTGGTGGAGGCAAATATGAGATAAAAGAGGACACTGATGTTCAAGCCCGAATAGCTGCATTAACCAGAAGATTGGAGGTCATGGAGACAGAAAAAGTGAAGGTCGTAAAAGCTGTAGAGGCGTGCTCTTTGTGCACTGATTCGAACCACAAGACTCAAGACTGCCCAATCATGCCCGTAATTCAAGAGAATGAGCTTGAACAGATGCAATTAGCTAACTGGGTCAACAGAGCACAAAATCAACCTTTCTCAAATACATATAATCCTGGGTGGAGGAATCATCCAAATTTCTCATGGAGAAATGATCAGCCTAGCCGATCCCCTCCATCTTCTCACCAACCATTTCATCAGGCTGTTCCTCAGCCCCAGCAGCCATTTCATCAGATTGTTCCTCAACCCTAGCAGTCATTCCATCAGATTGTTCCCCAACCCCAGCAGCAACCATATCAGAATCCTCAGAGCTATCCTTTTGCAGCACTTCCAGGATCTCAGCCTCATGTAGTTGCACAGAGTTCTCAGCCACAACCACCCACAAAAAAGTCTCTAGATGATAGTATGGCACAGATGGCCAATACACTTCAGCAATTCATGCAGCTCCAGGCCACCACAAACAATCAAAACACTCAGGCTATAAATGAATTGCGAGGCACTATGAATAAGATGAACATAGCACTGAGCACTCTGGAGAAAGGGAAGTTCCCAGCACAGCCTCAACCCAATCCTCAAGTGTACCGGCAACAACCACATCAGGTACATAATGTCTCAGAAGATGCTATTGAGACAACGAAGGCCGTCCTTACTCTGAGAAGTGGAAAAGAAATTCCCCAACCGGAGATGACCATGGATAAACGAGAAGCTGCCCTTACTCCTGAAAATGTAACAAAGCCTGAAGAAGTTGAAAAAGAACCAAAGATAGTGAGACCAGAATCTAAAGAGCCTGTAATTGCAGAGGCTGAATCAAGTAAAGGGTACCAACCTGTGGTTCCCTACCCTCAGAGACTAGCAGCTAGCCAAAAGAATAAATATCACACTGAGATCTAAGAAATCTTCAAGCAAGTGAAGATTAATATTCCACTCTTGGATGCCATACAACAGGTTCTTTCATATGCAAAATTTCTGAAGGACCTGTGCACAGTGAAGAGGAAGCTGAATATAAAGAAGAAAGCTTTCCTAACGGAGCAAGTCAGCGCATTGATAATGAACGAGACTCCATAAAAGTACGGTGATCCCGGCTCTCCCAACATTTCCATTATGATTGGCGAGTCACGCATTGGGAGAGCTCTACTTGACTTAGGGAGCAGTGTGAACTTGCTGCCATTCTCATTATATGAGCAGCTGGGATTGGGAGAGATGAAAAAGACCTCCATCATGCTACAGTTGGCTGATAGATCAGTCAAGGTGCCAAAGGGTATTGTGGAAGATGTGTTGGTTCAGGTAGACAAATTTTACTACCCAGTAGATTTTGTAGTACTTGACATGCAGCAACCAACCTCCACCATTTACCATGCACCTGTCATCCTTGGGCGTCCATTTCTTGCTACCTCCAATGCATTGATTAATTGTCGAAGTGGAGTACTGAAACTCACATTCGGCAATATGAAATTGGTAATGAATGTTTTCAACGCCTGCAAAATGCCTAGTGGGTGCGATGATTCAGAAGTACATGCAGTTGATATGGTATATGATTTCGATATTTCAGAACTGTTATCAGCATTTGATTCTAAGAGTATATTTGGAGATGACTCACAAGAGCAATCTGAGACTTTTGAGACAATTTCTTTGTCATTAGAATTGGAAAATTCAGAGGGACGATTAACAGAAGCTGACAGACCTTCTCAGTTATCAGATATGAGTTACATGAGCAGTTGGCGTAGGCCAGTCTTTGAGGCTCTTAATCTACCAGAAGTCATGAAGACATCAAAAGAAGAAGTCCCCACGTTGGAGTTGAAACCACTACCCAAGGACTTGAAGTACATTTTTTTGGGCCCAGCTGAGGGCACGTTTCCGGTGGTCATTTCTTCTCAACTCACTTCAAAGCAGGAAACGGAGTTACTGGTAGTGCTGAGACAACATCGAGGAGCGATAGGGTGGACTATCGCAGACATCAAGGGCATTGATCCTTCAATATGCACCCATAATATTTTTCTGGAAGAAGATGCGAGACCAACTCGTGATGCACAACGAAGGTTGAATCCCACCATGAAGGAGGTGGTGAAGCAAGAGGTACTAAAATTGCTAGCTGTGGGCATCATCTATCCTATCTCTGATAGCAAGTGGGTAAGTCCAACACAGGTAGTCCAAAAAAAATCTGGTTTAACTATTATTGAAAATGCCAATGGTGAATTGATTCCAACTAGGAAGGTAACGGGATGGAGAATGTGTATCGACTACCGGAAATTGAATTTGGTTAGTCGAAAAGATCATTTCCCATTACCCTTCCTAGATCAAATTTTAGAAAAAGTGGCTGGTAATTCTTTTTATTGCTTTCTGGATGGATTTTCTGGCTATTATCAAATTTCCATAGCACCAGAGGATCAAGAGAAGACAACCTTCACTTGCCCCTTTGGTACTTTTGCCTTTAGAAGAATGCCATTTGGTTTATGCAATGCACCTGCCACTTTTCAACGCTGTATGATGAGTATTTTTTCTGACATGCTTGATCACATGTGTGAAGTTTTCATGGATGATTTTTCTGTGTTTGGAAAATATTTTGATGTCTGTTTAAAAAATCTTGCTGCTGTTTTAAAAAAATGTGAGGAGAAAAATCTATTTTTAAATTGGGGAAAATGCCAGTTTATGGTAACTAGTGGTTTGGTACTCGGACATTTGGTTTCTAAATACGGCATAGAAGTTGACAAAGCCAAGATAGAATTGATATCTCAACTGCCTATTCCTAAGACAGTGAAAGACATTCGTTCTTTTCTTGGCCACGCTGGCTTCTATCGACGTTTCATTCAGGGCTTTAGTACCATTGCAAAACCACTATGTACCTTATTGCAAAATGATACTACTTTTGTTTGGACTAATGAGTGTCAACAAGCCTTTGAGACTTTGAAGGAACACTTAACAGTTGCCCTAATCATGCAATCTCCTCGGTGGGACTTGCCATTTGAAATTATGACCGACGCTAGTGACTTTGCTCTTGGTGCTGTTCTTGGCCAAAGAGTAGACAACAAGCCTTCGGTCATATATTATGCAAGTCGGACTTTAATTCGTTGGATTCTTTTGCTCCAAGAGTTCAACATCACCATAAAAGACAAGAAATGAGTCAAAAATGTGGTGGCTGACCACCTTTCCAAACTACCACCATCCTCCGCCTCAAAAGTCATCATTCCTCTTGATGATAGTTTTCCAGATGAACAGTTATTTCCAATTCAAAAAGCTCTCTGGTTTGCTGACATAGTCAACTATTTGGTGACTGAACAAATGCCTTTTGAATGGTCCATCCAAGTTAAGCGCCGATTCCTCTCAGAGGTAAGACATTTTTACTTTGATGACCCATACCTTTTTAAATATTGTTCAGACCAACTGATTCGAAGATGCATTCCTGATGATGAGTTTTCTTCTGTACTAAGATTTTGTCATTTGGGTGCATGTGGTGGTCATTTTTCAGCAAAGAAAACTGTTGCTAAAATTTTGCAAAGTGGTTTCTACTGGCTTTCCATGTGAGCCTTGTCAAAAATTGGGATCCATTAGTAAAAGAAATATGATGCCTCTTTCCCCTATTCTCACTTTAGAAATTTTTGATTGTTGGGGAATAGACTTCATGGGACCTTTCCCGGTTTCCTTTGGAAACACATATATTTTACTGGCTGTGGATTATGTTTCAAAATGGGTAGAGGCCATCGCTTGCAAAACTAATGACCATCGTGTTGTCCTAAAATTTTTGCAATCTCTATTTGCTCGCTTTGGCATGCCCAAAGTTATCATTAGTGATGGGGGTTCTCATTTTTGCAACAAACCTTTTTCTACACTCATGAAGAAATATGGTATCACACACCGAGTTTCTACCCCTTATCACCCTCAAACAAATGGGCAAGCTGAATTGGCAAATAGAGAAATCAAAATAATTTTGGAGAAAACTGTCAATCCTAACAGGAAAGACTGGTCAGTTAAACTTCTTGATGCTTTGTGGGCTTATAGGACAGCTTTTAAAACTAATCTAGGGATGTCTCCTTATCGATTAGTCTATGGTAAAGCTTGTCATTTACCTGTTGATATTCAGCATCGAGCTCTTTGGGCAATAAAACATGTTAACATGTCACTTGATGAAGCTTCAGGGTTGAGAAAATTGCAGATCAGCGAATTGGATGAAGCTCGTCGAGATGCTTATGATAATGCCCAAATAGCAAAAGAAAGAATGAAAAATGTGCATGATAAGAAAATTCATTCCAGGCAATTCACAATTGGCCAGGAAATACTTCTTTACAACTCTCGTTTACATATTTTTCCTGGTAAATTGAAATCTCGTTGGAATGGTCCCTATGTGGTAACAAAAATTCATTCTCATGGGGTGGTGGACATAAAAAATCCTAATAATGACGGTACCCCTTTCACTATGAATGGTCAGCGCCTTAAACCTTTTATTCCAATGTATGATCCAGGTGAAACTCTTCTTGTCCAGACACCTTATGATTTTTGAATGCTTTTTATTTGTTTGTTTATTTATTTATGTTTATTTCTTGTGTTGCATGATTGTTTAATTATTCATTTCTCTCTCTTCCGTTTTACATTATTTTCTCTTTGCATTGATTTTCTTTTTCATTAAACAGTGAGAACACTGCATTGTTCAGTTGGGGGGAGGAAAATGCATTCTATAAAAAAAAAAAAATACCATGTCAGCGTTAAGGATTTCCTGGGATGATGAAGTGATATCGACACGCGATAGCACAATGATCGCAAGTGTCCGCTTTGGTAGAGTAGTTATCTTGCCAGTTATCCCATTTGTTTGACGGTATTTCCTTAGGGATATTGAGTCTTAGAAAACCCGTTTTGAATGAGTCTTTTCTCTTTCTGATTTTGTTTCATAAAAAAAAAAAAAAAAAATTGCTTTAATGCTCAAGACTAATTTTATAGAGTTGGAAATAAAGAACAAAACAAGCTTTATAATAAGCAAGCAAAGATTAAATAGCAGACTGACTCCCTGTTTCTTGTAAACGCTGGACCTCTGTTGTTAATTGCTAATGTTGGCTGAGTATTTGTTCCTTCTCTTGTTCCAGTTCCATTATTCGTGGTTGCAGGTTTTGAGCATACCAGTCCGCACATTTTTTTAATTGCTTATTTTCTTGTCTTAATATTTTATTTTTTCTGCGTTTATTAACAAGTTTTTGCTGCAATTTAGAAATTTGAGATTTAAGTTGATCAGTTTCACTCACTCGTAACAGTAATCTCCGGGATATGGTTGTAATAGAAGCAGCATATTGGGCACCGAGCATTCTCGATCCTGAAACAACTTCGGCATCGGACCGAGTAGAGAAATATACCTCTGCCCCAACCATAGTGTTGACGGCATCAGGACAGAAGTGCAATTGTTGAGGCGTAATTGGTACCTGATTCAGATCGGGGATATTATTGACAGAATGCTGCTCAGCCATTTGAAGAAAATGAGAGAAGCTGTGAGAGGAATGAGAAAATACGAGAGATGCAGAGATTGTTATGTGTTTCGAGAGGGTGGAGATGGTCCCTTATATAGAGGCCCGAAGCATTCAAAGGCTCAGCAAAGATTGATTCAGGCAGAACCCAGAGCACAGCTCGAGGCCATAAAGCAATTGTCCGTTTGCAATTTACAGCACGATATGGACCCAGGACGAAACTCGAGGCTTAAAGTGTTTGTCGTAACGGTTCCATTGCACGAGATCCAGGGCTCCGTGACTTACGACAGCTATCGGATCTCGGGATTTATGACACTTGTTAAATTCCAAGTTTTACTGCAATTGGATGAACGCTCATTTGACTTAGTTGGCAGATCATCTTTGTTTCAATCTTGATCCAACTCGAGTGTTCCATTGCTGAGAACACTTAAACACTGGAATGGAGTGCATAAAGAATTTTTTTTGCAAGAAAAGTTTTCACCCCAAAGCATTTCCCACTGATCCAGGGAGTTTTCTTTACTCTCATACTTACTTAACTACTGTTTCTGTTATTGCATCTTGTTGTTTATTTCGTCCCTCTCTTTTTTTAGTTTCTATGTTGTTGTTTGTTTAATTTTATGTGTGTATGATGGATTACATAATTGCTTATTTTCTAAGTGGTTGTTTGTTTCTCTTTCTTTATTTTTTGTGTTAATTTTTCTTTTATTGTTCATCTTTTCTTTGTTAGTATGTGTGCATTGGATTAAACAATTTCTGCCTTAATGCAATATGCACTGATATACACATGATTGACACATACTCTATCCTATCATTTTGTGAAATTTGAGCATCTTGGTGGTGTAGTTGAGCGGAATTATTTTATGAAGATTTATTTTCAACCCTGAGCATAGAACATAATTCCTGATGCATCATATTTTGCTTGATGTATGACTTGAAACACCAGGATGCTATATTCATTGAGATAGACTTGGCATGATTTATATAATAAAGGGAAAATCTAGAATGACAGTCTACACATGCTTACACTTGTAGTGTTCTTCATTACTATTCGTTGATTTAACACTGGAGAAGTAAATTGCAGGACTACCGAGCCTTTCGAAAAAAAAAAAAAAAAAGAATAAGCATGGATCTGTCTCAGTGGTAAGGGCGAACTTGGGAATGTGTGGATTAGGCACACGGTCCTGGGTTCGATTCCCCACTGATCGAATCCGTTTAAAAAAAATGATAATAATAATAATTAAAAAAAAAATTAAAGGATGAAGCAGTGAGCTTTCCTAAGAAAATGGCTAGAAACAGTTACCCAAATTTTTGGGGTTGAGTGTTCAACCTTTAAACAGAGTTTGCGTGAAAACTGCTAATCCCTTAGGCTTTGAGGTAGTTAGAATCAGAAATGATTAATCTTAAAGTTGAAAAAAATCCTATGACGAATCATGGATAGTAATGAAGAACAATTTAGCTACATACACATCTGAGTTCTAAGATTTTTTTCCCCAATTCTTAATGAAAGAGTGTTGAGACAGTCTTGGTGAATATAGCCCTGGGAGTTGATAGTCACGTGTCGCATTTTGTGAGAATTCGTTGTTGTGTTTGATTGCTTTTGTTTGGATTTCGAGCTTTATGCAATATTCATCTCAATTAATTTTTACTATTTTGCTCAGAGACTAGCAAAAGGTTAGCTGGGGGTTGTGATTGAGCTGCATTATTGCATATTTTATACATTTAAAATCAATGTATTCTTAACTATTTTATTATTTTATCGTTGATTTTAGATGGAAAAATGATCAAGAGGCAATAAATCCAAATTATGAATTAAATTGATTAAAAACATAGTTTATGCTTATGTTTTGTGATTTAATTTGATTTTATTGTCTGACATGCACAACACATTTTTAATATTCTAGTTTAGTTTTTGTTTAGTTTTTAATTAATTAATTATTTTCTTTTTCTAATTTTATTTTTTTTATTATTCTGTTTGTTTTAGTTTATTTTATTTTATTTTTATTTTTATTTTTATTTTATTTTATTTATTTTTCTGCACAGTCCTAAACGACATGTCGTTTTGCACGTTGGTCGTTTCTGTCGTCTGAGGCAAACGACATGTCGTTTGGAAAGAACGACGTGCCGTTTGCCTCGTCTTCAACCTCGCGACGTTCGCCATCTCTGCGTTTCTCCACGCCATGCATGCGTTCGGCAACTGCCCCTCCGCCCACCTGCAGCCACCAGCAACACCAGACGACGCCGGCGATCACTCCTCCACCCCATGCACAGCCAAGAATTGTCTGACGCCACGGCCAGCCCACTCCATGCACAGCAGCATCCAACCATCCGGTTTCGCCACTTCTGCACT
Source organism: Cyclocarya paliurus (assembly GCA_029856935.1). Taxonomy (NCBI): domain Eukaryota; kingdom Viridiplantae; phylum Streptophyta; class Magnoliopsida; order Fagales; family Juglandaceae; genus Cyclocarya; species Cyclocarya paliurus. Next base: position 10,119,506 of record CM056954.1, on the reverse strand, counting down.
CCTCCACGCCACCCTGCATCTCCGATGATCACCAGAAAATGCTGGAGACCAAGCCTCCGCCACGACAGCACCACTCCAACTATCCCACAGCGCCACTGCATTCACCGAGAGGCCTCTGTTCGAAAGTACAACATCCATGCATGCCACGACAGCCACCACCTGCAGCCGCCCAGTCAAGCCCAGCCTCCATGCATGCGTTCGGGGCATGCATAGCCAACTGGGCGACGGACGCTGCACAAGAACGAAGCACGGAAGAGTTGCTTCGGACGAAACAGTGCTGCGGGAAGAAAAAGAAGAAAAAAGAAAAAAAGAAAGAAAGAAAGAAAGAAAAGAAAAGAAAAGAAAAGAAAAGAAACTGAGAAAGGAGTGCTGCGGGAAGAAGAGAAAAGAAAGAGAGAAAAAGAAAGAAGACGGAACGCAGCAAGCTTGCGGGAAAAGAAAAGAAAAAAAATGAAGAGGAACGCTGGCAGTGGGAGATGAACTGGAAAGAAACAAGGCAGACACATGTGGGAAACAAGACAGACCAGCAAACAGAATATTTTCTCAGTGGGGACAAGGAATCACGGACAGACATAGCATAGTATTATTTTGATGCCTATATAAGGGCTGGGCTGTACGCGGACTGGAGAGGGAGTCTTAGTCAGTTAGAGTGTCTGGTGTTAGTCAGTCGTCAGATGTTAGAGTGTGAATGATTAGTCAGTGAGTTAGAATGTTTTTAGTGTGATTTTAGAGTTAAAATTCAGAAAAAAAAATAGTGAGTGAATTTTTATAGTCAGTTATTATTTTTCTGAGTTCAGTTTTTAATGTCATGTATTTTATTCATCAGTCAGTTTCAATGTATGGCTCAGTGAATTTTATTTTTGTAATTCTTTATTTTCAGTTTTGAGTTTGTTTAGTGAGTAAATTTATAGTAAATGTTGAGAGTCCATTTTATTTTTGAGAGTTTATTTTAATTGAAAGTTCAGATTTTTGGGTTGGAGAACACAGTCTCCATTTCCAAATATCGAGTTTATTCCTTACAATTTTTGTTTTTATTTAATTACTGTCATTTAATTTTCTTGCACTTTTAATTTATTGCAATTTAAATTACTGTCATTTAATTTTCTCACACTTTTAATTTCTTACAATTTAAATTACTATCATTTACTTTTCTCGCAATTTTAATTTCTTGCAATTTAAATTACCGTCATTTAATTTCCTCGCACTTTTAATTTCCTGCAATTTTAATTACTGTCATTTAATTTTTCTGCACCTTTAATTTTTGCAATTTACTTTTATGTCATTTAAATTTTATTGTCCATTTACATTTCAGTTATTTAATTTCCAGCAATTTTAATTTACTGTCTTGTATTTTAATTTCTTTACTTTTTTTTACTTTTCATCATCCACTCAAAATCAACAAACATGAATCTAGTCCATGACTAGTAAATTTTCATTTCCATTGCACTCCCACATTCATTGCGCATATCATCATTTTTATTTTTATTCTCTCATTGTAACTATTTCTACCATTTTACACGAATTTGATTTTTAAGCACTTTCCCTATGGAGACGATCTAAGAATTTATTCCTAATTACTACGCGACACGCTCCTGCACTTGGGATAGCCTTTGGGCTACTCATTTTCGAACAAGTCAATGCCCAGCGCTTCACTAACCATAAACCATCATCAAACACGTGCATGCAGCACCCCTCCACTTCCATGCACCCGCAGCACACTGCCACCATAGCAGCACATCCATGGCAGGACCTCTTCCTGCATGAACAGCATCACCACACGTCTACTACGTGCATACACCCGTGTGCCACTGCCCAGCATGCACAGCCATGCGAATCAGCTTTCACCGAGAAGCCCTGTTTTACATCTCCGAAACAAAACACTTCCACCTCTCGTGTACGATCATGCACGGCAGCCCACGATGCACCATCATCTAAAACACTCATGCGGACAGAAAGGAAGCTGGGAAGAGGAAAGAAGAAAAAAGAAAAGAGAGGAAAAGGTTCGGACGAAACGTAGCAAGGTGAGTGTTGCGGGAAGAAGAGAAAGAAAGAAAGAAAGAAAAGAGGAGATTACGGCAGTGCAGCTTCGGCTGGAAAGGGAAGAAAAAAGAAGAAGAAAGAATCGCTTGGTGCAGCTCGACAAGTTCGGCACAAGCAATAAAGAAAAATAAAAGAAAACAAAGGTGCATGAGGCACCGAAAGCAGTGAAAGGAAAATAAAGAAATGCACGGCACCTTCTGCATGTGGGAAACGACAGACCAGCAAACAGAATATTGTCTCAGTGGGGACGAGGTCACGGACTAAGCTAATGCATTGGCTCTTTTTGATGCCTATATAAGGCTTGTAAGTAGACGAAGTCAGGGCATTAGAGAGTGTGTCTGGTGTTAGAGTTAGAGTATCAGTGAGTAGCAAGTGTTAGAGTGTCAGTGAGTAGTCAGTGGTTAGAGTTAGAGTCAGTGAGTTAGAATGTTTTTAGTGTGACTTTAGAGTTAAAATTCAGAAAAAAAAAAAATAGTGAGTGCATTTTTGTAGTCAGTTTTTATTTTTTTTCAGAGTTCAATTTTTAATTTCGTGTAATTAATTCATCAGTCAGTTTCAATGTATGACTCAGTGAATTTTATTTTTGTAAGTCTTTATTTTCAGTTTTGAGTTTGTTTAGTGAATAAATTTTCAGTCCTCTGTGATAAATTTTGAGAGTCCATTTTATTTTTGAGAGTTTACTTTAATTGGAAGTTCAGATTTTTGGGTTGGAGAACACAGTCTCCATTTCCAAATATCGAGTTTATTCCTTACAATTTTTGTTTTTATTTAATTTCGAATTACTGCTATTTAATTTTCTCGCACTTTTAATTTCCCGCAATTTAAATTTACCATCATTTAATTTTCTCGCACTTTTAATTTTATGCAATTTAAATTACTGTCATTTAATTTTCTCACAATTTTAATTTCCTGCAATTTAAATTACTGTCATTTAATTTTCTCGCAATTTAAATTACCGTCATTTAATTTCCTCGCACTTTTAATTTCCTGTAATTTAAATTACTGTCATTTAATTTTTCTGCATCTTTAATTTTTGTAATTTACTTTTATATCATTTAAATTTTATTGTCCCTTTACATTTCAGTTATTTAATTTCCAGCAAATTTAATTTACTGTCTTGTATTTTAATTTTTTTTTACTTTTCATTACTCACTCAAAACCAACAAACATGAATCTAGTCCATGACTAGTAAATTTTCATTTCCATTGCACTCCCACATTCATTGCACATATCAATACTTTTATTTTTATTCTCTCATTGTAACTATTTCCACCATTTTATACGAGTTTGATTTTTAAGCACTTTCCCTGTGGAGACGATCTAGGAATTTATTCCTAATTACTACACGACACGCTCCTGCACTTGGGATAGCCTTTGGGCTACTCATTTTCGAACGAGTCAGAGAGAAGACTATTAAGCATTCAGGTCTTCCAACTTCAGCTCAAATAATTTTGGGAGGTATTGATAAGATGCTAATTAATAACTCATTACATAGTTAATCTTGAAATTAGATCACCTAATCTTAAGTATTATTAAAAATTTCAACTTTTTAACTTATTTTTTAGTGTTTTGGAAAATAGTTTATATATATAATTATCTATATAACGATTATTCCGAAATGGTACACCGAAACATATCTGTACCAAAATATTTCATTCAAATACATCAACCAGAACAGATTTTAAAACTTTGCTCTCGACACATTTGAGCCTTTGCGTCTAGGGCGATGTCGCGTCGCATTCAATGTGGTGCTCCTTGTTAATGATCTCGTCTTATATTGAATCATTTGATGTGGTGTGGCCTCGGGCGTGCCTTAACAGGGGTTGTTTCATCTTTTCCCATGCTGGCCCAAGCCTTTTCCTCGCCGTACAGGGAGCCAACATTGGGCCCTCAACTCTGATAATTGGACTGGGTTCAACCTGCCTAGGGACGAATCTGCCCTTCCAACAACTTTCCCAAACTTTCGAAGAAAACATAAAAAAATAATTCTTTTTTTTTTCAAATTTCAAAACAAAAATTACATAGAAAACTATATTCTAAAGATATTTAAACTTTATTGTTGCCCAGATGACTAACACAAGAGGGGGTGAATTGAGTTGTATTTAAAAAATCTAAAATTATAAACCAAATATAAAATATAAAATATGAATAAATTACGATTCAACAATAAAAATAAAGAGTAAGGATAAGAGGAAGCAAACTAAGTATTTTAATGAGGTTCAGCCCACTGCCTATGTCCTCACCTCAAACTACCCCTCGAGGATTTCCAAATTGACTATCCAATCCCCTTCAGGTGGAAATAGAAATTTATTATTCATTTGAGCAATACTGCTACAAAGAATCCGTGTAAGACACCCTCTATATTTGCAATCACCTTACACGTGGTGATTCAACATCTATTCCCTGTGTAGAACAACTTCTACACACACAAGGGTTATACACACCATTTTACTGATATAAGAGTTGATATTGGGTAGGTTATTGAAAACACTCCTCAATGAGTGGAATAAAAACAATACAGCGTAAAACTATATCTCTCTCAAAATAAACAAGAGTTAAGACTCAATGCTTAGAAAAGAGAGATTGAAAGTTTTTAATGAATGTTGTACAATTTGTAATCACATGTTCTGAATTTGAAGATCCCAAATGAGCTATTTACAGGCATATAAGATTTCATTTTCAAATTTAAAAAATATTCACATGTCAAAGACAATATCATTCACTTTTCAAAATTTTCAAATCAAAGTTTACTTTCTTGAAATTGTCAAATAAAACATCATTCACTTTTCAAAATATTCAAATCAAAATTTTACTTTTCACAATTATAAAAAACAACATCATTCACTTTTCAAAATATTTAAATTAAAGTTTCTCATTCTTGAAATTGTCAAAGACAACATCATTCACTTTTCAAAATATTTATACCAAAGTTTCTTCTTCTTGAAATTGTCAAAGACAACATCATTCACTTTTGAAAAGTTTCAAACAAAACATGCACATGTGAAAGATGACAATCAATCCTCTTTCAAAATTTCAAAATTTAAATTTTTAATCATCAAATATGTCATGCACATGTGAAAAATGCAATTTGATGTTTTAGGAGAAAATATTAATTTTGAGTCTTAATCCAATTTTAAATTTTATCAAGAGATTTATAAAATTACTTTAAGAGCTTTATTTGTAAGCTTGTTCCATTTCTTGCTCATGCTTGATTTGTTGATGTGCTTGGCTCCATTTTGTAGACAACTTAAACTTGAGATTCCTTTATGCTTGAATTCATTTGTTATCATCAAAATCTATATGTAGATATGTAATTATATGAACCTTGAAACCTTGGGCTCAACAATCTCTCCCTATTTTATGATGACAAATGCTTAGAAGAATTCTGAAGCCTGTAGCAATACTTAAGCTCCCCCTTGAGAATGTGCGTTAGTTTTTCAAGCAATTAAATAAACATAATTTCAAGCATATATAAACAAGTTTAATAAATAAAGCATTGAAAATAACATGTTAATGTTCTAGTCTAAAACTTCTCCCCCTTTTGACATCATTAAAAAGAAACCGCAGTAAGTAATGTCAATGGACTAATCAAATTGGTGCATTTGTAGAAACTGTGGAGAGCTGAATAATTGGAGCCGCCCAACCCCGACAAGTGCCACAAAACCCAAAGCCCCTGGTTCCTGACACGTGCCGCAAAACAAAGAGCTGCCTAAGTTCTTGACTCGTGTAGCAAAACACAAAGCTGTCTGGATCCCTAATGCGTGCCGCAAAACCCGGAGCAGCCTAGGTCCCTGACGCATGCCGCAAGGACTCGTGCCCCACCTGGGTCCTGCCTGGGTTAACTCTAACACCTTTTGCAAAGATTTGAATACTCTGGGTTTCTATAAAAAGACCATTTTCACTCTTCGACTACCCACAGAATAAATTCTCACATTACCTATTGACCTAGTTTCTTGTTTATTTAGAACGATAGTATGACCGAGTAACATTCTTCCAATAATGATCCAGATTTTAATCAGGAACCCTTTATTCCTCAACCACTAATTTTCTCTTTTGAGGTCGTCAACATCATCATAGGAGCAAAGATGCATTTTTCTAGCAGAATTAATGCTAAGATTGTTGCAAGATCAAGGATGCTCAGTGCTCAATATACTGCCACTATTACGACCATATCTCGGAGGTTATTGACAAGGGTGAGTGAGCTTGATCGGCTTAACAATTAAATATCTGATTTGCATTAAAGGCTTGCTAATAAAAGTAAAAATAATAAAATAATAAAATATTAAAACAAGAAAACAAGAAGTTGAAGAAATTTGTGGACTGGTATGCTCAAAACCTGCAATCATGAATAGAGGAGTTGGAACGTGAGAGAGAACAAAAAAAAAGTCAACATCAGCAACAAACAGCAGAGGTTCAGCGTTTACGAGAAAGATAAGGACAGTCTGCAGTTAATCTCGCTAACTTAGCTAAATAAAATATGCATCCAATATATCTTATAATCTTGACTAAGTAAGTTTTGAAGAACTGTTGGTTTGTCTTGTTCTCATTTCCATCTCTATAAAAATTAGTCTCGAATTTCATTTCATTTGCCTCAATTCTTCTTTGCTCTCTGAAATCCATCTGCATTCTCACTCTCTAAGCTTTTTCTTTAATGGTTTAACAATCTTCTTCCAACAATCCCCTTGTTCATTACATGGGATATTCTGTACCTCGGCCACCAGTTATTTCTGTATCTATCATAGGTGCCACGATACAACAAGAGAATGATCTGACTAACAAGTCAGATGATGATGTCATTTATAAACTTTTGAGTCTCGGTACTCGATACTCATCATCCATTGTTGCATTTTTCCGACAATTGCAGTCCAGAACTCGTGAGATTGAAAAGCTTAACGAGAAGATTTATGAATTTCAACAATTTGTTCATGAGTCTAACAAAAAAATAGGAGACTTAAAGCAGAAGAATAAAGATTTAAAATCCTTACTTGTCTCTTCATTTCGACTACCTAATCCTTTAGATAAGGTAACATGTTGATGTATGAAGAACATAAGCACTTGAAAAATGAGGCTAAAAGTCTCAAGTTTTTGTAAACTGTTTGAGATAATAAAAAAATATTTAATAGATATTCATGGCATGCACCATTCATATTTCTCTTCTAATCATACATAGTCTATCATCTGGCAGAGGTTTTGTGAAAATGTCTACCAACTGATCATGTATGCTTGTGAACTCTAGTACAATATCGCCCTTCTGTACATGATCTTGAAGAAAATGATGGCTAATATGCATCTAAGTAGCTAATTAGATCGAAAGAAGTGTGCTTAGGATACCATAACCCTAGTACAATTTTACCAGCAAGATATCTAAGAATGCACTTAACTGCAATCAAATGAGATTCTTTTGAAGATGATTGAAAACATACACATAAGCATACACTAAACATAATATTTGGTCTACTTGCTATCAAATATAAGAAACTACCAATCATACCTCGATATACCTTCGAGTCAACTAACTTACCGCTTTCATCCTTGTCAAGTTTGGTGGATGGACTCATTGGTTTTCAAATTTCCTTCGTACTTGATTTGCAATCCGAGTAAGAATTTAAGTTTTCCCATCATGCTTATTTCAAATTCTTCCTGCATACTCTTAACAAAAACTTGGCACATATTTTCATTAGTAGTACCAAATATTATATCATCCACATAAATCTGAATCAAAAGAATATCATCATTTTCGTGTTAAAAGAAAAGGATTGTATCGATTTTTCCTCTTGAAAAACCTTTTTAATCAAGAAACCACTAAATCTCTCATACCAAGCTCTAAGAGCTTGTTTGAGTCCATACAGTGCTTTTGTGAGCTTGAAAACATGATTTGGAGGAATATGATTTTCCAAACCTGGAGGTTGCTCAACATTTATAAAACCATTTAAGAAAGCACTTTTAACATCCATTTGAAAAATTTTGAAATCTTTAGAACAAGTAGCATTCGAATAGCTTCTAATATTGCGACTGGTGCATATATCTCTTCGTAATCGATTCATTCTTTTTTATTGAAACATTGGGCTATAAGTTGAGCCTTGTTTCTAATGATAACTTCGGACTCATTTTTCTTGTTTCTAAAAATCCATTCTTTTTAATAATAAAATAATATCAAATGAAACACTTTTTATATCTAAAACTGGCTAACTCTTTATCAGCATAATATATATGTATGAGCGAAGTGAGAATACGTGAACAGATTTCCCGAGGTGTTACCTACATATAAACCATCATTAATACTGTAAGCTAGCTTAGCATGAGACAACGACTTGACTTATTCAGAAATGACATATGGTCATAATATTGTAAGCTAGCTTAGATGATTTGCCAAAACATTACGTGGTTCATGCAACGCTGACCATCACTTTCACAAGCCTTCAATGCCACAGAAACGACTTGACATGGGAAAGTGAGGTTTTTTTGCTCCTTATAAACATATATCCAAGCAAAGTGTGAACACAATAGGATAAATGTTACGTACATATCATCCATTAATATATATTGTACACTAGCTTAGCACGAGATGAAGACTTGACTAATTTAAAGTTAAACATATATATATATATATATATATGGTCTCCTGCCAACTCATCCAAGACTAATTTAAATACATCTAGTACTCGTTGAGTGAATGAAATCATCTAAAATTCCTTTCCTCCATTTTTTTCCTTGATCTTTGTTCTCTTTCCAACTCCAATATTTTAGATAGAGAAATGATAATTACAGTCATGAAGTATGTAAATGCAGTGCAATCCCTTTAAAAAAATATGTAAAATGGAATATGTATAAAAAAAAATATTAGACCCCACTCTTTTTCAAAAAGATTGCATGATACTTGCATACTCCAAACTATATCTAACATTAGTATTTTAGATAATGGTTTTATTGATTACTTTCTTGTTTTATTGACGATGTTTTATCTCAAGATTTCAAAATTTTGCAATTCGTAATTTTCATAAAAATACCGTTAGTCAGCTAATAACTTGATACCTTTTGTGAGTGACACGTGTTAGTAAATCAATTAATAGAGATGACCCACATGATCTTTATCAATTTTTTTTTTTAATTTCAACTTTAAAAAAAGGAAAATGCTATTTGAATAGAAAAAGTGACCGATTGAATTTTTTATTTTTTATTTTTTTTACTTAATAATTAAGAAAGTGACTATTAAGGAATTAATATTTTTTTCTTTTTTAAAAATGTTTAAAAATATATAAAAAATAATTAAAATAAAGGGAAAACAAAAAGTGCATTTGCACTTATCGGTCAACTATCTTTGGTTCTTCATCAGTCGCCATAGTACTACCCTTAAAAAGTATTGTGCAAATATGTTTTATTCAAAAAATCAGTTTAACTAAAATAATTTTAAAATATATATATGTCAACTTAAAAAACTGAGAAAAAATCACTTTAACAATAATAATTTTAAAACAAATTATCTTTTAACTTTTTTTTTTTGAAAACGAGTGTAAAAGACGTATTTCACACCACCAACCACTTGAATGACCTACAACAAATGAAATGGCGGCACTGGGTGCACGAGGGAAACTTCGATTCCTAAGTTAGAGAAATAGTCTGAGTGTAAGTATGTCAAGAAGTCAAGTGATCATTTGTTACCTCCATAGGCTTATTACAGAGGCGCATTGAAGTGTTGGGGATGTTGATAATCACCAGTCCCTTGTTATCTACCGTGTGGTTGTGGATCCTTGGGCCATAAATCTTATAGGTCAAGTCAACAGGTTGGGCCTTCCTTCCAGTCGTGGGCTTCGCAACCAGGGTGGGGGCCCAAATATCCCTTTCAGTTACCCCGCTAATTTTATTTGTGCCCGCACATAGGAAATTAACTAGTTTCGCACCTTCTACGCCCGCGTGATTTCTTACCATGCTGGCTCACAGTATGTGGGCAAGTAACACCCCCTTCCCGTAGGCTAGGTGTGTCACGTATTTTTCATGAAAGTAAATTCGGCAAGAGATTCTCTAAGTTCATAATTAAAAAGATACTGAAATTTATTATAAAATAAAAGGTCTCATAAAATTTTCATCCCAAAAACATTAAATGAATAAACTGAATAAATTCATGTCATAAAAGACATGTTTTATTTTAGAAATGTCTGAACTAAAAATAAAATGCTCCTTCTACTCCTGGCCTGCCTGCTCGTAATCATCATCTTCACCTGGATAGTTAAAAACATGAAAATAAACTAAAATGAGTCGATGATTCAGTAAGAAATCCATCACAACGTAATCGTAATAAACATAAGATTTTCATAAGAACTTTCATGCTGAGAACTTAAAAATTCATGACTGATCATGCTAATGCTTATGCTATGTATGACTGATTTATCTGAACTAACTGACTGATGTATCTGACTAACCAACATACTTAACCCTGTGTGCAAGATTGTGCACCAGTCTCACATCCCGCTGCAGCAAGGGGAACTGCTGATAGTATTCTAACATACTATGGTGGACCACGACTTAGTTCGTGACTTGCACACCACCCTGAACTGAACTGTATTGGTACCATGCATCTGAATGGTCATCTTGTTAACTGATCTGAACTTATCTTACACTTGAATTTAAGATGGCTTACGTGTCTTATGCACATGAGATGCATGACATAATACTTATATAATTATAACTTCTGAATCTAAAAATGATGCGGAATGACATGATCGTGTGCTATGCTGGATGACATGTTTGCACATGACATGAGCGGTTCATAAATAATGGCTGACAATAAACTGGCTTGAATAATACATACATATAGGCTAACTGTGATGATCCTAATTTATGATTAAATTACTTACCTCGCTGCGTTTCTTCTTGAATAATACTTCGTAACTTGAGACCTATATATAATAAATAACTATCACTAAATTGTTTGGAAATAAATACTAATATCTTACTTAACTAAATTTGGAATTCTAAAAGATAATCAAACAAATATTTTGTTTAACACTAAAATCAATAATTCCTATTATTTAAATTACTTAAAAAAAATATACTAATTAATAATTTAGTGGAAATACTCGAGCTATTTTAAAATAATTTATAAAAACTTAAATTCTTAAGCTGAGTTTCATTTCTTAACATAATTATTAAATATTATAAGAAATCAAAAAAATATTAATATCATTTAAAATACCTTTAACATATTTCTTAATTTTCCTATTTAAAGTATCTATAATAATTTTTATTAAAGTTCTATTAAATAGATAAAAGAAATCTTAACTAAATTATTAGGCTCAATACTGCTTTAAAATATAATTTAAATTCTTTAAACATTTTCTTATAAAATAAGCATTTGACTAATATATTTATTTAATAAAATATAACTCCTCTTTGAAATATTAAGTCTAATAAATCACAACAAAAATATGCTTGAAACATCATAAAATCGGCCCAATTTAAATTACAAGTTCTATCATACTATATGTCTAATTATCCTCAAGTTTTAGCCCACAAGAAGATGCCCATCAGATTAAAACAAGGCCCAACACTTTTTAAAACACAAGCTAAGAGCTAAGCCCACCATTCGTAGGGCCCAAGGCCCGCTTGTGAACTTATGTGATAACTTAGCACTCGGCAGAAGCAAGGAATGGTGCTGGAGATTTACAACACACGGAAACAAACAAACAAGCCGTGTGCGAGAGAAGTAGGGGCTCACCGAGAGAGGTGCTCAACGGAGATGGGGATGGCGGTTCTGGGTGGCTGGGAGCGGCGCGACTGGAGGCTTATCTGTGGTGGTGCGGCACCGAGTGAGAGAGAAAGAGAGAGTTAGAGAGAGAGAAAACTGCTAACCGAAACAAAAGAGAAAGAGAAAGAAGGCTGGGCTGTCGAGGCCTTACCGGAAAAAGAAAGGGGCTCAACGGGGGCTGCAGGTCGGCGGCTTCTGTGGTGGTTGGAGAGGGGTTCGACGCTTCAAGGGGTGGCTATCGAGGAGGAGGGCGACGGGCTGAAGCTACTATTCAACCAAGATTGTTGAAACTCAGGGTGCTTCCGAAATAGAGGATTCTCGGCTCATAAGGTTCTCCTCTCATGTACGGGTAAGCACAATTTTATAATGGTAGAATGATAGAGAAAAATAAGAGAAACCCTAGAAGAGTAGAGACGTGCACATGCAAAAGAGTAGAGACGTGCATGTATAGAAATATACTCGGCAACCGAGTTGAATTTTTCCACTAGGATGTTAGCGAAATTCACTGAGAAGTAAACAGAGGCTAACATCGAGATGAGGTTCGACTGGCTAGAGGGAAACAAAAACTTAAAACTCTAGTAAATGTAATCTAATACACTTTAGAAATCCTTATCAAAATGAAACTCTAACAAATCTTAAATAATAACTATAATAGAAAATATAAAGATAAAGTAAATATAAATTCTGATAAAACTATAATCATAATAATATAAATTCTAAAATAAACATTTACTAGAAAAAATTTACTTATATACCCTAAAACCAAAACTGGTATGTTACAAATCTCCCCCCCCTAAAAGAAAATCTCGTCCCCGAGATGGAACGTACCTTGATTTAAATAAGTCGGGGTATTTCTCTCTCATGTCTTCTTCATTTTCCCAAGTGGCTTCTCTCTCGTTGTGGTGACTCCAAAGTACTTTAACCATTGGAATGGTTCTGCGTCGTAGCACTTGGGCCTTCTATGCTAAAATCCTCACTGGAACTTCTTCATAGCTGAGGTCGTCTCGAATCTGAAGTGGCTCATACTCCAAAACATGAGTAGGATCTGGGGCATACTTCCGTAGCATAGAAACATGAAACACGTTATGCACTGCTGATAAGTGAGGTGGAAGTGCTAGTCTGTAGGCTGCGGCACCTATTCTTTCTAAGATCTCAAAGGGGCCTATGAATCTCGGGCTTAGCTTCCCCTTTTTACCAAAGCACATTATCCCTTTCATCGGTGCAACTTTCAAGAATACTTTATCTTCTATCTCAAACTCTAATTCTTGTCGTCTCTGGTTCGCATATTTCTTCTGTCGCTCCTGTGCTATGGCGAGCTTCTTTCTAATAATTGATATTTTCTCACACATATGTCTTGTATAATTTCTTGTCCCAAAATCCTCCTCTCTCCTACTTCATCCCAGTTGAGTGGTGACCTACACTTACGCCCATAGAGAACTTCATACGGTGCTGCCTGAATACTTTCCTGATAACTGTTATTATAAGCGAACTCAATCAAGGGTAGATACTTAATCCAACTACCCTTAAATTCCATCACGCACGCTCTAAGCATATCTTCTAGGATTTGAATCGTCCTCCCTGATTGACCATCTGTCTGAGGATGAAATGCTGTGCTGTAGGTCAACTGAGTTCCCAACTCCTTCTGTACTTTCCTCCAGAAAATTGAAGTGAAATGAGTATCTCTGTCTGAGAAGATCTTAGATGGTATCCCATGTAATCTGACAATCTCTCTAACGTACAATTCTGCCAGTCTATCCACAGAGTACATCATCTGCACGGGAATAAAATGGGCTGATTTTGATAGTCGATCGACAATCACCCATGCTGCATCTTGACCTTCTAATGCTTTCGGGAACTCTGAAACAAAGTCCATTCCGATCTCATCCCAAGTCCACACTGGTATAGGGAGTGGTTGCAGTGTACCTGAGGGTCTCTGATGCTCTGCCTTGACTTGTTGACATGTTAGACACAGCACTACATATGCCACTATCTCTCGCTTCATCCCACTCCACCAATAGTGTTGTTTCAGATCCCGATACATCTTGGTGCTCCCCGGATGAACTGTGTAGAGTGAACGATGAGCTTCTCTCAAGATCAAATCTTTGATTACTCTATCCTTGGGTACGCATAATCTTCCTCTAAATCTCAAAGTGCCATCATCTGATACTAGAAAATCAGGTCTCTTACCTTCAGCTATTTCCTCTTTAATCTTCATCAATTCCGAATCATTAGCTTGAGCGACTTTAATTTGATCTATCAATGTTGAACCTAGGGTCAAACTATTCATCTTAGCTTGAGTGTCCCTGATTACCTCAATGCCAGCTCGCTCCATGTCTAGTAGTAAATGCTTCTGAGGAGTAAACATCGTAGCCAAAGTGCTAGAGGATGGCTTTCGACTAAGTGCATCTGCCACGACGTTTGCTTTACCAGGATGGTAGTTAATATTGCAGTCATAGTCCTTCAGAAGTTCCAACCATCTCCGTTGTCTCATATTCAGTTCTTTCTGTGTGAAGAAATATTTCAGACTCTTATGATCGGTATAAATCTCGCACTTTTCACCATAAAGATAATGTCTCCATATCTTCAAGGCAAAGACCACTGCTGCAAGCTCCAGATCATGGGTCGGGTAATTCTGCTCATAACTCTTGAGTTGTCGGGAGGCGTATGAAATAACCTTCCCATTCTGCATTAAAACACAACCTAAACCCTTTAGTGAAGCATCACTGTATATAACAAATCCTCCATCTCCTGAAGGTACTGCAAGAACTGGTGCTGTCACTAATCTTTTCTTCAATTCTTGGAAACTGTCTTCACACTCATCTGTCCATATGTACTTCTCATCCTTTCTTGTCAACTTTGTCATCGGAGCTGCAATACTCGAAAAGCCCTCAATAAATCTTCTATAGTAACCAGCGAGGCCTAAGAAACTTCGTACCTCACTGACATTACTAGGCTTGGCCCACTTTACCACTGCCTCAACCTTTGCTGGGTCCACTGAAATTCCTTTTGCTGATACCATGTGTCCCAAAAAGGAAATCTCGTGCAACCAAAACTCACATTTCTTAAATTTTGCATACAACTTCTTTACTCTTAGCGTTTGAAGGGCAGTCCTCAAATGTTCTTCATGCTCTGCACTACTCTGAGAATAAATGAGAATATCGTCGATAAAAACTATCACAAACTGGTCCAAATAATTCTTGAATACCCTATTCATAAGATCCATGAGAGCTGCGGGGGCATTAGTTAGACCAAACGGCATAACAAGAAATTCATAGTGTCCATATCGTGTTCGAAAAGCCGTCTTCTGCACATCTGTCTCCTTAACTTTCAACTGGTGGTATCCGGATCGCAAATCTATCTTAGAAAGGACTTGGGCTCCCTGAAGTTGATCAAATAAGTCGTCTATCCGGGGTAGAGGGTATCTGTTCTTGATAGTTACTTTATTTAACTCCCTATAGTCAATACATAAACGCATAGACCCGTCCTTTTTCTTCATGAAAAGTACAGGTGCACCCCATGGAGAAACACTGGGGCGTATGAAACCTTTCTCTAGTAACTCTTGTAACTAATCCTTGAGTTCTCTCAACTCAACTAGAGCCATGCGGTAGGGTGCCTTAGATATAGGCGCCGTTCCTGGAGTGAGATCAATCACGAACTCAACTTCTCTATCCTGTGGTACTCCTGGAAGGTCTTCAGGAAACACATCTGTAAAATCTCTAACTACTTTTATGTCCTCAATCTTGAGTTCATCTTCTGGTGGTAAAATCAAACTCGCCAAGATTCCCATGCACCCTTGTCTCAAAAGTCAGGTGGCCTGCAAAGCTGAGATTACACGAGGAGGGGAAGTTTCTCGTACCGATTGAAAACTAAACTCCTCCCCATCTGTGGATTTAAAGACTACTCTCTTATTAAAGCAATCCACACATGCATGGTTCTGAGATAACTAGTCCATTCCCAAAATCACGTCAAATTCGGACATATTAAATATGATTAAATCCGCAGGTAGAATTCTCCCTTGAATCTCTATCGGACATCCAACTAGCACTTAATCACAAATAATATGATCCCCCGAAGGCGTAGCAACAGACATAAAAGGTTCTAGTGGTTCAGGTATCTTCTCAGTCAAAGGTGCATAATGATTTGAAATGAAAGAATGAGTAGCACCAGAGTCGAATAAAATGGAGGCATGACGTGAAAACAACGATAATGTGCCTATATGAATGACATAACAACTTAGAGCTATCAGGATCATGCAATTTATTCATCGTTCTATAAGATATCTAAATTTAGGAAAACGAAAGGTACCTGTGACTACATCATTTGATGCTTCAGCATCAATAGGGGTAAGGGTATAAACCCTCGCTGTAGCCTGCGTCTTCTGTCCTCCGCTCCTACCTGGTTCCCCAGGTTTCTTAATTGGGCAGTCCCGAGCTAGATGGTTTGGCTTCCCGCACTTGAAACACACGTTCTGGCCATACATACACTTTCCCAAATGTCGTCTCCCACATGTTGCACACGTGGGGTAAGCTTGCCCTGCTTGTGGTTTCCCTTGACGATTCTTGATATGAGGCCTCTTGTCCTTACGCGGTGCTGATTGGAGTTGTTGTTGCTGTTGCTGGCACTTCCTTTGGTTGTTGTACTCAATGTTTTCTCGAAGGTCTTCCTCAGCAATAGTAGCTCGGGTAACTAGCTCTGTGAAACTCCGAATCCTGAGAGTACGCACACGTTTTTGAATCCTACGATCCAATCCGCGCTCGAATTTTTCAGCCTTTTTTTCCTCATCCTGAATTAAGTACATGGCGAAACGAGACAGCTCCATGAAGGTCGTAGCATACTGTGCTACAGTCATTGATCCTTGAGTGAGATCCATAAATTGGCGAGCTCTCGACTCCTGAAGAGTTCGTGGGAAAAAGTGATCCAGAAAGATTTTCTTGAAATGCTCCCAAGAAATGGGGACTGCTTCCCCTAATTCCAGCTGAACCAAAGCCCGAGTCGACTTCCACCACTTGTTTGCCATGTCAGTCAAATGGTAAGTGGCATATTTCACCTTCTGATCATCTATGCAGTAGAGCACTTCAAAAATCTGCTCCATACGTTCAATCTAGCTTTCAGCATCTAAAGAATTCAATCTGCCATCGAAAGTAGGGGATGCTGGCGGGAAAATTGCTCCAAGGTACAACCGGCTTGTGGAGCTCTAGGCGCCATAAATTGGCCGCTAACCATTGATTGAAAGAATTGGGTAGCAGCTGCGACCAGATGGTCTGGGTTATCATTCTGATTAGATTCAGAAGATCCCTCTCGATTTGGGTGATTTCTAGTGCCAGGGGCCATGATCTACCTCAAGATGTCATAATAACAATTATCTAGTATTTGATAAGACGTAAAAACAATGACAATGAAACAAACTACACTGATGGTTCTAACTAGTAAAAATTATAAAATATTCAACCCTAAACAAACCTTGATTACTCGCGAGCAGGCTAGGAGCATCCTAGGTAACTTTAACTAAAAATTTACAAAAAGTTTTTTTTTTTTTGATAAGTCTACAGAATCAACCTGGCTCTGATACCAAATTGTAACACCCCCTTCCCGTAGGCTAGGTATGTCACGTATTTTTCATGAAAATAAATCCGGCAAGAGATTCTCTAAGTTCATAATTAAAAAGATACTGAAATTTATTATAAAATAAAAGGTCTCATAAAATTTTCATCCCAAAAACATTAAATGAATAAACTGAATAAATTCATGTCATAAAAGACATGTTTTATTTTAGAAATGTCTGAACTAAAAATAAAATGCTCCTTCTACTCCTGGCCTGCCTGCTCGTAATCATCATCTTCACCTGGGTAGTTAAAAACATGAAAATAAACTAAAATGAGTCGATGACTCAGTAAGAAATCCATCACAACGTAAACGTAATAAACATAAGATTTTCATAAGAACTTTCATGCTGAGAACTTAAAAATTCATAACTGATCATGCTAATGCTTATGCTATGTATGACTGATTTATCTGAACTAACTGACTGATTTATCTGACTTATCTGACTGGCCAACACACTTAACCCTGTGTGCAAGGTTGTGCACTAGTCCCACATCCCGCTGCAGCAAGCGGAACTACTGATAGTATTCTAGCATACTATGGTGGACCACGACTTAGTTCGTGGCTCTTGCACACCACCCTGAACTGAATTGCATTGGTACCATGTTTCTGAATGGCCATCTTGTTAACTGATCTGAACTTATCTTACACTTGAATTTAAGATGGCTTACGTGTCTTATGCACATGAGATGCATGACATAATACTTATATAATTATAACTTCTGAATCTAAACATGATGCGGAATGACATGATCGTGTGCTATGCTGGATGACATGCTTGCACATGACATGAGCGGTTCATAAATAATGGCTGACAATAAACTGGCTTGAATAATACATACATATAGGCTAACTGTGATGATCCTAATTTATGATCAAATTACTTACCTCGCTGCGTTTCTTCTTGAATAATACTTCGTAACTTGAGACCTATATATAATAAATAACTATCACTAAATTGTTTGGAAATAAATACTAATATCTTACTTAACTAAATTTGGAATTCTAAAAGATAATCAAACAAATATTTTGTTTAACACTAAAATCAATCATTCCTAGTATTTAAATTACTTAAAAAAATATACTAATTAATAATTAAGTGGAAATACTCGAGCTATTTTAAAATAATTTATAAAAACTTAAATTCTTAAGCTGAGTTTCATTTCTTAACATAATTATTAAATATTATAAGAAATCTAATAAATATTAATATCATTTAAAATAATCTTAACATATTTCTTAATTTTCCTATTTAAAGTATCTATAATAATTTTTATTAAAGTTCTATTAAATAGATAAAAGAAATCTTAACTAAATTATTAGGCTCAATACTACTAATTTAAATTCTTTAAACATTTTCTTATAAAATAAGCATTTGACTAATATATTTATTTAATAAAATATAGCACCTCTTTGAAATATTAAGTCTAATAAATCACAACAAAAATATGCTTGAAACATCATAAAATCGGCCCAATTTAAATTACAAGTTCTATCATACTATATGTCTAAGGATCCTCAAGTTTTAGCCCACAAGAAGATGCCCATCAGATTAAAACAAGGCCCAACACTTTTTAAAACACAAGCTAACAGCTAAGCCCACCATTTGTAGGGCCCAAGGCCCGCTTGTGAACTTATGTGATAACTTAGCACTCGGCAGAAGCAAGGAATGGTGCTGGAGATTTACAACACACGGAAACAAACAAACAAGCCGTGTGCGAGAGAAGTAGGGGCTCACCGAGAGAGGTGCTCGACGGAGATGGGGCTGGCGGTTCTGGGTGGTTGGGAGCGGCGCGACTGGAGGCTTATCTGTGGTGGTGCGGCAACGAGTGAGAGAGAAAGAGAGAGTTAGAGAGAGAGAGAGAAAGAGAGAAACTGCTAACCAAAACAAAAGAGAGAGAGAAAGAAGGCTGGGTTGCCGAGGCCTTACCGGAAAAAGAGAAGGGCTCAATGGGGGCTGCAGGTCGGTGGCTTCTGTGGTGGTTGGAGAGGGGTTCGGCGCTTCAAGGGGTGGCTATCGAGGAGGAGGGCGACGGGCTGAAGCTACTATTCAACCAAGATTGTTGAAACTTAGGGTGCTTCCGAAACAGAGGATTCTCGGCTCATAAGGTTCTCCTCTCATGTACGGGTAAGCACAATTTTATAATGGTAGAATGATAGAGAAAAATAAGAGAAACTCTAGAAGAGTAGAGACGTGCATGTATAGAAATATACTCGGCAACCGAGTTGAATTTTTCCACTAGGATCTTAGCGAAATTTACTGAGAAGTAAACAGAGGCTAACATCGAGATGAGGTTCGACTGGCTAGAGGGAAACAAAAACTTTTAAATTTCAAATAAAACTCTAGTAAATGTAATCTGATACACTTTAGAAATCCTTATCAAAATGAAACTCTAACAAATCTTAAATAATAACTATAATAGAAAATATAAAGATAAAGTAAATATAAATTATGATAAAACTATAATCATAATAATATAAATTCTAAAATAAAAATTTACTAGAAAAAATTTACTTATATACCCTAAAACCAAAACTGGTATGTTACAGGGCAGCTAGCCATTTTTCACCCTTCCCTATCCCACTAAGGGTCTTTGCTAGTTAGTGTGTGGCCAAATCTAATCCTTCGCTACCCCGCTAAGGGCTTGCCCTTTTATTGCACTCCTGGGTATGTAGTCGATATCAAACTTGTTGAGCTCCATTGATCACGCGACCAGTCTTCCTGAGCTGTCCAGCTTCTGTAGTATCCTCCTGAGGGGGTTCTTTGTCAATACCCTAATAGGGTTGGCTTGGAAATACCGCCGCATCCTCCTAGCGATTGTCACTAGTGCAAATGCTAATATCTCCATCTGTGGGTACCTTGCCTCGGCGCCCCTCAGTGCACGAATCATGTAGTAAACTGGCGCTTGTATTGTTCCTTCTTCTTTGACTATGACTATTGAGATGGCATGAGAGGACACTTCCAGGTACACATACAAGGTATCCCCTTGGTTAGGCTGCTTTAGTAAGGGCGGGTTGGACAGGTAATGCTTTAGCTCTTGGAAAGCTTGGTCACATTCTTCATTCTATGGATATGCCTTCCGTAAGACCCTACAGAAAGGGAGACACTTGTCCGTGGACCTTGACACAAACCTATTTAAGGTGGCCACCCTTCCTGCTAGTCTTTGGGCATCATTAGTACTCCATTGAGGCACCATATTTAAGATTGCGTCAATCTTCACTGTGTTTGCCTCAATGCCTCTCTCCAAGACTATAAAGCCCAAAAATTTGTCCGAGTTGACCCCGAAAGCGCACTTAGTTGGGTTCAACTTCATTTGGTACTTGCGTAGCACTGCAAAGGATTCTCTGAGGTTTACTAGGTGCTTAGCTGGCTCTTTGCTCTTCACTAACAAGTTGTCAACATATACCTCCATATTTTTGCCAATTTGAAGCTTGAACATCCAATTTACCAGCCTTTGATATGTTGCTCAGGCGTTCTTCAAACCAAAGGGCATCATTCGGTAGTAGTAAAGGCCTCTGTTGATGATGAATGTCGTCTTCTCCTCATCTGCCTTACTCATTCGGATCTGATTGTACCTTAAATAAGCATCCATGAAGCTCAGAACCTTGTGCCCTATAATGGCGTCTACGATGACGCCAATTCATAGAAGTAGGAAACTGTCCTTAGGGCAGGCTTTGTTAAGGTCAGTGAAGTCTACACACATTCTCCACTTCTCATTAGATTTCTTGATTAGCATTATATTGGAGAGCCACGCTGGGTAGTACACCTCTCTTATGAAGCCCACCGCTAAGATTATGTTTATTTCTTTAACTATGGTCGTGCACTTCTTTGTATGAAACAACCTTCTCTTCTGACATACCTTCTTTGCCTCTGGGTTGATACACAAGTTTTGCTTGATCAGCAACTGCTTTAAGGCCTCTTGGTATTCTGGGGGGAGCCTAGTCATGACCCTCGTAATGGCGTTTGGGCATTTTGGGTGAAAGGCCACTATTTCTAAAGGCGCATTTGCTTCAACTTGCATCAGGTTGTCTTCAACCCTTACTTCTATGTCTTGGCCATCTTCAAATAAGGGTAGGGGTGACAGTTTTTTGTCCAAACTATCCACCAAACACATTGTAGGTGCCCCGCCTTTAACTCTTGAACATATTACTCTCGCGCCAGGATTTGCTCACCACGGGCCTCACCGACTCTAGGTTCAATTGGAAATTTCATCTTCAAATGGTAAGTGGAGGTGACTACCTTTAAGTTGTTGAGAGTTGGCCTTCCAAATATGACGTTATAGGATGACAAAGCTTTGACCACTAGGAAGTCCGTCAATGTGGTGACCATGTGGGTAACTTGGCCAACTGTGACTAGCAGCGCAATGGTGCCCATGGGTTGAACAGCTTCTCCTGAGAACCCCTTCAGTGGAGATGGCAATGGGCGCAACTTGTCAAGGCTAATGCCTACCCTAGTGAAAGCATCTCAGAACAAAATGTTGGATAAGCTCCTGTTTTTTATTAAGATCCACCTAATTGTGTAGTTGGTTATCAACAAGGTGATAACTAGGGCTTCATCATGGGGGTATAGAACCCCTTGGCAGTCTTCGTCTCCAAATGAAATAGTAAGGGTTGCATTCAACATGGGGTGCTTAAGGGGCTGATCCACTGTATACACTTTGTTGCGTCTAAACTTTCACTCAAAATAATGAATAAAAAATTCAGAACAGTTTTACCTGCAAGTATACAGGTGTTGTAGTACCTTACAAGATCGAATCCACAAGGATTGACTAATGTGATAAAGAGAATAAAATAAAAATAAATTATTAAAAGGAACGTGCAATCAAAAATAGGAGATTACTGGGATGAAGAATTTTAAAGTAACAAAATATAACTGAAATAATGAGATGAATTAATATGGAGAAAGACTAAGGTTTTGAGGTTCCGTCTAAGAATTTATGAAATTGTTTCCAATCAAATTAGCTCAGTTAGACTAGAATAATGATTCTGTCTAACTGGAAGATTTAACAATTAAGCCCAAGAAAATTAGTCACCAAATATTAAGTTTGAAGAATTGATGATAGAGACATTCAAAAGTCCAATTGATTATCACAGGGATTTTTCAAGCATTCACTATATTCGAAAATCACAATGAATAAAGAGAAATATATAGATAATCAAAGTTTCTAATAATAACATCAATCAATTGATCAAACTCACAATATAACTCTATTATTAATCTAAAACAATATTTAAATCATTAGACTTCACCTCTTAACCTTCGTATGAAAAATTAGCCAACCATGTTCATCACAAGAACCATGGAATTCAATGATAAATTCTCCATTAGAAAACTAAAATAAAACACAACACCAAATATTACAACAAGCTTAAAGAAAATAAATTAACTCTCAAATGAAATTAACTTAAATAAACACTGCAAATAAAAATGAGTTGAACTTAAATAAACACTGTAAATAAAGATGGGTTGCCAAAAAGAAATAAAGAGCTCTCTCCCAAACTCTGATGATCTTTTCTTCGTTTATCTCAAGTCTTTTTATAGGCTTCAAAAGCCTTCAGCTGCCACTTATTCCTCCTTTATTTTATTCTCCCACCTAACTTCCAGCTAGTGGCCTTTCATCTGTGTGTCGCGTATGGCCTACTGTCCGAAAAGCTCTTTTTCTTTTGTTTTCTTTCTACAGCTTGCATCTACCGAAGCAAGCTTTTTATTTCTTTTTTTCTTCTTCTTATTCCATCTGCTTCTCCGTCTGTAACTGGCCAATGTCCCCACTCCGAAATCTCACTTCTTTTCTTTTATTCTTCCATTTCTTTTCGGCATCACATGCGTGTTTCTTTTCTTTTCTTTCTTTCTTAATTCTATCTCTTCTTTCCAGTCTCCACTAAACTGAATGGGTCTGGATTGTTTAGTTTTATTTTCTTTCTTCTTCTTTTGCGCCGAACTCCAGCTAGAACCGCAATTCCATTTTCTTCTTTTTTCTGTTCTTCTCTGTGCGGTATCCAGCTCCTTCAAACCGAAAAGCATCGCCCACTTCCACTGATAGCCGAAAGTGAAACTCCCACATGCATGTGTTTTATTTTTCTTACAGTGCATCCTTGCATTCATCCACCAAACTCTTTTATTTTCTTTTCTTTTTCCTTGTTGTATTTCCGTCCGAGGCTCTTCTTTCACTTTAACCTGAGAGGTGGAGTTGGAAGACGTGGCTTGCGGCTCAACTTCCTCTGTTTTCTCTTCATAAAACAGAGAATGTATGCTATCGGTTTTCACGTGGAATGGTGCTGTCGGGCTATGCATGGGAGTTTCGGACGATGACTCACGGTGTACTTCATGATGGAGACGCCGTGCAGTGGAGGAGACTGGGCACGGCTGGGCTAAGGTGTAGTGGATGGTGGCGGTCCGAACGTATGCATGGAGTTGGTGCTAATGCGCTGTTGCGGATGATCGTTGGCAGCGAGGTGGTGGTGCTACCGTGTATGGAGACTATAGACGTGGCTCAAGGTGGTGGCGATGGCTTCGTGTGCGTCGGTGCTAGGAAACGGGTGGAGGTGCTGCTGGTTCGAATTTATGCATGGCGAGAGGTTGAAGAAGACCAAAACGACTTGTTGTTTTGGTCTATTGATTAAACGACAAGTCGTTTAGAACAGAGGGGCTTTTTATTCGTCAGACAAAACGACACGTCATTTTAGTCCGTGGACTAAACGACACGTCGTTTAGTACAGCTGCCGATTCAAACCAATCACAAAATGACATGTCGTTTTGTCTTGTTGACCAAACGACATGTCGTTTAGCCTGCACAAAAAATCAAAAATAAAATAAAACAGGCAGAATAAATAATAATAATTAAATAAATAAAAATAAAACTAGAAAAAAGAAAATAATTAATTAAATAAAGATAAAACTAAACTAAACTAAAAAAATATTAAAAATGTGTTGTGCATGTGAGGAAACAAAATAAAATTAAATCACAAGTTATAAAAATAAGCATAAACTATGCTTTTAATCAATTTAAATCACAACTTGGATTTATTGCCTCTTAATCATTTTTCCATTTAAAATCAATGATAAAATAATAAAACAATTAAAAATATATTGATTTTAAATGTATAAGATATGCAATAATGCATCTCAATCACACTTCGTGGTACCTTATTCTACGGGCGAGAACCTTCTTGTTGGATGTTGTTACAACCCTGCCGGCAAACCCTCCTGCTATGGTACATATCTCACCAAGAGGTGTTTGGTCTTGATCTCATGGCTGCCGGGGGGTGTTGTGTCTTCTTTCCCTCTCCGACCTTCGACGTTTGGGGCTTCTGCTCCACCGATTTTCAAGTTCACGACCTTCTTCTCTCTTTGGCTTGATGTAGTCAGCCAACATTCGTTCAAGCTCCCTGCTCCTCGCCAGATTGGCAACCCTCTTCTTCAACGTAGAGAAATCTTCTGTCTAGTGGGTGTCAGACTGGTGGTACTTGCAGTAGCATTGCTCCCTTACTAGTGGGCACTTTTCCTTATTGCCTGGTTGTTTTCCTGCACACTCAGATTGTTATGAATGAGGCAGTGCCACTGGTCTTGCTGATTGGAGTACCTTTCCCGCCTTTCATCCTGATGACCCTGCCCAGTCTTCTTGTCTTTAGAACCATTTTGGTTCTTGGTCTCCGACTTTACCTCCTGCTTCCTTAGCTCTAAGAGAGCCTGTAATGTGTCATCAGCATTTCCAAAGTCGTTTGCTCTATCCATGAACTCCCTTAGGGTGGAGGGGGTTTTCCTGGCCAACTCAGCCATAAACAGGCTACGAGGCCAAATGCCCCCCAAAATGGTGCCTAGCATGATCTTCACATCCTGGTTGTCAGTGGTCAGTCTCTCCTTGTTGAAGCGTGTCAAGTAGGCATTTAGGCTCTCCCTTTCTTTTTGCTTGATGGTTCGTAGATAGGCAGTTGGTCTGCAGCTCCTCGTACTTGCCATAAATTATGTAAGGAACTGCTATGCCAGTTCCTCAAAACTACCAATGGACCCGGGGAACAAATTCCCGAACCAGTCCCGTGTCATCCCTTTCAGTGTTAGTGGGAAAGCTTAGCAAGCCACCTCTCAGGGAAAGCCATGGAGAGTCATGTGTGCCTTGAAGTTTTCAAGGTGATCCATAGGGTCCCATGACCTGTCATACAAATTAATCTGTGGAACCTTAAACTTAGGTGTGAGGGGCACTACCATCACTTTCTCACTATAAGGAAGGTCAGTGCGGTTGAGCAGGTTTTCCACCTAAGAGATTCTCCCATTCTTCTCACCATCTCCTCGTATTTGTCAAAGAGGCTGCATAGTGTGTCATGTAGTCTCTTCTTTTCCAACTCTTCACTATTCATTCTTCCCACACTGTGTGCATCTCCTTCTACCTGCCCGTTTTAGAGGGGTGGCGCACAGGCGTTCTGCCGCTTTAGCTCTTCGTTCTCCTTTTGTAACTGCTTGACAACTGCCATCACTTTTTTCAACTTCTCATCGGCCTCTGCAAATCTCGTTTCTATCTTTTCCATATTCATCTCTTGATAGCGGGTTGCATGAGATTGCGTAGTAGGCTGCATACAAAAATCACACTGAAGTCTGTAGAGATCCCACAAACGGCGCTACTGTAAAAGACGTGTTTCACACCACCAACCACTCGGATGACCTATAACAAATGAAGGGTGGCACTGGGTGCCCAGGAGAAACTTCGATGCCTAAGTTAGAGAAATAGTCTGAGTGTAAGCATATCAAGAAGTCAAGTGATCATTTGTTACCTCCATAGGCTTATTTATAAAGGCACACTGAAGTGTTGGGTACATCGATAAAACCAATCCCTTGTGTTTATCCTTAACGATCCCTTAATAAGAGGAGGGGATAACTGTCCTAGTTTATAGGTGTTATCCTACGCAGGATAATTACCTCAATTCGTTCCCCCAGCAAGTAGTGTTATCTACCATGTGGTCTTGGGCCATAAATCTTACAGGTCAAGGCAACAGGTTGGGCCTGCCTTCCAGTCATGGGCTTCACAATCGGAGGGCTCAAAAATCACTTCCAATCAGTTTAACTAAAAAATTATAAAAACCTCTTTACCTATACAAGATTTAAAAATTTATTTTCACAAATAATATTTATTTAAAAAAACTCAGTCGAACTTTAACAGAATTTAAATAAAGAATTTTTAAAAAATCTGTTTAACTCATTTAACTAATTAAACAAATTTTTGTAAATAAGAAAATCCTATAAATAAATTTAAATAAAAATTAAAAAGACAAAAAGATTTCGACTGTATTTAAATGTATGGAAGAGGCTGTGTGGATCCATAAGATGTAATGTTTTTTTTTTTTTGTTATTGGTAGTTCTCCCTGCATGCATAATTGTTAAACCTGATTATTATTATTATTATTATTATTTGGTTTGAAGTCTTGAAGTTTCTAATCATGTAAACATGACTAAATAATCTAAAAATCTAATGCTATTAGCTCTAGCATGGTTCGTAGGCTCTGCAGCGGCCTACTCGGCAGTCACACGGTGCACTTCGGCTGTTTGCATTGTTGATCATCAATTCCAGTATGTCATGTGGCGATCTTTTAATTGATGAAAATAATAAAATTGGCCCTTTGCAGATGGCGGGTTCGGAAGATTAGCATGACGAGGACATGGTCATGGATTTTAGCCACTGGTTGAAATATAATTCGATATAGAAGTTGTCTAGATTCCTATCTGAAGCACCATAGGGTGCCGACGTCCAAGGTGTTAAGAATAATTTATTCACTTGGGCCTAAAACGATATGTGCGTTCGAATAAATAAGCAAAAGCAACTTTAGAAGAGATCAAAATGTCGGGACTTGTGAAAACTTTTCATAATTTTATTTTCAAAATTTTTTAAATATAAAATACTTTTTAATTTCAAATCCTCGATTTTTTTATCTAATCTTTATAATTTTATCAAACTTTTAAATAAAACATAAAAAATAATACAACTTTTTTCAAATTTCAAAACAAAAATTATATTATAATAATATTTTAATTTTATAATACTTTTATGCAACTTTTTATCTTTCTTTTTTTCTCTCAAAACTCAATAAAATCTTAACTCTAAATATTTTACTACTATTTACAGAACTTTCATCTCATTATCTAAACATGTATTTAAAAGAGATTATGGTGAAAGAGGATAGAGTAGAGATAATTAAGAAAGACAGCATAGTGATCTTCAATCAATAATTATTTATAATTGATTTCAACCGATTTCAACATGTACTCTTTCGATCCTGCTAGCTTCCATATATAATTTTCATTTTCCAACCTTCTCAGACTTGTCTCTAGCGCGAAATTTCACAACATGGAGACAATTTCTGATCTATGGTGAGAGGTATGGCCTGAGTCATGATTATCCAAGAACTTGTAGACTACATTGTGTATGCATCACTCCACAATAAATTCTTCTTGTGTTTATGCCATGCACTGTATGTGGATATCCCTTCCATATGTTTATTTTCCGCATGCATATTAAGTGTTTTCATTGTATTAATGTGTGAACAAGTTTTACATTGGTTTTACCATCAAATGAAAAAGAAAATCAGAAATTGTTTTGCCAGGAGTTCATGACAGAGATTTTTGGATCATATGTTTATTATCTTCTCTTTCTGAACTTTTAAATGATAAATTGACACTTATCATGTATCAATGTTGTGCAGCATTAGAAAATTAGAAGAAGAAACTTTTCTTTTCATTTCTTTTTTTTAATGAGGTTTTTTTCCTCTTTTCAAGCCATCAACATATAGTTAAGGTTATGCTTGGTAGGCTAGATGAGACAAGAATTTTCATCACAAATCTCACAGTGAAATGAGATACAACTTCCAAACATACCTTTGAGATAAAACACAGAAATTCGAAAGTTTCAAAGCTGTCCCACTCCTATTCATAGACATGACAATACAGACAACTTTTCCTCTCAAAAGTCAGTCCCTTCCACTTTATTACTCCACCAATGGTACTCGCCTACCCTTCCTCCAAATTTTATTGCCCCCCCATCTTCCCTCATTCGACGCTTGGACAGCGAGGCCTTCTGAAATGTACAAACCCGTTCGACGCATGGAAGAGCCACCATCAACGGCATTTCGATTACTCAAACATGAGGGATGCGACTGGTTTGCTAAATCACGCACAAAGCCAAATTTCAAGTGATTGAAGTCATACGAATCTTTGCCCAAATCTGGCCGAGATACCCACCTCGTGAAACCGTGCGAATCTCTGGAAAATATGCAAAAATTCTCAGCTTTCGGCTGGCTGGCTACCCTCCCTACTGTGCATCGTCAACTCAGAAGCCAATTGTCGTCTGCCATTGAAGCCCTAGTTTCGTCTGGAGTTTGCAATTGTAGACCCCTGTCTCCACTGTCGACGGGGTTGTATGCAAAAATGGTCTATAAAGGTAAACCAGTCGCATCGAGGAAAGCCACCATTTTCAAACATCGGAAGCCTCCCATCTCCATCATCGAAACTGCCAAGAGACGTCATTATAGCCATACGTCCACCACCAAGGCTCCCAGGACTCGCTCCTATCGGGTAAGAGTTTATCTGACTTGGGATGGAAAATTAAGGTTTTTTTTTTTTAAGGAATCCGTTGTTGTTTAATTTGTTAGGAATTGAAGGAAGTTATTTGATCTGTTATATGCTCTGGTTTTTGTTAGAAGGTCTTAATTTAAGTCCTGAAGCTTTTTATTAATGGCTGGGATATCTAGATCTGCCACTATCAATACACTCCTGAAGCTTTTTATTAATTTAAGGGATATCTAGATCTGCCACTATCAATACATTTCATCATGCAATTTAAATGAGTGTGCCCATTTAAGTTAAGCTAGGAAGATCTTCGATTCATTGATATACAAGACTGTGGTTTCATGGAGAGCAATCATTATCTAGATGTATAGATGTATTTATATAGATCTTCGATATGTGACTAATATAAATATATGTATTTATATAGGTAAATGAACCTTCCTAAGCAAAACGTCCAAATAGATGTTTTGGTATTCATGCTTTGAATTTTTGCAAGTTTTTTGAGGTATCGTTTTTCTTCATTTCTTTAGGTATATATATTTATTTTAATTTCTTGGGTTGAGAAGTTCTGGACTTAAAAAAAAATCTAGATAGATTCTTTATAACAGAATTAGATAAACCATTTTATTTTTGGATTAAATTTCAGATATCATGTAGTGTTTGTTTTCTTAGATCTCAAAAAGTAGCCTTTAATTTGACTAATCTGATATAGTATCACCTGCTTGAGATTATGTTTGTAATTAAATAATTACTGTCCTCTCCAGTTTATAACAAATGTGTAATTATTATGACACCAGTTGCTTTTATATATAAATATATATATATATATATATATATATATATATATATATTTCTAACTGTTACATTAAACGGCTAGGATACTCCCTCTTTGTCGAAACCCAGTTGCCATTGTTTATTACACATGCATGAGTTTCAATATGAAGAACATATGGAATCTCATTTTAGTGAGACTAGTTGGAATTATGCCATACTTGCAAACTATGGGCAGAAGAATTGATCTTGTTGCGATTTTCTAACTTCAATTTCTATTTGTTTCTTCACAAATTACATGGGAAGTAATTTTTACTTCATGAAAGACAAAAACTACTATATTATTATTATTATTATTAATATTATTATTCAATTTTGGGAGTTAGGAGGATTGATGATTCATGTTAACACGTGATTGTACTTCCTGACAGTTTGGAATTGAATAGATGCATGTGAGTTTTGCATAATAAATGTCTGAGAATGTGCTAATGTATAAGCATCTATTTCAACTTTGCTTGATCTGAGTGCAAATGGATAGTGCATGGTATATAATATAGTTATTCATCATTAAATATATCATTTAGACACTTGCTTTCACAGCCAATCACATAGGATACTTGATAGACTCAAAGAAGTGGTTTCCTAACGAGTTGATCTCAGCTGGGAAGTACTTGTACAATTATCAGCTCTAAAATAGGACAATTCTGTAGGACTACTTCATCCGTATAGTACTGATTCCTGGATCTAGCTAGTTGTTTTTTCCTGCACTCATTGAATTTCTTATGGACTATGGAGGCTTGTAAAAATGTGGATCCCATCAATGGGTACTTAATTTAGGAGGAAATTCAAGTTAAGTCTGAATAATTCTGATGTTATAGAGGAGGATGCTAGAGTGTTGCGTGAAATTACGAGATCGACAGTGGCTGTTACACAGCCCTGCCGGAAGCAATGATTCTTCTCAGTTAGAATTCCCGTGTGCTTGGGAACCCACTGGGAATTCGTGTGCTTCGAGATTTAATCCGAAGAGAAGATCCCGATATTTTATTTCTTCAAGAAACTCGCTTACAAGCGAAAAGAATGGAGAAATATAAATATAGTTTTGGTTTTGAAAATTGTCTGGCAGTGAGTAGTGAAGGAAGAAGTGGAGGTTTAGCTTTGTTTTGG
Source organism: Cyclocarya paliurus (assembly GCA_029856935.1). NCBI lineage: Eukaryota > Viridiplantae > Streptophyta > Magnoliopsida > Fagales > Juglandaceae > Cyclocarya > Cyclocarya paliurus. The sequence continues at coordinate 10,088,640 of CM056954.1, read as the reverse complement.
AAAAAAAACTTCCGACTTAGCATCATTAATCATTCAAAATTTCATATTCATGCTTTGGTTACTAATGTGGGGAGTAGTGACCAAGATGAGGCTGATTGGTTTTTTACTAGTGTTTATGGTCATCCTGAGGCTGCACGAAGACAAGTAATATGGGACATCCTTAGTTCTTGACCAGTTGTTGCAAGCAAGGGTTGGCTTATGTTGGGAGATTTTAATGAGATTTTAAGTAACAATGAGAAGTGTGGCGGCAGAGTTCGAGCCGAAGGTCAAATGAAGGCTTTTAGACAGATGGTTGATGTTTGTGAGATGCAGGATTTGGGGTTTAATGGTAATCAATTCACTTGGTGGAATAGTCGGGAAATGCAGTTTAGTATCTATGCTAGACTTGATCGTTTCCTTGCTAATACACATTGGAAGCGGCTGAATCCTATGGCTGAAGTTTACCACAGTGTGGCTCCCTACTCAGATCATGTGCCCATCATCCTAAAACAACATGAGACCAATAGACATTGTTTAATCTAGAACCTGTTCAGATTTGAAGACATGTGGGTGGACGAACCCGAATGCAGAAAAGTGATTGAGCAAGCATGGAAAGGGCCCACAGGAGTATGGGACTTGAATACAATTATGACGAAAATACAGCTCTGTGGGGAAAAACTTGCTGTTTGGAATAAACATAGCTTTGGCAATGTGAAAAAACACATAGAAAAAGCCAGATTCAATCTACAAAGGCTGCAAAAGATGGATCCGTGCTATCATATGAGAGAAAAACACCAAGAAGTCAGAATTGAGTTACAAATGTGGCTAGAAAGAGATGAATTGATGTGGAAGCAAAGAGCAAAAATCATGTGGCTAAAAGCAGGAGACAAAAATACCCGATTTTTTCATAGCAAAGCTTCTCAACAGCGAACAAAAAACAAGATCAAGGGTGTTAGGGACCTCACTGGTGTTTGGCAAACTGGTGACACAAGAGATATTGTAATTGTTAATTATTTCTCTACTTTGTTTTAGTCTTCTAATCAACAGGGCCATGTAGACTTCTTGGATGATCTTGCTGGGAGGGTTAGTCAAGATATGAATGACTCCTTAACTAGAGTCTTCACAGCCGACGAGGTGAGAGTGGCGCTGCATCAAATGGATCCAATAAAAGCTCCAGGTCCCGATGGTATGGCTCCTCTCTTCTACCAAAAATTCTAGGATGTTGTGGGAGTGGATGTGACTGTAGCAGTGCTTCGTGCACTCAACTCTGGGCAATTTCTAGCAGGTATTAATACACTTTTATCACTCTGATTCCCAAGAAGAAAAAGGCAGAGGAAGTTTCTGATTACAGGCTTATCAGTTTGTGCAATGTCCTATATAAGTTAATATCAAAAGTGATTGCCAATCGTCTCAAAGGATTTTTATCAAAAGTGATTTCATCCACTCAAGCAGCCTTTGTTCCAGGGAGACTTATAACTGATAATGTTTTGGTCGCCTACGAAATGGTTCATTTCTTGCGACAAAAGAGGAAGGGCAAGCTTGGATATATGTCTTTAAAGTTAGACATGAGTAAAGCCTATGATAGAGTTGAGTGGTTTTTTCTCGAAACGGTGATGTTAAAAATGGGATTTCATGTAAGCTGGGTGAGGTTGGTGATGAGATGTATCATATCAGTCTCTTTCTCAGTTTTAGTTAATGGCGAGCCTAAGGGTCCAATACTTCCATCACGAGGACTGCGACAAGGAGACCCTATTTCCCCTTATCTCTTCCTATTATGTACGGAGGGATTGATTTCTCTATTAAATCAAGCTGAGAGCACAAAGCAAATTGAAAGCTTGAGTATCTGTAGAGGAGCACCCAGATTAAATCACCTCCTTTTTGCAGATGACTGTGTTCTTTTTTGTAGGGCAAATATGGCGACTAACCTTCAGATCCAAAATCTGCTACAAATCTATGAGCAGGCCTTCGGTCAAAAGGTGAACAAAGAGAAAACATCCATGGTCTTCAGCAAAAACGTGCCTCAGCAACAACAGCAGGAGCTTCTCTATTTCTGGGGGGGTACATAGTCATCAACAATACGAAAGATATCTTGGTCTACCTCCTATGGTAGGCCGAGAAAAGAAAAAGACCTTCGCAGACTTGAAACATAAGGTATGGACAAAACTGCAAGGGTGGAAGGAGAAATTGCTTTCCCAAGGTGGTAAGGAAATCCAGATTTAAACACAGATATACTTCACACAAATTTGCTAGCTCTTGGAATGCAGGTACAATACAGAGGTAATAATGGAGATTTGGAAAAACTCTTCTTGATAGCGTGGGGTCTGTGGTACAGAAGGAACCAGTTGATACATGAAGCAGTGATCCTTACTGCTATGCAAGCGACAGATCACGCGTTGATGTCTTATAAATCCCACTTACAAGCGCACAACCCTCTGGAAGGAAAGAAAGTTGGTCGATGGGTGCCTCCTGACCAAGGGATCCTAAAGTTAAATGTGGATGGGGCAGTGTTTGCAGACCAATAGTGTGCTAGGATAAGAGCTGTTCTAAGGGATGAAAAAGGTAATGTGATCCTATCAGCTTCTAAGAAGGAATATGCGCTTCATGATCCTCTTGAGATTGAAATGTTAGCAATTTTGAGAGGTTTGCAGATATGCTTACCTCTTGGAATATCACAGCTTGTTATTGAAAGTGACTCTCTGCTCATGGTAAATGAAATTCAAGCTGAAAATGTATCAAGATCACTAAATGGAAACCTTGTGATGGAGATCAAGTAACTTATGCAACGATTTCCAAACTACTTTATACAACACCGTGGCCGTTTAGGCAATGGTGCTGCCCATGGGATGGCAAAACATGCATGGAATATCGATGATTTGATAATTTGGTGGGGTTCTTATCTAAACTGTATTGCCCAAATTATTTGGTCTGATTCTATGTTGTAATCTTTATTTCAATAGTATTGAATGAAGGTAATTTCAATTATCAAAAAAAAAATTAGGAGGAAATTTGCTGTTTTTATTGCATTCACATTCTGATGATGTAATTTTTGTTGAATTTGTCAACAGCATATTGGAATATCACATCTGATTAATTTTGGAAGAAAACCATTTGTTTAGGCTATCAAATGCTATGTAGTCTACCTGAGAAACAAATCATAAGTCTGAGACAAATAGTTATAAAATATAAATTTAGAATAAGTTAGTACAAAAAATGTGATATGTTTTCAGGGGGTATACATAGCATATCTTTATTTTTAATGGTTTCACTTTCAAAAGATATGCAGAGGGAGAGAATTTTAGCTAGTCAAGCTACACCAATAAGCCACTCCCTCTGAAAAAGCAAGGGAGAGATTTGAGGAGCAAATCCATGTAAAGATACTGTCTAAATGCATTGAGGTCTCAAAACCTTTGGATTTCAGCTTTTATTCAGCCAACAAACATTCGGCTCTAGGAGTTAGGTCTGCCTATCTACTCATAAGAAACAATGGTCCTTTTTTAAGGTACCAACTAAATGCATGGGTAAAGGCACTAGGCAGGCTCCTGGGACCTCGTATCTTTGATCTGCTTTTCATCGTGTAGATTTTTAAACAGTTAAATATATATATTTATATATATATATATATATATATATATATATATATATATATATATATATATATATATATATATATATATATATATATATATCAAGCTGTTTTGGGGACCAAACAGAAACAACGCATGTGACAAAAATAGAGCCAAACCACTAGACCTGATCAGGATTTTAAATAGAATATGAAGTTTTAGCATTATTTTTTGCACATATGAAGTTTGAGCAATAGATATCATGCTTATTTTTTTCTTTTGTATTTTTTTGTCTATGCGTAGCTAGTTTGATTATATATATGTTAGATTTTGTTAGGATGAAGTCATTGGAGCTAATATTAAGCTTAAATATTATTTGGGTTTAATGTTTAAGGATTTAGGCACTTGTTTTAAATTGAAAATTATTAGAGAATGAAGGTGAAATTTTCCCAGTTCAAGCCTTTATTGTTTTCGTGTCTGGGCGCATGTGTTTGTTGATTACATGATTTATGCTGATTTTAGGCCTTTAAACATGGAATGAACCACTTGTGTACTCTCGTAGTACTTGAAATTTCTGCTTATAAGTGAAAACTTCTGACCAAGATCTGTTTTTTGCAACTTGTGGGGAATTAAGGAGAAACAATGGGCAGGAGGGAGCGAGTACATATTGTACATAAATTTATTCATGTACTCATCAATATCTGAACATTCCAAACTGATACGAGCCATTGTTTCTTTCTTGTTACATGGTCATGCCTGTAGCCTTACTACTTGTGGTCAATATCATCATCATCATCTCGACAGGTAACATTTGTTAATTTATTGCATACAACATGTATCTTTGTACTAAAAAAGTTTCAACTTCTCATTTCCTGCCTATGTAGCCTGTATTGTGAATGATTGGAAAAAGCGTAGTAACTTTTTCCATTATGCCTTCTTTACCTTATAAACATGTTATCTATCACATCTAAAATTATGGCGCCTTAATACATATCTTGTATGCAAAATAAACCTCAATCTATTTAAATGCAAGTGTTGCCGTTTATTTTGTAACATCTTTTAGCTCCATATGGATGAGCCGATTGAAAACATACGTGATCGGCTGTTGTGGGATGAGGGGATGGAGGATGTCCTTATTGATATCTTGTACGAAGATACCATTCCCCATAGACTGAGGGGTGGGAGGATCACCCATAGAGATTATGTTCGGCTTGTGGAACAATTGTCTAACTATGGGCAGAAAAATTTTAACTCTAAGCAAGTAAAAGGAAAGATTGCACGCCTTAAAAGAAAGCAAATAGAATTTACGGATCTGATGAAGCAAACAGGCCTAGGCTGGGATCCAGATAAGAAGGCCCCAATAGCAAGCGAGGAACATTAGGCAAACGCAATCAGGGTACGTAACTATGAAAACTTATCATTCATTGGTCATAAATTTAATAGTGTAGTAACTTGCGCTCAGGAAATTTAATGATATTTAAAAATTCCTATATGTTAGGTAAGAAACTCATTCAAGCATTTCAAGACCAATGGATGCCCAAAGTATGAAGAGTTGTGCGTGATATTTGCTTGTGTCGTTGCGACGGGGACATTTCATCGGGCATCGTCTGACCCGGCCCCAACTAGCGAGGAGGAGGACCTGCTTGACGAGGAGCTACAAAACCATGGCCGGCCAGTGCGGGATGATCAAGGGGGCCCATCGCAGCCAGCTCCTGTGGAAGGGTCCACGCAACTAGGGAGACCATTCTCCGCCTCATACAGTAGTGGATCTTGTCGATGCTAGAGGGGAGGGTCTTCCCAGTCCCCTGCCATGGATGAGGCCTTTAGCAGAACCTTGGATGCAATTGAGAAAAGTTTTGAGGTTAGGCGAGTGGCTGCTGGGGAGTGAAGGGCCTCGAAGCGCAGCAGATCAAACAACATGGAGATTGATGCGTCGATCGATATGCAGGCTAGATGCTTTCGGTTGCTGGACGAAGTTGAACCTCACCTGCCTTTTGAGCAATGGAACAAAGCCTTTAAATTATTATCAGAGAATTCGAGATTGCAGTTGTTGTTCATAGCGATCTCTACAGAGCGCAGGAATGAATGGGCGTGGAGTTTATAGCTCTCTTATTTAACTGATGAGGGGATCGGTTTATCAGACAATATGCAGTTTTTAATTAATTTTCCAGCGAGTTTAGTTGATAACTTTCTATCTAACATTTATTGTACTTGATGCTTATTGTAGTAATTACTTTGTAGCTTATTTAGACATAAGTTAATTAGCTACTGCTACTTTGGTTGAACATTACATAATAGTTATTTCGTCAGTTGTGTTTTATGCTTGCGAATTATTATGGTTAATTGTTCTGTCTCTGACATATCCCTGTGGTTTTTGTAGTGACGCCATTGAACTTTCGCATACATTTGCTTATTATTAATTCATTGATACTTTTGTTAACGCACGCGTAAGGAGGTTATTCAGAATGGCTAATGATGACTTTTCGGACAAAGATGCCCCTTGGGTAGGAGATGGAGACGACGATGCAATGGATGAGATAAGCATAGTTTATATGATGTGGATGACCATGCAAAATGCTGGAGCTCGAATCCCAATGCCCCAACACAATATAGGTCATCGGGGAGATCAATATATTCAAGCGGTTTTGAATGGGAACTCTCGTAGTTGCCTTGAAATGTTTCTCATGGAAGTTTTCGCATTCCGTTATGTATGCGATGTGTTATGGGGAACATAGATTATGGCGCCTACAGAAAGGACCTCAATGGAAGAATCATTGGTCATGTTATGCCTTCTTGTTGGTCATGCACAAGGTCAACGAGTAGTTGTGGATCGCTTACAACATTCAAGTGAGGCTATTAATTGCCATGTAAAGACGGTTATGCGGGCGCTGTATGAGTTAGGAAGGACTGTGATTAGGCCAACACACACAACTGGGGTACATCCTTGGATTGCAGGAAATCCCCATAATTATCCATGGTTTAAGGTAATGACTTCTCGACTTTTAAACGTTTGGTCTCAATTTTTTTGTTGAATTAAAATATATATAATTGTTCTGATTGCGATACGTTATATGATAATGATTTTGCAAAAATGCATTGGGGCGATGGACGGCACAATGATTTCAGCCGTGGCACCCGCTAATGTACGTAACGCATATAGAAATCGATATGGCCGGATTGCACAAAACATCTTATGTGCCTGTGATTTGGATATGAATTTCGTATATGTGTATACTGGGTGGGAAGGAACAGCCCACGATGCATGAGTTTCTATGGATGCATTGAGTCAAAGTCAAAATCAATTCCCATGGCCAAAAAATGGTAAATTTGATTTACAAGAGTAAATAAAACGTTGTCTTTTGAAAATGTATAACTGTATTTATTTCGCAAATCACTGATTCAAATTGATTTAAAAATGTGGTTAGGTTATTATTATCTTGTCGATGCGGCTTATCCCTGCGTCTCGATGTTTATGCCGTCTTATCCACAAGAGAGATATCACCGATCAGATCGTTATAGTGCACATCATTTTCGTGGATATAAAGATTATTTCAATTATCGTCATGCCTCTCTACAAAATGTTATTGAACGCACATTCTCTTTGTTGAAAAGGCGGTTTCAAATTTTGGAGGCCATGCCTCGATATCGCCCCGCCAGCTGGGGAATGATTATTACTACATGTTGTACGCTACACAATATGATTAAAACGGTGACACCTAATGATGAGTTCATTCAGAATGTATTGAATCATCGGTCATCAATGCAACATATGCATGCGGATGATGATGTGGGTGAATCATCTCATGTGATAGACATATCCAGTGAATCGGCCCAAGCAATGGGGGCAATAAGGGAAGCGATTGCGTTATTGATGTGGGCATATCGGATTGGCTAATGAATTATGAGACGTGTTATAATTTATAATTGTGATTTTGATTTTTGGGAGCAAAAACTATTTCGCAAATTTGTGAAAGACGTGTGTATTTTTGTGAATCGTGTATTTAACAAGCCGTGCGATTGAAAAATTACTACGTTACTTATTTTGGGAAAAACATGCAATGCTTATTGATATTTAAAAAAAGTGAACTTTAGTAATATTTTATGACAATTCACAAATTATGGATATTTGTTCTCATACGTAAAAAAAAAATGTCTTAGCTATTTATGATATCATTTGTTCGAAAATATTGTGAGATTCATTGGTTCATTTTGGATTTATTATCTACATAATACATATAAATAAGAAGAAATTTTCGCTTAACTGAAAAATAATGTATTAGAAATTATTCTCATACATTATTTTTTCAAATATATTTGAAACTATTTAAGCCGGAAAACTTTGAATAGAAATTTCATAATTACTAGCGTAATTTTCCTTTAATATGTAGGAAATTTATTTACACATTATTATAAAGTCCAAATGAATTTTTGGACAATATTTTGTAATTTATAATTATTTTTTATTTATATTTTAATGATATATACATTAAAATAAATAAAACCAACAATTTTTTTATTTAAATAGTGTAACTCTTTATTTTTCCAGATTTTTCTCCATTACTAAAGTAATATAGGTAATTGTTATCTATAAATTCGAAATAAATAAAAATAATTAAAATATATATTCATTCAAACACAAATATCTAATCAATTGAATGGGGCCCACCACATCTCCATTCCCAAAAAAGTTAAAACATATCATCTCACCTTTATATCCAAACATATCTCTATATGGGACCCACAAACTTTTCAAAACCATCTCAAAATTCTCAACTCATAATCTTAACACTATTTACAAAATTTTTAAAAATTCTCATCTTATCTCACCTACCAAGCATAACCTTAAGTGTTGGAATGTGAGATTCATCACCATAAACTTATGCCAGCAACAATAGCAGAAATATGCAACAGCTGCAGTAGGAATTTTTCAGCTTTCATACCTACACCTTGTAAGCTCCAAACCGATGGTTTAAGGTCTTCTCTTAAACAAATCCTCTTTCTTTCTTCTTAAGTAAATGTAGAGCGACTATTATATGATAAATCTTAGTTATAGCTGCAGATTTAAGAGCTTTTAACATTAGAAGCAAGTGAAAACAGAGGGAATCAATGCTTGCTGCAGTAAGCATTTTATACCTTTCAGATCTCCTTTTTAAACTTCAGCCTCGCTAATTTCCTTTAGTTTTCATCATCATCACTACTTTATTTGTTAGCCATGATAGAACAAGAGACATTAGAAGCTTATAGTTTCACCAAATGGTAGTGGGAAACATCAAAGGAAAACAGAAAACTCAGCTGCATACTTGTCACATGCATACCTTTCATTCCAACTTGATCTTCTATGATCTTTACTTGTCCTCTATTCTAGTCACTTGTCACTTGTAGAACTATGATTTAGGCCACCATGAGAAGTGGAATAAGTCACCATTTCGACTCTAGTAGAAATAAGGCAGCAACATCATGGACAATAGCAGCAGAAAATCTTGTTGCAGTAGCAAGAAAAATATTCAACACGATAGTTTCAACCTTCCTTCCTCTCAACTCTCATCACCTTAGTCACTTATTTACCTTGTTCGAGACCACCTCAAAAAGCATCTCAGCCAGTACAGCAGAATTTAGATGGCTCAAACAGCAACCAGTAAACTAGTAATGACGGCTTCCTCCAAAATGACTAGACTTCTCCAAAGTCACCAATATGCCTTGGATTTTCACTTGACCTAACAAATGAAACCAGTATGCAGTCCTTGTCTCTTCCCTAGACCAAAGGGACAAAGGGAAAAAAAAGGTTGTAACTCGCTGTGGTATAGCTTCAAATTTAACTAAAAGTAACTACAAAATCAAATTCCAAAACCAAAAAGAGGTTAAGTGATCCTCTTCACCCAAAAAATTGGCTATTATTAGTTTAAGCCATGTATCACAATCCACTCGGACAAAATCAAGCAAAGGACCCTAAAATCTGTTACATCTTTGTTATAAGACCATGTCTGAACAAAAGAGAGAGACAACAGCCATACTTGACCCTAACCTGGTTATGCATACAGTAAAAGAGGAGGTAGTTGATAAGCAAAGATTATGATTCATGAAATAGCATTACTGAACTTTGTTAAACCAAGATTTTCTTGATGAAATCTGTAAATGGGCAGTTGAAATAAAGGAAGGGAAGATTGTATCCATTGTTAAAGAAGAGGATAGACATTGGAATTCCAAGGAGGGATATATAGTTGATTATGGAGAGGCTGTTATCATGCCTGGCCTGATTGACGTGTAAGTCGTGAAAGCTCTCTCTTCCTTGTTGTATATTTCTTCACCGTGAAAGCATAATAAATGGTTGCGTAGATTTGGTGCCGTATTTTGGGTTGTGTCCCGCCAAAGACATTAATTTGCAAAGTACTTTGTCTAATTATACGTGACATTTTCGCACTGTATAAGCTAATAAAATTTTGGCTCAGAGTGTAAGGTACTGCAACTTTGATTATGTCAAAAAGCAAAACAGAGTCCATTCAAATGTTCTCCTTTGTGTAGTGTTGATTATAGAACCAATGATAAGGCCACGTCAAACCAGATTGCTCAACAACTGAATCAAAGTTCAAACATCTGAGAATCCTGTACTGAAATTATGTTTCAGATGTAACCATACACGAGCCCTTTGAATTGTATGTATTGTCTGATGTACATTTCTCTTGTAGCAAACTCACCCTACTCATTATTGCAATGGTATGAAACCCCATGACCAGGGCACGAATGATTGCATTAAACCCTACGCTATACTGTTGTAAGTTATTTATCATGTAGTTCTTTAGTTGGGCTGTAATTTGCAGTGCATAAGAGGTTAGTCAATTTGATTGTATCAATAAGATAACTTGCTTGCAAAAATATAAATAAGATATATATATATTTTTTTAATGTGAATTTCTTTGGTTTTGTTCATGGAAGCCATGACATCTTGATGATCCTGGAAGAGCTGATTGGGAAGGATTTCCATCGGGGACTAAAGCAGCCGCTGCAGGTATGGCAATCTCCCTCATTCGTACTTGTGTTCCAAAGGTCCTTCTGTTGGTCTAAAGCAGCCGTGCAAGCTTAATTATAGTTATAAGCTAGCTGAGAATGGATTCAATATTTAGAAGACATTATTTTTATTCAGTTTTACAACATAATCATATTAAAGTCAATACTTATGATGATCTCTTTGATCAGATCCATTGTTTGTATACCATATTCATAATAGTCCTTAATTTGGGTATTCTCCAACCAATGAGATAACCTGGAAACATTAAACACCGACTTCTCATATTGTTCAATACTTGCAATATTCCATATTTTTCAATATAAATAAAGTTGGTGCCAAGCTAACACTAGAATGTGTTCAGTGTTTAGGGTGTACAACAATTGGTCAAATGACCCTATTAATACGTAAAAGCCAAACCAATAAGAAAGAAACTGCATAAATATATTTTGAATAATTGGTATGGTTGATCTTACATTTTTGGACCACCCGAACCACCAAGTAGATTATTTGTATAATCTATTTTTTTTTTAAAGTGTCATCACTTGGATGAATACATGTTGGTTAAAGATACTACGCACAAAATTACATTTTAATACAAATCCAGGGCCTGAATGAAGTCAGTTGGATTAATATTATGGTGAGGAAATATCTTTTTAGATCAGTTTTGGTTGGTTAGTTGCAGTGTACATCTAATAAAGGATTGTACAAAACGTTTATCCATTCTTGTGTGCAACTGTGGGGATGGTAGTTGTGGATCTCTATTCTATTGGTACCCCCTATCATGAATATGAGAGAGAGCGAGTTTCCTAATTTGGATGTTTATTATATTTTTGTATGTCTTCTGTTTTTATTTTTTGTTTTTTTCTTTTTATTTTGTCAAAGACCTTTCTGGTGAGTAAAATTCATCGAAAATATTTTTTATCAATTAAACTTATTTGCGGCAATAACTGATAATCACAAAAACTCTATTTCGGCTACAATTACCCGTTGGGAATACATAATTGCGACGATAATTCATAACCGCTAAAAAAAAAAATTCAAAACAATTTCGATGATTTAGTAACCTTTTGCAACGATATATATCGTTACAATTAACTTTTCTCAACGATTTAATGGTAAACAGAAATATCATTTTCATCATTTTTTGAGACATTTGCGATAGACTAAAATCGTCAGAAATAGTAGCTTTTTATAACGATTTTTTCCTATCATTGAAATTGATTAGAAATGGCACCTTTCTTTCGTAAAAAATGCAGCGATTTAAAAATTACCAAAAATGATCAAATGCAGCAATTATTAGAGATATTTGTGATGATTTTGAGCGCTGAAAAAAGTTTGATTTCTTGTAGTATGGGGGAGATCATCACATTTGAGTAATTAATATTAGTGTGGTATGTAGCATTAGTTATCTTAAAATGTGACTCGCACGCAGCAGTACTGACTACAAATAAGCAATTTTCACAGAAAATATTCATTTTAGTAGACAATAATCATTTTCACAGAAAATATCTGACCACAAATAAGCAATTTTCTTTTAGTGAAACTAAGGGATGGCAAATCGTGTTTTTGGATTGAGTCAAGTTATGGATATATGACTATCTTGGTAACTCAACCTAACCCGTTAAGATAAACGTATTAAACTTTTAAATCCTAATATAACCTATTAAATAGCGGGTCATGTCATGTAATCCATTTTGACTTGTTTAATAATTAATTAGAAATAAATCAATACAACACAACTCATTTAAACATATTTTATATAAATGGATTAATCTAACACGAATTACTCATTAGACCTGATTAATATAATTTCACATGAAAGTTAAAATTTATATATATTAGTAACCACAATATCTTAAAAAAATAAGACTAGCTACCTAGTAACAAAAAAATCAATATTTTAACATATAATAAAACTAAGATTACAAATCCTAGAATAACAAATATAAGCAAAGGTACAAAATTATAATCTCAACCATAAAAGCATAAGCATATTGAGAAATATCAATATTAGAACACAATTATAATAAAATTGTAATGTTGAAATAAAATATAAACGGATCAAAATAAATTTATTCGGGTTAAGCAGATTGACATGTTATTGATCCGTTTATGACTTGTGTTTTAACGGATTAACTCTTTTCGATTCTAACCATTTAACATCAAATTCAAACTCGTTAATTTTGTGTTTATTCGATTATATTGAATTCACAAGTGATGTCATATATTCTCACCCTAGACTTAGAAATCGTGAAGAGTAAACATAAAGGAAAGAACTAGGAAGGAGCACACGGACAATTAGTAGCAACAACTGAAAATTTTCGGTAAACGATGTGAAAGGGGAACGTGAAGGAAAGAGCTAGGAAGAAGCACACGGACAATTAGTAGCAACGACTGGAAAATTTTGGTAAACGATGTGAAAGGTAAACAATATTCTAAATATTTTAAAAATATTCTAACAATATTTTAATTCAATCTTTTTCAAAGATGAGATGAATTGAAATTAAATTAAAAAGTTGAATAAAATATTGTTAAACTATATTTTTTAATATTATGTTTATTTTAAAAATTAAAAAAATTAAATTATTTATTTTATTTTGTGTAAAAATTTAAAAAAATTATAATAATAAAATAAAAAATTTTCAAAATTTTAAATTTTAGTTTTGAAAGGATAAATTTTAAATTTTATCCTTGAAAGCAAAGTTTTCAAAGTTGTCTTTCTAACTGTTTTTCTATCTTGGCTGACAACGAGTATTTTTGAGTTAATTGTGCTTACTAAAATATCAGTGGATAGTAAAATATCTCATTTTTTATCTCTCTATATATAAAAAGTGTTTATCTAACAAAAATTGTTGGTTTAATATTTTTTTAATTATTTTCCGTTAACTTTAACGCAATTTATCAATCTGTCAGTTATCTATTTTCCATTCGCTATCAAGCCGAGCCGATTAAAACTTTTTGGTCCACTTTTTTTCCCATCTGTTTGACTTGTCTGCCTTTCACAACTGTCCATCTCAATAAAGACAAATATTATTACTCTATTGTCAGTACCCAGATCATTATTTTTAAAACCGTCTGTCAGTATAATATATTTAAAGAATAAAAAATAAATAATATATCAGTGTGATTCCAATAAATAATAATGACAAAAATAATCCATCTATCCTCGGAAAAAAAAGAAGAAAGTGATTTTGTTTAAGTACTAAGAGTATCTTAACTTCTCTCAAACACTCTCATTATTATTATTTATTTTATTATTACTTTTTATTTATTTTTTTTACTATTCATTACTTTTTATCTACTTTTTACTACTATTCAATATTCTATTATTACTTTTTCATTACTATTCACAAACATTCTAGACATTTTCACTGCCCAAACCAAGAAAAATATTTAATATTTACAGCCCAATATTTCTATTTTAGATGTTTTAAGTATTTGATACCCAAAACGGATTTGCCCAAAAATTTGGACTTTGTTACTTTCAGACCCAATAATTACATGTAAAAAATAATTACAGAAATTGATAAGAGGATAGGCATATGCATCACAAAGAAAGTAGAATTTACAGTTAACCAAAACAATACGAGTAATTCTACTCTTAAGCCACTTAAATCTCTAACACCACACACCAACTGAGCTGGCCTTTTTTTTTTTTTTCAAAACGATTCGTTCTGAAGACAAGCTTCCACGTTTTCCACCTTCTCCCCCAAATCTTCCATTCGGATCCGCCCCCTCCGCCGTTGCCTTACCAATCCCAACTGAATATTGTAGTGGAATCAATCCATTCCAGTTTGTTTGCATTCTAATGGAGATTTTATATAAAAGCCGCCATTGGTTTTCGTAAAGTTGTAATGAAAATATATTATGAAGGAAAATAATGTGAGATGACAAAAAAACAAATGCTGAGAAGACTCTGCAACTTTGTTCATTCACCGAACTCTGCAACTTTGTTCATTCAAATCATCCATTGCTAGGGTTCTCTTCCCCCATCACCTCAAGTTCCTCCACTTTGCATAAGCTCAGAAAAAAAAAAAATACAAGCTATTTAAAAATCTACACAACCTGAAATGATTCACTGCCATATACCAATCTCGGAGAATCTACACAACCAGAGCTCGCTGTAACCCCACCACCATCCCTTAGCCCTTGAAGGTTTGAATACAGTGCTCTTTGCACAGTGTCTGCAACTATTCTCAATCTTCCTTGATTGACATCTGCTGCCGAAGATCCATTAACCTTCACAGTACGAGCAACCCTCTGTTTACATTTCTCCCAGTCATCGTATTAGAGAGGGAATGTTTCTCAAATCTCTTGGTGGGGGAGTGGGTTTGGGAGGGGGAGAGGGGTTCGCAGAGGGAGGGGGGAGACGATTCACGAAGGATTTGACAGAGAGGGTGGAGAGCAAAGAAGGATTGGACCGTTTTTAAGGAATCGGGTTTGCCAGCTCAGATAGTGTGTAGTGTTGGAGACTAAACCGGCCTATGAGTAGAATTACTCAAACAATATTAGGCCTAAACAGATTACTCACCAAAGTTTGGCATATATATTTATATTTTAGATGTGTTTTAAGTATTTGATACTTTCAGATCTAAAACTTACATCTAAAAGATATTTACACAAGTTCATAACAGAATAGACATATGTATGACAAAGAAACTAGAAATTACAGGTAAGAAATAAAAATTAAGCCTAAACAGATTAAGATTACTCACCAGAACTAAGATGAATGACATTTTTTTCAAAGATATTTAACCATGTACATCGATGGGTCTAAATTTCAGATCTAAATTAAAACTTCTCAAAATGTAAAATAAAATTAAAACTTCTAAACAAAAACTTCTCAGATGTAAACTAAAATATGTACATGTCTCGAAGCTTCTAAAGATTAAAAATAAATAAAAATATTAAGCTATCAAAAGAATCGGTAAAACAAGTAGATGTAAAGAGGGAAACTTATAAAAAATTTAAGATTTCTCAAGAAACACATCTTTCTTCATAGCTAAAACCGAGAACTTTCACTAGAAAACAATTTAAAAAAAAAAACTATAAGGTTTAAATTCACATTAGCTATTGGGCTCAGAAGTATATTTGTTGAATGTTGACTTTCTAATTGGTTACCAAGAAAATTGAAGAGAATAGAGGGAAGACTTGATCCTCCTCGAAATTAAAAAAAAAAAACAAAACTATAACTTATTTAATAATAATAACCCAATAAAACAAATAAAACATAATTGCAGATCTAACAATAATAACCCAATAAAACCTTTAACACAAACCCTAAGGAACGTTCTCCAGAAGCCAAAGTCACAAAACCCTATCCAACACCCTATCCAAGAAAAACCAAGAATTAAACCTAGACTAAGAAACAGAAAATCATAGAACAAATTAACACGTAAAAAAAGGGAAAAAAGAAACTAAGTTAGAGCTAGGCTTCTCTAGCCATGGACGGTGGAGAAAGAGAGAGCGAGAGAGAGAGAGAGAACTAACGAAACCACCGTTTTTAAGGCGAGGGGGAGTAGATCGAGAAGAGAAATGGCAGATCTGAATAGAAATCGTAGAGGTTGAGGTCGAGATAATGGAAATCAATAGATTTGGGTCTCACAGCTTCGGTTGTTTTGGGTTTCAGCAAGACGAAAATAGATTCAGACGAGTAGCTCCGAGTTCAACAGTTGAGACCCTCTGAGCAAGTGGGAAAATTGTAAAAATGCTATTATAATTAGTTGGATCACTAGCGAGTGTGTGTTTGAGAGAGAGAGAGAGAGAGATGATTACCGCAAGAAAAAGAAGCAGCAGAAGCTGATACTGCTCCAAATTCGAAGGAGTTCGAGTCGGCCACGGCCTGAAAGCCGTTGATTACAGAGAAGGAGAGAGGACACTGGTCTTATAGGTCTTAGTTGAAGAAAAATAAAAGTAAGAATAAAGCAGGATTAACAGTCACTTTGTCCGTCGATTTTTGACACTTGGTACACTTGCTAATAATTATTTTTGTATTAATCCGATTAGTACATATAAATTAATTGCAATATCTTCTATTAAATGTGATAAATAATATATTTATTTAAAAAAGTAAATAAATATAAACTAAACAAACGCTACTTTCACCTAGTATATATTTATATATTTATATATATATATATATGACTTGTTTGTCCACAGTACGTACATTACTACAGACTCGTGAGGGCTGCAACCCGTCCAAGATTTGAGTCCGACCCGACCCGCATGAGCGAACCAGATAGACCCGACCCGCAGATTCAGGTCAATCCATGCTTTTTTCTTTCCTTTTCCTTCTTCTTCTTACTAGTACACGCCCAAACCAAGGTCTACGGGTTGCTGAACCCTGCAACACGTTACACCACCTCTTCGTGCTGGTGATTCCCGTCAGGTTTTGAGAAAGAGTAATTCACCCAAAGCTGTGGAGGAAAAGCAAGGGAGAAAAGCAGCAGAGAGAGAGAGAGAGATTGAGAAGGACCGACGGGCTGGAGATCTGCAGCTGAGCTTCACGGTTTCGACGCCACGCGGGATCTTCGACCAGAACACCGCTCTGGTTTTTGAACGGCGGCACACAGGATCTTCATCAAGAACTCGGGCGATTTGCCTGTCCAACCCATTATTTGCACAGGATCGAGAAGACTGAGAAAAAAAGAAAAAAAAACCCTTTGCCTCTGCGAGAGTTGTGGTGAATCCCAGGAAGTAGTAAGCACACCACCTAACTACTGATCATTGAATTATTCAACCTTTTGCTCTTCATTTGTTGTCTTCTTTAATTTCCCTTGCGAATCTGCGATTGGTTTTCTGACTTAAATGGTTTGTAAAATATTGCCGGGTTGTACGGGTCGAATCCGAGTATGAGTTATCGACTTTTTCGGGTCGGGTCGAGCTTAACGGACGGACCGGGTCAATAGATTTCCTGCACAGGCCTACTCGTGACTTTTAGGCTTCATTTGGTTCTTCAATTAAATTCATCTCATCTCATTTATCATTACAATTTTTTTAAATTTCAACACAAAATATAATAAACAATTTAATTTTTTCAAATTTCAAAATAATAATAATATTAAAAAATAATATTCTAACAATATTTTATCATCTAAACTCAATTTAACTCAACTCACTTCAACATCCAAACGCACCCTAAGTTTTCACCCCCTAATTTTTATCTTTTCTTTTTCCGACTGATCTTCACCACCTTGAACTTAATAATGCATTAATATTGAAAGTTCGAAAACTTGAAATTGTTTTATAAAAAATAGAAAGCGATTTATTTTTCTAATTAGTAATTAGAAGGTGGAGTACAGCTTACATGCAATAACCAAATGCAGAGTAGTTTCTTTGAAATGCCTCCATTTTTAATTCAACATATTTCTTCTATATGATCACTGATACCATACACACACCCTTTTACATAATTACGATCATAAAAGTTTGGCAAGAATAGTCTTGTTTGGATTCAGAGAGTATTTCAACTTATCTTATCTAATCATTATAATTTTTTCAAATTTTTACGTAAAATACAATAAATAATTTAATTTTTTCAAATTTTAAAATAAAAATAATATTAAAAAATAACATTCTAATAATATTTTATTCAACATTCATATCTTATTTCATCTCAACTCACTATCCAAACCTGATCCCTAATTGTCATAATATATGATGAGAGTATATTAATTATATCCGTATTTTTCTCATTTTTAAATCTCGTCTTCTTCTTTTTCTTTTTTAATCCTCCATTTCTTGGTTGCACATTTTTTAATCCAGTCCTCTTCATGATCTACACACGTTTATTGCGGGTGATCAGGCCCAATTGGAGGAGGAGGTTCGGGAGCAACAAGTTTATTGCTTTTATTCGAAAAAGGAGATAGTTCATCTGCTTGCTGAAACGACTAAAGTGGAGTGCTACTTAGAGCAGGCTGATGGGCACATTTGTGCCTTGGAAGCTAACCTTGAGTCTCCACATGATGAGTCCTATATGCTACGTGGTGAACTTCTTCACACCCAGTCCCTTCACACCCCATGACAATTTTGCCTTGCTGGTGGTAGAGAAAGAGTGGGCCTCCATGAGTGCTCAAGTGTGCCGCTTGAGTGGGGCGTTAGCCTCCTCCTAACGGGCTCAGGTGACCGTTAAGCAGTGGTGCCAGGAGTTTGCCTAGGCCTTAGCCTCCTTTGAGGAGCAGCGCCAAAAGCTTGCTTATGAATTATCAGGGTCGTTCGAGACTGGGCCTTTGGATATGGCTATGGAGCTAGCATGACTCATCTACGAGCACACTTGTTGGCCAATCCTCGCACCGACCTCAGGAGGCTGAACTTGTGCCAATCCAAGCCTGATACGACATCATGCCAATTTGTGGACGCCTTGGGATGCAACAACATGCCTGACACCTTCTAGGACTCGTCCTCCTCTTCCAAGCCTAGTGGGGGCTCTGCCGCCTTAAAACTTTTCTTTTATTTTTGCAGTACTTGTATAAATGGTTGGCCCTTTGTTCTAGCCCTTTGTGTAAGTTGACTAATTTATACATATGGTCCTAAGAAAATTTTAGATAATGGGTTTATCGTGCACTTTCTTGTTTTATCGACAATGTTTATCTTAAGATTTCAAAATTTTGCATCCAATTCGTAATTTCATAAAAATATCGTTAGTCAGTTAATAAGGTATCATTTAGTTATACAGATGAGATAAGATAAAAGTTGAAAGTTAATTTAAATATATTTTTGTAATATAATTTTTTAATATTATTTTTGTTTGAATATTTGAAAATATTAAATTATTTATTATATTTTGTATGGCAGTTTGAGAAAGTTGTAATGATTATATGAGATAAGATGATATGAGTATAAATGAAACATTTTGTGAGTGCACATGATACATGTCAGCAAATCAATTAATAGAGATGATCCATGTCATCTTTATTAATTTTTTTTAATTTCAACTTTAGAAAAATATTGTGAAAATATGTTTAATTAAAAAAAGAAATTCAACTAAATATAATTTTAAAAATATATATGTTCAAACAAAAAAAGGGAGAAAAAACCACTTTAACAAGAATAATTTTTTTTAAAAAATTATCTTTAATTAAAAAAAAAAACGGTTTAACCAAAATATTATAAAAATCTCTTCACCTAAAACAAGGCTTAAAAATTTATTTTCACAAAAAACTATTTAAAAAATCTAGGTCGAACTTTAACAGAATTTAAATTAAGAATTAAAGAAAATATGTTTAATTCATTTAACTAAAAAAATTGTGTAAATAAGAAAATCCTATAAGTCAATTTAAATAAAATTTAAAAAGACAAAAGTTTTTTAACTAAAGCCTAAGAAAACACTTCCAAAATATTAAATAAATTCTAAAGTTAAAAACAATTCTCCCTCGCGCAGGTTTGTTTTATTCTAGTTTTTATAATTTTGAATTTATTTTATATGTTTTAATATTTTAACTTAAAAAATAGAATTTTTTGAAAATACATTAACTAGAAAATTATATAAAAAATCATTTCAACTCAAAACTTCTCCACTGTACAGAGTTTTCTTTTTCTTTATTTTAGAATTTATTTAATATTTATAAAGTATTTTTAGGCTTTACTTAAGTAATTTTTGTATTTTAAAGTTTTAGTGAAACTATTTTTTCAGAATTTTCTTATTTACACAGATTTTTTTGGTTAAATTAATTAAACTGATTTTTAAACAACCTATTTTTATAAGAAATTTTAGTTAAAACGACTTTTCACATCTTTTTTAGATAACGATATTTTTATAATTTTTTTTAGTTAAACCAGTTTTCTTTTAAAAAAAATCAGTAAACGTAGATTTTTTTTTTAATTCTTTAATTAAAATGATTTTCTTTACAATGTCAAGTTTTGATTTGCTGACAAACGGTCTTCTTATGGATGTTGCCAATTGTTACAATCTGTATGAATGTTACAAGTTGAAAAAACTCTAATTATAATATTAAGTAGTACTTTTCATTTTCTTCTAAATGTGAATCCATTCAGAGCTCGCTCTTATTTGTTTTTAGAAAACATCTCATTTCATCTTAATTTTATCATTATATTTTTCTAAATTTCAATACAAAATAAATAAACAATTCAACTTTTTCAAATCTATCTCATCTTATCCCATTTAATCATTATAACTTTTTCAAATTCTAATACAAAATAAAATAAATAATTCAACTTTTTCAAATTCTAAAATAAGAATAATATTAAAAAATATATTTTAACAATATTTTATTTAATTTTTTAACTTTAATCTCAATTTATTTTATTTTATCTTTAAAAACAAACGAACCGTATTAATTTATCCTATTTCTCAAGAGAGAAATATCTTTATAAGTTGTTATTTAAAGTTGTTATTTAGAGATAAATGATGATTGGCCAAATCATCACGTGGTTCAGGCAACTCCGACCGACCATTACTTTCACAAGCCTTTAATTTCACGGAAACGACTTGACTGGAAAAGTAGGTTTTTTAACTCAGCATATATCCAACCGAAGTGAGAATACGTGAACAAGATAGGATAACTGATTCCGAAAGGGGTTACGTACAAATACTGTAAGCTAGCTTAGCATGCACACGAGACGACGACTTGACTAATTTAAATACATCACCTACTCGTTGATGAGTGAATGAAATCATCTAAAATTCCTTTCCCTCCATTTCTTTTCTGATCTCTTGATCTCTCCCCAGCTCCAATATTTTAGACAATGGGTTTATCCTTTCCTCTCTTCATCTTGATCGTGCACTTTCTTGTTTCATTGATGATGTTTTATCTTATACTTGCTGCCTCTTCTTCTGGCGTGCAGCCCCTGTGCCATGATGATGAGAGATTTGCCTTGTTGCAATTCAAGAAAAGCTTCATCATCAATCGGTCCGCGTCCGATGATTCTTCTGCTTATCCGAAGGTTTCATCGTGGAAGCCTGATCAAATCAGTGATTGCTGCAAGTGGGACGATGTAGAGTGCAACAAGGACACTGGTCATTTCATCGGCCTCGATCTCAGGAGTAGCTGTCTTAAAGGTTCTCTTAACTCCAATAGCAGCCTCTTCCGCCTTGCTCACCTCTAAAACCTCAATCTGGACGACAATGACTTTAACTCTTCTCCACTTCCAACTAGTTTTAGGCAGCTTTCAAGGCTAACAAATCTCAGCCTCTCTTACTCTGTATTTTCTGGCCAAATCCCTTCAGAAATTTTCGAGCTCTCCAAGTTAGTTTCCTGGATCTCTCATGTAATCCATTGTTGAAGCTCCAAGAATCTGGCTTTAGAGTTATAGCTCAAAACCTCACCAACTTGAAAGTACTATCTCTTGACCAGGTTGACATATCATCCAACGTTCCCAATATCTTGGCAAACTTATCTTCTTTATCAAATCTATCTCTAAGCGAGTGTGACCTGCATGGTGAGTTTTCCGTGGGAATTTTCCATCGACCAAATCTTCAGCTTCTTCGTATGGGGGGAAACGAATACCTCACGGGATATGTCCCAGAACTTCACAGAACTAGCCCCCTTGTTACATTGAGACTTGGATCCATGAACTTCTATGGTGAGCTTCCGGATTCGATGGGTCACCTCAAGTCCTTGGTTCTGTTGATTGCGTGTTTTTGCAATTACTCAGGAGAAATACCATCTTCACTAGGTAACCTTACCAATCTAATTGTTTTAGATCTTCAATCAAATAGTTGCACGGTTCAATTCCGCAGTCCATATCAAGGCTTGTAAATCTTGAAAGTCTGTATCTCAATGATAACGATTTGAGTGGCAGGGTGGAGTTTGAGTTGTTTCTGAGACTCGAAAGCTAGATTTATTACAGTTATCTAGAAACAATATTTCATTGCTTACAAATCCGAGTACCAACTCAACTTTTCCAAAATTTAGTATATTATCACTAGAAGATTGTAACTTGCGTGAGTTCCCAGAGTTTCTGAGGAACCAAGATCAGTTGGAGATATTAAGGCTTGGCGGAAACAAAATTTACGGCCAAGTTCCAAAATGGATGGGGAACGTAAGTACAGAAACTCTCTGGAGGTTCTATCTGCAAGACAACTTTCTGGCCGGTTTCGACCAACGCCCGGTTGTACTCCCCTACGTTAATCTAAAGGAACTGCGGCTTGATTCTAACATGATTCAAGGGTCAGTGCCAATCCCACCTCCTTCCATTGATTTCTATAAGGTCTCAAACAACAGACTAACTGAAGAAATTCCACATTTGACTTGCAATCCAAGTTTTATAACTGAGCTCGATTTGTCAAGCAACAACTTGAGTGGCAATCTTCCTCAATGTTTAGGCAACTTAAGTGCTTCTCTCACAAAATTGGATCTACACAACAATAGCTTTCATGGAACCATTCCTCGGATCTGCGGTGAAGCAAACGAATTGATGATGATTGATTTCAGCGAAAATCATTTACAGGGGCGTGTACCGAGATCATTGGCAGATTGTACCAAGCTTGAAGCTGTTAATCTTGGTAACAATTAGATACATTGATATTTTTCCTTCCTGGTTGGGCATTCTTCCAGAGTTGAGGATTCTCATTTTGAGATCTAATGAACTCTATGGTACAATAGGAAATTCTGATAGCAATTTCGATTTCTCGAAATTGCACATCATTAACCTCTCAAATAATGATTTTACTGGCAAGTTGCCCTCTGAACAATTCCAAAATTGGAAAGCCATGCAAATCATCGATGCCGAGAGCTTAAAGTACATTGAGGAAGACCAAATTCAATTGGCACCTACAGGAGATCGCATGAGCCATACCTACTCTTTCTCAATGACAACGATCAACAAAGGCACAGAAAGACTATATGAAAGAGTCAATGATTTGTTAATAGTTATTGATCTCTCGAACAACAGATTTGAAGGAGAAATCCCAGATGAGTTGGGGAATCTGAAAGGACTTTATTTGCTCAACCTTTCCTCAAACTTTCTCACAGGACCTATCCCATTTACATTGGCAAAATTGACATGGCTAGAAGCATTGGATCTGTCTCAAAACAAGTTGTCTGGTGCGATCCCTCTACAACTAACGGAACTCACTTCCCTTTCACAATTTAATGTCTCCCATAATCACTTGACAGGACCTATACCACATGGGAAACAATTCTACACACTCGACAACAGTTCGTTAAGTGAGAACCCCGAATTATGCGGAAGTCCTTTGTCAAAGAAATGTGGGAATCCTGAGGACTCACTGCCTCCATCTTCAAGCCACAACTCAGAATTCTCATTTGAATTTGGTTGGAAAGTAGTTGCGTTGGGATATGGATGTGGATTCGTGTTTGGAGCTGTGTCTGGGCAAATCGTTATCACAAAGAAGTATGGTTGGTTTATGAAGACGTTTGCAATTGGGTAACCACAAAGAAAGGTGAATTGGAGGCGCCGCAGAAATTAAATATAATCCTACATGCATGTTTCCATAGTAAATAAATAATTACATGCATAATGTCTGTAATATGTACTATTATTGTGGCTTTACTTTTCTTTTTCTATTTTTTTCCCTCTTTTAGATGCTATCGAAAAGGACCATGGATAGGATGTTTGTACTGAAAAGAATCTGTTGTATTTGCACCCAGGCTCTCAATAAAACAAGAGTTGTGAAAGATAATTAACCACAGAGATTTATGGCAATGAAAGCAGAGATCATGCCCTGCTCTGGTGTTTTTCCGTTCCAATTTATAGTAATCGTTACGCTTGAGTTCTGTGTATGATGATTAGAGAGAGGTACATGATGATCTAAGATAGATCCAGTGTGTGCGAAGATAGGTGCTGATTATTTTGGTTATGATAAAAAGAAAGAAAGAAAGAAATGAAGTAAATTCGGTTCCCGTGATTGAATTTCTATAACACTGCTTTGTTTTTTGCTGTTTATGCTGGATAGAGTTAGTAGGGGTCTGAATTTTGGTGTAAATATTGTTGGTTCAGTTGCATCCATTGCGATCCGAAGTCTAAGAATTAAGTTTTGGTTTATTTTGTGAAAACAAATTTGAGAGAGAGAGAGAGAGAGAGAGATGATTAAAATGATGATTTGGACCTAAGCTTTTGGTACCATGTTTGGTATATGTGACGATGGTAGTTTTTACAGTGCCTGTTTTGAATTTCCAAAATGTTGTAGTTATTGTATTGGTTGTCCCATAATCAAATCCATTAATTATCCATAGTTCAATAAAAGTGTTACTCTCATATTGATTCTCACACATAGAGTGTTCATTTCACAAGAACATACTGAGCGAGCTAGAATTGGCATATGAATGGTTAGTCCACATTGTAGCCGTGTTGTTAAAGGTATGTATATGGCCTCTTAAATCTGTCAAATGTGGATGACATCACTTAAGCATGGAGCCATACACTCTGCTTTTTAATTTGCTAAGGATTTTTTAGAGTACGAGGTATGATGTGGTATATATTGCAGGTGTTGTTGCTACAACAGATGTTGTTGAGGCATGCACTGGGGTTAACATTGCAAGTCATGGTTGGTGGGTTTCCAAGGAAAGAAGGCATGGAAAGGAAAGACGTGAAGTCCAGAAATGTGTCAATTTACAAGTCTCAGGCTTCTGCCCTTGAAAAACATGCAGCTGCAAACTGCAAGGTGAGTGAAATTTGTAAGAGCAGGAAATAAAAATTTGGTTATTTTTGTTTTTCAATAGGATTTGCTTCGCCTTATCATATAGTCTATGCCGTTTTAAATCCCAAATCCTCTAGCTGCATGGATGACGATTAATAAAAGTTAAAATCAAATCATGCCTTAATTCTGTTTCCCTTTTTCTTGAATGGCATCCTGAAATTAATTCCATACATGTAACATATTAAATCTATAATGCTCTGAAAAACTTCAGGTGTGAATGTATGCAGCATGAGAACTAGATGGCTTTATTGCTGTTTAGATTTCATCTACTGATCTATCACTTAGATCAATGAGCTCTAGTTTGAATGGCACCTCCTTCCTTTGTAATCATTGGGTGGAGAGTCAACTTTTAGGTTGAAGATCCACTGGGTGTAAGTTACAGTACGAATCATCACTTAGAGTCGAGCCATGATGCTTGGCATAGACTATAGTTGCCCCTATTGGGAACCTATTTCTTGACTCTTGTCGTCTTCTATCTGCCCAGGACTTTCAATCGATGAATACTCGAGGAAGAAGCTGGACTTGACAGCAGAGGAGCTCACTGAGGAGAAGGCTTTGGCTTACTCATGCCTCTCTTGAATGCTCTTGTTCCTTCTCTAATGTGGTAGTATGTCCGACTCTTTCTTGTGTGTCAACTGAAGTAGCTGGAGTTTTGAATAATGCCATTGTTAAAAATTTAGAGGAACTGTTAATTGTAAGAACCCATAAACTTAATGGAAAATGATGAAAAACCGAGAGACCAACTTGTCTCTGCTACGACTTCATTCTCATTTAAATAGTACAGTGTACATTGAATTTTACACAAGTAAATATGGAAAGAAAAGATTACAGCTTTTACAAAGATAAATATAGAAATATACAGGTTGGAGATAAAACTTAGCGCAACTTTTTCTCTGCTAGGGCTTGCTTCCTTTGTGCGATCTTGTTTTCGCGCCTTGCTCACATGGGGCCCCCCCGGTGACTCTTGTTACCGGTGGGGATGCGCTGGTTCCCCTGTCTGGATTTCAGGGAAAGGATCAGATCCATTGGGAAGGGATTCTCGAGAGGAGGAGGTTGGGGATCTTGGCGAGAGACGTTCGTTTGCACAGGCCCTTCAGCGGCCTATCGCTCCCTCGAGATTTCGGTTACCTTTGAGGAAACCGGAGTTGATTCAGGGGGAGTTGGGCTTTGTCTTCACCGATGTGGAAATGGATCGGGTGGCTGAGGACCTAAAGTATGCTCTTGTGCTGAAATTCCTGTCAACGTGGCCGTCAATTGATGTGTTGCGTATTAAGATAATCAAGACGTGGGGTTTCTCTGAGGTCCCTATGATTAGCTTCATGGATAATCGTCATGTGTTGCTGCACCTGGCCAAAGAGAAGGACTATCTTCACGCCTGGGCGAGGGAGGGGAGGGTCGTTGCGGGATGTTAGTTCAGATTGTTCAACTGGTCTGTGGAATTCAATACGAAGAAGGAACCATCTATTGCGCCTCAATGGATTTTTCTTCCGGGTTTGACGTTGCATTTGTATAGGTTGGATTGCTTACAAATTCTTGCGACCAGATTCGGGAGGTTTCTTGGAACAGATAATGCGACACTCTATCGTACTAGAGCAACTGGTGCTCGAATCTGTGTTGAAATCGATCTCCAAGATGATCCTGTCAAAGGTTTTCCGTTGGTGGTGGGGCAAAACAATCACGTGTGGCAGGAAGTAGTTTATGAGAAACGTGGTTTTTATTGCAAAAAGTGCTACCGCCAGAGACACACAGATGTGGTTTGCAGAGTCGATGGAACTGCTAAAGTCAGGCCTAAGAAAACGAAGACTACCGTGGTGGCTGGACAAAATGGCGTGGGTGCGGATGCGGTGTGGAAGGTGGTTGGCAAGGATAAAAGGAGGAAGGAGGATGAGGGGGGCATTTCAGTCGAGGAAGAACCTGCCATAGAGCCAGAGAAGGGTGTCGAGAAAGGAAAAAATATCGTTGTGGAGGAGAATGACCGTCCTGATGTTGAAATAATAGGTGAGGGGTTTGCTAGGAGTGAACATGATAGTAGGAATGAAGAGTATGAATTAGGGGAGATTCGGGAAGAAAGTTGCTACAAGATGGTGAAGTGGGGGAGTGAGGGGGTACTGGATGATGAGAACCGGCGGGAGTTTCAAACTGGAGGGGATGGGGCTGTGGGTTTTCCTGGAGGGGTTGAGTCCGAGGATCCCTGGAGGTTGAATGGTGAAGGGGAGGAGGAGGAGGAGAGAGTGCCTTGCAGTAATCGATTTGAGGTGTTGTCTGAAGAGGAAAATGTGGTTGAGGTGGATACAACAAAAGATTATGGGTCTGATCCTGGGTCTCGGTTATGTGTTTTGGAGATTAAGGGTGGGTTTGGATGTTGAAGTGAGTTGAATTGAGTTGAGTTGAGATAATAAAATATTGTTAGAATATTATTTTTTAATATTAAAGTTTTTTTGAGATTTGAAAAAGTAGAATTGTTTATTATATTTTGTATTGAAATTTGAAAAAGGTGTAATGATGAATTGAAATGAATTGAACTGAGTTGGGGATCCAAACGAAGCCTCAAGCAACAAATGATAGTTCTGTGCGGAAGTCTAAAGTGCTAAGGCCCAACCCCAAAAACTTAATCTATGATTGTTCAAATGCTTGCGTGGAATGTTCGGGGATTAGGGACGTCGAAAAGAAGGTTGAGGAAGTTAATACGACAGCACAACATCTCTATTTTGATGATTTCGGAACCATTCCAAGCAGTTGATAAACTTCAAAGATGGGCGCTGAGTCTTGGTTTTCCTTATATTTATTCTAATGTGGACGTAGGCGGTAAGATTTGGCTGTGTTGGAAAGAGGAGATTAACATGGAGTTAGTAGGAAGTTCAAATCAGTCCGTTACGATGCTGGGTTCGGATAGTAGTGTCTCGCTGCTGGTCACGTTTTTCTATGCGAAGTGTGCCTGGATGGAGCGCAGAGAACTCTGGGACCACCTTTGCAGTATTTCCTGTGTGGGAATTCCTTGGGTGGTGTTGGGGGATTTCAATGTGATCTGGTCAAATGAAGAAAGGGTGGGTGGTAATCCAAGGATGCGAGTTTGCATGGAGGAGTTCAATAACTGTATAAATTCCTGTGGATTGGTTGACGGGAAAATGGAAGGAAAACAATTATCGTGGTGTAATGGACAACATGGTCTAGCTCGGAGCTGGGCAAAGCTTGATAGGGTGCTAGTTAATAGTTCGTTTGTTACCAAGTTCAATGATGCAACTGCTCGTTTGCTGAGTAGAAGAACGTCGGATCACTCTCCGATATTGTTACAACTTGATTTGGTTTATAGTTGATATGGGCCACCTCCATTCCGATTCCAAAATATGTGGATCTCACACGAAAATTTTCTAGAAGTAGTGGAAGAGTCGTGGAAGGAGGCAGTTAGTGATGAGAGTGGTCTGCATATCTTGGCAGGTAAGCTTAAAAGATTAAATTGGTGCTTCGGACTTGGAATAAGGAGGTGTTTGGACGTGTAGATGGACACATTAAAGAATTAGAGGAGAGGGTTGAATGTCTAGAAGAATCCTTGCAGGAGCAGTTTTTGGCTGAAATAGACCACAATTTAATTGATGCTAGAACAGAGCTGAATATTTGGGTTCGGCGTGAAGAGTCCAGATTATCTCAACTAGCAAAAAAGAAATGGTTGCATGAAGGAGATAAAAACTCTAAAGTTCTTCCATGCCGTAATTGCTCAGAAAAGAAGGAATTCATGCGTAAAATCAATGAGGCATCCAAGTGGCCAAGTGGGGTGGTTCTAGAATCTCCGGAGCGGGTTCATGAGGGGGCAGTAGAATATTTTGATTGGTTTCTGGCGCAGGAAAACAGAGGTGAGTTATCGAATTTGGAACATCTGGTCTGGCCAGTGGTGACATCAATTGACATTTGTAGCTTGAACAAGCTACCTCTGGAACGTGAGGTGCGAGAGGCTTTTTCTTCGATTGGGGCGGACAGCAGCCCCGGTCCAGATGGTTTCAGATCCGCCTTCTTCTTAGCTTGTTGGAATATTGTCAGAGAGGACGTAATGTCAGCTGTGAAGGATTTTTTCCAAGGTAAGGAGTTACTCAGATTTTATACAGCTTCCTTCATTGTTCTTATTTCAAAGGTGACGGAGCCGAGTAGCTTTGACAAAATTCGGCCAATTAGCCTTTGTAATGTAATTTACAAGGTGTTTGCTAAATTGCTCGTTAATAGAATTGCATTAGTTCTTGAAAAATAATTTCCCCTGAGCAAGGTGCATTCGTGAAGGGTAGGAGTATCTTTTAGAACATCTCCCTGACTCAAGAAATGTTACTTTCTTCACATAAAAGAGTGAGAGGAGGAAATGCCATGATAAAAATTGATATGAGTAAGGCGTATGATAGAGTGGATTGGGGGTTTTTGATGCATGTGCTTCGGGGCTTTGGCTTTCCTGAAGGCTTTTGTAAGTTGATATATAACTGTATTGCAATGCCATGGTTCTCATTGATGATGAACAGTACGTATAAGGGGTTCTTTAAATCTAAAAGAGGACTTAGGCAAGGGGACCCGTTGTCCCCGTACCTGTTTATTGTGATGCAGGAAGTGTTGTCTCAGTTTGATAAACTTGAAGGTGGCTGAGAGGAAGATTGGGTTATTTTCACATCCTCCTAATGCTCCGAGTGTAACTCACCAGTTTTATGCTGATGATGTAGTGGTATTTGCAAACGCCTCAAAATGATCACTTCGGAACCTATTGGATATTATAAAACTGTATGAGAAATGGTCAGGCCAGCTGGTTAATTACGATAAGTCAGCTATATTTCTTTCAAAAAAAATTGCCTCTGAGCCGATCAAGGGAGATTATGAATGATACGGGATTCTCGGAAGGTAGTTTTCCTTTTACTTATTTAGGGGCTCCGATTGTGGATGGTCGTTTGAAAATTTCTCATTTTGATCCTTTAATTGAGAGAGTCTCGAAGAGGTTGGCAGGATGGAAGAATAGGTTGCTGTCGCAAGGTGGTAGATTAATTTTGCTGAAGCATGTTCTTACCTGCATGCCAATTCACCTATTGTCAGTTCTTAAAATGTCGAAAGCTGTGATTAAAAGGTTACATTCGATTTTTACTTCTTTTTTCTGGGGTTCTTGGGACGGCAAGAGCAAGTGAAGTTGGAGATCATGGAAGAAATTATGTGTGCCGGTGGAGGAGGGAGGGATAGGAGTGCGGGATATAGGTGAAGTCTAGCGGTCCCTTTTTATGAAATTTGGTTGGCAAATGCTGCACCCTGACTCTTTATGGGCGAAATTTTTTTGGGCAAAATATGTAAAAAACAGTCACATTGTCTTGAAGTTAGAGTGCAGGGCAGGCTCTATGTTTTGGAAAAGAATCATTGAGGTGATTCCTGTTTTATTGCAGAATTCTAACTGGAAAGCTAGAGAAGGAAATTTGTGATTATGGTATGATAAATTCATGGGTGATAGTGCGCTATTTGAAAACGTAAATGGGGTGGAGGACTCTTTAATCCAAGTGAAAGATTTAATGATTAGTGATGGTTGGGATGTGGAAAGATTACAGAGGATGATTGGGGAAAGGTGGGCCAGGGAGGTTATGGAAGCTGTGGGGCGGTTAAAGGATGGCAAAGATATGCTAGTATGGCTTCCAGATAAGCATGTAATTTTTTCATCTAGATCGGCATGGGAGTTAATCCGACGGAGAGGGCAGCAGTTTGGATGGGCAAAAAGGATATGGAATAAATGGCTTCCATCTAAGATAGCTTTGTGTATGTGGAAAGCATCCTTTAATTGTCTATCTGTGGATGCGCAGGTCCGGAAAGTAGGAATACCAATGGCGTCCTGCTATAATTGTTGTGAAGAGAGACAAGAGGAGGACCTGGATCACATTTTAAATGGGGGAGAATTTGCTCAAGGGATCTGGAGGAAGTGGAGATTGGCATTCCTTTTGACCAACGTCTGAGTTGGCATGCGAGAGTTAAAGCTTGGTTTGATCGGGCTTCAAAACTTTCTCAACTGGGCGTTACCATGGGATTAATTCCTTCCATTATTGTATGGAGATTATGGATACGTAGGTGCTTAGCCCGGATGGAAGACAAGCTGGAAAGTAGTTACACTCTGTGGAAGTCAATAATATTCTGGGTCCGATTGATGGCTGGAAATATGGCAAAAATTGGAAGGCTATCGGCGGCTGACAAAATAATTTTGGCCCATTTGGATATCCCGATGGTGTTGCCGAGTTGTAGAGTGGTGAAGGTGGTTAGATGGGCCATGCCGAATTTAGGTCGCTTCAAGTTGAATCTAGATGAAAGTAGTTTGGGGAATCCAGAGCCTGGTGGAGAAGGTGGGGTGCTTCGTGATAGTGATGGAAGGTTCATTTTTGCATTCTCAAAGTCCTTCGGGATTTGTTCAAACACCAAAGCTGAGTTGAGGGCGGTGCTAGAAGGGGTGAATTGGTGCAAACAGTTGGGTTTTTTGAATATAGACATTGAATGTGATTCAATGGTGGTGGTGTCATGGATTTTGTCTAAAGTTTGTACAGTATGGTACCTTTGGGATTTTTGAGATAAATTGATGTTAATTCTTGATGATTTTGGTTTCAGTATTAACCATTGTTTTAGGGAGGGAAACAAGGTGGCGGACTTTTTAGCACGCAGAGGTGCTGAGGGGGAAAATACATTGTATAGAGAAGTAGACCAGCTGGAACGGGAGGTTAGAGGTTTGTATAGGTTGGACAAAATGGGTATGGCCTCTATTCGGTATAAATAGAGTGGGTTTGGTTTATAAATAGAGTGGGTTTGGTTCTACTGGTCTGGATTTTTGTTAGTTCCAAGTGTTTTGTTGTTTATGGTATTCCTCCACCACAAGTGAGGATTATTAATATGATTGGGCCATTTTTTTGAAAAAAAAAAAAAATACAGGTTGGAGATAAGACTTTTAGCATGATACAATGGAAGGAAAATTAGGAAAATATTGATCACGTTGATCACTTTGGTTCTGGAGGAGATTGATCTGCAGCTACAACTTTGGAAAGTCCAAGAGTGTCGGCTACAAGAGTGGAATGTCCAGAAGTGTTTGGTCTAACATTAATGATGGAGAAGCTGCTTCTATGTATTTTATACTCTTTGCGGCTTGCATTTCTACTTGGATGCTTGAATTTATAAATACTATCAACTTAATATTTGAATGCATGGAAGAGTGTAGAATTTAGAATAAGGAAAGTATTTCCATTCCATTGAAGTGTATTATGTACATAATATTTATAGGCAGTCTGATACATAACAGATGCCGTAACATGTTCCTATGAGTTTACAAATACAAATTTGAAAAGATTCAAACAGCTAAAGTTTAGGCTCCAGGAATGATAACTTCTCCTGATTCTTTGGCTGATTATTCGACAAGCTGTTGTTGTGATTCTTCTCCTGATTCTTTGTGATTATACTCAACACGCCCCCTCAATCTCAAGGGAAGTTCACAGACATTGAGATTGGACCGAATATGTGTAAATCGATTTGTAGCTAGCGGTTTGGTAAGTAGATCAGCAATCTGATCTTTAGTTGATAGAAACTTGACTTTTAGCTTTCCAGTTTTGACAAGATCACGCACAAAGTGGAAGTCGATCTCAATGTGCTTTGTACGAGCATGAAAAATGGGATTTACAGTAAGATATGTCGCACTGATATTGTCACACCAAATAATTGGTTGCTGTGTAATTTGAAGTCCAAGTTCAGTTGATAGTTTTTGTAACAATTGTAATTCGGCTGCAGCATTAGCAAGTGCTTTGTACTCAGCCTCTGTGTTGCTTCGGGCGACTGTGGCTTGCTGCTTACAACTCCATGAGATGAGACTTGAGCCGAGGTAAATGCAGTAGGCACCAACTGACCGACGATCGTCAGGATCTCCTGCCCAGTCACTATCCGAAAATGCCTGAAAACTTAATGATGATGATTTTGGCGAGAAGAGTCCAAAGGAGATCGTGTTTTCTAAGTAGCGTAATATGCGTTTGACAGCTTGCCAATGAGTGTCTTTTGGATCATGCATAAATTTGCTGACACGATGAACAGCAAATGCTATGTCTGGACGAGTGAAGGAGAGGTAATGTAGACTTCCTACAATGCTGCGGAATAGATTTGGATCTGTACATTCGGTGCTATCTTGTTTGGTCAGGTTAATGGAGGTTGCCATTGGAGTTGTACAAGGTTTGGCTTTGTCCATACCAGATCGCAGCAAGAGATCAGTGACATAGCGGCACTGCGAGAGGTAAAGCCCATCAGCACAATGTAAAGCTTCTACACCAAGAAAAAAATTCAGTTGGCCTAGATCCTTGATAGTGAAGTTGGCATTCATATTTTTAATAAGAACACTGATAGCTATAATGGAGGAGCCTGTTATGATGATATCATCAACATAGATCAAGATGAAAATAATTACAGGCTCCTTTCGATAGATGAACAAAGAGACATCTGATTTGCTACCTGTAAAACCATAAGTAATTAGCTTATCTGTTAGACGAGAAAACCATGCATGAGGAGCTTGGCGAAGACCATATAATGAGCGATGAAGGTGGCATATATGTTGTGGAAATTGAGGATGTTGATAGCCAGGTGGCTGAAGCATAAAAACATCTTCCTGTAAATGTCCATGAAGAAATGCATTGTGCACATCAATTTGATGCATTGGCCAACCAGAATTTACAGCAAGTGTGAGTACCATTCGAACTGTTGATGGTTTAATAACTGGACTATATGTTTCCATGAAATCAAGCCCTTGCTATTGGTGAAAGCCCTTGGCGACCAGTCGTGCTTTATAGCGTTCAATAGTACCGTCAACTCGTCTCTTGATACGGTAAAC
Source organism: Cyclocarya paliurus (assembly GCA_029856935.1). Lineage (NCBI taxonomy): Eukaryota > Viridiplantae > Streptophyta > Magnoliopsida > Fagales > Juglandaceae > Cyclocarya > Cyclocarya paliurus. The sequence goes on along the minus strand of CM056954.1, from coordinate 10,054,636 downwards.
CCACTTGCAACCAATAATATTGGTATGGGATTTCGGTGGAACTAGAGTCCAAGTTCCATTACGCAAGAGTGCATCAAATTCAGCATCCATAGCAGTCCGCCATTCACTATGTTTCGAAGCTTCAGTGTAGCAGGTTGGTTCATTTTGAAGAGTTTGAGCTGCAGCAATGAGGGCACGCGGAAGAGGATATCTGATTGAACCATCATGAAGTCTTTTTGGACACTGAATATTATTCTTGGATCGGGTGATCATGCTGTGAGAGTTTGTTGAAACAAGAGGTTCACGTTGATCAGGTAGTGTAGAGGAACTATCAATATGTGGATTAGATGCGGCACCCGAGGTTGGAGGTTCACTTCCTGTTCCTGCATAATGATGAGCTTGAGACAAAGAATTTAGTGAGTTGGCATTAGTAAGGTGATGAGACACTTGGCTGGGTTCCTCGTTTGGACAGATTGTTGGAATTTGTAGAGAAGTGGTAGATGACATTTGTGTAGGTGGAGAAGATGGTTCGGACAACTGATATGGAAAGTTGTTTTCATCAAAAATGACATGGCGAGACACATAAACTTTTCCTGTTGAAGCATCTAGACACTTGTATCCATGATGGTTTAAGCTGTAGCCGAGAAAAATGCAGGTTTTTGAACGGAAATCCAATTTATGCTTGTTAAATTGTCTCAAGTGAGGCCAACAAGCACATCCAAATGTTTTAATAAAATGATAATCTGGTTTACGTTTGTACACTACCTCATAAGGGGATTTGTTTTGTAAGATCGGTGTGGGTAGGCGATTAATCAAATATGCAGCAGTTGTAAAAGCGTCTTCCTAGAAAATATGGGGGAGTTTAGAGTGAGAGAGAAGAGATAAACCAATTTCAACTATTTGTCTATGTCGGCGTTCAATAGCACCCATTTGTTGATGTGTATGAGGACATGCGATTCGATGTTGAATACCAATTTGTTTAAAGTAGTTTGAAATTCTTCTGTATTCACCACCCCAATCGGATTGAATGGATTTGATTTTAGTATTAAAATGTCGCTCAACATAGACTTGGAATTGCAAAACGATGTTTTCAACATCAGATTTTAATTTCATTGGAAAAACCCATAAAAACTTAGTGCAATCATCAAGAAAACTAACATAATAGCGTGCACCAGTAGTAGAGATAGTAGAAGCAGGGCCCCAACCATCTGAATAGATGAGATCTAAAGGAAAATGAGATTTTAAATGAGTAGTTGGGAAAGGCAAGTTACAGCTTTTTGCTAGTTGACAATCAGAACACACAGAGTGTTTTTTATTTGCTTCAACAGGAATAGAAAACATAGAAACAGCTTGTAGAACTATAGGAACAGAAGCATGACCCAGCCGTTTGTGCCATAGGCTGAGTGGTAGACGTTCAGCAGAGTAGGCATGGTGTGGATTTGGATTTGCACAAGCAGAAAATGAGTAGAGACCATCTTTAAGCGGACCTTGGTGTAGGATGTTCCCCGAGTAGTCCTTGACAAGAAAAAAAGACTCGTGAAACTCAAAATATACATTATTGTCTTTGCAAAATTGATGGACAGATAGAAGATTTTTGTTGATTTCAGGAACAAGAAAAATCTGTTGTAGGAGAAAGGATTTAGAAGGGGTTGAGAGATGAGAGGAACCAGTTTTAGTGATTCTCAAACCTGCACCGTTGCCAACTTGAATTTGTTCTGAGCCATCATAAACATCATTGCGCAGGGTCAGGTTGGTCATCTCGTGAGTGAGATGATGTGTTGCTCCTATGTCGGGGTGCCAATCAGTATCCGCAGATTGATTGTTGGCTGCAACCATAGCCTGCAAAGGTTTATTAGCAAGCTGATCAGTGTAGGAGATATCGAACCTATGGAAGCACTTCTTGGCGGTGTGTCCTGGTTTGTCACAAACTTGACAATAGGTGGGTTCTCGATTAGATTGTCCTCGACCAGCATGATGAGAGGTGAAGTTGGTAAAACTTGATCCACAACGATAGGTACCATGCCCTCTACCTCGATAACCTCCACGACCTCGAGGTGTAAAAGGAGGTTGTTGGCGAGTAGATATATTGGCAAATCCATTGACAATGAGAGAGGCTGCATTATTAGCAGCAAGCCGAGACTCAGTTGTTAACAACAAGGAGTAGAGTTCCTCCATAGAGACAGAGTCCTTTCTGGTAGTAATAGTAGTGACCAATGAGTCATAGTCGTGGCCAAGGCCAGCAAGAACATATGTGATCACATCATCACATAACAAGGTTTGGCCTGCAATAGCTAATTCCTCAGTTATTTTCTTTACACTAAAGAAATAATCAGTGGCTGTTTGAGATCCTTTGCGGAGATTAGAGAGTTGAGATCGAAAAAGAACAGCACGAGCTTTGGATTGAGAAGCAAATGTTTGTGCTAAGGCATGCCAAACATCATAGGAGGTGTGTAGAGATGAAATCTGAGCCACAATAGGTTCAATTAGTGTGGACATAATAGCACTCAGAATAAGAGCATCCTGACGAATCCACTGAGCATGCGCAGGATTGGTAGAAGACGAATTAGAGTCACTAGTGCGGGGAAGAGTGGCAGTAGGTTTGGGAATGGTGCCATCAATGTAACCAAATAAATCAAGGCCAAGAAGATAAGGGATAATTTGAGCTTTCCATGTAGTGTAGTTATCTTTGGTTAATTTGTGGATATTGACAACAGGGGGGGTGATAAAGGTGGGGAGAGTAGCAGAGTTTGAAGAATTTGGAGAAGTCATTGTTGGACTTTGGTCGATTGGTTTAGTCTGATACCATGTAGAATTTAGAATAAGGAAAGTATTTCCATTACATTGAAGTGTATTATGTACATAATATTTATAGGCAGTCTGATACATAACAGATGCCGTAACATGTGCCTATGAGTTTACAAATACAAATTTGAAAAGATTCAAACAGCTAAAGTTTAGGCTCCAGGAATGATAACTTCTCCTGATTCTTTGGCTGATTATTCGACAAGCTGTTGTTGTGATTCTTCTCCTGATTCTTTGTGATTATTATGATGATGTTATTTGTTGTTGTTATACTGCTATTTCTTTTTTGGTTTGAAGTCTTAAAGTTTCTTATTATGTAAACATGACGAAATAATCTAAAAATCTAATGCTATTAGCTCTAGCATGGTTCGTTGGCTCTGCAGCGGCCTACTCGGCTGTCACCGAAACTAACCTTATAGGGCAAACCAAGACCTCTGAACTCAACAACCCTCATTAGAATTTATGGTCACACACCGTAATAGACATTCTGCGTGCACTTTGGCTATTCGCATTGCTGATCATCAATTCCAATATGTCATGTGGCGATCTTTTAATTGACAAAAAGAATCAACTTGGCCCTTTGCAGATGGTGGGTTCAGAAGATTAGCATGACGAGGACATGGTCATGGTTTTTAGCCACTGGTTGAAATATAATTCGATATACAAGTTCTCTAGATTCCTATCTGAAGCACCCACCATAGGGTGCCGACGTCCATGGTGTTAAGAATAATTTATTCACTTCGGCCTAAAATGATATGTGCGTTCGAATAAATAAGCAAAAGCAACTTTAGAAAGAGATCAAAATGTCGGGACTTGTAAAAAAACGCTACGCCGGGCTTATCAAAACTTTTCATAATTTCATTTTTCAAATCTTTTAAATATAAAATATTTTTAATTTCAAATTTTTGACTTTTTATCTAATTATTATAACTTTATCAAACTTTTAAACAAAATATAAAAAATAATACAGTTTTTTCAAATTTCAAAACAAAAATTATATTATATCAATATTTTAATTTTATAATATTTTTATGTAACTTTTTATCTTTCATTTTCTTAAAACTCAATAAAAATCTTAACTCTAAATATTTCACTACTATTTACAGAATTTTCATCTTATTACCTAAACATGTACTTAAAAGAGATAATGGTGAAAGAGGATAGAGTAGAGATAATTATGAAAGACAACATAATTATTTATAATTGATTTCAACCGATTTCAACATGTACTCTTTCGATCCTGATAGCTTCCATATATAATTTTCATTTTCCAACCTTCTAAGACTTGTCGCTAGCGCAAAATTTCACAGCACGTTAACCTTCCCTGCATTATGTTAAGATTCTTAGTTTCTTTGGTTTAGATTTTGTACAGATGTGTTGCTCCCATTAATGTGATCGAGCTTAAAACTGACACAGTTTTAAGAGGAAGGAAATTCCCTCTAAACTTAACCTTCAGGTGTTGAGCATTATCCTTTTTCTTTTAGAACATGCATATATTGTATCCCAATCTTTTTCATCAAGCACTTACAGTTACCTTAAAGGTCTCATTGATTTATGGCACTTCCTTGACATGTATTAAGCCTTTTGATTTATATTTTGGGGAAATGATCAACTTCTTCTTCATGTACGTACCTAAGGCGTGATTTAAAAAAAAAAAAAAAAGGAACAATCGAACTCTTTTAATAAAAACTACTAACTCTTTATGATGTGGCATTTAAACTACTTTGAAGTTGTCATTTAACCTCTCAGTTGAGCAGGACATAAATGGCCATTTTTATGCTCATTAATTAAGATATATATAAGTGAAGTTATAGAAAAACAGATGTATCGGAAAATGCTAAATTTTACTTAAAATTGTTTTACTAATTCCATGTGATTGGTGAGTTGGTGACAGATCACCAATATATGAAAAATGATTTGTACAGTCTTAGTTGTGTAAATCTCAACATTACCTTTGGAAAAGAAAATAAATTTGGTGTCCACATGAAAAAATCTACTTTTAGCATTCATGACACAATATTCAGTCTCGGATTCCATCTTTTTGCATTCATAAGTGATTTATTTAAGAAAATTGCATCTGATTTGTAATCAAATGTTTTGATATAGAATACAATGAGTTGGCCTTTCTTTGTCCAAAAGTTTATGTGAAATGAATAGTGATGATACAATGGCAAGCAAATCAGTCATAGAAATAAATCAAATTGAATATATGAATGTAGTTGATAATATATAAATATATGAATGCTATCAATGTTTTATATTTGAATGACAAGCTGATTTAATATCATATTATGGGTTTAAATTCTTGAGAACTTTAAATACTAGAAAGCAATCTTATAACATTTATTATGGGTTTAGTGCTCTTGGAATGTATTTCAAACACTTCCATATTTATGCCACTGGCTCCAAAGGTTAACAAGTAATATCCGTGTGTACTAATACTCATAAAGTATTTATTCATACACACAGATATTTACAGAAACAATATTTATTCATGTGAATAATGAAAATACTACTTTTACAAGTATTTGTACACACAAATGACTGTTCACAACTTCACATACCAGATAATCATACTGCTTCTCATGTTACAAGTCATAATATTATTAATAAAAACTTGAGGTGGGGTTGTGGCATGACAGGCTATGATTTGCTCAGGAAAATCAAGGTAGGCTTTTGGTTTATATTGCTTTGTCTTCTATCCAAATTGAAATTCTGCATTTCAAATAGATATACTTTTGAAGATTTGTCATCTGGGTCCTTGTGTCAGCATTTGCTCAAATAATACTAATGTGCAATTGGCAACAGATGCTTCTACATCAATATTATTTATTTATTCCTGATAAGTACTTATTTATTTTATAACTTGTATATATATGTGTATTTTGTAGATCCTTGCATCTGAAGATATAGGTAGACAATTTCTGATCTATGATGAGAGGTATGGCCTGAGTCATGATTATCCAGGAACTTGTAGACTACATTGTGTATGCATCACTCCACAATAAATTCTTCGTGTTTATGCCATGCACTGTATGTGGATATCCCTTCCATATGTTTATTTTCCGCATGCATATTAGGTGTTTTCATTGTATTAATGTGAATATAGACAGAAAATGAGTTGAGTTGTGTGAACAAGTTTTACATTGGTTTTACCATGAAATGAAAAAGAAAATCAGAAATTGTTCTGCCAGGAGTTCATGACAGAGATTTTTGGATCATATATTTATTATCTTCTCTTTCTGAACTTTTAAATGATAAATTGACACTTATCATGTATCAATGCTGTGCAGCATTAGAAAATTAGAGGAAGAAACTTTTCTTTTCATTTCTTTTTTTTAATGAGGTTTTATTCCTCTTTTCAAGCCATCAACATATAGTAAGTGTTGGAATGTGAGATTCATCACCATAAACTTATGCCAGCAACAATAGCAGAAATATGCAACAGCTGCAGCACGAATTTTTCAAATATGCAACCGATGGTTTAAGGCCTTCTCTCTTAAACAAATCCTCTTCCTTTCTTCTTAAGTAAGTGTAGAGTGACTATTATATGATAAATCTTTAGTTATAGCTGCAGATTTAAGAGCATTTAACATTAGAAGCAAGTGAAAACAGAGGGAATCAATGCTTGCTGCAGTAAGCATTTTATACCTTTCAGATCAACTTTTTAAACTTCAGCCTCGCTAATTTCCTTTAGTTTTCATCATCCTCACTTTATTTGTTAGCCATGATAGAACAAGAGACATTAGAAGCTTATAGTTTCACCAAATGGTAGTGGGAAACATCAAAGGAAAACAGAAAACTCAGCTGCACACTTGTCACATGCATACCTTTCATTTCAGCTTGATCTTCTATGATCTTTACTTGTCCTCTATTCTAGTCACTTGTCACTTGTAGAACTATGATTTATAATTGATTTCAACCGATTTCAACATGTACTGTTTCGATCCTGCTAGCAAAATTTCACAGCACGTTAACCTTCCCTGCATTATGTTAAGATTCTTAGTTTCTTTGGTTTAGATTTTGTACAGATGTGTTGCTCCCATTAATGTGATCGAGCTTAAAACTGACACAGTTTTAAGAGGAAGGAAATTCTCTCTAAAGTTAACCTTCAGGTGTTGAGTATGGATTGAATTCATCCATTTTTTATCACCAAATCAAAAATATTTTACCCAAAACCAGAGAGAAAAATTATCATCAATGGAAATTAATTAAGAAGGGATGCCTAATAACAGCCAGCATGCTAAGGTAATTAATGTAAGAATATAATTATTGCTGTCATCTTCATTATATTAAAATCTAATTTTCTTAGTTCAACGAAAGATCTTAGAATTCAAAAAAATACACTCCATTCTTATGAAGTCCTCCTATCACTTTACAACGATATTGGTTCTGTGTCGATCTTTTTTTTACGTAGTTTACTGATCTCGTCCTGTTACCAGCTCAGATAGTACTTTTCAACCTTAACCTCATTGCCAAGATCGATCAGTTCGTCAATGGATGATTAATTCTGGCTTTTGGACTTGGAGACACATTTGCCCCCACACTTTAAATTGCTGTCCTTTTGTTGTTGCAATTAACGGTCAACGACGTGACAAAGATTAAGGCATTCAAATACTCCAAGCCGACAAAACACTGTACTAGAAAGCAAAGCCTCTTCAAAATTCTGATGATTCCGGTGAACCCCCTTCTCCGATCATGAAAAGATTGTACCAAAACACCATGCCATCATCAATAATCGAACCAAAATGATCATACCCTAGTTCCATCACTTCAACCGAATTGAAAAGATATTGAGACGTTTGTGATTCATGATCACTAGTTTCAATCACGTACTCGTTGAGTGATTAAAATCATCTAAAATTCCTTTCCTCATTTCTTTTTTGATCTTTTGTTCTCTCTCCAACTCCAATATTTTAGATCGAGAAATGATATTTATGAAGTGTGAAAATACCACATAATCCCTTTAAATAAGTGCGTAAATATGGGATACGCATGAAAAAAATTAATAATAGACATCACTCATTTTTAAAAAGATTACATGATACTTGCATATTCTACAACTGTATCTAGCATTAATTATATTAGATAATGGTTTTATTCATCACTTTCTTGTTTTATTGACGACGTTTTATATCAAGATTACAAAATTTTACAATTCGTAATTTTCATAACGATACCGTTAGTCAGTTAATAACTTGATACTTTTGTGAGTGACACGTGTTAGAAAAATCAATTAATAGACGACCCGTATCATCTTTATCAATTTTGTTTTCTAATTTCAACTTAAAAAAGAAAAAGAAAATCCTATTTGAACAGATAAAACTAGTGGTCAATAAAAGTGATAGATTGAATTTTTTATTTTTTTTACTTAATAATTAAGAAAGTGACTATTACTGAATTAATATATTTTTATTTTTTAGAAATGTTTAAAGATATATAAAAAAATGATTAAAATAAAAGGGAAAAAAATAAAAATAAAAAGTGCATTTGCACTTATCGTTCAACTATCTTCGATTCTTCATCAGTCTCCATAGCAGTACCCATAAAAAAGTATTGCGAAAATATGTTTTATTAAAAATAATCAATTTAACTAAAAATCAATTTAAATATATATATATATATATATATATATATATATATGTTAACTTAAAAAACTAAGAAAAAAATTACCTTAACAAGAATAATTTTAAAAAAAATATATCTTAATTTTTTTTTTTTGAAAACCAGTGTAGAAGACGTGTTTCACACCACCAACCACTCGGATGACCTGCAACAAATGAAAGGGAGGCACTGAGTGCCCGGGAAAAACTCCAATGCCCAAGTTAGAGAAATAGTCTGAGTGTAAGTCTATCAAGAAGTCAAGTGATCATTTGTTACCTCCTTAGGCTTATTTATAGAGGCGCATTGGAGTGTTGGGGACGTGGATAATCACCAGTCCCTTGTGTTTGTCCTTAACGATCCCTTAATAAGAGGATAGGATAATTGTCTTGATTTATAGGTGTTATCCTACCCAAGATACCTACCTCAATCCATGGGCGTTTTCCCCCTACAAGTAGTGTTTTCTATCAGGTGGTCGTGGGCCCTTGAATAATCTTATAAGTCAAGGCAACAGGTTGGGTCTTCCTTTTAGTTTTGGGCTTCGAAACTGAGAGAGCCCTAAATATCATTTCCAGTTATCCAGCTAATTTTCTTTATACCCGCACATAGGAAATTAACTAGTTTCGCACCTTCTACGCCCACGTGGTTTCTTACCCCGCTGGCTCACGATATGTGGGCTGCTAGCCAGTTTTCATCCTTCCCTACCCCGCAGAGGGTCTTTGCTAGTTGGTGTGTGGCCAATTTTCATCCTTCCCTACCTCGTTGAGGGTCCATGCTAGTTAGTGTGTGGGTTTAAGCTTTTCCCCATTTCACAAATGTGGCCCACGTTAGCCATAACTGCTCTCGTGCTTTTAATTCCTTCTATTCAAAATAAATGGTAACCATCGGTGCAACCAACCTCACTTGTGCTAGACTTCTTCCTTTCGTATTCCCTCTCATTTTGCCTCCTCTTATATTTTCTCACATTCTCTTCAAGTTTTGCCCTTTCTTTCTCTCTGTTGCAATAGCTAACCGTGGCTTTTCCCATTTCCCTAACAAGCCTTCTAGCCAAACTTCGGCAAGGGCCTCCTCTCTACCTACCATTAAATCCTCTCTCAGTCGAATCCCCACATCTTTTAAGGGTTTTTCCTGGCATTCAACCATGAATGAATGAGACTTGGTAAAGCTGAGGTCCACTTTCCGTATTCTCGACTTCATGGATCTTTCCATTCCTGAGGCTGGGTGCGTCGACAGGGAGGGTTACGCTGGCGGCGTGGCTCTTACAAAGTGTGCCCTAACTCATGGGTTGCGGTTCCGTTTAATCCGCTCAACCCGTGATGTTCTAAATTTCTTGTGGTTAGCCCTTACACAACTTCATTCGCATGCTTGGCACTTCTTGATGTGTTCTTGCATGGTCTTTCGTATGATCTTGGAGCCCATGGGGGAGGCGTAACCATATTTGACGACAAAGGAGTTTCTCACCTTTTATGGGGTAAAGGTGCTGTCGGGCAACATTTGTAGCTTTCGCATTTAGTGGCAACATTTTGAGGCCTTTGAGGGTTGTCCCTCCAATGCCAAGCAGTGGCAAAAAAAATTATTCCTTGTTTTAGGATTACCTTGTCTATGCCAATTGGGGCAGAGTTCCTGATGACAAGAACTTCTTGTTGGATTTGCTAATAAGGAATGCATGCGTGTGGACATAGTCCTTAATTGGGTGAAAGAGAGCAATTGGGATGGCCTATAGACTGAGGGGCTTCTCACCGCCTCCAATATTGATAGGTTCTTGGTGGGGCCTAGCCGTGGTCATGTTAGAGGGTGTAAACTTAAGGTTGTGAAGCCTCTGGCAAAGGCGTGCCCCTCATACCGGAGGGGGGGGCCTTTGCCGAAGCACCCTTGTAAAGAAGATGCTGAGGGTGAGGTTGCTGGATTCAATAAGTGGGCGGAGGTAGAGGTGGGAAGGAGTACACCTTTGGTTCCAACCATGCGATTAGCTTCTAACTTACTCTTAGATAATTTATTTATGATTCTTGTATAAATTTCATATTCATATTATAAATGCCATTTTAGCATGAAATTTTATGTGATAAATTGATTATTTGATTACTTTATTACATGACCTGTGTAATTTTCACCATTTTTGCATATTATATGAAATTGTCATTTTTACATAAAGCATACTTCACAAAGCACATATCATGAAAAGTATTCTCAAGCATAGCATGAAAAAGAAATTTTATCATGACCCCAAATGCTAGAATGAGAAATTATCCTAGTGAAACTCCTTTGTCCATTCTGGAGTGAGTAAAAATTGAGTGGTAACCTCTATGTTGACAAAGAATCGCTAACAGGTTTCGAATAGATTCTTTTTAAAGAATATCGGAATGAAGTCATTTATGGCACCTAAGGCTAGTGGGTGCATACGTTATGATGTCATGTTATGATGAAATATTATGTTACCAATGCATTAAGAACGAGTCTGCAAACAACGTAACCTCAACATGAGTTGTACAACTATCACTAGCAGGTACTGATAGTGCATAATGAGGAGCTGATATACCATACGTTATGTTATTGTTAATGATGGCTTTAATAACAATAAAATGTTATGTTTTGATTAGATGAAATGAAAAATGTTCTCTGAAAGAAAAAGTTTTTCTAAAAATGTTAAGGAATCTGGATGGGAGACAAATATGGATTTTTCTGCATAGCATGCATTTCATGTTTATCATTTATTATGCATAACTTATCTCCGTGCAAGTTGGTTGTTTAACTTACTGAGATTTCAAGTAAATCTCACCCTTGTGGACCCACTACCATTCTCCGAAATGGTAGAAATTGTGTTACGGGCAGCCTACAACGAGCAGGATGAACCGTTGGCTTCAAATGGTTTAGGACAAACCTGATTTGGAGAAAAGGTTGGACTTCATTCTGATGTTCATAGCTCTAACTCTACATACCATAGAGTGGATGCGAGAGCTAATCTGATTATGTAGTTTCAGTATTATGTGATTCTATTTCCCACATTATGTTGAACTTAATGAAAACCTCTTAACTAAGGAAGTACTTATTTATGGTTAATTAATATTTTAGGATGTTTAGTTCATTCTAGCATAAATTATTTTGTGGCCTTTATTTCCACTGTGATTATTGTATACTGCTAGTTGCATACTAGAATGCGTTGTATATTAACTGTTATAAACGGGGGGTATGTAGCCATGTGTTGCATGTCTCGACGCTCCATTTCTCCGTTATATCCCAAGTGGTGACATGGAGGGTATCATAAAAGCCTTGCCCTCCGACTGCCCCCAATGTCCCCGAAAGGGCTCGACCCTCTAAGTTATATCAGGTGAAGAAGGATGCACAATGTAGGAAACCAGATGATGGGGGACAGATGGACGTGCCGACTTTGACATCCCCTGTGACACCTAGCATTAAAGGATCGACATCGAAAAGTGAACAGAGGATGCAGACAACCCTCCATTCTCTGACGAAGGCCACCAGAAATGACCACATCGCTCATGCACCACTGGGACGCATCCTGGAAGCCACGCCGCATTAAAAGCTCCGTCTTAGAAGTGCTGCATTGAAAGCCCTACTTTAGAATGCCATGTCGCATTAAATATCCAGGCTAAAATAGCTAAGGGCAGGACAATTGAACCTTGATACTGGGTACAGAATGTCCCCCATGAAACTTCGTATAAAAGCTACATCCCAAATACAAAGAACTCTCCCTGAACTCTGTTATTCTCTAGCCATTACCCATGACACGAGAGATTGACTTAAGCGTCAGAAGTTCCCCAAACCACCCAAAGCCCACCTTCGTCCTCGTGTTTATAGGTGAATATTCCTGCCTAAGTTGCTAGAACTTTGTTTAGGCATACGAAATACGACGTTAACAGGGTGAGTGAAGGGGAACTGACTTGCTCAATGTCTCGCTCATGTTTCCCATGGCTAGCAGGATCTCCCATTCCATCTGAAAATACCTTTAGGAGGCAACAAGGACAAAGCTCAAGCCATAGCTGCATCAGGCGATAATGTATACTTAGTATTTATGAAGAAAATTTGATGAATTGGTGATGTGGCAACAGATAAAGAACCAAGTGTATAAACCACCAAACATATTACTAATATGAAAGCTTTCAATTAGAAATAGAAACCTTTTGTGGGATGTCTTTTAAATTTATTTACGCAATATAATGTCATGTTAGTTTGTGGAATGTGTCTCTAGCAATTCTTTATATTTTTTTTAGAGATGCTACTCATCATCCCACACTAGATACTTTACATATTTTAATTTTTTTTTATTTTATTCTTGTTAAACTAATTGGGTTGTTCTACTTATCATCCATATACCACATACTTGTGTGGTGTGTGAAGATGATAATTAGAATTATTCATTTTTTTATCAACTGGTCAAGGGAATATGAAATTTATAATTTAGGTAATTAACTTCTTAATTAACTTTGCTTCAATAAATTGAAGTATTCTAATCGATCTTTACTTATATCTAAATAATGGTTAGTGGTACATGTAGGAACATTGTTTTAAATACCGTACCGTACTGGCTACTGGTCCGGTACAGGTATTACATATATTTCGTACTGGCCCAAATACCGACCGTACTGGTACTTGAAGGGAAAAATTCACGGCTTTGACCAGCACCAAACTATTTTTTTTTTTAATGAGTATATCAGCACCAAACTATTAAAGAATAGATTATTTACAATATTTGTTAATCTTCAGTCTAGGATTCTCTTGGAGAATCGAACCTGTTTCTTGACTCTTGTTGTCTTCTATCTACCCAGGACTTTCAATCGATGAATACTCGAGGAAGAAGTTGGACTTGACAGTAGAGGAGCTCACTGAGGAGAAGGCTTTGGCTTACTCATGCCTCTCTTGAATGCTTTTGTTCCTTCTCTAATGTGGTCGTATGTCCGACTCTTTCTTGTGTGTCAACTGAAGTAGCTGGAGTTTTGAATAATGCCATTGTTAAAGATTTAGAGGAACTATTAATGATGGAGAAGCTGCTTCTATGTATTTTATACTCTTTGTAGCTTGCATTTCTACTTGGATGCTTGAATTTATAACTATCATTCTAATTAATGGATATTATCAGCTTAATATTTGAATGTAAGGAACAGGCTGTGTGGATCCATAAGATGTAATTTTTTTTTTTTTTGTTATTATTGGTTCTCCCTGCATGCATAATTGAAGTCTTGAAGTTTCTTATTATGTAAACATGACGAAATAATCTAAAAATCTAATGCTATTAGCTCTAGCATTGTTCGTCGGCTCTGCAGCGACCTACTTGAATGTCACTAGAAACTAACCTTATAGGGCAAACCAAGACCTTTGAACTCAACTATTGATGTCGTGTTTTGCGGGCCTGGGCAACGTCCTTCAGACCGCGTCCATGGGTGACCGCCTACACATCCTGAATAATGAAAGAAGAGCTCACGAGGGATCAGAAGAGGGGACCGTAGGGTCCGTTGATCCTCTGATGCTTAAGTCAGTTTTTGGATAAGAAGATAAAATCATAAAAAATGTATTAGATTAGCTTAGCAATCATAGTACGCATATTGGATTACCTCTTTTTTGCTCGTTGCTGACAGTCTTATTTATAGTTGCTCACCTGATCCTTCGTGTTACGGTGTTCCGCGTTGCAAGGGATTACATATTGTAGACACTAAGTCACCGAGCCACCTCCGTGCCATACCTTACCGAGCCAGTATGCGCCTGGAGTCTCTGCGAGCCATTCGGGACCCGTGCCCCCTTAAATGCGATTGGCCACTTGCTTTGGGCCGCATTGAATGTAGCATGCTTCCCTTTGGACCGCATTAAATGTGGTGTGCTTTCTTCTGGGCAACATTAAATCCGGGTTTCTTTCATCCTGGGCCGTACGTGGGTGGCCTACTTTCCCATCGCTGTAGACCGCAGACGTCGCAAGTCCCTTCGCACAGTTTTCGAACGCTTCGTTTCTTCTTTCTCAAGTTTCAACTCAGGTTGCAACTCAGGTTGCAACTCTTGGAGTCCTAATGTAAATGTTGTCTTGCTGGTCCTAATCTTTTAAAGAGTAGTCAGGGCTCTGGGCCTCAATCAGGCCCATAATCTGCCTTGGGTTAGGCACAATTTTCATACCGGTTTGACTTTGGGCTTTGTCCTTGGCTCCCCATCTATTGGGGGGGGGGGGTTTCCCCCCACAGTACCCCGCTAATTTTTAGCGCACGTGTGGGCTAGAAATTTATTATTTTTATTTGGTTAATCATTAGTGCCGCCTTCATTAATTAAAGTTGCGCTTTGGTTCATTCCATGCACGTGGAGGGCAGATAAAATGTCATTTTTCCTTTCTATGATCAGGCGTTGCTTCGTATTTCGCGCTGCCACTCAAAATGCCCTATGGTCTTATTTTTGCATATCTTTCCATCTCTTCCTTCCCGTCATCCTTCTCTTCATCTTCAAGCTAACTCCTTTAGAATTTTCAAGCTGCTTTGAGTTCTTGACTTTAAGATTCCCATGGTTTTGGCTGGCGAAATAGACCCCCGATATAATTACTTTGCTGGGAGAGGTTGGAGGTTGACTAAGACCAAGACCGATTTGCGTGCCTTTTGTAGAGATTTCCCCCTTCCAGTTGAGACTTCCATTGAAACTCCTTCTCCTCATGCTACAATAGTGGACGAAGATGGCCTAGCTCCAATGGTGGCGCTCTTCCCTCACATGTTCTACATTGGATTGCGCTGGCCGATTTGTCGTCCGGTCGGTGATATTTTAGATTTTCTACAACTTGCTCCGGCGCAACTTCACCCGAACGCCTGGCGCTTGGTTCTAACCGGCTGTGTGGTCTTTTGGATCGTCCTGACGGGTCGAGACAATTATCCCGACCTCACGGCTCGAGAGTTCCTATCAGTATACTGGATCAACCGTCTCAATGGTAACCTTTGCTGTTTCCAATCCCCTTCTTCGGAAAAATGTTATGCTTATTTAGAGAAGAAATATTCGTCTCCAAAGGAGTGGTATCGGTGCTTCTTTTTCATCAGGGGGACCAGTTGGGAGTGCCCAAAAGAAGAAGCGAAATACAAAGAGTTTCCCATCCGGTCCGTCTGGGGTAAGGTTCCAAATTCTAAATCCATTTCTATTGATTTATCGAAGAGGGAGAGATTTAGGGTTTCCGCTATGATATCTTGGGTGGTGGCCCATCCTTCATTGGCCGAGACTGATTCCTTGTTGAATGATGATTACATTCGGCGTTACCTTGTCGCTCCTCATCGTAATCACGTGTTGGGCAGGAATTTCCTGATGGACCACCCCCTTTCTATCGGAGCCAGTCGGGTTGTGCGGCCCAATAACGAAGGAATGGATTCTCCCTCGACCCAAGCCACGCCTGTCAAAAATGTCCCGGGGGTTTCCCCTTGTCCTACTGAATCGCGCACTCCCCATGGGCAAAAAAGGGGTCCCCCACAGGTAAGCTTAGAGGACAACCCTCGTCCTTTCGCTAAGAAGAATAGGTCTGAGCGAATCAGTTTGGGGAGCTGTCCTAAGGGTATTGCTGGGGACAAGAGCTCCTCCCGAGGTATTGAAGGTGCGAATATTACACAAGCTACTTCCGGCCCTTTACCAGCGGCTCCATCAAGAGGTCTATTCAATGTTCCCAGAGTTATCTCCCCCTTTCTCTCCTTTCTTTTTTACTTCCCGGGCGGAGGATGACAATGATTGATTTGCTTCTTTTAGGTCTCCCTGTGGAAGAGGAGGAAGATATCGCTGTTGATTTCTTGTTTTCATCGGTTTTTGACCACCCGGTATCCCGGGGCTCTAGTTCGGCACCGCAAAGCTTTCTTTCCTTCGAGGAAGCTTTACTTCGAGAGGAAGTCCCGCCTTCCCGGGCTCCGACCCCATCTGTGGAAGAGTTGGTCGAGGCTGAGGCTTCCCTGGTGGAACAAATATCTAACACCTCCTTCCCATCTGTAACTGTCGTGATCCCTCCCAGTTCTGGGAGTTCAGAACTTCCCGTGCTTGATGTTCTTTGTTCTAAAGAGATTGCAGAACAGCTTGAGTTTGAAGACTTTTGCCCAGTGGGGACTTTAGAACCTGACTCGACCGTGGGGTTTGTCCTCCTTGCAGTTGTTGAGATCATCCCAGGCCCTCAACCTCCTCGGGTATTTTTCATAAATCAACCTCCTTGGGGTTCTTTTTTTTTTTTTTATCGTCATGTGTTAACGGTCTATTTTAGAAGGTCACGGTCCCTCCAGATGGGTCTTCTTCCCAACCTTGTGGTAGCGAATCTGTGGACGGGGCAGAGAATGTCACCACTCACGTGGGTGGTTCACCTGGTCCGAGGATTGCTTAGAAGGAGGATTTGGCTCCTGCTGAGGAGCAGTCAAGTCTCCAGTTTCCTTCCCAACGGGATCCTCAAACCGCAATCTTTACTGAGTAGGAGGGTGACTCTGTCTCACCTTCCCACCAAAATCTTGTTGCGCTTGGCCCAGGGTGGGAGGTGCCACCTACCTCTTCTGGGCCGGAAGGTGACCCGAGTCGTCAACGGGCTCGCTCTGAGTCATTTGAAGCCCAGGCCCGGAAATTCAGACCTTTGTTTGCTAAAGTTAGGATCTACCTTCTTCCTTTACCTTTTACTACTGTCTTAATGTTTTGTTGAGAAGCCTGACTTTTTACGGGTTTTCAGGCTGCCGACCAATTGGCCGAAATTGTTTCTCGAGAGAGGGAGGCCTTGGAAGAGGATCTGAGGAATCAGAGGATGTTAAACAATTTGTTGAACCTGCGTGAGAGACGGTTAGAGGCAGATCTTCAGGCGGCCGAGGCAATGAATGCATCCTTGAGGAGTGACAACGCGCTCTTTAGTGAGCAGCTCCATGCCCAACAGAGTGAGACCGAGAGGCTGACGCACAGAATTGAGGTAATGGCCCTCAAGATTGAGCTTAAAGATAAGGAGATTCAGCTAAAAAATGTGGAAGAGGAATTGACTAGCAAAAAGATATCCTCTCTGACCGAGGGGTTAGAATTCGTGCGGAAAGAGCTTGAGGACCATCGGGTAGAAGCCAATCTTCTTTTTACTGAAAATACAAGGGCCCGAGCCGAGGTTGAAAGGTTAGAGTGCGAGACAGAGTCATTTCAGGAGTAGTTGTGACAGAGTAACGAGTCCTTCGAAGAAGTGTCCCAAGAAAATAGGAAAGCTGTCAAAGTACGTCAGACCTTATATAGGCACTTTATGGCTCAGAACAGGGATGCCGAAAGGATGAGGGTCATGACTAAGAATAACATTATCCACTTGTGATGTTCTCTGGCTGAAGCTCGAGAAAATGGGAACCTTGCCGTTTCTCAACTCGAAAGAGCCTCCAACCTGCACGACCAATCTTGGATGTTTGGGTATAAAGAAGGACTTGAGCGTCTCAGGGAGGTAATGCTTGAATCTCCCAGGACAGATTTTCGCTCCCTGGATCTCAAGAGTCTTAGGCCCAATAGACTTGCTTACGAGGAGATGTTGATGTGGAGTGTAGATAACTTGCCTTTTTCTTCTCGTGAAGAAGCCCCTTAAAATTTCTCTTCTTTTTTTTTTTTTTTTTTTTTTTGCTTTGGTCGGTAATGTGAACAGTCTTTTATCGCGTTTATAAACGAAATTTTGATAATTAGAATACCTTCTTAACAGTGTTTGTTGTGATCTGGGTTCCGCTGGTAAGAGTTAGATGTGCTTGTAGGCTGTACTATTGCCCGAAACCCTCCCAACCAATTCTTATGCGGTCGTGCTTGTGAATCCTTTCATCGACTATAGGTCTACCTTGAGGCTGTTTTAGTGAAGTCTGACATTGATCCTTGCATACTTGGTTCAACTCTGTTACTTGCTATGCATCAGTTTGTGCATCCGTACTAGAGACACGTGGTCAGTCAGGGGAAGCTTCGGGGAAAACATGTCTGGACAGGATGATCTAGGGATTTGTGGTCCTAGGGGGTCTCCCATGTTTTAATAATAAATGCGGACTTCGAGGGGGCCTTATTCGAATATGTTTCTTTCTCTCCATCTCCTCTACTCAGATGGTTTTCTTCTTTTCTTCTGATGATTACGGGTGGGGGGGTTCTTCTTCTTCTGTTCAAGCCGCTGGTGAATTTGCAGGCAAATTTGCTGTTGGGAGAATATGGAAAAATATGGCTTTCTTTAGCTTGTCCTTGCCTTTTTGCTTATGTTGCCTCACTTGTTCTTGCCTCTTTGCTTACGGGGGTTGACTTCCGAAGCAGTGGGATCAGAACTTATTACCTCATAATTCTGATTTTTAGCGAAAGCAAGAAGTTGGCACGATGGAGGGGCCTGTGGTGGTCTTGGGTAGATGGCCGGTCCACCGGGGAAATCAACTCTCTGGAATCTGCCCATTCCCCACTATGTCCTCCTCAGTTAATCTTGAACCTCAATCAGCGCTCAGACATTGAGTGGGGTTCCACTATACCCAGGCTTGTCCTGGCCCTCCCGTTGTCCATTGAGAGGAGGAAGGGATCGCCAGGATGGGAGCTTGGTCTGTTCAGGCAGTTCTGCTCAGACCAATCTCGAATTTAGTTATACTTTTGTCGGGATTCCACCCTGTAGATAGCTGAACGGAGCTAGATCTTTCGTTTGAAGGAATCCCTTCCGATGTTTTGTCATTTTTGATGATGTATATACCTTCCTTGTAACTTTTTGTTTGGGAAATAAAGGGTAGCTTCGTTTATCTGTCTTTCATTCAACCGTCACCTTTATCTTTGCATTCAGGTGGGGCTGCCCCGTTCTTTGTACTTGCAAAGACAGACTTGATTGTTAGACGAATAGATCCGATGTACAATACTGTCGGGTTTGTCTTTTCTTCTCTTTTTTTATGTGTTTCAACGCATTCGATTCTACACCGTAGCACGAAGCTCGACAATGTTCCGTTGGATCACTAGTGACTCGCTCGACAAAGTCCCGTGGAAACATTGGTGACTTGCTCGGCGACATCCCGTTGGATTACTGGTGACTTGCGTTGAGAATAGCTAGCAGGTCCGAGCGAGGACTCGGTTCCCGTGCTTATGACTTCGTGGAGTGGCCTTCAGCCAACGCATTCGATTCTACACCGTAGCACGAAGCTTGGCAATGTCCTGTTGGATCACTGGTGACTCGCTCGGCAAATTCTCGTGGGAACACTAGTGACTTGCTCGGCGATGTCCCATTGGATTATTGGTGACTTGCGTTGAGAATAGCTAGCAGGTCCGAGCAAGGACTCGGTTCCCATGCTTATGACTTCGTGGCCGATCCAGAGACCGGGCTTGTTTGTTACGGGTCGGGTGGTTCTTGACCATTTGCTCTCAGCGGTCTGTCCCCAGAATTTGTGCATGTATTTTGACCTGTTTGACAATACACATGAAAGCAACACTCTGAAGCTAGATTTCTAAATTTTTATTGGGTAACAAGCTTACGAACCGTTGGGCCTGAATCTACCCCTTTTTACACTAAGTACTTCTTTAAACGCTCGGCGTTCCAAGGGTGTGGCCACAACCAGGTCTTCCGGTTGAGGCCACAACATAGGGCCCTTCCCACTTAGGACCTAGCTTCCCCTCACTCTGCGTTTTGACTCCAGTTTGCTTCAGGACCATATCCCCCACCTTGAAGTTGTGGGCATGGACTCGTTTGTTAAAGTACTGCTTGACTTTTCGTTTGTTTGCCGCGATCTGGATTACGGCTTCCAATCACTTTTCTTCCAAGAAGTCCAGATTTCCCCTTAGCCTTTCGTTATTACAATTTGGGTCAAAGTGTTGTACACGGTACGTTGGTACTGCTACTTCGGTCGGAATCATGGCTTCAGTTTCGTAAACAAGGGAGAAAGGGGTTTCCTCAGTCGAGGTTCTTACCGACGTACGATATGCCTATAGTGTACTAGGAAGTTCTTCGGCCCACTATCCTTTTTGACTTCCCAATTTTTTCTTTAAAATGTTGAGTATCGTTTTGTTGGTAGTTTCTACTTGCCTGTTGGCTTGCGGGTGTCCGGGGGACGAGTACTTTGTTTTGATTCTAAGCTCTGCACACCACTCCCTGTAATGGGAACAGTCGAACTGCTTTCTGTTGTCCGTCACAAGCTTTCGGGAATCCCGAAACGACAAACTATGGATTTCCACAAAAAATTCGTAATCGCCCGGGCCGTGATTGTTGCTAGTGCTTCCACCTCTACCCATTTAGTGAAATAGTCTACTGCTACCACTACAAATTTTACCCCTCCTTTGCCCTTGTATAAGGGATTGCAAGGCCCAATCCCCATTGAACAAAGGACCACGGGGAAGTAACAGAGGTCAGTTTTTCGGGAGGACATCGTGGGATTGGGGCGTATTCCTGGCATCTCAAACATTTTCTAGCGTATTTGTCTGCGTCTTTATGGGAATTAGGCCAATAATACCCCGGCCTGATTGTCCGCATCGCTAGTGCTCTCCCGCCAGCGTGATTTCCGTAAATTCCTTCATGTATTTCTGCCAGGACGCATTGGGCTTGCTCAGAGGAGATGCATTGTAGCAAAGGCTCAGCATAGCCCCTCTTGTATAGGATTCCTTCTATCAATGTGAACCAAGCTGCTCGATTCCTGACCTTTATGGCCTCTTCTTGATCTTCTGGAAGAACCCCTTCTTGAAGGAATTTTAGGATATTTGTCGCCCATTCTGGAGGTTGCATAATTTCTATTACGGACACTCAGATTCCTACTGCTGCCATATCAACAGTCCAAACTACTACATGATCGGGGAGCAAGACCTCCCTTTGCCCTGAAGCAGCTTTGGCCAACCGGTCTGCTTCCTGATTTTCTCCTCGGGGAATCTGGTGAATGGAGGAGAATTGGAAAAAATCCCGTTCTTCCCTTACTCTTTGGAGATACCTCTTTAGGTTTTCTCCCTTTGTGAGGAATTGTCCATTCACTTGGCCCACTACTATTTGGGAATCTGCTCTTACTTCTAATTCTGTAGTTTCCAATGATCTAGCAATTGTTAACCCTGACAAAAGGGCCTCGTATTCGGCTTCGTTATTGGTGACTTTGAACCCGAGCTTGATCGCATAGTCAAGCTGTTTCCCAGATTCTGTTATAATATGTACTCCTACTCCTCCTCCGGTCCGGTAGGAGGAACCGTCAACATAAACTTGCCAAGGTCTGCCTTGAGGTAGAGTGACTATTTCTTCTTGAAAGTTTGAAGATTCAACCACAAAGTCCACCAGTACTTGTCCTTTGATTGCGGTGTGCGGAAGATACTCAATTTCGAACTCACTCAACTCAATAGCCCATTTGGTCATCCGGCCAGACGCATCAGGTTTCTGCAATACCTTTCTTAAGGGAACATCCGTTCGTACTTTTATCGGATGAGCCTGAAAATAAGGCCTTAAACGCCTAGCTGCGACTACTAATGCAAATGCCAGCATCTCCATTTGGGGGTACCTGGCTTCTGCTCCTTGAAAGGCCCTGCTTATGTAATAAACAGGATGCTAGACTCCACCCTCTTCACGAGTCAGGGTGGCAGATACCGCATGAGGTGACACTGCTAAGTAGACGGCTAAATCTTCTCCCAGTGTAGTTTGACTGAGCAAGGGTGGATGGGCCAGGTATTCCTTCAGCTCGTCAAAGGCTTTGTTGCATTCTTTATCTCATTTTTGTGCTTTTCGTAAGATCTTGAAAAAGGGGTGACTTCGATCGGTTGATTTTGCTATGAAGCGACTTAGGGCGGCTATCTTCCCTACAAGCTTCTGAACTTCATTGATGGTGCGGGGCGGTTGCATATCTACTATGGCTTTGACTTTTTCAAGATTGGCTTCAATTCCGCGTTCCGAAATCATGAACCCCAAGAATTTCCCGAATTTGACTCCAAAGACACACTTCTCGGGATTGAGCTTCATGTTATACTTCCTCAGAACTGCAAATGCTTCGCGGAGGTGGTCGAAGTGTTGTTATGCTTTCTTACTCTTAACCAAAAGGTCATCTACGTATACTTCCATGTTCCTCCTGATCTGATTTTTAAACATTCGATTGACCAACCGTTGATACTTCGCTCCCGTATTTTTTAGGCCGAATGGCATTGCTTTATAACAGTAAAGACCTCGGTCTGTGATGAAAGCTAGTTTCTCTTCATCATTGGGACTCATTCTGATTTGGTTGTAACCAGAGTATGCGTCCATAAAGCTGAGCAGGGTATGCTCGGCCGTCGAAACTACTATTAAGTCTATTCTTGGGAGGGAAAACTATCTTTGGGGCAAGCCTTGTTTAAGTCGGTAAAGTCTACGCATATTCTCCACTTTCTGTTGGCTTTCCTGACTAATACCACATTAGAGAGCCATTCAGGATAATGGACTTCCTGAATGAATCTTGTGGTTAGCAGTCGATCTACTTCTTCGGCGATTGTCGCATATTTCTCTGCATTGAAATTTTGACCTTTTTGCTTGACCCTTCTTGCTTCAGGATTTACGCTGAGGCGATGTTCTATTTACCAATTTATCGATGCCCGGCATCTCTTCATGGCTCTAGGCGAACATGTCCCGGTGCTTGATTAGTAATTGTCTCATAGATTCGTTTAGTTCACTGGACATTTTTTATCCTATCTGTACGGTCCTTCCTGGCTCTCGGGGATCCACCGATATTAAAATTATTGGCTCGTTAGGCTCCGCCTGCCTTAAGGCTTCTTCATCCCTTACTTCCCTGTCTAGCTCCGTCAGGGTCGGTGGTGGGGGCGAGTCTGCTTTACCCTCTTCTTTATCAATGGTTTGTACTGAAGTCGTCTTAGCTTTCATCTCTCGAGTATAGCATTCTCTTATCTTCTGCTGCTCGCCTCGTATTTCTCCTATCCCGGAAGGAGTTGGGAATTTGATTTTTAAATGATACGTGGAGGTTGCAGCTTTCATCTGGTTCAAAGATGGCCGCCCGAGGATCACGTTATATGAGGAAGGAGTGCTTACCACTAAGAAATCCACCATGAGGGATGCTGTCTTTGGGGTGGTTCCTGCCACTACAGATAGAGTTTGGCTCCAAGTGGTTGGATCGTATCTCCGGTAAAGCCCCTGAGAGGGGTTGGCGCTAGTCATAGTCGATCGGGTGCAATTCCCATTTTAGAGAATGCCTCCCAAAAGAGGACGTTGGCGGAGCTGCCGTTGTCAATGAGGGCCCTTCTGGTATGATAATTTGCAATTTGGATCGTTATTACTAACGCGTCGTCATGCGGTCTCAATAATCCTTCACCGTCTTGTTCATAGAAGGTCATTTGGTATTCTCCCTTCAGTTTTGCTTTATGTTGTGAAGGTTTGTATGTTGAGAACACTTCCTCGTACCTGGCCCTTCTTGCATGGGCCCTTCGTGCCGAGGATGTGGTTCCTCCAGTGTAGCCTCCCGCTATAGTTCTAATCTCGCCTATAGGGGGCTCTTCTCTGTCCGAGCTCTTTTGATATGAATTGTTTTAGTGCCGGTCGATGGTTCTTCTTTAGTCCGAGCTTCCCTCGTCCCTTCATGCGAAGTTTCGACTCTTGTGGGCTGGGCTACGAATTTTACGAGGTGGGCCTTGACCTTTTCGAACTGGGTTTCGGTCCTGTCTTCCTTGCCGATATGAATGGGGGTCCCTCCGCGGTCCACCCTATCGTCCTCTTTGATTTTCCCGAGGCTCCGTATTTCCAATAAATTCTCTCCTTGAGTAGCAGTCTTGCGTGTTGTGCCCCTGGCTTTTGTGAAAAGAACAGTATCTAGGATGATACACGTCTTGTACTCGCTCTTCTTCCAGGTCTCCTTCTCTTTCAACTGTTAGGTTGGTGTGCATGTTGGGCCTTGATTTTGTTTGTCGAATTTGCTCTCCTTTTCTTTTTGTCTCGTAAACTCTCTTCTTGTAGTTTCCCTGGGTCGAAACATTTCATCGATCTTCTGTCCTTCTGTCTGCTCTTTCCAAGTCATCCTTTCTTGGGGCTGTCAGCGCTTGAAGGGTGTCTTCCCTATTTATGTAACTGTCGGCGCGTTCCATGAACTCTCTTAGGGTTGCCGGGGTCCTCTGGGCTATCTCTGTCATGAAGGGGTTTCGAGGCCAGATTCCTCCTAGCAAGGCAGCCAGAGTGATTTTCTCGTCTTAGTTGTCCGTCGTCATGCGTTTTTTGTTAAAGCGGGAGAGATATGACTTGAGGCTCTCGTCGTCTCTTTGTTTGACGGTCAACATATATGCCACAGGTCTTCGTCTTGTTCGGCTGGCCATAAACTGGGTTAGGAAAAGCCAAGCTACCCACAGTCCCTGGTCGTAAAGAGCCAAACCATGCTCTCGCTGCTCCTTTTAAGGTGAGGGGAAAAGCTTTGCAGGCCACTTCACTCGGGAAACCGTGGAGGGTCATATGGGCTTTGAAAGTTTCCAAGTGTTCCAGTGGGTTATTCGACCCATCGTATGCTTCAATTTAGGGAATTTTAAATTTTGGTGGTATGGGCACTGCCATTATTGCGGCACTATATGGTAGTTCAGCGTTGGTGAGAAGCTGATCTACTGTTGAGGGTTGGCCTATTTGTTTGGCCACCTCCATTTGGATTTGCATATTGACCCTACGTCGCTCTTCACTTGCCACGATCGTGTTAGGACACGGGTGGACTTTGGAATAATGGCTCTGCTGGACTGCCTCATTTTCTCTTTTGTCTCCTTGCAAAGCAGTGTTTTCTCGTCGAAGAGCTTCCACGTCTGCCATGAGCTTTTGTATTACTTCAACTTGTTCATTGAGTCTAGCCTCCATTGTTTCAGGTTGCAGCGCTTCACACAGCGAACGTTGAGAACGAGTCGTTGCCTGCAGCAAAGGACACACTAGTTATGGGACAACAGAGATCCCACAGACGGCGCCACTATTGATGTCGTGTTTCACGGGCCTGGACAACGTCCTTCAAACCGCGTCCATGGGTGACTGCCTACACATCCTGAATAATGAAAGAAGAGCTCACGCGGGATCAGAAGAGGGGACTGCGGGATCCGTTGATCCTTCAATGCTTAAGTTAGTTTTTGGATAAGAAAATAAAATCGTAAAAAATGTATTAGATTAACTTAGCAATTATAGTACGCATATTGGATTACCTCTCTTTTTGCTCGTTGCTGACAGTCTTATTTATAGTTGCTCACCTGATCCTTCGTGTTAAAGTGTTCCGCATTGCAAAGGATTACATATTGTAGACACTAAGTCACCGAGCCACCTTCGTGCCATACCTTACCGAGCCAGTATGCGCCCGGAGTCTCTGCGAGTCGTTCAGGACCTGTGCCCCATTAAATGCGATTGGCCACTTGCTTTGGGCCACATTGAATGTAGCATGGATCCCTTTGGACCGCATTAAATGTGGCGTGCTTTCTTCTGGGCAGCATTAAATGCGGCGTTTCTTTCATCCTGGGCCGTACTTAGGTGGCCTACTTTCCCATCACTGTGGACCGTAGACGTCGCAAGTCCCTTCGCACAGTTTCCGAACGCTTCGTTTCTTCTTTCTCAAGTTTCATTCGTGAACAAAGTCCACTCAGGTTTCAACTCTTGGAGTCCTAATGTAAATGTTGTCTTGCTGGTCTAATCTTTTCAAGAGTAGTCAGGGCTCCGAGCCTCAATCAGGCCCATAATCTGCCTTGGGTTAGGCCCAATTTTCATATCGGTTTGACTTTGGGCTTTGTCCTTGGCTCCCCATCTTTGGGGCGTGGGGTTTTTCCCCCCACATCAACAACCCTCATTAGAATTTGTGGTCACACACCGTAATAGTGTAATAGACATTCTGCGTACACTTCGGCTGTTTGCATTGCTGATCATCAAAATGTCGGGACTTATGAAAAAACGCTACATCGACGGGATTTATCAAAACTTTTCATAATTTCATTTTCAAAATTTTTTAAATATAAAACACTTTTCAATTTCAAATTCTCGACTTTTTTTTATCTAATCTTTATAATTTTATCAAACTTTTAAACAAAACATAAAAAATAATACAATTTTTTAAACTTCAAAACAAAAATTATATTATAACAATATTTTAATTTTATAATATTTTTATGCAACTTTTTATCTTTCTTTTTCTCAAAACTTAATAAAAATCTGAACTCTAAATATTTCACTACTATTTACAGAATTTTCATCTCATTATCCAAACATGTACTCGAAGAGATTATGGTAAAAGAGGATAGAGTAGAAATAATTATGAAAGACAGCATAGTGATCTTCAATCAATAATTATTTATAATTGATTTCAACCGATTTCAACATGTACTCTTTCAATCCTGCTAGCTTCCATATATAATTTTTATTTTCCAACCTTCTCAGACTTGTCGCTAGCGCAAAATTTCACAGCACGTTAACCTTCCCTGCATTATGTTAAGATTTTTAGTTTCTTTGGTTTAGATTTTGTACAGATGTGTTGCTCCCATTAATGTGATCGAGCTTAAAACTGACACAGTTTTAATGTGATCGAGCTTAACCTTCAGGTGTTGGGCATTAAGCCTTTTTCTTTTAGAACATGCATACATCTTTTATATATTGTATCCCAATCTTTTTCATCAAGCACTTACAGTTACCAATGACTTTAATTTGTTCATTCATTAATTGGGACTATCTATTTTGAAGTATAACTTAAAATTTTAACTTACAGACACTAAGCCTTGCAAGGCTTGCATTTTATAAAACGGCTATAAATAATTAAATACTCCTATATATAAATTAGTATGATCAGAAGGCACGTACAGAAATTTAATGAGAACAACACTCATTGCATGCATGGATGTTTGCTTTGTAAGAGCAGTCTGAAGTTTATCTTAAAGGTCTCATTGATTTATGGCACTTCCTTGACATGTATTAAGCCTTTTGATTTCTATTTTGGGGAAATGATCAACTTCTTCTTCGTGTACCTACGGCGTGATAAAAAAAAAAAAAAAGAACAATCGAACTCTTTTAATAAAAACTACTAACTCTTTACGATGTGACATTTAAACTACTTTGAAGTTGTCATTTAACCTTTCAGGTGAGCAGGACATAAATGGCCATTTTTATGCTCATTAATTAAGATATATATGAGTTAAGTTAAAGAAAAACAGATGGATCGGAAAATGCTAAATTTTACTTAAAATTTTTTTATTAATTCCATGTCATCTTAACTCATCATTATCCCTTTTTTAAATCTCAATATAAAATATAATAAACAATTCAACTTTTTCAAATCCCAAAACAACTTTAATATTAAAAAATAATATTCTAACAATATTTTATCATCTTAACTCAACTCAACTCAACTCACTTCAACATCCAAACCCTCCCTAAATCTCAACACTACCTTTGGAAAAGAAAATAAATTTGGTGTCCACATGAAAAAATCTACTTTTAGCATTCATGACACAATATTCAGTCTCGGATTTCATCTTGTTTGCATTCATGAGTGATTTATGAATGTAGTTGATAATATTGTAAAGTGAGGTTTTTTTAAACTCTTTTCCAGCGTATATTGTAAGCTAGCTCATCCAAGACTAATTTAAACATATGGTCCCCTGCCAACTCATCCAAGACTAATTTAAATACATCACGTACTCGTTGATGAGTGAATGAAATCATCTAAAATTCCTTTCCTCCATTTCTTTTCTGATCTCTTGATCTCTCCCCAGCTCCAATATTTTAGACACTGGGTTTATCCTTTGCTCTCATCATCTTGATCGTGCGCTTTCCTGTTTCATTGATGATGTTTTATCTTATACTTTCTGCCTCTTCTTCTGGTGTGCAGCCCCTGTGCCATGATGATGAGAGATTTGCCTTGTTGCAATTCAAGGAAAGCTTCATTATCAATCAGTCCGCGTCCGGAGATCCCTCTAATTATCCGAAGGTTTCATCGTGGAAGCCTGATCAAATCAGTGATTGCTGCAAGTGGGACGGTGTAGAGTGCAATAAGGACACTGGTCATGTCATCGGCCTCGATCTCAGTAGCAGCTGTCTTAAAGGTTTTCTCAACTCCAATAGCAGCCTCTTCCACCTTGCTCACCTTGAGAGCCTAAATCTAGCCTACAATCACTTTAAGCGTTCTCCACTCCCAACTACTTTTAGGCAGCTTTCAAGGCTAACAAATCTCAACCTCTCAGCCTCTGTATTTTCTGGCCAAATCCCTTCAGAAATTTTAGAGCTCTCCAAGTTAGTTTTCCTGGATCTCTCAGATAATCCGTTGTTGAAGCTCCAAAAATCTGGCCTAAGAGTTATAGCTCAAAACTTCACAAACTTGGAAGTACTACATCTTGACGAGGTTGACATATCATCCAACGTACCCAATATCTTGGCAAACTTAACTTCTTTAACATCTCTATCTCTACGCGAGTGTGACCTGCATGGTGAGTTTCCCGTGGGAATTTTCCATCTACCTAATCTTCAGCTTCTTCGTATTGGGGCAAACGACTACCTCACGGGATATATCCCAGAACTTAACAGAACTAGCCCCCTTGTTACATTGAGACTTGGTAACACGAACTTCTATGGTGAGCTACCGGATTCGATTGGTCACCTCAAGTCCTTGGTTATGTTGACAGCATTTTTTTGCAATTTCTCAGGAGAAATACCATCTTCACTAGGTAACCTTACCAATCTAATTCATTTACAACTTCAATCAAATAGGTTGCATGGTTCAATTCCACAGTCAATATCAAGGCTTGTAAATCTTGAAGTTCTGTGTCTCCACTATAACTATTTGAGTGGCAGGGTGGAGTTTGAGTTGTTTCTGAGACTCAAATACCTCTCCGTTCTCGCGCTATCTTATAGTGACAATATTTCATTGCTTACAAAGCCTAGTACCAACTCAACTGTTCCAAAATTTAGACTTCTAGCTCTTTGTTATTGTGACTTGGGTGAGTTCCCAGAGTTTCTCAGGAGCCAAGATCGATTGGAGAGTTTGGAGCTTGGTGAAAACAAAATTCACGGCCAAGTTCCAAAATGGATGGGGAACGTAAGTATAGAAACTCTCTGGGCTTTAAATTTGGAACACAACTTTCTCACCGGTTTCGGCCAACTTCCGGCTAATCTTGAGTTTTTAAGTCTTGATTTTAACATGCTTCAAGGGTCACTGCCAATCCCACCACCTTCCATTGCTTCCTATAGGGTCTCAAACAACAGACTGACCGGAGAAATCCCTCATTTGATTTGCAATCTAAGTTTAATAACTGAGCTCGATTTGTCAAGCAACAACTTGGGTGGCATTCTTCCGCAATGTTTAGGCAACTTGAGTGATTCACTCACAATTGTGGATCTACACAACAATAGCTTTCATGGAACCATTCCTCAGACCTTCGGTGGGGGAAAACAATTGAGAATGATTGATTTTAGCCAAAATCAATTACAGGGACATCTACCGAGATCGTTGGCCAATTGTACCAAGCTCGAAGCTGTTAATCTTGGTAACAATCAGATCCATGATATTTTTCCTTCCTGGTTGGGCATTCTTCCAGAGTTGAGGATTCTCATTTTGAGATCTAATGAACTCTATGGTACAATAGGAAGTTCTGATAGCAATTTTCACTTCCCGAAATTGCACATCATTGACCTCTCAAATAATGATCTTACTGGCAAGTTGCCCTCTGAACACTTCCAAAATTGGAAAGCCATGCAAATTTTCGATGACGAGCAATTAAAGTACATGGAGGAACAAAAAATTGTACCGACGTCTGGAGTTTCTGATCGTGTTATAGATATCTACTCTTTCTCAATGACAATGATCAACAAAGGCACGGAGATGGTGTATGGAAAAGTCTCAAATTTGTTCATAGTTATCGATCTCTCGAGGAACAGATTTGAAGGAGAAATTCCAGAAGTGGTGGGGCGTCTAAAAGGACTTAATTTGCTCAACCTTTCCCACAACTTTCTCATAGGTCCTATTCCATTTACATTGGCAAACTTGACAGGGCTAGAATCATTGGATCTATCTCAAAACAAGCTGTCTGGTGTGATCCCTCCGCAATTAACAGAACTCACTTTCCTTTCACACTTTAATGTCTCCCATAATCACTTGACAGGACCTATACCACATGGGAAACAATTCGACATATTCAACAACAGTTCGTTTAGTGAGAACCCTGAATTATGCGGAAGCCCTTTGTCAAAGAAATGTGGGAATCCTAAAGACTTACTGCCTCCATCTTCAAGCCACAACTCAAACCACAAGTCAGAATTCTCATTTGAATTTGGTTGGAAAGTAGTCACGATGGGATATGGATGTGGATTCGTGTTTGGAGCTGTGTCTGGGCAAATTGTGATCACAAAGAAGTATGGTTGGTTTATGAAGACGTTTGCAATTGGGCAGCCACGAAGAAGGGAGAATTGGAGGGGCCGCAGATATTAAATCTAATCCTACATGCATGTTTCCATTATAAATAAATAATTACATGCACAATGTATGTAGTACGTACTATTATTGTGGCTTTACTTTTCTTTTTCAGTTTTTTTCCCTCTTTTAGATGCTATAGGAAAGGGCCATGGATAGGATGTTTTTACTGAAAAGAATCTGTTGTATTTCCGTTCTGGTGTATTTCCGTTCTGCTCTCAATAAAACAAGTCATGTTTATGGCAGTGAAAGCAGAGATGCCTGCTCTGGTGTATTTCCGTTCCAATTTATAGTAATCATTACACTTGAGTTCTGTATATGATGATTAGAGAGAGGTAATGTGCACGTACGTAGCACAATATACAAGGAGAGAATTTCAAACACATATACCTAAGATAAGATAAAGAGTAGTAGTCTGTTAATCTGGAGAATTGAACTTCATATTCATCTTCATCTTGAGCTACTACTACTATACTCTGCTGGTCCTTGTCTGAACCACCTCCTCCATTCACAGATATTTGGACTAGGACTCATATGCACTCATACCCCTACAACAAAAACACCTAAAAAAGCTATAGCAATAAGTTACGAAATTCATTAATGTTTCACAACACCTTTGTTACTTGATTCATTTAATTGGGGAAGAGAACCACTCCCTCAATTTTCTCTAAAATAAACAGAAGACTTGATAAATCGATAAAAAATAATAAATAATATCTACGTACTTATATTGAGGCTGCATATCTCTAACTTAGGCATCAGAGTACCCCAGGATATCTAGTACCGCTCTCTCATTTGTTGCAGGTTATCCGAGTGGTTGGTGGTGTGAAATACTTCCTTTACAGTTAGAATACTTATTTTTGGCCATGAATATAAGAAATATTTTTGAATTTTATATGGATTACAAAATACTCTAATTATATAATGTTTAGTACATTTTTTTTTCTTGTATGTGTTAATTCATTCGTGATTCAGAGTTTCTTGTATGTGTAATTCATTTATTTAGAGGTAAATGATGATTGGTCAAGACATTACGTGATTTATGCGACAATGGCCAATACTTTCAAGCCTTAAATCATACGGAGACGACTTGACTGAGAAAGTGAGATTTTTTTTACCTATTATTTTCATCCGAGCGGAGTGAGGCGTACGTCGAGAAAAAGATAGTTATACAAGCGAAGTGGGACAAGAACGACTTGACATGAAAAGTGAGATTTTTTTAACTGTTATTAGCATCTGAGCGAAGTGAGAGGAACAAAACAAGATAAGGATAACAGATTCTTGGAGATGTCGTGGTCCATTAATTTGTAAGCTTAGCGTAAGACCGACTTGACTTGAAACATAAGGTCCTGGTGAAAGATTTTCGATCTAGACCAGAAAAACTGATCGGATTGAACCGAAGCGAAAATTATGTTAATCGGTCTTAGCAGCATCCAATACAATTCCTCCACGTAAGCAAGCCCACACAAAAGCCATACAGAGTCAATACACTAATGTGCCTTCAAGGATCAGCAGGTAAATATTTTGTTTTATTTATTTTTATTTATTCCTTGAGAATTTGATTTCTTATAGGCAATAATACTAATGTGCAATTGGCAACAGATGCTTCTACATCAATATTATTTATTTATTTATTTATTCCTGATAAGTACTTATTTATTTTATAACTTGTATATATATGTGTGTTTTTTGTAGATCCTTGCATCCGAAGATATAGGGAGACAATTTCTGATCTATGGTGAGAGGTATGGCCTGAGTCATGATTATCCAGGAACTTGTAGACTACATTGTGTATGCATCACTCCACAATAAATTCTTCTTGTGTTTATGCCATGCACTGTATGTGGATATCCCTTCCATATGTTTGTTTTCCGCATGCATATTAGGTGTTTTCATTGTATTAATGTGAATATAGACAGAAAATGAGTTGAGTTGTGTGAACAAGTTTTACATTGGTTTTACCATGAAATGAAAAAGAAAATCAGAAATTGTTCTGCCAGGAGTTCATGACACAGATTTTTGGATTATATATTTATTATCTTCTCTTTCTGAACTTTTAAATGATAAATTGACACTTCTCATGTATCAATGCTGTGCAGCATTAGAGAAGTAGAGGAAGAAACTTTTCTTTTCATTTCTTTTTTTTAATGAGGTTTTTTTCCTCTTTTCAAGCCATCAACATATAGTAAGTGTTGGAATGTGAGATTCATCACCATAAACTTTTTCAGCTTTCATACCTACACCTTGTAAGCTTCAAACCGATGGTTTAAGGCCTTCTCTCTTAAACAAATCCTCTTTCTTTCTTCTTAAGTAAGTGTAGAGTGACTATTATATGATAAATCTTTAGTTATAGCTGCAGATTTAAGAGCTTTTAACATTAGAAGCAAGTGAAAACAGAGGGAATCAATGCTTGCTGCAGTAAGCATTTTATACCTTTCAGATCTACTTTTTAAACTTCAGCCTCGCTAATTTCCTTTAGTTTTCATCATCACCACTTTATTTGTTAGCCATGATAGAACAAGAGACATTAGAAGCTTATAGTTTCACCAAATGGTAGTGGGAAAAATCAAAGGAAAACAGAAAACTCAGCTGCGTACTTGTCACATGCATACCTTTCATTTCAGCTTGATCTTCTATGATCTTTACTTATCCTCTATTCTAGTCACTTGTCACTTGTAGAAGTATGATTTAGGCCACCATGAGAAGTGGAATAAGTCACCATTTCGACCTCTAGTAGAAATAAGGCAGCAACATCATGGACTATAGCAGCAGAAAATCTTGTTGCAGTAGCAAGAAAAATATTCAACCCGATAGCTTCAACCTTCCTTCCTCTCAACTCTCATCACCTTAGTCACTTATTTACCTTGTTCGAGACCACCTCAAAAAGTATCTCAGCCAGTACAGCAGAAATTAGGTGCCTCAAACAGCAACCATTAAACTAGATTTCATGTAGGACATGAAATCTATTAATGACAGCTTCCTCCAAAATGACTAAACTTCTCTAAAGTATGCACCAGTATGCAGTCCTTGTCTCTTCCCTAGACCAAAGGGAAAAAGGGGAAAAAAAAGGTTATAACTCGCTGTGGTATAGCTTCAAATTTAACTAAGAGTAAATAGAAAATCAAATTCCAAAACCAAAAAGAGGTTAAGTGATCCTCTTCACCCAAAACATTGGCTATTATTAGTTTAAGCCATGTATCACAATCCACTCGGACAAAATCAAGCAAAGGACCCTAAAATCTGTTACATCTTTGTTCATGGAAGCCATGACATCTTGATGATCCTGGAAGAGCTGATTGGGAAGGATTTCCATCGGGGACTAAAGCAGCCGCTGCAGGTATGGCAATCTCCCTCATTTGTACTTGTGTTCCAAAGGTCCTTCTGTTGGTTATGAACGTCCTCCTGTTGGTCTAAAGCAGCCGTGCAAGCTTAATTATAGTTATAAGCAAGCTTTTGTGTTAAGAATTGTTTTTTTTTTTTTTTTTGTTTCTAGGCAAGTTGATAATGGATTTAATATTTAGAAGACATTATTTTTAATCAGTTTTACAACATAATCATATTAAAGTCAACACTTACGATGATCTCTTTGATCAGATCCATTGTTTGTATACCATATTCAAAACAGTCTTTAATTTGGGTATTCTCCAACCAATGAGATAACCTGAAAACATCAAACACCGACTTCTCATATTGTTCAATACTTGCAATATTCCATATTTTTCAAACATAAATAAAGTTGGTACCAAGCTAACACTAGAATGTGTTCAGTGTTTAGGGTGTACAACAATTGGTCAAATTAGCCTATTAATACGTACAAGCCAAACCAATAAGAAAGAAACTGCATAAATACATTTTGAATAATTGGTATGGTTGATCTTACATTTTAGGACCACCCCAACCACCAAGTAGATTATTTGTATAATCTTTTTTTTTTCTTTTTTTATAGTGTCATCACTTAGATGAATACATGTTGGTTAAAGATGCTACGCACAAAATTACATTTTAATACAAATCCAAGGCCTGAATGAAGTCAGTTGGATTAATATTACGGTGAGGAAATATCTTTTTAGATCAGTTTTGGTTGATTAGTTGCAGTGTACATCTAATAAAGGATTGTACAAAAGGTTTATCCATTCTTGTGCGCAACTATGGAGATAGTAGTTGTGGATCTCTATTCTATTGGTTCCCTCTATCATGAATATGAGAGAGAGAGAGATTTCTAATTTGGATGTGTATGATATTTTTGTATACATTCTGTTTTTGTTTATTTTCTTTTATTTTGTCAAAAACATTTTCCAGCGACTAAAATTTTTTTTGTCAATTAAACTTATTTGTGGCGATAACTTATCACCACAAAAGCTCTATTTCGGTGATAATTACCCGTTGGGAATACATAATTGCGACGATAATACATAACCGCTGGAAAAAAAAAATCAAGGCAATTTAGGCGATTTAGTAACCTTTTGCGATGATATATATTGCTGCAATTGACTTTTCTCAACGATTTAATGGTAAACAAAAACGTCATTTTCGTCATTTTTGGGACATATGTGGCGGACTAAAATCGTCAGGAATAGTAGCTTTTTGTGATGATTTTTTCCTATCGCTGAAATTGATTAGAAGTGGAACCTTTATTTCGTAAAAAATGCAGCAATTTAAAAATCGCCGAAAATAATCATATGCAGCAATTATTAGGGGTATTTGTGATGATTTTGAGTGCTGGAAAAAGCCTAATTTCTTGTAGTGTCTGGTAGATAATCACATTTGAGTAATTAATATTAGTGTGGTATGTAGCATTAGTTATCTTAAAATGTGACTCGGACGCAGCAGTACTACGAGTCGATTCTCTATTAAACACACTCATAATTTGTTATGGAATCAAAGTGATTATAATAACATTTAAAATATAACTTTTTTATACTAGTTAACGTGACAGGCTTCTATATTGATAATGGATTGAATATGTCAATAAAAATAAAAATAAAAACTTGCTATTAAAATTTTCCTTTCAGAGAGTAAATGAACTGAGGCTGAACTACATGGTTACTTGGGGGGTACTTTAGCCCCAAAATTTTGGGAAAGTGCAAAAAAATATTTTTTTGAGGAATTTTTATAAAAGAAATATTATATAATATTAATTTTTATAAAGGAATTTTTTAGGAAATGAGTAATCAGTATTGTTAAAAAAAAGTAGTGTAAACACAACAAGAAAAACGAGCATTTGTCATAGATTATTTACGATGAGAATGACTATTTGCGACGAAAACAGACTTATTTTAGTAGGAAATAATCATTTTCACAGAAAATAGCTAACAACAAATAAGCAATTTTCTTGTAGTGAAACTTAGGGGTGGAAAATCTTATTTTTGGATCGTGTCAAGTTATGAATATATGAATATCTAGGTAACTCAACCCGACCCGTTAAGGTAAATGTGCCAAACTTTTAAACCCTAATACAACCTATTAGATAACAGGTTGTGTCATGTCATTCATTTTAACTTGTCTAATAATTAATTAGAAATAGGTCAATACAACAACAACTCATTTAAACCCATTTTATATAAATGAGTTAATCTAATACGAATAACTCATTTGACCTGATTAACATAATTTCACATGAAAGTTAAAATCTATATATATTAGTAAGAGAAAGTCAGTTTGCAACCGGCTAGGGAAATTGCGGAGCAACTGCATCCCATTTGGCAAATTAGAAAC
Source organism: Cyclocarya paliurus (assembly GCA_029856935.1). Classification (NCBI taxonomy): domain Eukaryota; kingdom Viridiplantae; phylum Streptophyta; class Magnoliopsida; order Fagales; family Juglandaceae; genus Cyclocarya; species Cyclocarya paliurus. The sequence continues at coordinate 10,018,280 of CM056954.1, read as the reverse complement.
GACGAGGTTTCTATCTCCATCGGTCTTCGCCTAGTAGCCCTCTTGGCAAATTAAACTCTTGAGTTGCGATTCATTTCCAATGTCAAATGCTGCGAGGATGTCGGAGTTGTAGCAGCCCGAGTTCTAGCTGACCTTGTAGGTGGCCAGGCGAGCTTTGAGAGCCATGTCGGCGGCAACTCCTCGTGTGTAACCAAGGGTAGAGGCCAGGAAAACGTTGGTTCATTTTACTTTTGCTGGACTCGTAGCCAAAGCAGAAGTATTTTAGAGCTGATGAGCTTGCAGTTGCAGGAGGAGGAAGAGAAGTCCTTGGTAGCGACGCATCGGCCTTTCCACAACTGTGCCACGTTATTAAATGAAAAACATGAACAAAAGTTCAATACTAACCAAAATTATAAATTAGAGAAATGGCATTGTTCTAATACTATCTGCCCTGTCAAAGGAAAAAAAATACCATCTCCTAAACTCATCTAGGATGGTGAAGATTCAAAATGTGAACCCAGATAGCAGACTCAGACAAGAATATAGGGTGCATAGAATTTACAACTAAAATCAACAAAACAGTTAAATATTTAACTTTAAAAAATTGACTAATCAGGCATCATCAGCATTGCTTCCACCAACTTGAGCTTCCTGACTTGCCATGTAGTTGCTTCCATTAGGACCCAACACCTTAAACCTGCTCAACATTAGAAATAATGTGAGGGAGGGACTCAAGAGTTTTGGCTTTGGAGGGGGAAAACTTGGCAGAGAAGCCATGGAATATGTTGGAGTATGTGTGGATGAGACGGCTGGTGGTTTGTGCTGGTGGTTCCATGCTCGTTTTCCTTAATGCAGAGAGTGAAGACTTGTACCAGAGCTCATGGGTAAGCAAAATGGAAGGCTTGTAAATTAGTGCATACTCAAAATCAGAGTTTTCCCTCCTTATCGTTTACCTCTGTTTGTTTGTTTTTTTTTTTTTAATATTGGCTGATGTGGCTTTATATATATATATATATAAAGCCCCACGGTTTTGCAAGTCGGTTGCCCCTAGTAGAATTGTATTAGTAACCACAATATCTTAAAAACATAAGACTAGCTACCTAGTAACAAAAAAATCAATATTTTAACATATAATAAAACTAATATTACAAATCCTAGAATAATGTACAAATATGAGCAAAGGTCCAAAATTATAATCTCAACCATAAAGGTATAAGCATACTGAGAAATACCAATATTAGAACTCAATAATAATAAAATTTTAATATTGAAATAATATATAAACGAATCAAAATAGGTTTATTTGGGTTAAGCAGATTGACCTATTATTGATCCATTTATAACTCGTGTTTTAATGGATCAACTCTTTTTGATCCGAACCATTTAACATCAAACTCAAACTCGTTAATTTCGTATTTATTCGATTATATTGAATTCACAAGTCGTGCCATATATTCCCAACCTATATAAACTAGACTTAGAAATCGTGAAGAGTAATCTTCAGACTGTCCGTAGAAGAACTGTTCCTTTTGTAATCTTTAGATATGTTCATCCGGCTGCTGCTTTCACGTACCCTTTCACATTGTTTATCGAAATTTTCCAGTTGTTGCTACTAATTGCCCGTGTGCTTCTTCCTAGTTCTTTCCCAGTTCTTCTACGGACAGTCGAGGGATGCAAGAGGGAGGGAGTCACCGCCACGTAAGCTTGCCACATAAAAAAAGAAAAAAAATAGGACACAGACGAAAATCAAAAAATCTATTTGCAACCGGGTCTAGGGGAACCAGTGCAACCGTGTCCTACATGGATTGCAAAACGGCGTCATTCTCATTATGAAATCAAATTTCTTAGACGTGCGTCATTTCACTTGCACATTTGCCATTTCACCAACAAATATCCCGCTTGATTCAGACCCCCCATTCTCCCCATTCCCATCGTCCTCCCTTTCGTGGCTCTGGGTAAGCGGCGGCAAACTCATCTTCTCCTTCGTTGATCTGGGTAAGCGTCGAACTCGTAGTGGAAGAACGATGCACGTCTATGTGTCGAACTCGTCTTTAGGTAAGAGTCGAACTCATCTTCCCCTTCGAACTCTGCCCTCCTCTTAGTTACCCATTCCTATCGTCTCCACCAGAGCCACGAAGCCCGGTTCGCCTTCTCCGATTTGTACCCACCAACCCTAAACCGAACCCACGAAGCCCCTGTCGTGATCAAAATCCAGATCTGAAATGTGAAGCCCTAACCCTAACCCTAACCCTAACCCTAACCCTAACCCTACCTCAAAAAATTTGGCATAATCATCAATCGGGCTGATTGTCAAAGCATGCCCTTGCAAAATCAGGTTAGTTCTCTGATTGTTATATTTTCTTTTCTATTTTTGAGCTCCGATTAAGAACTTCACTTTGAATCACTGTGAAGAATCATAAGAAAAATTAGAAGTAGTGGTCTAAATTTCTATTTGATGAGCAATGGATTGTGAGGGATTTGTATTGGAATTGTAGAGTTCACCGATAAAAGAAAAATCAATTTATGAGATCATGGATCTTTAATTTAATTATTTAGAAAATTTTAAATAGGCAGATATATTATTGTAAAGGATATGAATCGGTTTCATCACTTCCAGGATGGAATTTGATCTTGTGGTGATTATGCTCTTGTTATTGCAGGTTTAATTGGATTTCTTGTGAGAATTTTAGCAAGTTGACTACTAGTCCAGATCGAAGGCTTTGTTGGAGAATTTTAGGAAAGTTGGTCAGTGCACTGAAATCTTCCACTATATTTCTCAACATTTGTTAATTTAAAACCTACATTTGCTAAAACAAGTTGACCTAGTTGATTGCCTCAATTAAATTCTATCAATTTTTGCCAACCTTAAATCTTCACGTAGTGCTTGAGACTTCCATCAACATTTTATTTCTATAATTTATTCTCTTTGTTGTAAGTATTAATCTCAGTGCGCTCAAGAGGCAAGTAATCTTAGGAAGATGATAGAAAATAGAATCATATGATGTTTTCTAATTTAACATCATATACTGTAACCTGAGTCCTAAGCTAAGCAATTATGAGTTAAATGGTATGACTTGCAGTATTCTTTTTCATTTTCTTAATTAGATATCATTGTATGCACCATTGAAATTCTTTGAATGCTCACGCTCAGTTTGTTGTACATGCTTCTCCATGCTCGTTGAAATGCATATGTGAATACATGCATTCATACATAGATGTGTGTGCGTGTGGGGGGGATTGGTGTAAGCTTCCCATCGTCTAATTCATTCACTTATGATAGAGATACAGAAGCTGGGAGGTACAATTTCTGTATTAACATCTAATTTTTTTTATGATGCTTTTTTTTGTCAGTTAAGACTTGCTTAAATTTTCTTCCGATTCACCCTTTCTTTGGCTGACAGTGTACAGGTTTAAGAAAATACATTTGTTTTACAATCCTTTTGGTTATCTTATCAAGTTTATCAGTGTTGGCCAGTCAATCTGTACAGCTGCTGTCATTATAAATTGGTGCAAGTAACCCAGGTACTTTATTTCATTTTTTTTTTTGGGTTGATGAGGGATTTTTTGCTTTTTCTATGACATAGTTTGAAAATTTGTACCATTATATCCTGACACTTTCATGTAAGACTTGCATATGCATGGTTGTTGAATAATTTCAACATTTACTTTCATATAGCTTTTGTTTCTTTCAATTTTGTAAGCCATCTCTATGAGACATCTACTTACACCACTCCCGCTTGGTTTGAGGTTTTACACCTATTTCTCTTTGAAAATCCATTTTACTCATTTTGTATTCTGCCTTCTATTTTCTATACATTTGTTTATGTTCTTAATCATAAAAAGGGCTATGATAAAATAAGCATTCAATAATAACAAATTAAGATTTGTTTTATTTTGCTTCTAAACAGAACACAAGAAATTAACTTCTCATTAAAGTTATTTGGGAGTTTGTTGAATGTAATACCACTTTACTTAGAGTGTTTCAACTTACTCTTCGATTACAGAGAAGGAAATAGGAATAATTTTTTTGTTTCTTATAAGTTGACTATTTTTTTTTTTGGCATTTTTCTATCCAATTTTAAGGACTGGTGAGTATGCAATATCATGAGGTTCGTCCCTTTATCTCAATCTCCCTACTTTTCAATTGTCTTCACCTTCTTTATTTTTCAAAGTAGAATTCAATCTATGTAATAGATTTTTACATACATTGTCATTGAAATATTAGATAAGAAAAGCTCTCTGTTTTCAATGAAATATTAATATTTAGATTTGGTACCTTTCATGGTTATGATTAATAAATAGATTTTTTACCCTTCATAGTTAATGTCCCTTTACTAATACATTGTTTCATTTTTCAAAATCTGTTATGGCATCATCCCAATCGTCATCTGTAGTTAATGATGATGCCATGGATTCACCAGTTTGTTGGTGTGAGTTGAAAACACCACTAAAGACGTCCTACACTAAGAAAAATCCGGGTCATTGATTCTTTGCTTGCCCAAATTATTTTACGGTAAAAAAACTTTAATAGAATGAGTAATACTTGCATATTCCTTTTCTAGTTTTTATGTATTTAAGCATTGTTAATGGGGAGTTTGTAGTATGTGTAGGGAGATGCGAAGTGTGAATTTTTTGTATGGGCGGATATAGTTGAGTTGTTAGAGGAGAACTGGAAATTAAGAGAGACAAAAGCGCAGAGGACTCCCCATGATGTATTACATCGCAAGTATGCCGTTCAGAAAAAAGAAGCTAAAGTGAGGGAGATAGCGAAGAAGCTAAAAAAGGAGAAACAAAAATTGTTGTTTTTGTATTGGGTTGTGGCCTTTGTTATTTTGTTTGCTTGGTTTGTATAAATTCCATGTGTAAGGTCAATAGGTTCATTTTGAACTGGTTGTAGATAAATCTACCTTATAAGTTGTGTACATCGGGCATGTGACCTGAGCATGTGAATATTTTGGGCATAACTACAAATGGCCAGATTGTAGTTCTATTTTGGCCTCTGTAATTCCAGATTGTAAGGTCTACATTTGATTTAAATGAAACTACATTCCAGATTGTTAACTTATAAGAATGAATCTCCATTTGATGAATGTTGGATTATTGAGATGTGTTGTGGATACAAATTTAAATGAATAATTCTTGCCCAGAATTGGGTTCATGAAGTTATAATTTTGTCTCAATATTCACTGAAATGGCAGGTTGCTTTGTGAATGCCAACATCTAGTGAAGTTGTTTAGTGAAGTGAATGCCCAGAATTCGGTTACACCTGGCACAATACCAATTACAACAGAATAACCACATATAGAAAGCCATAATGTTCTTTGCCATCAACAATATTAGTCATACAGTTACACTTGGCACCGACTACCAATATGGCAGAATTTCGGTTACAATTGGCACAATACCAATTACAACAGAATGCAAAATAATGTCTGCCATAATGTTCTTTTCCATCAATGACCTAGGTCATATACATATACACCAATACAATACCACTAAGCTAAGCAATTTCGGGTTCTGCCATAATAAAAACCAATACCAATATAGGTCAAATACATATACATATACATGGACAGGCCACAATGCCCAAAATTTAAACAAAAAATCAGCAGCTCCCCAAAAGTAACTAACCCTAAATAAAATTATTCCCCACAAGATCTTCACTTTCAGCTCAGCAAATGGAAAGAAAAGGGAAGAGGGTCCTGGCTCGAACTTGTCTTCCTCTCAGTAGCCTGCAGCAGCAATGCGTACAAATTCCAAGTATATATATTGATTAATTGTCACTAACTCTGAAAAACAAGTGAATAAGAAAAGTTATTTCTAAGGTTTACTATATTTGTAAATGCTAAGGTTTATATTAAATAGTCAATTTCTAATTCTAAAAAAGCTTGTAATTTAAAAATCCCAGCAATGACCAACTCACCTCTAAAATAGTTAAAAAATTCAAGTTCCTCATCTACTTCGAAGTTTCAAATGCATAGACAATTGATATTGAGTACCCCCATACAACTTGCGTATTCATGCATCAAGAGGAATCAAAAGAGCAAAAGAACAAAGAAAAAGTAGATCTGAACTCATACTCCTAAAAAAAAGGCACTATAACATTCATGCTCTTATACAAGCATGTATTGAAGAGATGTTGACAAGGCACATAAATCCAAACAGGTGTTATAAAATGTGAAGAAGTGTCTAAGATGCCAATTTATTAGGCAGAACCATTTCAAAAATCTGAGCACATCATTATTAGTGCTCCATCTAAGGAGAAAATCTGAGCACATTAACTTCATACATCAAATTCTGCACCCCTCCCCCCCAGAAAAACCTCTTTTAGAATAATTATTCCCATGAAACATGGAAATAGAACATCAAAACAATATACACCAACACAATTTATTTAATATCTAAGATCTTTTACCTTTCCTTATTCATGCAAACAACAAGTACTGAAATTAAAAATTCAATTCTCGGAGAGCACTGTGAATGGAAAATGGGGTATACCTCAATCAACCCATTTATAAATTCCTTTACAAAAATTAAAGAAATGGCAGAAAACTTTTGACACAAGGCAATATTACAAAATCATACCCATAGTAATGATTATCATTGTTGTGGTTGTGATCCATCCAAGCCAAGTTGCATCTGTAAAAAATAATCAACTGTGTCTATTAATGTGATGTCGACTAAAATAGTTAAAAACCCATTTCAAAGTGAAGTTTCCACATATACTTTCTTGACTTTGAATTACTGTTTCTCGGAGATGTGTTCTACCAATTTCAGCAGCTGGTATGTTCTCTGGAATAGCCTGCATTGTGGATATTTGTAAAAAACACAGCAATTTCATAATACATTGTTGAGAATATACTTATTATATTACCTGCATGTATCGAACATTGGAGACGTCCAAATCAGAAGGGTCAAATAGTCCCCTGCAAGTGTCCACGACAGGTGTATCTTCTACATCTCGCTGATAAAATAATAACCAATTTGTCAGATAGCATATAGTAACCAAATTTAAATAAAGAAGGTAGGATTACAAAATTTTAACCTGTTTACGTTTTCCCTTTTCTTGCGCTTTCTTCATCTTCTCCCTAACTTTGCGCAAGTCTCTCTCCATCCTGGATGCTCTCCTCAAGGATGGGGGTCTGCCTTTCCCTCGCACAACACGTGGACTGGGGATTTGCGTTGAACTGCCAATTGTAATTGTGTCATTCATCGTGCCATCAACATTTAGAGACTGCTGACAAATCAATGGGGGTTCTTGGTTCCCAAAATATAGCTCAATCATTGCATGCAACTTAGTAGTTGCATCCTCAGTTTGGTTTTTTGAACCCGCAGCGCATGTAATCATTTTATAACAAATATTCAACAGACTTGAATATCTGTTAGCATCTTCCCGCTGATCCCCTACGTCATAGCTGCTATGGATTAATGTGTATCTTCTTCTGATATCTTTCCTCTATCGACCCAAAATGTACCTATTTGGCATTGTCTTAATCCCGTTACACTTGAACACAACGAAGATGTGCTGGCACATTATCCCCCTCATTTCAAATAACCCACAAGAACACTTGGAGACTGCATCTTCCTCTCTAAAATCTACTGAATGTGTAACTTGTTTAGTAAAATATTCGACACGGACTTCATCCTCTACCAAATAGGTCTTTAGTGTACCATCCCTCTTATGTAAAACTGGGTCCAAGTCAATAATGCCGATAAGTTGGTACTGAACTTTCCTGAATTTTGCATTTGTGTACAAATCTTGATATCTCTTTTCAATTGGAGACCTCGAGATGCAGGGAATTGTGGCATTAAATGAGTGGAAGTCAGCTGCATTTTCGTTCTCTATCTTTTTTTTTCAAGGCATTATCATACTGATCGACAAACTCTTTCAAGTTTGTCTTAGCATGAACATAACTATCGAAAAATGCATCCATGCTCTCGCTATGCTGTGTTGTACTCATTCCAGCCCAAAAAACCTCTTTCAAGTAGGCCGGTACCCAATGGTCACGCTCAGTGTACAAACTCTGCAACCAGACATTATCATGCAAGTTGTACGTGTTAATCAACTCATCCCAGCACTTTTCAAACTCTACTGGCGTTTGGGTGTCATACACACAATTCATCAGTGTAGTTTTCAATCCACTTTTGTAGGAAGCATAACAGCTAAGCTTTTCAGGCACTTTCTTCAGGATATGCCATAGACAAAATCTATGTCGGCTTTTTGGGAAAACCCTTGCAATCGCATTTTTCATGGCTATGTCTTGGTCAATGATAATAGCCTTCGGCGCTATACCATCCATACATTGCAACCAGGTTTGGAATAACCACATAAAGGTCTCAATGCCCTCAGAGGAAATCAAGCCAGCTCCCAACAAAATTGATTGCCCATGATGGTTTACACCAATAAATGGTACAAATGGCATCCCATATCGGTTCATCAAGTATGTGGTGTCGAAAGTTACCACATCACCGAAGTACTGGTAGGCTGCTCTACTACGAGGGTTTGTCCAAAATACATTTCTTAACCTCCCGTCATCATCAAAGTCCATTAGTGCAAAGAATCCAGGATTTTTGTATTGCATTCGTAAAAAATAGTCCCGGAGCGCTCCAGCACCACATGCACCCAATCATAAATGTCTGGCCTTGTCGATGTAGTTACAACAATCCTTTTCAAAAAATAGGAGGTTCTCAAAACCTCTTGCGCTAACAACAAGAGATCCGAAACTCTTATTCATTCGGATCCCAGCCAGATCATTTGTATCTAGGACTCTTTTAATGGATTTACTCACTTCTTGGTTATATCGAAAGAACCAAGATTTCTTTGGACTGAGGTCGTGGTTGTGGTCATTGTGAATTGTAGTCAGCCGAAACTTTCCATCAGCAGCTTTTAAGGCATTAATTTTTGCCTTGCATTCCATTTTCCCTGTCAGACGTGAGTTAGCGACATTCAAAATTTTATTCCGGGCCTTCCCACCACGAGCACAGGCAAGGGTGATGTATCTAATAGTCTCATCCTCTCCCTTCTCACTCCTTTTTGTCATCAACCTAAACCCACATTTCTTTCCATATCCCTTATAATAAGTCATTAAATCTTCTACAGAATTAAACTCCATCCCTTTCTTTGGCTTATCATTAACATCCATTTGCGCTTTATCAAATGATCCACCATTGCCATACTCGGTTTCTTGTGCATCTGGTTTATCAGGAACAATTTCTTCAACTCTAGCAGATGTACCTAGCGATTCAGTTTCCCCAACATCGAGTCTATTATCCTCCGTACCGACTACCAGTCTGCTTGTAATGGAGTTTGTATTGCTGAGAGACAATTGGCTTTCCATGCCATGTTGAATTGGGTAACTAGCATTCTGGCAAAAAGAATAACCACATAAAAACTGCAATTAAACTCTTGAAGATACCAGCTTACTAAAATTCAACGAAAAGTAGTCTCTCACCACATGTAGGTTGCTTGGATATTGGTTGGCAGCGGGATATGATAGAAAAGCCGGTGACCACGCAGGCATTGGTCCATAGTAACCGTGCATTGGGATGTTTGGAGAAGTTGATGGTATGTCCTAAAATGTTATTGAAAAAATTAGTTGATGTACTTTGAAAATAAATAACAAGGCAATATTGAATCTAATGTTATTGATATATTAAATAAAATACATTACCGCGGATGGAAGATTTGAGCTAGATGGTCTTGAAGTAGATAGATGTTCTTTTCCTTTTTCCATGCTGAGAGGGAGAGAAATGAAGCTTGTCAATAGCAATATTGTATAATTTCCCACAATAAAATTATGTAACACCAAAATATAACAATTTTGGACCACAATAACCCAAAACAAAATATAAATAGATACTAAATCAAACACATGTGATACAAAAACATAGAATTAGATAGCATTCTTTCCTTTTCCACCTATTTCTCTTTCATTTCCAATAAAGGATATAAAGCCAAATGGCCTGTCTCATTAAAAGTAGCGAGTCTTTTTAGCTCCTCCAAATTTAGTATATAGATAATAATGGAACTAGCTAGGTTTCTAATTAATCATTAGATACTCCTCCTTTACCCTTTTTAAGGATCAATTATTGATAGCACATGAGGATGTTCGATCTAAAAATAAATTAATAGGACTTAGATAGAGATAGTTCAACTTTTGTGAAAACTACATCAAAAGCTTCCATCGAGCTAAGCAATAATGTAGAGACAACCTCACTTGTGCTTGTAATATTAGTTATATTATGGGTCAACAAACAAATTTAGAAATAGAATTCATCTTAAAGAAAAAGACAAAAATGATGGCTTTCCAGATTGATTTTATAGGATGGCACTTATGCATATATACATATGAAATCATAAGAGTCATAAGGTGAAATGTATATGCAATAATCAGTCTGTGTCACGGGTTTAATTGCTGGGATATTATCTTTCTCATTAGGAAAGTTGTTGTTTTTACCATGCCTCGTAATGATGGTGTTCAATAAATTTCCTAAGGTTGTGATCATGCAAAGAAAGACACCAATATATCTATTTAACTTTATAATTATTTGTACATTGCCGTAGAAATCCCATGGACTCTTTATTCTCCCAGGTCCAGATCATCATACGGCCCCTCATGATATATGTGTTCTGTTTACATTTGATCACTTCCATTCGACAATGGCAGATCATGCATACAACATGAAAAAGTACATTGGATCAAAAGATCATTAAAGACAGGAAGCACCGACATACATATATATATATATAATAACAAAGAAAAAAGGAGAACTAAGCTCCCACATCAAAGCATGCAATTAAGAAGAAATCAAATGCAACACCATCTTCCGGCAGTACTACTCTTGGAATTTATAATACGCTTAGGAAAAGAAAACAAGCTGGGAGAGTTGTACGTAGGACAAACGTGCTTTCCTATCGCTTGAAATGTTTAACTGGTTAGGTTAGGCCCCTCCAGTCGTTGCTAGCTAGCTTCTGGTTTTTAACTAGTTAGGCCCCTCCATTATACTGAAATATTAACATTTTTTTCATTTTGCTGCAGTTTGTATTTCTTACAACTACACTTCACAATCATACAAAACAATAAGCAAATAAAACCAAACCAAATCCTTACAAGCAGAAAATGGCCCCAAACCAAATCCTTACAAGCAAAATAATGGCCCCAAACCAAATCCAGGGGAGACCAACTTTTATACGAGTCCTCTCAATAAACAAAAAAAGGATTTACTTTTATTTACTTTCAATAAACAAAGAAAGTGAAGAACCATTCATGTGCAAACCAAGTTTTACTTTTTATAAGCAAAAGCATGTTAGCAAACCAAAAGTGCAACAACCGAAATAGTATTTTACTTGTGAGGAGAAACTCAAACAACAGAGCCGGTACATGAATCCAAAAGGAACATACTCACCAGTAAAAGACATACCTCAAAATGTGTGAAGAACAAGTAAAAATCAAATCTAAAAGTAGAGAAAGAACTACTCAACTGTGAAATGGAAGAAGCAGATCTGGAATGGAAATCAATGAAGTAGACCCACTTCGACGTCGGCTCAGATCTGGATTGTGTGCGAACAGCAACCGTAACAACCGGCTCTTCATTCCTCGACGGCGACCACAGATGGAATCGTTCCGATGATGGTTTCTGGGTTCAGCTCGAGCAAGGCTTTGGGTTTCTTTTTGTTTTGGTTTCACTTTCTCGTTTCCCTCCATTCTATTATGTTTCATGCGCTTTCATTTTTTTTTTTGTTAATATAATAAAATAAGCTGACATGGCACTGCCGGTTGTATGTAGTAGTATTGGACGAAAATATATGCCGCAACGGGAAATAGAAATGCAAAACAGAGATGAAAATATACGCCGCTTGCATCCCGCGTTTGCATACAGTGTTTTTGTATATATATTGTAAATTCACGGAAGAAATACAATGTGAAAAACAAAGAATGAATTCGCTACAGCTTCTCCTAGGTATTGTGTCAAGTAGTTGATATACATTCTGGAAATTTATTTCATTAATGAGGTGTATACAAGATAGTACTTCGTCCCCTTTGGGGATTATAGAGGGATCTCTTGTCAGTTCTGGCACATCGAAAGAACCACTCCTCAAGCATGCAATTTATACATCTTCTTTATTATCACCTCTAGATTGTTTTTACCTTTCGTTTACTTATATATTTGTCGGAGATTTTACAAAAGAACCTAGACATGTGAAATAAGTCAGCCAGTAAAAAAGATACATGTTTGAAAAGTTTATAGCTCTCCTTAATTCGATCTAATTAAAGCATGTACGATGATGACCATCAAGATGTATGTTAACAACTCCAAGAAGAGGAACCTTAGCCGTAAATCATGAATTCTGGAGTGTAAACAAACAATAATTAGCATCTAATTGCTGATTCTAGAGCGTCAACGAGAAAGGTACGATATTGGTTCACCCCCTCTTAGTTCTACTTGCATCCAAAGTCATATCCAAATGAGAAACAGAGGGGAGAGAGAGAGAGAGAGAGAACCTTCAGATGGGTCGGTAGTAGCATTCTGAGCGCTTGAAATCTGAAACGAGAAGAAGAAGAATAAGGAGCAGCAGAGGCAGAGAACGAGATATGGAGTGGGTGCTGAATATTGATTCATTCTCAAAGTCATCTTCATCCCCCCGTACGTGTGAAAGTGTCTTGGAGTTCATGAATGCTCTATATATATATATATGCATAAAGGGCCCGAGGTAAGCGAAATAATTCATGTTTAATCTCTTCCTATTTTTTCTTCTTTCACTTTCCTTGCCTCTATAAAGTACCTCAGCCCAGTCCTCTCCACAGTCACCTTTTGCTGCATGCAAATCTACTCTCTACCCCAAACTCTGTCGTTTCATCCTTTCCACCGTCCGTTCCACGCCGTCCAACGCTTACGGCGATGGCAAGTTTTCCGTGAAGTAATGTCTGAAGCAAGCACGTAAAATGTCAGACCAGATCGGCCACGACCTCACCCACAAAGAGCGACGCTCGTCGATGAGCCACGCTGAGACTGGAGCACTCGAGGATTGCCAGCAGCTCTCCCAACTCAACATGGAGTACCTGGAGTCCATCTCTGTCGAGCTCAAGTCAGCCGAGTCGATGAACGAAGAGCTAGTGGACAGAGTGCAGACACTGCTGAGTGCAATAGTGATGAACCAACAGACATGCTATGAAGGGCTCAAGGATTCCGAGAGCAGCATTGTGGGAGCATTACCAGAACTGCTGAAGAATGTGACTCGGCGTCGTTTACGGGGAAAGAGAAACACATAAGACCAAAAACCCTGTCGAAATTGGAGAAAAGGAGGGAAATGTGCAAACTTGATAACATGTAATAAACGGCGTCATTTCCTTTTTCCACGTTAGCGGCGTTTTCATCCCGCATTTGCATCCAGCATTTTTGAAAAAGGAAAATGCTATTTTCTTATCTTTCTAACCATTTTTCCATCTTGGCGGACAACGAGTATTTTTGGTTTGTGCTTAGTAAAATATCAGGGATATTAATAAAATATCTCATTTTTTATATATATACGGCGGTTTGACTTGGTTTTTGAAAAGTTCTTCCTATGACTTGTTTGTCCACACTAGTACGTACACTCCTACTACGACTACTACAGACTCATGACTTTTCACCCCCTAATTTTTATCTTTTCTTTTTCCGATTGATCTTCACCACCTTGAACTTATTAATGCATTAATCTTGAAAGCTTGAAAATTTGAAATTGTACGTTTTAGAAAAAATAGAAAGCGATTTATTTTGCTAACTAGTAATTAGAAGGTGGAGTACAGCTTACATGCAATATATAACCAAATGCCTAGTACTTTTTTTGAATTAAATGCCTCCATTTTTAATTCAACATATTTCTTCTATATGATCCCTTTTACATAAAGATCAGAAAAGTTTGGCAAGTCATTAAGCCTTGTTTGGATTCTGATAATATCTCAATCCATCTCATCTAATTATTATATCTTTTTTAAACTCCCATGTAAAATATAATAAACAATTTAACTTTTTCAAATCTCAAAATAAAAATAATATTGAAAAATAACATTCTAATAATATTTTATTCAACTTTTATCTTTCATCTCATCTCAACTCATTATCTAAACCTCCCAAATTGTTATAGTAAATGATGAGAGTATATTAATTATATCCGTATTTTTCTCATTTTTAAATCTCTCTTCTTCTTTTTCTTTTTTAATCCTCCATTTCTTGGCTGCACATTTTTTAATCCAGTCCGCTTCATCTACACGCGTGCTTTTAATTTATTCTTTTATTTTTTATTTTTTAACAAGTATGGCCGTCATAATTGGCATAAATTCGAATAACGAATGACTTCTTATATATGTGTCCCATTTTTAAGATTATATATAATGATTCTCAATTATGGCGCTAGCTATATATTGATATGTATTAATCAAGTTGTGAGTCATGCAGCCAGTACGCCTTGAAATTATTCATTTATAATTGATTTCAACCGATTTGGCATATATACTATGGGGGAGATCAATATCACATTTGAGTAATTAACTTACCCAAAACCAGAGAGAAAAATTAATACTGATCTCTTCCTGTCACCAGCTTAGGTACTGTTCAATCTTAACCTCATTGCCAAGATCGATCAGTTCGTCAATGCAGGATTATTAATTATGGCTTTTGGACTTGGAGACACATTTGCCAAGCATTAAGATAGTAATTCTTCATCGATCGATACATACTTATTTCCAAGCATTTCAGGCAATTTCATGATAGTTTCCTCTTCTTTTGTGCTGAGGTTTCCTCTCTTTATATCTGGACGCAAGTAGTTTATCCACCGGAGTCTGCAACTCTTCCCACATCTCAATAGACCTAAACCAAACAAAGAGAAAGGGAAAAATTAAACAAATAAAGATCATTACGACAGCATTAAGATAACTACTGTTCTCTATTAAGTTGTGAAGTAATTAGATTTATTGTAAATAGCTGTATATACTTATGTTATTTAATATTTGGTATTGTACAGATTTATTTAGGGCATTTTAGTCTTTTACTTGTAAATTAGGTCTGATTGTCTTAGCTAGTATAAATACATGTATAGTGTTAATCTTTCATTCAAGACTCTTCAGTATTTGTTGAATACGAATTCGATTGTTTTCTTTCTAGGGTTTCTCTATTCTTGATATGGTATTAGAAGAATTTTGAGCTTCCTATTCCCTGATGGCGCCACCCGATCCACCCTCTCTTCCCTCTTCTTCACCCCCTGATGCTGCGAGTCCATTCTTTCTTCACCCTAGCGATAACCCTGGGGTTGTTCTGGTCATGCAAGTTCTCACCGGTGACAACTATCACACCTGGTCTCGCTCGATGAGCATGGCTCTTTCTGCCAAAAACAAGTTAGGGTTCGTGGACGGTACGGTTACTAAACCAGCCCTTACTGCTTCCCTTCTTTCTTTATGGTTACGATGCAATAATATGGTGATTTCGTGGTTGCTTAACTCTGTTTCTCCTGAAATCGCTGCTAGTGTATTATATGTTACCACTGCTTTTGATATTTGGACCGATCTAAAGGAACGGTTCTCTAAAAAAAATGGCCCTAGGATCTTTCAAATCCAGAAATCAATTTCTACGTTTTCTCAAGGACAACTCACTGTTAGTGCCTATTTTACTCGGCTGAAGGCTCTTTGGGATGAATTGGTCAACTACAAACCATTTCCCCTATGTTCTTGTGGTGCCGTTACCTTGTTGAATTCCTATGTTCAACAGGAACGGATTTTACAGTTCCTCATTGGACTAAATGATTCTTTTTCCTCGGCTAGGGCTCAGATCTTATTAATGGAGCCTTTACCGCCTCTCAACAAAGTCTTTTCTTTAATTCTTCAGGAAGAGCAACAGAGAGAAATTTCTTACTGATGCTCATGTTTTTGTTGCTAATTTTGACTCATCAAGATCTACAAAAACTTTAACAAAAAAAGATAGGCCAGTATGCAAATATTGTGGCATCATTGGCCATGTCATTGATAAATGCTATAAACTTCATGGCTTCCCTCCGGGGTACAAGCAAAGGCCACGGCAGCAGCCCATGGCCAACACTATTGCTCTCATTGACAACCCTCCAGCAGCCTCTCCATTCTCCTTCACTGAGGCACAGTATAAGCAATTACTGTCTATGATCAATTCCAATCCTCAACCCAAGCCTGATGATTCCAATCATATGGTCAATACTGTAGCCTCTTCGTACTGTTTATCTGGTATGGCTTCTTCCACACATTATGTTTTTCAATTTTCTAATACTGCTTCTGTTGATTTTGATAAGTCTAATTGGATAATTGATACAGGGGCTATCGACCATATGGTACCCTCTACTAGTTTTTTTACATCATTTACTCCAATTCAAAATACATTTGTCAAGTTACCTACTGGTCAAAATGTTATTGTTACACATGTTGGCACTATTAATCTTACTGACTAACTTATTCTTCGAGATGTTCTTTATGTACCACATTTTCATTTTAAATTACTTTCAGTTAGTAAACTCACTCAATCTCACATTTCTTGTTTATTTTCTTCGGATTATTGCCTTATTCAGGACCTGACCACCTCAAGGCTGATTGGAGTGGGCAGGCAACAACAAGGTCTTTATGTGTTGCACCAACCAGGCATTCCTGTTTCCCCTCCAATCCCTTTATCTGTTCAAACTAAACACTGTAACAAGACTAGTTTTTTGTTACCTTCTGCTTGTTTTAATTCATCAAATTGCTCACTGTTTTACCTATGGCATAGTTGATTAGGGCATCCATCTACCTCAAGAATGTCATTCTTGCATAAATTTTTGCCTAATTTGACCATGTCTGCTGAACCATGCATTGTATGCCCTTTAGCTAAACAGAGAAAATTACCTTTTCCCCATTCTAATAACATTTCTTCTCTACCTTTTGATCTTATGCACTGTGATGTTTGGGGCCATTTTTCAGTCCCCACTATTGAAGGTTATAAGTTTTTTTTAACCATTGTTGATGATTGTACTAGAGCTACTTGGGTTTATCTTTTT
This sequence comes from Cyclocarya paliurus, assembly GCA_029856935.1. Lineage (NCBI taxonomy): Eukaryota > Viridiplantae > Streptophyta > Magnoliopsida > Fagales > Juglandaceae > Cyclocarya > Cyclocarya paliurus. Next base: position 10,001,275 of record CM056954.1, on the reverse strand, counting down.
AAACATAAATATGAAGTTTCTTTTCTACTTCAAAGTTTTTTCAAAATGATTAAAACTCAGTATAGTACCAAAATCAAAAAAATTCGCACTGATCATGGTACTAAATTTTTTTTCTCTACCTATCTTGTTTCTAAAGGTGTCATCCACCAACATAGTTGTGTTGAAACTCCACAACAAAATTCAGTTGTGGAGAGAAAACACCAACATATTCTTAATGTTGCTCGGGCTTTACTATTTCAATCCCACTTGCCTCTAAAATTTTGGGGGGATGCTGTTTTAACAGCTACTTACTTAATTAACAGACTCCCTTCTCCTATTACTCAACATAAGTCACCTATTGAAATTTTATGTCACTCCTCTCCTTCTTATGAACATTTAAGAGTTTTTGGTTACTTGTGTTTTGCATCCACATTGCAAAGGGCAAGAACCAAATTTGATCCACAAGCTAGACTATGTGTTTTCCTTGGTTATCCTTTTGGTATCAAGGGATACAAACTATATGATCTTAAAACCAATCAATCTTTTATTTCAAGACATGTTATTTTTCATGAACATATTTTTCCCTTGAAATCCTCTAACACTGATTTATCCTCCTCTTCTTTCTCTTTTCCTCTTCCTATTCCATTTCAATCATCTACTTTTGATAATTTTAATGTAAATACAACAAATGAAGAACTTTCTACTAATGTTTCTGCCTCTCCTAATCAAGTTTTATCTACTAATGAAGTTCCTCCCCCTAACATTTTATCTTCATCTCCAAGAAGATCCACCAGAATACGGGGAGCCCCTGGTTACTTACAAAATTACTATTGTAATTCCTCCACTACACATTCTCAATCAGTTCCTCCACCAGGTCACCTCCCCTCCCACATTAAATAGGACATTTCTAATTTTGTTTCATATCACAAACTGTCCTCTAATCATAAAACTTTTGCCTTTGCTATCTCTGCTAACATTGAACCTGAATTTTATCATCAGGCAGTCAGGCACTCCCATTGGAGAGATGCCATGACTGCTGAAATTGCTGCCTTGGAATTAAACGACACCTGGACTATTGTCCTTTTACCTCCCAGAAAACAACCAATTGGTTGTAAGTGGATTTATAAAATAAAGTATCGTGCTGATGGTTTTGTAGAACGGTATAAAGCGAGATTGGTTGCAAAAGGTTATACACAAAAAGAAGGTTTCGATTACTCTGAAACTTTCTCTCTCGTTGCCAAAATGACCACGGTTAGAACTTTGTTGGCTGTTGCTGCTGTAAAAAATTGGCATCTTGTTCAACTTGATGTCAATAATGCTTTTTTACATGGTGATCTTTCCGAAGAGGTTTACATGAAATTACCCCTTGGTTTCATATTAAAGGGGGTCCCAAGTATGCAAACTGAATAAGTCCCTTTATGGCCTAAAACAGGCCTCTTGGCAGTGGTTTTCTAAGTTCTCTATCACTCTTCTTGAGTTGGATTTTGTGCAATCCAGATCTGATTATTCACTGTTTACTAAATCTGCGGGTCCCTCCTTTATTGCTCTATTGGTTTATGTTGATGATATTTTGGTAGCCAGTAATGATATGGAATCTGTGAATTCCTTAAAAAATTTACTTGATGAAAAATTCAAGCTGAAGGGTCTTGGTCCCCTCAAGTTTTTTTTAGGCTTAGAGGTGGCTAGATCACCCGGTGGCATTTCACTGTGTCAACGAAAGTATGCTCTTGAAATCTTACAAGATGCTAGTTTTTAGCTTGTAAACCAGTCTCTTTTCCTATAGAGCAAAATTTGAAAATAAGTAAAAATGATGGTCCTTTATTGCCTGATCCTACAGTTTATCGAAGGTTAATTGGTAGACTTCTCTACCTTACTCTTACACGACCAGATTTATCATACTCTGTTTAGAGGCTTAGTCAGTTTATGGATCACCCTAGACTTCCTCATTTGGCTACAGCTCACAGGATTTTACAATATATAAAAAATAATCCAGCTCTTGGCCTTTTTTTTCCAGCTCATAACTCTCAAAGCTTTTGTAGATTCAGATTGGGCATCTTGTCCCGATAGCAGAAGATCAACTACTGGTTTCTGTATTTTTCTTGGTGACTCTTTGATCTCTTGGAAGACTAAGAAACAACAAACTGTTTCTCGTTCTTCTGCTGAAGCTGAATATAGGGCTATGGCATCCACTACTTGTGAAATAGTTTGGCTTTTATCATTACTATCTGATTTTCATATATCTCATACTCATAGTGCTCATCTTTTTTGTGACAGTCAAGCTGCCTTCCACATTGTTGCTAATCCAGTCTTTCATGAACGGACAAAGCATATTGAGCTTGATTGCCATTTTATCCGAGACAAACTCCAAGCTGGAATCATTAAAACCTTTCATCTTCACTCTCACCATCAACTTGCTGATGTCTTAACCAAAGCACTGGGCTCTCAACAGTTCCAGATTCTGATTTCCAAGATGGAACTCCGTTCCATATATTCTCCATCTTGAAGGGGGGTATTAAGTTGTAAAGTAATTAGATTTATTGTAAATAGCTGTATATACTTATGTTATTTAATATTTGGTATTGTACAGATTTATTTAGTGCATTTTAGTCTTTTACTTGTAAATTAGGTCAGATTGTCTTAGCTAGTATAAATACCTGTACAGTGTTAAACTTTCATTCAAGACTCTTCAGTATTTGTTGAATACGAATTCGATTGTTTTCTTTCTAGGGTTTCTCTATTCTTGATATTCTCCCATTTCATACACCTCAAATGAGCAATACTGAATCCGTGAAAAAAATATAGCCATCTATAGACATATTTACAGAGGAAAAACAGGTAGCATTTTGTAGTTACCGGCTTGCTCTGGAAGCGTAGGCCAATTTTCATGGCCATATTTTTGGATGTAGGACATTAAAATCTGATCTTCTTCAGAATTCCAAGGCCCCTTCTTTAATCCCACCTTGTCACAACAAGGAGCTCTCACCATCTTTGTTCTTGTAACGCTCCGGTCCCTTAGGGGTCGGAGAGTTAGCTCCTGTAGCCTAAAATCATCTCTCATATCAAAATTGTAAATACTCCAATTCCAAATAAAACATAAATTCATTTATTTAAACTAAATATATATGTTCCTCCACCAAAACACTATAGAAAAGCCTCAATAAAAGAAACTAAAATCCCCACAGACTCGGACATATCCATAACTCAAAACTCCAAAATAACATAAAATAATAATTCTACTAAGACTCTTCAATAAATAATTGTGCTATTTGGCACTTATTCATCTACGATCCTCAGCCTTGTTAACGCTTCCTATTCTTGACTTCCAGTTGGGATATCAACATCATCTGAAAAATGCTATGGAGATAAGGGGCGAGTTATCAACAACTTAGTAAGCAAAGAACATATACTAGTATGTAAACATGAGCATTTACAGAGATCAGAATACAGAACAAAACATTTTCATTCTCAGAGTGTGGAAGCAGAACATGTTATCAAAATATTAGAGTGAATATTCATAAATAATTTCATTCCAAAAATATCCTTTGGCATAGCACAAATGATCATCATCATCATAAGAACATCATATTAGAACAGAGGCCAAGTATAACCCCTATGGTAGGGTTGTGCATCTGCGGATAGCCAAGCAGAACAAAAATCACTCTGTCACCAAGGTGTGCACTCAAAATAGAGACCACTACTATAACCCGTGGCAGGGCCGTATCCACTATTATAATCCATGGTTGGGCCGTATCCACTATTCTTACCTGTGGTTGGGCAGTATCTACTATTGTAACTCGTGGTTGGCCGTATGCTACTATTATCACCCATGGCAGGACCGTAACTAAACAGAGCGGAAGCAAAATCAAATTCAAAATCAGAGGGTCATGCCAAAGGTTTTTAGAAATCTCATCTTATCCAAACAGAGTACTGAACAAAATCATATCACTTTCATAATTAAAGCAGAACCAAAGCATAATCATGCACAAATTTTCATATTCGCTCTTTTTGCATTGGTCAGAAATAGAATGTAAAAAATAAGTTCATGTCTACACCAGTCATGACAAAAATGCTTTCTCTTTAATCAGAGTTCAATGAGTAGTGACAAACAAAGAACTGAGGTTATTTTCATATTTCTTCTCAAAAACGTATAATGCACATTTTCATAAATCAATCTCAATTCATTTTTATTTATGCAAAATCTAGTATAGGAACCCCGCTTACTTGGACTTCTTAGTTTTTCAAAATTCTCCTCAAAAAATAGTCGAGTCAACTATAAATTGTTACCTATAAAATAATCACGTAATTCTGTAAATTTCCAATCAATCACAAATTTAAACCATTTAAGCTCCAATATCTATTTTAATTCTTCAATACCTAAAAATTCTCATAACCTATCCGTTAATTCTAAAATATCCTCATTCTCTAAATTTCCTTGATATCAATCAACACTTAAGATAAGTACTAGTAAGAAATTTCATTAAATAATAAAAAAAATAGCTTTAATCATATTTAAAATGTTCCAAATAAAATTACACACTTATTATAAAAATAATTTGCTACCAATAGTACAATTTAAAAATCCTATTTATTTTCTGTACAAAATCTTATGCTTCCCACAAAGACCACGTAAAAACAGATTTAATATAAACATAATTCCAAACTGAAACCATCCAATAATAAGGGCAATATTGAAATTTCATATCAAAATAATATGTAAAACTATATTTACGTAGCCTCTGTAACACTTTGTTATAAGAAAAAAAAAACGTTTTCATGCGATACGTAGTGCAGCAGTTGGTGAGGCAGGGGCGCGAGATACTCACCGAGGGAGAAGTGAAACGTGTGGTGGAGCAATGGGCTGGGCGATGGACGACAGTGGTCACGGCGGCAGGGCACTAAGAGAGAGAGAGAAGAGTGAGAGATGAGAGACCGAGAGGGCCACGGCGTGAGGGAGAGATATGTTACCGAGAGGGAGGGTGGTGGCTTGAGGCGGTGGAAATGCAGCAAGGTGGTGCAGGGCGTAGCAGGAACGGGTTGTGGCAATTTCCGGCGCGATTGGATCTTGGTTGTGGTGGTTGCAGTGGCTCACAATGGAGTGGTAAATACTCTGTTTTGCGGGGTAAAAACAGGGGTCTTCGGTTCTCTATGCATGTGGTTACCGGACTCGTGTGGGTTGGGCACGGAGGTGAAGGGCAGAGATTTAAGTGGCTGATGGTTAAGGTGAGTAAAAGAGAAAGGGGGTAAGGCTGGCTGAGAGAGAGGAGACTACGGCTTGGTGGTGGTTATGCTTTGATGTAGAGTCTAAGTGTGGGCTGGTTGGGCTTTCACACGATGTTTTCCGTCGTTAACGCTAGGAGATGCGGCTACTGGTCTTCAAGCGGGTGTGAGGACGGGCATTGAAGGTGCATATATATATATAGAAACAAAAATTGATAAAAACCCTAGAGAAACAACTGGGAGAGACGTGCATGGCGAGGAGACTAAAGCCTATAGGATTCTCACGACTTGCGGTTTTGGACGGGGGCTTTTTCCTTAAATTTGGATCTCGATTCAACCTCTAAAAAAATATTAAAACTTGAATCCACTAATTTTCTCTGTTCAATAAAACATTTCACCTGGTCCAACGTATTTAAAAATTTAAACCTACGAGGCAAACCCAATAAAATTTTACGATATCCATCAAAAAATACAAATTGGGCTCATAGTCTATTCCAACAATATTCGCAAATTTCAAGTGGGTTTTTCATCTGTGTAAATCCTAAGAAAAAAAATAGATAGTAACTGGGTATTGGATCCGGGTGTTACATACTCTTCCCCTTAAAAAAAATTTCGTCCTCAAAATTTGTTGCATATAAAGTAAAGCCTAAAATACTTATCTTTAACACTCCATGCCTATTATAGACTTCAATTTTTTTTTTTCTTGCTAAACCAAATATTTCAAAATCCTAACTTTGCAACATCTCTCGTCCCAGTAACTTTCCACAATCCAAATGTCGATTTCCGCGTGTAACCTCAAATCGGAACCCAAAAGTATGAACCTCAACTATGGATTTACCAGCCTATTTATTCTCCTTTTTTTTTTTTTTAAACTAAAGTTCACATATAACTCAAAGAGAACTCCCAAAATAGTATTTAAACCTCAAATAATAGTACAATCAAATGCTCCAAAGTTAAGTCCTATGTAAACTCAATTCATAAATTCCCAAATCCTCAGAAGATCTACTTTCAACCAAAAACTATCGCTTCCATAGCACATACTAATATGTCAAACACCTAAAACTAGAGTCTCGTAGATATAAAATATTGGGTCTAATCCCTTTGAAAACCTTTTCAACCAAACTTCAATATTGTAAGCTATACAACTAGACAGGTTCTATGCAAGCACGATTAATCTCAACTCAACTAAAATAGAAAGCTTTTAAGGAGAAAAAGGGGGTGGGGGTACCTGTGATTGCATTGTTATCATCCTCAGCATCCTCAGCATCCTCAGTTGTCAATGCAAACACTCGAGCTGGCCCCATTCTAGGCTGATTGTTTCCCTGCGTCATCTGTCTGGAACCTGGAGGTGGGTTGGGCTTCTTGTTGTCTTCCCTCAGTAATGGGCAATCTTTGATGAAATGGCCAGTCTTTCCAAATTGAAAACATGCCCCCTTTTCCTTTCTACACTCTCTAATGTGTATGTGGTTACAAAACTTGCAGGGGTTATTCGATTGATATCCCTGCATCTGTCTCTGACTTGAGTTGCTACCTTCGATTCTCTTCTTCCAAGGCCTTTGATCTATACTAGAGGATCCATGTGGAGTAGCTCTCTTTATCTGTTCCTACAACTCAGTGCTTCTCTTAAGATTCTGCTCCACTAGCATCGCTTTATGTACCAAGTCTGAAAAGGTTTGAATTTGTAGAACCATAACCCGGTCGTAGATCCTGTGATTTAAACCTTCTTCAAACCTCCAGGTTTTCTTTTCCTCATCGGGAATCAAATATGAGGTGAAGCGTGATAACTCTTCAAATTTTGCAGCATACTGGCGTACTATCATGGTCCCTTGCACCAAGTTATTAAACTCTCGAGTTCTAGCTTCCCGGTCTACTTTCGGAAAGAAGCGGTCGAAGAAGTTTTGCTTAAAGTGAGGCGAACTCACTTCTCTAGTTTCATCAGCTTCTCTGATGGCTTTCTCAGAGTTCCACCATCTCTTCGCTTCTCCGATCAATTTAAAAGCTGCAAATCAAACTTTTTGTTGATCAGTGCACTCCAAAACACTGAATATCTCTTCAATTTCTTGAATCCAATCCTCGACTGCATTGGAATCGCCTCTTCCATCAAAGGTGGGTGGATGAGTACGATTAAATTGCTCGAATGTGTAGCCCCTCTCATTGTTGTTTTCGTTCAAATCTTCAAGGTTTCATACTCGACGACGAGCAGCCATCCTGAGATCATAAACTCGATTAAACTTTCTAAGGAAAGAAAACAAAATACGTATAAACAAAATATAAATACCAGTTAAAATATTTAAAACAAGTTAAAGATAAATAAATGAGTCAATAAAATCTTGAACTTGTTTTTTCCATTCTTAGCCATATCTTTGACCAACTCATAAAGTCCTTCCTACCGTCTATAATTGTAAACCCTACCTAGCTCTAAACTCCCGTTCATCTTTAGAATCTAAAAGTAAAAAATCTAAACCTTAAATCTTATAAAGATTATCCCCTATAATCCACAAAGTAAGCTTGTCGGATCTAAAATCCCTAAACCTCAAAATCTCAAAACTCAATCATAAAGTCTGCAAAATCTAAAACCTTAAATGTCCACATGATCATCTCTTATTCTTTAAAATTCTACACCTCAAATCTGAAGTTTCTTCCTAAACCCACAAATATCCAAATCTCAAATGTTTATAGTCTGCAGAATCTCAAACCTGGCTCTAATACCAACTGTAACGCTCCGGTCTCGTAGGGGTCAAAGTTAGCTTCTGTGGTAGGGTTGTGCATCTGTGGATAGCCAAGTAGAACAAAAATACTCTGTCATCAAGGTGTGCACTCAAAACAGAGACCACTACTATAACCCGTGGTAGGGCCGTATCCACTATTATAACCCGTGGTTGGGTCGTATCCACTATTATTACGTGGTTGGACCGTATCCACTATTGTAACCCGTGGTTGGGCCGTATACCACTATTATCACACGTGGCATGGTTGTAACTGAACAGAGCGGAAACAAAATCAAATTCATAATCAAAGGGTCATGCCAAAGGTTTTTAGAAATCATATCACTTTCATATCCATACAGAGTACTGAATAAAATCATATCACTTTCATAATCAAAGCAGAACCAAAGCATAATCATGCACAACTTTTCATATTCGCTCTTTTTGCATTGGTAAGAAATAGAATGTAAAAAATAAACTCATGTCTACACTAGTCATGACAAAAATGATTTCTCTTTCATCAGAGTTCAATGAGTAGTGACAAACAAAGAACTAAGGTTATTTTCACATTTCTTTTCAAAAACGTATAATGTACATTTTCATAAATCAACATCAGTTCATTTTTATTTTATGCACAGTCTAGCATAGGAACCCCGCTTACTTTGACTTCTTAACTTTTCAGAATTTTTCACAAAAAAAAGTCGAGTCAAATATAACTTGTCACCTATAAAATAATCATGTAATTCTGTAAATATCCAATCAATCACAAATTTAAACCATTTAAGTCTAAGCTTCTTCAATATTTTTTTTAATTCTTCAATACCTAAAAATTCCCATAATCTTAAAATATCCGTTAATTCTAAAATATCCACATTCTCTAAATTTCCTTAATATCAAGTAGTAAAACAATTTGTTAAATAATAAAAAAATAGCTTTAATCATATTTAAAATGTTCCAAATAAAATTACACACTTACTATAAAAATAATTTGCTACCAATAGTACCATCGGCGAACCTACATAGGGGCAGGGGGTGGCCATCCCCCCAAGTTTGGAATATATATATATATATATATATTAATTTTTTATAATTTAATATAATTATATTAATCTCATATTGTGTTGACCTCCTCACTAAAAAGTTATCTTAACCCTCTCTACAAAATTAGTTTGATTTTATAGATTATTTTAAACTAGAAATAGAACAAAAAATATTTTATTTCAGTTGGAGCTTTACTCGGCCCCCCTATAATACATTCCTAGTTCCGCCGTTGAATAGTACAATTTAAAAATCCTATTTATTTTCTGTACAAAATCATATGCTTCCCGCAAAGACCACGTAAAATTAGATTTAATATAAACAGAATTCCAAACTGAAACCATCCAATGATAAGGGCAATATTGAAATTTCATATCAAAGTAATATGTAAAACTATATTTACATAGCCTCTGTAACACTTTGTTATAAGAAAAAAAAACGTTTTCCTGTGATACGTAGTGCAGCAGTTGGCGAGGCAGGGGCGCGAGATACTCACCGAGGGAGAAGTGAAACGTGCGGAGGAGCAATGGGCTGGGCGATGGACGACAGTGGTCACGGCGGCAGGGCACTAAGAGAGAGAGAGAAGAGTGAGAGATGAGAGACCGAGAGGGCCACGGCGTGAGGGAGAGATATGTTACCGAGAGGGAGGGTGGTGGCTTGAGGCGGCGGAAGTGCAGCAAGGTGGTGCAGGGCGTAGCAGGAACGGGTTGTGGCAGTTTCCTGCGCGATTGGATCTTGGTTGTGGTGGTTGCAGTGGCTCACAATGGAGTGGTAAATACTCTGTTTTGGGGGGTAAAAACAGGGGTCTTCGGTTCTCTATGCATGTGGTTACCGGTCTCGTGTGGGTTGGGCACAGAGGTGAAGGGCAGAGATTTAAGCGGCTGATGGTTCAGGTGAGTAAAAGAGAAAGGGGGTAAGGCTGGCTGAGAGAGAGGAGACTACGACTTGGTGGTGATTATGCTTTCATGTAGAGTCTGAGTGTGGGCTGGCAGTGCTTTCACACGATGTTTTCCGTCGTTAACACTAGGAGATGCAGCTGCTGGTCTTCAAGCGGGTGTGAGTATGTGCACTGAAGGTGCATATATATAGAAACAAAAACTGATAAAAACCCTAGAGAAACAACTGGGAAAGACATGCGTGGCGAGGAGACTAAAGCCTATAGGATTCTCACGGCTTTCGGTTTTGGACGGGGGCTTGGATCCCAACTCATCTTAACTCATCATTACATATTTTTCAAATCTCAATATAAAATATAATAAACAATTCAATTTTTTTAAATTTTAAAACAATATTAATATTAAAAAATAATATTTTAATAATATTTTATCATCTCAATTCAACTCACTTCAACATCCAAACTTAATCCATTAATTTTTTCCGTCCAATAAAATATTTCACCTGGTCCAACGTATTTAAAGATTTAAACCTATCAGGCAAACCCAATAGATTTATTCGATATCCATCAAAAAATACAAATTGGGCTCATAGTCTATTCCAACAATATTCGCAAATCTAAAGTGAACTTTTTATCTGTTTAAATCCTAAGAAAAAAAAAAATAGAAAATAACTGAATATTAGACCCGGGTGTTACAGTTCTTCAAGTCTTTTAATAATATTGTGGACTTATGGGTTGAATTTAATATTAATAATATTGTCTTAATGCCACTTGGTCGCCAACTCCAATTACTAGGTGCATGGACGGTACACACCAGCCGATGAATTTGACTGTTTTTTTTTATTAATTAAAAAAAGTAAAAACAAACAATAATTGAGTTGAATGGTTAAGCTACCGTTTCTAATTTTAATTTTAATCTAATATTTGAAAACTCAATTATCAAATTATTAAATTTATTTCAATTTAAAATTTTTTATACATGAGATTTACAATTTTTTTTTATCTTAACACATCTTTACATGCAAGATTCATATTTTTTTTAACTTTTTATGAATACATTTAAACTCATTCTAACATTTAAACACATTTAAACTTATATTAAGTGGGGTTTGCAAAACTCATTCTACCATCTCAATTTACTCTTATTCATAAAGTACTTAACTTATTTCAACTCAATTCAACTCAATATTTAAATAGATCTACGCCTTTTAAATAGTAATAAATTACCCGAATTTGGGTCGGCCAGGATCGACAGTGCGTTGGAAATATTGTATATAAATATAAATAATTTGTATCATGATCAAGTCCTGCTTGTATCTGAGTAGTACTGTTTTTACATCTCAACTTGATCAGTCCGACCCAAATGCATTTGATAAATGAAAAATTTTATTTTTAGACTATTGGGTAGAACATGTCAGCTAGTGTGTTTAAATGCATGACATAATTTATTTTAAGAGATAAATTTTAAATTTTAAAATTTTAAAATTTTAAATTTATAAATTAAATTTTATTATTAAAATAATATGAATGGGATGTGTGGGCTATGACGGCAGGCTTGGCCATCCGTCAGCTGCCTCATAAGTCATCATTAGACTGATAACTAGACATTTAATTGGCTCTTAACTCGCGTATTGGTCTATGCCCATTGACCAAAAAATCATAGATATAATATTTTGAATTTACTGAACTCATCGATCAAGGAAACATGAGTCGGTCATGGAAATTAATCGGCCGGGATCAAGGCTCAGTCAGGTTTTTGTACAGGGAAGGGAATATAGTGACATGCTTTGGCTCGGTATGGTGCCATGGGAGGAATACTTTGTTTTCAAATAGTTCTCAGCTTTCTAAAGTTATCAAAGGTTTGTATAGATTAGATAAGATGGGTACGGCTTATATTAAGCATGTTTAGATGATTTTTTTGTTGGTCTTAGTATAGGTTTGGTTTCTTTTATTGTTTGTTTTGATGCATAGGGTTTTTAATTGATATTCTGTAAATCTTAAGTGTCATTTTGTTACTACGGTATTCCTCAATAAAAAATAAAGGCTTATTAATAAAATTGGGACGGAGCTGCTCTGTAAGTGGCTTCCAGCTCTTCCTTAAAAAAAAGAAGAAGCCTCAGTCAGGTTTAAAGTCAACAGACAAATACATATTATAATATGATTGCATAAGGCGTGAATTTAATATATATATATATATATATATATACATGCTGCTTACCAAAAATCAAAATAATATAAAAAACATTTCTTAAAAATTAGTGGGAGTATACATGATACGTACATGTATTAGAAAACAATTTTAGAAATACAATAATAAAAAGAGTCCTACTACTAGTATCGATAATCTTTTTTTGTTTGTTTTTTTTAAGTAGACGGAACCTCTGGAATTTATTAATATCCTCATGTATGGTGGAGGCAAATCGTAGTTACAAAAACATTATACTAAATGCTATTTCAAAGAGACCTTATACATACCTAGCGCCTCAATAAAGAAATGCCTAACTTATCCACTCGGTATATCCGCGTAACTCATCCAAGTTCTAGATGACTAAGTATCAAGTCGAGCCAAAAAATCAGCACCTGCATTACACTCCCTGAAAGAATCTTGAGGATTTCATCCCAAAGTCCTCAAGGTACCAAATTCCACAGCATTTTTCCTCCAACCAGTGAACCACTAGCATGGAATCCAATTCCACTTCAACTTTCATCAAGCCCATTTCCTTACAATACCGCAAACCATAGAGTAGGGCCATAAATTCCGCAACATTGTTAGTACCGTGTCCTAAACTTGCTGAGAAAGCCAATAACAAATTCGCTTTGTCATACTGAATGATACCACCCGCCCCCATACGGCCAGGATTGTCAAGACAACATCCATCAACATTCAATTTGACCCATCCATCAGCTGGCTTTAGCCATTTCACAATGCACACCTTCTTTTGTTTGGGCTCTATAAAAGGAATAGATAAATTGTCCAACACTCGTACATCTCCCACTTGAATTTGTCTCCCACCTTTTAGGCCTAGTTTGGATAGTAAGAAGTGTTGATAAGTGTTGTGAATAATTGTGAGTAGAGATTGGAGTGAGTTTGTGGGTCCTATTGAAAGTGTTTTGAGTTATTTGGATGTATGAAATATGTTGAGTTGTTGACTTTTGGATAGGTGGTTGAAAAAGATGTGGGTCCCATAAATATTATAGTGATTTTATAATAATGATAAATATTATAATAATTTGTTTATTCTTATTTTAGATTATAATGATTTTATTTTATTTTTATATTATAGTATTTTTTTCTCTTTCCTCACTTTCCCTCTCTCTCTCTCCTCTGCCCGATTCCCTCATGCCTGAAATGGGTATCCGCTGGTTTGGTCGCCACCGTGCGTTGCCCAGCCTCACTGCCACCACTGGTGACTTCCTCTCACGCCGGCGACTCCCTCAGCCACCATTGATCTCCCCCACACGCGGCTCTCTCTTTCCCCTGCGGTAACCCAATCGAAACCCATTTTGGTTGTTTCTGTCCACTTGGGCCGCCGTACACGGTCACTCAGGCGACCGCACCTCCACCACCTCACACCGGCGACCACCTCTCGCAGACCTAGCCACCATGAACCTCCCTTTCCCTCTCTGTCGCACACACGCAAACCACCTCACATAAATGGGTTTCACTTGAGCTCGCCACCACACCCCCACCACCACCTCACACGGAGGTCGAGGCCACCACCACCTCACATGAGCTCGAGGCCACCGCACAGTGGCATTCGCAATTATTTTGTGGCGGATCCGCTGGTTTGGGGAAGAATTTCATGGGAAGGCCGAACTGCGAAGAGAGAGGGAGGGAGAGAGAAGTCGTGTGGGAAGTATTCTCCCCGTACGAAAATGTCTTGGATTGTGTTTGGATGTAAAACACTTCTCACCCGTACAAACATATCTTAGAGATGTTGAAGTATTTTCAGTGTCCAAACACAGTCTTAGTCTCATTCGAACACAAGAAATAGCAGCTTTGACTGAAATCCATAAGGCTTCAATTGATACAACTTTACCTTCCACCCGAGCTTTGCAGCGCCACATCCATAAGGCCCAAGTTACAATAGATGGAATGAGCCCCATTAGGCTTCCCTTTTGTGAGGAGCGAGCCGCACGATGGAACCATAGCTCAACTCTATGCTTCTAGTTCCTCTTTGGGACAAACGACATACTCAATAAAACAGAGATGCGGTGCCATATGTTATTGGCTACCCTCCCAGTAGCCAAAACATGATCCTGGTCTTCTGAATTACCCCCTTCACAGCATGCACATTTGGATACCAAAGGAACGCCCAGCCTACGAATTTTTTCATCAACACTCAGAAAAGAATTGAATGCCTTCCACATATTTATCGAATATTTTTTTGGGAGAGCCGCATGCCAAATCCAATTCGACTAGATCATTTTTGGAGCTTTTACTCTTACACACTCCCAAGCGGATTTGGTCGAGAATTTACCATTCAGATTAGGACTCCAAACCAGCATATTCGCACCCTGTTTAGACCCACCCAAACATTCTAAGATAGCTTCCAGCTTACTCTCTCCCAACAAGTTCCTTAATAAATCTGCATCCCATCCATTTTCGATCCTGCAATCACATATTTTTAACAAAGGCCTATCATGGACAGGAATTTCATTTACCAGAGGGCCACTTTCAAGCCATTTATCTCGCCAAAAGGAGATATTCCTTTCCCGAATTCGCCATTTCGCATTACTCAAAACTTGTAGAACATAGCGCAAGATCTCCTTCCATAATAAAGAGCCTTTATTTGCCTCAACCAAAGATATATGTTGATCTTTAACATACTTAGCCTTAAAAAATTTTGACCGTAAAGAGTTCTCAGTCATCATTTTCCAAGCAAATTTCAAAAATAGAGCAAGCTGAACTTCTGCCAATCCCCTGATCCCGACGCTCCCTTCACTTGTCGGCTTACATAGAAAATGCCAACCCTTCCATTTTCATTTTAACTTGCCCTCAAAAGACCCCCAAAAGAAATTGCTCATAATTTGGTTGATTTTTGCCACCACCATTTTTGGTGCATGCACAACTGAAATTAAGTGAAAGTCCCAGAATATGCAGCCTCATCATGTTCGAGTGCCACCACCATTGGAGTACCTTTTAGGAAGACATCGTGTCATGGAGGGGTTGTCCCTGGCATTCCTATCCTGAAACAGTACTATCAAGGCTAAACAATGTAGGCTTTTAAAAAAAGAAAAACTTGGGTTTAGTCTGGAACCTGAAATCCAGGTTCTGGCCAGGGTCTGACTCGAGCTAACCTAGTTTGTGTTACAACCCAAATTTGAAACCTGGGTTTCGGTCTAGGTATACCTGAGTTCTCAGGCCGGAACTCGGATGAACAGTCTTATTTCTAATTTAGACAAAAAATAGGTATTAGAAATCCGGGTTCCGGACTGGGTCTGACCCAGGCTAACCCGATCCGGGTTACGGCCCAAATTTGAAACCTGAGTTCCCGAGCCAAAACTTAGATGAACAGTCTTATTTCTAATTTAGTCAAAAAAAGGTGTTAGAAACGTCAGATTAATATTTATTTTTTTGCAAATTAATTTGTGTTTGAATTTGATATAAGGAGGCAGCTAGAAAGGTTGGAATTTTCAGGTCTAAAGTCTAAACACATGCTTTTGGTTGGGAACAGAGCCGTCCTAAGGAGTAGCTAACTTAAGGAAGGAAATGCTTGGAAAATAAGATGAAATGAGAAATATGTGAACAATAGTGAAATAGTTTGTAAATAGTAGTGAAATGGTTTGAGTTATGATGTTTTATCAGATTTTGGGAGATGTGAGAGAAAAAGTTGAATAAAAATATTATAAAATTAAAATATTGTTGGAATATAAATTTTTAATATTATTTTTGTTTAGGAACATGAAAAAGTTGAATTATTTTTTGTATTTTATTTTGAAGTTTGGAAAGGTTAAAAGGATTAGGTAATGATTATATAAAAAGTTGAATATTTGAAATTAAAAAATATTTGTATTTGAGTAATATTTGGAAATGAGATAAGATGAGATGAAACAATTGGCTAAGGCAATTGGCTAAGGCCGCATCACAATTGGCTAAGGTCATGTAGTGTCTTCTTTTCCAACTCTTCACTATTCATTCCCCCCACACTGTGTACATCTCCTTCTACCTGCCCGTTCTGGAGGGGTGGCGCACCTGCGTTCTGCCGCTTTAGCTCTTCGTTCCCCTTTTGTAACTACTCGACAACCGTCATTGCTTTTTTCAACTTCTCATTGGCCTCTGCAAATCTCGTTTCTACCTCTGCCATATTCATCTCTTGATAGAGGGTTGCGTGAGATCGCTTAGTAGGTTGCATATGAAAATCATGCTGAAGTCTGTTGAGATCCCACAAACGGCGCCACTATAAAAGACGTGTTTCACACCACCTACCACTTGGATGACCTATAACAAATGAAGGGTCAGCACTGGGCGCGCAGGAGAAACTCCGATGCCTAAGTTAGAGAAATAGTCTGAGTGTAAGCATATCAAGAAGTCAAGTGATCATTTGTTACCTCCATAGGCTTATTTATAAAGGCACAGTGAAGTGTTGGGGACGTCGATAATCACCAGTCCCTTGTGTTTATCCTTAACGATCCCTTAATAAGAGGATAGGATAATTGTCTTGATTTATAGGTGTTATCTTACCCAGGATACCTACCTCAATCCGTGGGCATTTTCCCCTTGCAAGTAGTGTTTATCCTTAACGATCCCTTAATAAGAGGAGGGGATAGCTGTCGTAGTTTATAGGTGTTATCCTAACCAGGATAACAACCTCAATCCATAGGCATTATCCCCCTACAAGTAGTGTTATCTGCCATGTGGTCTTGGGCCATAAATCTTATAGGTCAAGGCAACAGGTTGGGCTTGCCTTCCAGTCATGGTCTTTGCAACCAAAGGGCCCAAATATCACTTCCAATCGGTTTAACTAAAAAATTATAAAAATCTTGTTACCTATACAAGATTTAAAAATTTATTTTCCAAATAATATTTATTTAAAAAAACTTGGTCGAACTTTAATAGAATTTAAATAAAGAAGTTTTAAAAAATTTGTTTAACTCATTTAACTAATTAAACAAATTTGTGTAAATAAGAAAATCCTATAAATCAATTTAAATAAAAATTAAAAAGACAATAAGATTTCGACTAAAGCCTAACAACCATGTCCAAAATATTAAATAGCTTCTAAAGTTAAAAACTACGGGTGGCAAATCGTATTTTTAGTTCGTGTTCTTGTCATGTTAAGTCATGGACATTCGACTATATAGATCAACCCAAACCCGACCCATTAAGCTAAACATGTCAAACCCTAATCCAAATCATTTAGATAACGTGTAGTGTAACCCGTTTTGACCGATTTAATAATTAATTAAAAATAAGTCAACAACACAACTCGTTTAAGGAAAAAGCTGAAGGTAGTCAATTTCGGAGACTCCTTTGCGCACGAAATTGACGTGGATGCAACGGGTTAAATGAAACGGTGCGCACGGGCTCTCTTACTTTCAACCTTGCAAAATGGTGCGTACTGGTTTAATTGTTTTTTTTTTGTCCTGAAGTTGAAGCTTTCCTTCGCCCTTCGCATCTCTTCTCTTTGTGCCCATCAATGAAGTCGAACCCGAGATGTCCCCAGAAATTCGCTTCCATTCCGTGCGAAATGGTTTGGTTCCCTCTTCTTGACTCACAGTTGAAGCTAAAGCTTGAGGTGAGAATCCTAGCCCTAGCAGCAATTTTTTTACTAACTCACTCCAAAATTAGATTTTCCTGCACTTTCAGAAAAAATAAAATTGATGAACTGAAATACACCCTTTAGCACTGCGAGGGAAGATATTGATGAACTGAATATCAAAGGACTTTTTATGTCTAAGGTTATATGTCCGAAATTTTCTTTTTGGCTAGTTACACTATGAAGCATGGGTGAGATTTTTCTTCCTTAGCATTATTACGGTTGGAGTTTATGCATTTGTTTGATAGTAATTACCGAAAATAAGGATTGAGTTTGGTGAGTTTTGCAGGGAAGGAGTAGATTGTGTGAGCTTGACATGGCTCTGATACCATAATAAAGGAAGTAAAAGAGACATAGCTGAAGTGTTTGAAGAAGGACCACTGTGAGGATTTCATTGAAGCCATAAAATTTCCAAGTTTTGGTTTTCCACTATATACAACGCAAAGACCCTTTGGTGCCTAATACGTACAGTTGCAATGTAAGTAAATGCTACATTTAACAAGCATTTCATTTGCATTTAAAAACAAACTTGGGACCACTATGAGAAATTCTGTTATCACCAAAATTCTCTCGAAGTATTTGATGAAATTAGATGATTCAATTTTAAAATGAGAAAGACATATCATGTGTGTTTGAATTTGTCATGTAGCATGTTTGAAGTGTGTTTATCTTTTTCCATTAGTCTATCCAATTCGGTGAAGCAATTGGTCAGAGAGAGCCAAAAAATTGTGCAGTTGTGTTTTTGGGTCTCTTGCCTTGTTGCATAGAGCTCAAGGACTGAGGCTTACAGATTTTGACAATGGCTGGGGAGCAAATCTTTCAATGCCCCTGTAGAAACCTTCTCTTGAAGCAATGCTGCTAAGAATTGAAGAGAATTCTTCCTTGTATATTTCTCATTCTATATTTACAATGAGGCATTGCCTCTTAATATATACTTGTATAAGAAAAAGGTATAAACAAAGAATATGCTCTATAACAGATTTTACAGAAAACAACAAGGCATGCATCTTGGACTGCTGCTATGGTGGAGTGCTGCTATGTAGCAGAGATAGTGTACTACTGTCAGTGAACGTATGAGGTAGTGGTGGTGCATTCCGTGCTTCATGGTCTGCATGTACTGCGTGAGTGGCATGGGCTGCATTTGGTGGTGGCCACGCTTCATGATCTGCATGGGGTGCATGTAGTGTACAACATGCTTGAATAGGCCCCCTCAAGTCGGGTTGTAGTGAACGTAAGCATAGACTTGAACAAAGTAATTGGAACCTTGCTGTCGGTAGTGGTTTTGTTAAAGCATCTGCTAGTTGGTCCCTTCCTGAGATAAAAGCCACTGTGAGTGACTTATTTAGAACCCGATTGTGCACAACGTGAAAATCTATTTCCACGTGTTTTGTTCTTGCATGAAAAAGGGAAATCGAGGATAGATATGTTGCTCCTAGATTATCACAGTAGAGGATCGGGGCAACAGTGAGATTAATACCAAGGTCCTTGCACAAGTTTTGTACCCATATCACTTGAGCTGTGGCATTTGCTACTGATTTAAATTCAGCTTCAGTAGATGATTTTGCAATGGTGGCTTGCTTTTTGGATGACCAGGAAACCAAATTTGAGCCTGAAAACACGCAGTAGGCACTTGTTGATTTTCTATCGTCTGGACAGCCTGCCCAGTCAGCGTTTGAGAAGGCTGTAATGTCCGTTGAAGATGATTTGGAGAGTTGTAAACCAAGGGTAGCAGTGTGCTTTAAATACCTTAAGATTCGTTTTACTACTTTCCAGTGAGGAACCCGTGGAGCATGCATGTATTGGCAAACTTTGCTTACTACAAAGGCCAAATCTGGTCTTGTGAAGGACAGATATTGAAGGGATCCTACAGTGCTTTGGTAGAGAGATGGATCCTCAAACATGGGACCCGAGTGCATGCTCAAATTTTCGAAAGCTCCCATTGGTGTTTTGACTGGTTTGGCAGACTGCATCTTTGTCCTTTCCAGCAACTCAGCAATATATTTACTCTGAGTGAGGATGATTCCATCTTTGTTATAGGTTGCTTCAATACCGAGAAAGAAGCTGAGCTTGCCGAGATTGGTAATTGGAAATTCTGAGCTCAAGTCATGAAGCAAGGCTGAAACGTGACTCATGTTAGAACCAGTAACGAGTAAATCATCAACATAGACTAGGACATAAAGAGTAGAGACACCATTAATTCTAATAAACAATGAGGCATCTGCAAGTGAGGCGGTGAAGCCGAGTTCCTTAAGTTTTTGATTGAGTCGAGAATACCATGCCCTTGGTGATTGCTTTAAACCATAGATTGCTTTTCTGAGCTTGCAGACATGTATGGGATATTGTGGATTAGTGAAGCCTTGAGGTTGTGTCATGAACACTGTTTCCGATAGAGGGCCATGGAGAAATGTGTTTTGAACGTCATATTGTTGAACCGGCCAACCATTTGTTACAGCAAGAGCTAGCACAAGCCTTATAGTTGTAGCTTTTACCACGGGACTAAAAGTTTGATCATAGTCGATGTCGGATTGCTG
The DNA here is from genome assembly GCA_029856935.1 of Cyclocarya paliurus. Classification (NCBI taxonomy): domain Eukaryota; kingdom Viridiplantae; phylum Streptophyta; class Magnoliopsida; order Fagales; family Juglandaceae; genus Cyclocarya; species Cyclocarya paliurus. The sequence goes on along the minus strand of CM056954.1, from coordinate 9,981,150 downwards.
CAGAAAACCCTTTGCCATGAGACGTGCTTTTCTTCTTTCAATGGTGTCGTTTGCCCGTTTCTTTGTTCTAAAAACCACTTGCATGACACTATGTTTTGAGCTTCGGATGAGGGAACTAGTGTCCAGGTTGCCAATAGAGCATTAAATTCATTTGTCATAGCCTCTCGCCAATCATGAATTTTTTTTGCAATGGTGTAACATGAGGGGGTTTCGGGTATGTGGTTGGAAGGGGTTGTGGTAAGGTGTGCTTGTGGTGGTGGTAGTGGTGGTCGTGGCCATCGGACAGTGCCATTAGTATATTGACATGGACGAGAAAATGATGTTTTTGAGCGTGTGAGTTTGGTCCTCGATTGTGGCAGAGTTGGTTCATGAGCATTGTGTGTATGCGAGATCTTAGGAAGGGACGAAGATGGTGAAGTTGAGGGTATTGGACCTAAGATTGATTGGGCTGTCTGGTGTTGGTTAGGAGTTGAAGTGAAGAGAGGAAGTAAAACGTTGGTGGGCTTAGTTGTGGGCTCTTGTCGATTTTTGTGAGTTTGTTCAAAAGGGAATGAAGCCTCATTATGCTTGATGTCTTTGGAAATGTAGACTCGTTTTGATTCAATGTGATAGCAGATTGAGCCACGGTAGGCTGGGCTTATGCCGAAGTAGACACACTGCAAGGCCCGAAAGTCAAATTTGTGTTTGTTGTAAGCTCGTGTGAGTGGCCAGCAGGCCGATCCAAAAACATGTAGTTGTTTGAAATCTGGTTCTCTTTTGTGAAGAGTAAGAAAAGGTGATGAAAAATTGAGTGAAGAGGAGGGAAGCATATTAATTATACGTACAACATGTTGAAAGGCATATGGCCAGAAATGTAATGGAACCAAGGCATGTCCAAGTAAAGCTAATCCCGAATCAACAATGAGTCTATGTTTTCTTTCAACTATACCATTTTGAGTGTGTGTGTGGGGGCAAGTTATTCGATATATGATTCCAGAGGTGGAGAGTAGATTAGTAAAAGACCTGAACTCCCCTCCCCAATCGGTTTGAATTTGTGTAATGTTAGTTTGAAATTGCAACTCAACATAGGCTTTAAATTTGACAAAAGTGGGTAAAGCTTGAGATTTGTTCTGAAGAGGAAACAACTAAGTGTATCTTGAGTAGTCATCTACGAAAGATATATAAAATTTAAAACCATCCTCAGATACATGTGGTGATGGTCCCTATAGATCACTAAAAACTAAATCAAAAGGTGCAACAGATTTTGTTTTCCTAGCGGGTGCTGGTATGCGATGGTGTTTAGCCATTGCACACGCATTACAAAACTGCATGGAAGACCTGTCATCGAAGGGTAAGCCATGTCGAAGAAGAACTTGACAAACGATCTTGAGTGAGGGATGCCCCAATCGTGAATGCCATAAAGGGATTGAGTGCAATGTAGTTGAATGAACTTGAGGAGGCTGGTATGGAAAGGTGTAAAGGCCATTACTTGTTGTCCCTTGGAGTAGAAGTTTCTATGTATTACAGTCCTTAACATAAAAACAATCAGGGAAAAACTCAAAGTAAACATTGTTGTCCATGCAAAATTGTTTGACATAAATTAGATTTTTGTTGAAAGAGGGAGTACATAACATTTTTGTTAAAACAAAAGAGGATGAAGGTGAGGGAAAAAGGGTTGAACCAGTTTGTGTGGTAGGCACGATGGAGCCGTCCCCAACATGAAGATGATCAGATCCTTGGTGCTCGGCTGAGTGGAAGTTAAGGTTTGCTATCTCACTGGTTACATGGTTGGTTGCCACCGTGTTAGGGTACCAAACACCGTCCGTGGCATAGGGAGAGGAAGTGTAATGGACTGAAGCAGGAGTAGCGGTGGTGAAGGATTGGTTGAACCGGTATATGCATGTTAATGCAGTGTGACCAGTCCTGTTACACACTTGACACACAGGGCGAGAGTCAGAGTGAGGAATGAAGGAACCAATTTGAGGAGTACCTGAAAAGGACGATGGTCGATGGCCACGGTTGTTGAATCGACCTCCTCGACCAAAGTTATGACGACCACGACCTCCACAACCTCGAGTGGGTGGTGCATTTCGAGCTAAAAAGTTAGTTGAAGGTTCGGAGAAAATAGTAGTGGTGGCTACATGATGTTGCAGTCAGGCTTGATGGGCTAAGAGATGTCCCAGTAGTGTATCAGTGGAAATAGGGTCGAGTTGTGTGGTAACAGATGTGACTAAGGAGTCATAATCTGGCCCAAGTCCTGCTAATAGGAAGGGCACAAACTCATTTGATAGAAGTGGTTGCCTATAGAAGCCATTGTATCTGCTAGGGACTTAGCACGGTAGTAGTATTCTAATATGGAGTCCTTGCCTTTCTTAAGGGAAGCTAGTTTGAGTTGGGTTTGTATAATATGGGCTTGAGATGATGAAGCATAGGCTGACTCTAATGAAGACCAAACTTGTCTAGCAGTGGCACAACTAAGTACTTGGGCGATAAGAGGCTCGGATAGGGAGGAGATAAGAGCTGACATCACTAGCTGATCTTGGTGAACCCAGGTTTCATATTCTGGGTTTTGTAGGGAGTTGGGGAGTAGAAAAGGTGGGGCTGTGTAAGACCCATCAACGAACTTGTAGAGTCTTTGGCCACAAAGGTAAGGAACCGGTTGGACCCTCCATACTAAATAGTTTTCTGGAGTTAACTTGACAGACAGTATGTGGGAGAAGTTGGGTGAGGGAAGGGAGGGAAGAGAAGAGGAAGCGGAAGAGAAGAGGAAGCGGAGAGTGTGTTCGAAGAACTAGACATGATTGGACGATTAGTCCTAGGTATTCTCTGATACCATGCTAAGAATTGAAGAAAATTCTTCCTGGTATATTTCTCATTCCATATTTACAATGAGGCATTGCCTCTTAATATATACTTATATGAGAAAAAGGTATAAACAAAGAATATGCTCTGTAACAGATTTTACAGAAAACAACAAGGCATGCATCGTGGACTGCTGCTATGGTGGAGTGCTGCTATGTAGCAGAGACAGTGTATTGCTGTCAGTGAACATATGAGGTAGTGGTGGTGCATTCTGTGCTTCATGGTCTGCATGTACTGCGTGAGTGGCATGGGCTGCATTTGGTGGTGGCCACGCTTCATGATCTGCATGGGGTGCATGCAGTGTACAACATGCTTGAACAGATGCCAAATAAATCTAACCTTCAAACCTTAGTGATTGAGCCTGGGGCTGTATTACTCGGCTTGATTTATGAAGCTGGAGTTTGGCTAGAAACTTGAGTTGTATTTAAGTACTCAAGTTGAACACGGCTCAAATAAAGATATTTTTTTCTTTCTATTTTATTGTTTTAAAAGAGGTAATAAATAAATGAATATATAAATACATAACTGGGATAATAAAGAAGCTGATCAATTTCCTTTAGTAAATAAATCGACCATGTATAGAATTGCCTCCAATCTTGACCTTTACACCCCAACCCACAGAAGTTAAAACATTCATTTCAAATACAGACCTTCGGCTATTCCACATTTTTTTTCGGTTCTGCTAGGGAGTAATTTAAACTAGTGACAGAATTTAGAGTGGAAGCATGTGCTATTTACAAGCCACTATTTTTAAGTTTGTAAGTTTCTTTTTGTTAAATCTTTTTAGAGAATCATACACAGATACACTAGAGTGCCATTGTTGTTGGCAAGAGAAACGTGTGAAGACGTTTGGAGATGTGCCAGTGGCGGAGACGGGCCATCGGAGACGAGAAATATGTACGCTGGTTCGTGAACGCAACGCAAGCTGAAGCTTCGTGCTTCTCTTCCTGCGAGAGAGACGTTCGGTGCGAAGACGTTGACGTTCGGAGAGGAGACGTGCCAGCAGAGATGGGCCAACAGAGATGTAGGTGCACTGGTTCGTGAGCGGGAAACGAAGCTTCTTCCTCGTGCGTAGTGGTTTCTTCCGCTTTCAGCCTTCTTTTTTTTCAACTCTATTGTTTTTTTTTTTCTTTTCTTTTAAGGCCACGTAGGCCAGGTTGCCCAGGTGTCCCTCAAATGGACTACTGTAGTAGAATTATTCATTTAAATCCGTTTAATATAAATTAGTTCAACTAATACACATATCCTATTTGATCTTATTAACATAATTTTACATAAAAATTAAATATGTATTTATTAGTAGCTACAATATCTTAAAAGAAATTTACAATTAACAATAAATATCAATATTTTTCAAATTTCAACATATAATAAAACTAATATTACTAACCCTACAGTAACAAATATGAACATAAATCTAGAATTGCAATCTCAATAATAAAAATATAAACATATTGAAAAATACTAATATTACAACTCAAATATATATAATAAAATTATAATTTTGAAATAAAATTTAAAAGATTCAAAACATGTTGATTTCGGGTTGAGCGGATTGACTCATTTTAAAGCATATCTTAATGGATCATTCGTTTTGATCCAAACCCATTAACATCAAACACAAAATTGTTAATTTCATGTCGTGTTCATCTTGGGTTAAACTCCTATTAAAAACAATTCTCCCTTGCTCAGAATATTTTTTTATTTTAGTTTTTAAAATTTTGAATTTATTTAATATTTTTCAATATTCTAAATTTTTTTTCAATATTTAAACTTAAAAAATCGATTTTTGTAAAATACATTAACTAGAACTATATAAAAAATCATTTTAACTCAAAACTTCTCTACCGTGCTGATTTTTCTTTTTTCTTTATTTTTTTTTATTTAATATTTATAAATTATTTTTAGGCTTTACTTAAGTAGTTTTTTGAATTTTGAATTTGTATTAAAACTGGTTTTTCAGAATTTTCTTATTTACACAGATTGTTTTGGTTAAATTAATTAAACCGATTTTTTTTTTATAGCAATTAAACTGATTTTCTAAACGCTTTTTAAACAACCTATTTTTATAAGCATTTTCAGTTAAAACGACTTTTCACATCTTTTTCAGATAACGATATTTTTATAAAGTTTTTAGTTAAACCAGTTTTCCTTTTAAAAAATCAGCTAAACATATTTGTTTTTTGAATTTTTTAATTAAAGTGATTTTTTCCTTGTTGTTTCAAGTTGAACAGATTTTTCAAAAATTATTTTCATTTAATCGATTATTTTAACTTAAACATATTTTTATAATATTTTTTCATTCAAATAAGTTTTTAATTAATTTCTTTATAATTTTTTGAGTTGGTATGAAAAAATAATTAATAGGAACAGCTCATGTCAAAGTTTTGATTTGCTGACACGGATGACTAGTAAAAGGCTTCGTTAACCAACAAACGATCTTTTTATGGAAGTTGCGAATTGCAAAATTTTATAATCTTAGGTATAAATGTTGCAAGTTGAAAAAACAGAGGGAGTTTTTGCAAACCGGTGAAATTTGAAGTACTAAATTTGCCATTAACCTAAAAATAAAGATTTTATTTATTTATTATCATTTTTCTCATCATTTTATGATGTGTTATCAAATGATAGATTCACAAGATAAATATAATAAATAGTTTTCAATAATCTAATACCACATCATAAAAAGATGAAATGATAATAAAAAAGTGGATGATGAGTAACATTACTCAAAAATAAATTAGGATATATATTATTGTTCGTTAGAAGATGATAACATTAAAAAGTTATTGCTAAATGTTTGGTACAAAAAATAGCTTATTTCATATTTTGGAAGAAAAGAAATTGGAATAATATCATACATTTACGAGAGTTTAGTGGACGATCAAGTTTGCATGATGTTTGAAACTCTATATAAGGAGAAATTTTGGAGTTTTATAATATTAAGTGTGAATCTATACATGATCCAGAGCTTCTTTACTTGGTCATATTTTCTAGGAGAGAAATATCTTTAAGTTGTTATTTAGAGACAAATGATGATTGGCCAAAACATTATGTGGTTCATGCGATGCCGACCATTACTTTCACAAGCCTTCAATGCAACAGAGATGACTTGACATGGAAAAATGAGGTTTTTTAACTCCTTATCAACATATATCCAAGTGAAGTGTGACCACAATAGGATAAATGTTAGGTACATATCATCCATTAATATATATTGTATGCTAGCTTAGCACGAGACGGTGACTTGACTAATTTAAAGTTAAACATATACATAGTCCCCTGCCAACTCATCCATGAATAATATTGTAATTTAGAGACAAATGATGATTGGCCAAAACATTACGCGGCTCATGCGACGCCAACCATTACTTTCACAAGCCTTCAATGCAACGGAGATGACTTGACATGGGAAAGTGAGGTTTTTTAACTCCTTAAACTCCTTACCAACACATATCCAAGCAAAGTGTGACCACAATAGGATAAATATTTTTTTTTTAATTTCAACTTTAGAAAAATATTGTAAAAATATGTTTAATTAAAAAATAAATTTAACTAAATATAATTTTAAAAATATATATGTTCAACTTAAAAAACTAAGAAAAAATCATTTTAACAAGAAGAATTTTTAAAAATATTATCTTTAATTTTGTTTAAAAACCGATTTAACTAACATATTATAAAAACCTCTTTACCTAAACAAGGCTTAAAAATTTATTTTCACAAAAACTTATTTAAAAAATCTAGGTCGAACTTTAACAGAATTTAAATTAAGAATTAAACAATATATGTTTAACTCATTTAACTAAAAAAATTTTTTAAATAAGGAAATCCTATAAATCAATTTAAATAAAAATTAAAAAGACATTTTTTTTAATTAAAGCCTAAGAAAACACTTCCAAAATATTAAATAAATTCTAAAGCTAAAAACTATATATTCTCCCTCACGCAGGTTTGTTTTATTCTAGTTTTTAAAATTTTGGATTTATTTTATATTTTTCAATATTTTAACTTAAAAAATATAATTTTTTGAAAATACATTAACTAGAAAATTATATAAAAAATCATTTTAACTCAAAACTTCTCCACCTTGCAGAGTTTTCTTTTTCATTATTTTAGAATTTTTTTAATATTTATAAAGTATTTTTAGGCTTTACTTAAGTAGTTTTTGTATTTTAAATTTTTAGTGAAACTGTTTTTTCAGAATTTTCTTATTTACACAGATATTTTTGGTTAAATTAATTAAACTGATTTTCTAAACGTTTTTTAAATTAATACACACGAGACGACGACTTGACTAATTTAAACATATGGTCCCTTGCCAACTCATCCAAGACTAATTTAAATACATCACCTACTAGTTGAGTGAATGAAATCATCTAAAATTCCTTTCCTCCATTTCTTTTCTGATCTCTTGATCTCTCCTCAGCTCCAATATTTTAGACAATGGGTTTATCCTTTCCTCTCATCATCTTGATCGTGCGCTTTCTTGTTTCATTGATGATGTTTTATCTTATACTTTCTGCCTCTTCTTCTGGTGTGCAGCTCCTGTGCCATGATGATGAGAGATTTGCCTTATTGCAATTCAAGGAAAGCTTCTTCATCAATCAGTCCACGTCCGGAGATCCCCCTGCTTATCTGAAGGTTTCATCGTGGAAGCCTGATCAAATCAATGCTTGCTGCAAGTGGGATGGTGTAGAGTGCAATAAGGACACTGGTCATGTCATCAGCCTCAATCTCAGTAGCAGTTGTCTTCAAGGTTTTCTCAACTCCAATAGCAGCCTCTTCCGCCTTGCTCACCTCCAAAACCTCAATCTGGCCAACAATCATTTTAAGCGTTCTCCACTTCCAACTAGTTTTAGGCAACTTTCAAGGCTAACAGTGCTCAACCTTGTGATTGAGCTGCATTATTGCATAATTTATATAGTTAAAATCAATGTATTTTTAATTATTTTATCATATTATCATTAATTTTAGATAGAAAAATGATCAAGAGGTAATAAATCCAAGTTGTGATTTAAATTGATTAAAAGCATAGTTTATACTTATTTTTATAACTTGTGATTTAATTTGATTTTATTGTCTCACATGCACAACAAATTTTTAATATTTTAGTCTAGTTTTATTTTATCTTTATTTATTTATTTTCTTTTTTTAGTTTTATTTTATTATTTTTATTTTATTATTTTTATTTTATTATTATTTAGTCTGCCTGTTTTATTTTATTTAACTTTTTATTTAACTGTTAATAAGCTGCAACAACATCTGGAAGAATTACTTGAAGACATGGAACCGAGTCCGAGCTGCATATTGGCCGACAAGAATATTCCTTGGATTGTTGATGTTGCTGGAAAGTTTAACATACCCAGACTTTTATTTGATGGCACAGGTTGTTTCAATCTCTTGTGCTGTCATAGTGTGTGTCGGCTAAGAGAAGGGTAGAGCTGGAAAAGTGTGAGGTGCTGGCCGAATTAACTGAAGATGAATTGAATGTGTGTGCTGGCCGAATTAATTAAAGATGAATTGAATGTGTGTGTGTGTCGGCTAAGAGAAGGGTAGAGCTGGAAAAGTGTGAGGTGCAAGTCGGTTTCAGCAGAGAGGAAGAATAAGAAAAAGACCATTCGGTGCATGCAGCAGTGAAAGAAAGAAAATAATAATATGCAGTTCGGTGCTAGCAGTTCGGTGCAATGGAAAGCAGTGAAAGAAAAATAAAGAAATGAAAGAAAACTCGGTGCAGCTCAGTGGAAGAAAAAGAAATGAAATAAAACTAAAGCACTCGGTGTAGCTCGGCTGGAAAGATGAAAAGAAAAGGAATGTTCATGTATGAGGTGCCGAAAGTGAAGAAATAAGAAATGAAGGTGGGCTACGGTTTGTTGGATTTTGAAGCCTATAAAAAGGCTTTCAATGAACGAAGAAGGCATCAGAAATCAGATTTTAGATTAGAGAGCATCATAGTTTTAGAGTTTTTAGTTGTAGTTTCTTTGTAATTAGGAGTAGAGTAGAAATAATATTTTAAGTGTGATTTTATATATTTTTTGTTTTATTATTTTTACTATTATTTCAGTTTGGAGTTATTATTTCAGTTTGGAGTTATAAAATACATTTTCGTACTGAGGTTAGAGATGAAGTCTAATGATTTAAATATTATTTTGGTTTATATTGTGAGTTTGATCAATTGAATGGTGTTATTATTAGAAACTTTGATTATCTATATATTTTTCTTGATCTATTGTGACAGTGGATGCTTGAAGAATCCCTGTGGTAATCAATTGGACTTGTGAATGTTTTCTACCATAAATTGTTCAAACTTAATCTTTAGTGATCGGAAGAATTTTTGGTGTTATTATTAGAAACTTTGATTATCTATATACTTTTCTTGATCTATTGTGATTTTCGAATACAATGGATGCTTGAAGAATCCCTGTGGTAATCAATTGAACTTTTAAATGTTTATTTCATCAATTATTCAAACTTTAGTAATCGGAAGAATTTTTGATGTTAGAAACTTTGATTATCTATATATTTTTCTTGATCTATTGTGACAGTGGATGCTTGAAGAATCTATGTGATAATCAATTGGATTTTTAAATGTTTACATCATTAATTATTCGTGATTAGTTTTCTTGGACGTAATTGTTAAATCCTCCAGTTAGACAGAATCATTATTCCAGTCTAACTGAGCTAAATTGATTGGGAATGATATTCTAAATTATTAGACGGAGCCTCGAAACCTTAGTCATTTTTGTATTAATTTATTTTATTAAGTTCAGTTATATTTTATTCTTTTAAAAAATCTTCATTTCAAAAATCTATTTTCTTCTTTTTATTGCACGTTCTTTTTAATAATCTATTTTTATTTTATTCACTTTATCACATTAGTCAATCCCTGTGGATTCGATCCTGTAAGATACTACAACACCTGTATACTTGCAGGTAAAACTGATCTGGATTTTTACTCATTATTTTGAGTGAAAGTTTAGACTCAACAAGTTTTTGGCCCCGTTGCCGGGGATTGCAACATGTGATATGAGTAAAAAAAAAAAAAAACAAAACAAAAAATAAAAAACAAAAAAAAAATATTTTAATTGTTTTCGTTTTCTCTGATTTTCTTTATTTTCCATTTTGTTTGTTGTCATATTTTTTTATTTGCAGGTGAGTTTCTTGTCATTTCATGTGTTTTTGTTTTCTCTGATTTTCTTTAGTTTTCATTTTGTTTATTGTAATTTTTCTTTTTATATATACTTGCAGGTAAAACTGATCTGGATTTTTACTCATTATTTTGAGTGAAAGTTTAGACTCAACACCTTGCAACCTCTGTATTTTCTGGCCAAATCCCTTCAGAAATTTTCGAGCTCTCCAAGTTAGTTTCCCTAGATCCCTCATTTAATTCGTTGTTGAAGCTCCAAGAATCTGGCCTAAGAGTTATAGCTCGAAACCTCACCAACTTGAAAGTACTATATCTTGACCAGGTTGACATATCATCCAATGTTCCCAATATCTTGGCAAACTTATCTTCTTTAACAGTTCTATCTCTAAGCGAGTGTGACCTGCATGGTGAGTTTCCCGTGAAAAATTGAGGTATCGGCAATGCACTTACTGATATTACCCGTTTTCCCAATTGTGCTCTGCTAGGGCTAGTGTCGCATGACAGCCGCTGGGGCTCCTCCTGGGCCTTCGGCGACGGCTGGGCGGCAACGAACGTTCGCCGACTTGGTGGCACAAGCGCCACAACTGCTGCCTGAGATTGACATCTCGCTTCGTCCTGCAAAGTCCATAGATGGTCAGCTCAGTGTTCTGTTTTCAAAGGAGGAGATTGAAAAATCTGCTGCTCCATTCCGATTCTCTTTGGTTCTCAAATTCCTTCGGCAGCGCCCGTCCCTTGATGTAAAGTTTTCATTCGCAATCGCTGGGGATTAATTTCGCAACCGATGGTTTCAGCTATGAGGAAACCACAAAATGTGTTCGTGCGTCTCACCAATGAGGATGATTTTGTGAAGGCAATGTCGAGGGAGGCTACAGATGTAGATGGGGCTCCTTACTGTGGGTTCCATTGGCACATTCATTTTTATGAGGATTCAAAACCTTCCTTGGTGCCGGCGTGGGTCTTCCTCCCTGGGTTACCACCAATTTATTATTATGAGTCATTTTTTAGGAATATCACTGCTCCTTTGGGTAGGTTCCTACGACGTGATAATGCCACGAAGTGTACGACAAGAACAGACGAGGGACGGGTTTGCTTGGAGCTTGACGCAGCAAAGGACCCCATAAGGGGAATTTGGATTGGTAACCCGCACCACGCTTCTAGCTTTTATCTAGAGGTTGACTATGACACACTCCCTACTTTTTGTTCTATATGTTGTATTCAGGGCCATAATTTAAAAACTTGCAAGTGGAAGGAAGGTGGCGTTAAGGTTGTTAATCGTAAGAAGAAGGGAGTTGTAAAGGAGCCAGAGGAAGCAGGGAATGTGTGGAAGCTGTAACCTATTGTGGAAGGGGCTGTGACGCCTGTTGATGTGCCAAAGGAGTTGTCGGTGCACAACGTTGCTACTGAAGTGGAAATGAACGGAAATGCAGGAAAATATTTGGCTGGTCCTAGTTCATTCGAAATACAGGTTGATGGTGCAGCTTGTCCTGGCTTGATGGTCGTGAGTGGTAATCTGGATTTGGTGGCTGAGGACCATGTCGTATGTAACGTCTTGGATCTGCAGGTTGGTACTATGCCTCAAAAGAAATCTATTTTGGTGGCAAAACGATGGATGTAATTGGGGCTGGTCCGAGCTTCGTGACAGAGTAGAATATACGTGGAAGCAACAATGAGGAGCTAGCCATTGTTTTGGAACCAAATGGTTTCGGATGCCAAAAAAAATTATGTACTGCTGAGTCCGGTCTAGTGGATGTCATTCCAGATGTGGAGAGGCTGGAGACATGTGGTAGGCTGGGAGTAGAGGAGGTAGGTGAGCAGGTAATAGGGGATAGGGCTTTATTTCAATGTTTTGAATTCCGTTCCGGTTCTCATTCCGGTTTAGATACTGGAATGGAATATTTCGGTACCGGTATATTCCGGTGTACCGTTTCGGGATTAATTATATATTATATATAAATATTTATATGTATATATAAACTAACAACTAATAGAATAAATACATATATATATATATATATATATATATATATATAAGAGTGTATCATGTATATGTGTATATATATGGAGGAATTAACGATTTAAAAAATGAATATACGTTGAAAAAATCATAAACTTGAGTTAAGACACAAAAACAAAGGAAAAAAAATAAAAGAATAGAGAAATTATTAAAAATAATGAAATTTAAAAAATGAGAAAATGAGGAGACATATTTAAAGTTACAAAAAAATTAAAATTAAATAAATACATTTTATATTCTAGAATTAATTAAATACCATCTATATTTAAACTTTACAAAAATGCCATTCAAAAATAATAAAACTACAAAAACAGTCTGAAACGGAACAAGGACCGAAACGCCAATTCCGGCCGAAATGGCCGGAATTTGACCGGAATGGCCGAAACGGACCGAAACGGCCGGAATTTGGAGCGAAACGAAATGAGAGGGTATAGTGTTCCGGACACTACACCAGAACGGAAAATTCCGGCCGTTCCGGCCGGATCAGAACGGAATTCAAAACTATGCTTTATTTGACTATGTGGAAGATGAAAGGTTGGGGGCAGTGACAAGTCCGGTTGAGAGGGTGGAGTATACGCCTGAGCGAATGGTTGAGGATTACGTCTCAGAACCCGATGAAGACAGGGTAGAGCACCTTTGTAAAAATAAAGAGTATCTGTTTAATGGGGATGCTATAGAGGCAAAAAATGTGAGTAAGGGCGAAAGAGCTCTCAGAAGTTCAACTCGGGTTCCTAGCAAGCCCGTTCGGATGAATGTATGATTTGTACACTTTTCTTTTGGAATATACATGGTCTTCAATCATCACGGAGACGTCTATGTAAGTTGGTAAGGAAATTCCAAGCTAATTTTATTATGTTAGCTGAGCCTTTTGCTGATGAAAGTCAGTTGCATGTTTTAAAAAATTGGTTGAAGTTTGATTATGGGTTCTCTAATCAAAGTGTTGGTGGGAAATTATGGTTGTTATGGAAAGATGGTTTAGAGATTTCGGTTAGTCAATTTAGTGCTTGGCACGTGTCTGTCATGCTAAAAGATGCTTCTTATTCTGTTATGGTTTCTGTGGTCTATGTAAAATGTAATCATATGGAGAGGCGTGATCTCTGGAGGTTGTTATAGTTGGATGTTGTGAATGATATACCCTGGTTCTGTCTTGGTGATTTCAATGTTATTTGTGGGGATGATGAACGTTGGGGTGGTAGACCTCGGTCGAGAATGGCAATGGATGATTTTAATGATTTTATTGGGGCATGTGGGTTCACTGAAATGAAGTCAATGGGTGCCAAGTTTTCTTAGCGTAATGGGTAGTAAGGTTTGGCTAGAAGCTGGTCCAAACTGGACCGATGTCTCCTAAATCCTATGGCTGTGGATTTAATTCCGAATGCTTTGTGTAAATATTTGTCTCGCTCAACGTCAGATCATGCTCCTATGTTCTGTGTCTTAAAGCCTCAGACAGGTACATATAGTCCATCGTAGTTTAAATTCCAACAAATGTGGGTGTCTCATGTGAATTTTAGAGAGGCTGTGCAAGGTGCTTGGCAGGCTCCAATTGTGGATGTGGGGCTGTCTCATCTAGCGACTAAATTAAAGAAGTTGAAAATGGTATTGAAAGAGTGGAATCGTAGAGTGTTTGGGCATACGGAGAAAAATATTTGTGAGTTAGAAAAACAGATAGAAAGAATTGAGGGTCAATTGTAGGCTAGCTTTTCTGAAGTGTCTGAGACAGAATTGCTTAATGCTAAGGAAGAGCTTGTGGTGTGGCTTCTCAGAGAGGAGACTCGATTATCTCAACAGGTCAAAATTAGGTATGGAGAAGGGTGAGGCCTCTACTCAATTTTTTAAAACTTTTGCTTCTGTGAATAAACCAATTGTGCAGGAAATGCGACTACGTGATGGTTCTCGTTTATCATCCCCGGAGGCTATACATGCTGGGGCTGTGGACTTCTGGAGTAATTTTCTGAAAGCACGACCAAGGAGGGACACCCCAAATTTATCTTTGTTGGTGCAGAATGTCGTTACAGAAGAGGAGAACAACACTCTTCTTCAACTCCCCTCTATCCAAGAGGTAAAAGAGGTGATGTTTTCTATTATGGCTGATAGTAGTCTAGGCCTAAATGGGTTTGGGTCTGGGTTCTACTGCTCATGTTGGGATATTGTGGAGGCTGATGTGGTGGCTGCAGTTCGGGAGTTTTTTCGTGGTGCCCCTATACCTAGATTCTACTCGGCTTCCTACATTGTACTACTTCCAAAAGTGCCAAATCCAACTGGGTTTGACAAATTTAGACCCATCAGTCTGTGTTCTGTGATATACAAGATATATTCCAAAATCTTGGTTAGTAGATTGTCTCCTATTTTAAATAAGGTTCTCTCTCCAGAGCAAGGGGCCTTCTTTCCTGGACGAAGCATATTTGAGAATGTTATGTTGGCTCAGGAGATGATTATGTTATTGAATAAATGGGTTCGTGGCGGTAATGTCGTAATAAAAGTGGACATGGCTAAGGCGTATGACAGTGTTGATTGGGATTTCTTATTACAGGTCATGTCCACTTTTGGCTTTGGCACTCGGTTTTGTGAATTGATCAAACATTTCTTTTCCACTCCATGGTTCTCTGTGGTTATGAATGGCACAATGAAAGGTTTCTTTCCCAATGGGCATGGTTTGAGGCAGGGGGACCCTTTATCTCCCTATTTGTTTATTCTTGTGGAAGAAGTTTTATCCAGATTGCTAAAGCATAAGGTTGGCAATGGGAGGATTATTCCATTCTCTCACCCTCGGGGTGCTCCTCTTATATCACATTTATTGTATGCTGATGACATTGTTGTGTTTACTAATGGTGGGAAGTCCTCACTTCAGGCTATCAGGGATGTCTTTGCTCAGTATGAAGATTGGTCTGGCCAGGTTGTAAGCATAGAGAAGTCTTCTATGTTCTTCCCTAAACATTTTACGAGTGCTCAAAAAAGGAGTGCCTTGAGAATTTCTTCCTTCTTAGAGGGCTCTTTTTCGGTGAAATATTTAGGTGTGCCTTTGATTTCAGGAAGGTTGAAAGTTAGTCATTTTGATGGGCTTATGCACAAGATTCAGAGCCAGCTTGAAGGATGGCAAAAGAAGGCTGAAAGTATTCCGGTGCTCGCATCTTGTTGTTGAGGCATATTGTAACAAGTATTCCGGTACATCTCTTCTCTGTTTTGCATGCTCCTAAGGCTGTGGTGGCAAGTCTTAATCGGCTTATGAGTAATTTTTTTTAGGGCTCCTTCAATGGTAAACCAAAAAAGAAGTGGGTTTCTTAGGCTAGAGTGTGTACTCCGTTTCTTGAAGGGGGTATGGGGCTCAGGAAGTTTGAAGATGTGCAGGTGTCGCTCTTTTTGAAGTTTGCATGGAAGCTTCTTACTCAAAACTCCAATTGGGTTAATTTCTTCGAGGCAAAATATGTCAAGGAGAGGCATATCTCTTTGATTGAGGCTAGTAAAGGATCTTTATTCTAGAAGCGAATAGTAGCGGTGATACCTAAGGTGTTGAATAATGCGGTGTGGAAGGTAAGGGATGGTCGAATATCTTTCTGGAGGGATAACTGGTTGTCATCAGGTGCTATTATTGACTCTTGTGAGATCTCAAAACTTCCTCTCCTCTCTATAAGGGAGTGTCGAATTCATAATGGGTGGGATGTGGAACTTCTTAGAAGACTGGTGGGGGAATCCAACCTTGAGGAAATCTTGACATCATTAGGTGAGCATAGAGACGGACCAGATATCCTGATTGGGAAGCCGAGCTTGGATGGTAATTTTTCTTCAAAATCAGCTTGGGAATGTATTCGTGTTAGGGCCCCAAAATCGGAATGGGCTTGTTGGACTTGGCATTCAGCGCTACCAAAGAAATAGTCAGTTACAATTTGAAAGGCTATGAATTTTTGCCTAAGTGTGGATGCGCGTATTAAAAAGCTGGGCATTCCAGTGGTTTCTAAATGTGAATTTTGTGTACGGGGTTGTCTGGAAAATCAGGATCATGTCCTGGCCACAGGTACTATAGCAGCGAAAATTTGGCGCAGGGCGTCTTTGAGTTTGGGGATGCCTTATGACCCATCCAGGCCTTGGAAGAATACTATGGAACTTTGGTTTCGACGGGCCTCACATTCTTCTCAAAAAGGTACGTTGCTGGGCTTGATTCCCATTATTTTAACGTGGTCTCTTTGGGTGTGGCGGTGTAAGGTTCGTATGGAAGGGAAACATGGTTCTGTGCAATCATTGTGGTGTGCAATCAAAGTTGCAATTGCATGGGTGGGATTACGTCTGAGGGTGAGTACAAAAAGGGAAAGTGGGGACGTTAGAATTTTGGAGGCCTTCTCTATTCCAGTTAAAGCTCCTTTACGTAAGCAGGTTTGTTTGGTAAAGTGGTGTAAACCAAATAGGGGGTGGTTTAAGTTGAATGTTGATGGGAGTTCGTTAGGGAACCCAGGTTGCATGGGGGCGGGTGGCCCTATTTGGGATGATCGGGGCTATTTGAGGTTGGCTTTTGCTAAGGAGTTGGCTTACAACTCTAATAATGAAGCGAAACTATTAGCTCTTTATCACGGGTTGAATCACTGTAAGGAGTTGGGTTTGCATAAAATTGAGATTGAGCTTGATTCTTTACTGATTGTTAATTGGTTGGCAAAAGGGAGATGTGGCTTGCGGTATCTTGAAGACTATTGGGATGAAATTCAAGAGATTTTGTCGAATTTGGAAGTCAAGATCAATCATGTTTACAGAGAAGGAAATTCAGGGGCTGATTTTCTTGCTCGTTTGGCTTTGAGTCATCAGTCTGGTACGTGGATCAATTTTGATGATGTTCCATGGAAGCTCAAAGGTATTTTAAAGGTGGATTTATTAGGCCTCCCTTCTTTGAGGTCTTAGGTCCTTGGTGGATGGTTGTTGATATCGAGTGGGTTCTGGTCTTTGTCTTTGTCTTTGGAGTTAGGTTTTGTGTTGGTGTTTGAAATTCTAGTGGTGTTTTGTTATTCGGTATTCCTCTGCCACAAGTGAGGGTTTTAATAAATTTGAGACAGTGGTCACTTGACATGTGGCCTTGACTCTTCCAAAAAAAAAAAAAATGGTGAGTTTCCCGTGGGAATTTTTCATCTACCTAAGCTTCAGCGTCTTAATATACAGGAAAATGAAAACCTCATGGGCTGTATCCCAGAATTTCACAGAACCAGCCCCCTTGAGTCATTGATACTTGGATCCACGAGCTTCTATGGAGAGATACCGGATTCGATTGGTCACCTCAAGTCCTTGGTTGATTTTTCTGCGTATGAGTGCATTTTCTCGGGAGAAATACCATCTTCACTAGATAATCTTACCAATATAATTTATTTAGATCTTCAATCAATTAGGTTGCACGGTTCAATTCCACAGTCAATATCAAGGCTTGTAAATCTTGAATCTCTGTCTCTCACTGATAACCATTTGAGTGGCAGGGTGGAGTTTGAGTTGTTTCTGAGACTCGGGAAGCTAGTTGACTTGCAGTTATTTGATAACTATATTTCATTGCTTACAAATCCGAGTACCAACTCAACTTTTCCAAAATTTAGTATATTATTACTAGCTGATTGTGACTTGCGTGAGTTCCCAGAGTTTCAGAGGAACCAAGATCAGTTGGAGCTGTTAGATCTCAATGGAAACAAAATTCACGGCCAAGTTCCAAAATGGATGGGGAACGTAAGTATAGAAACTCTCTGGGAATTAGATCTTGAACACAACTTTCTCACCGGTTTCAACCAACTTACGGTTGTACTCCCCTACGTTAATCTAAAGGCACTGAAGCTTCATTCTAACATGCTTCAAGGGTCAGTGCCAATCCCACCTCCTTCCATTGATTTCGATACGGTCTCAGACAACAGACTGACCGGAGAAATTCCACATTTGATTTGCAATCTAAGTTTAATAACTGAGCTCGATTTGTCAAGCAACAACTTGGGTGGCAATCTTCCTCAATGTTTAGGCAACTTGAGTGCTTCTCTCACAAAATTGGATCTACACGACAATAGCTTTCATGGAACCATTCCTCGGATCTGTGGTGAAGCAAACAAAATGATGATGATTGATTTCAGCGAAAATCATTTACAGGGGCGTGTACCGAGATCATTGGCAGATTGTACCAAGCTTGAAGCTGTTAATCTTGGTAACAATCAGATACATGATATTTTTCCTTCCTCGTTGGGCCTTCTTCCAGAGTTGAGGATTCTCATTTTGAGATCTAATGAACTCTATGGTACAATAGGAAGTTTTGATAGCAATTTCGATTTCCCGAAATTGCACATCATTGACCTCTCAAATAATGATCTTACTGGCAAGTTGCCCTCTGAACACTTCCAAAATTGGATGCAAATCGTCGATACCGAGAGCTTAAAGTACATAGGGCAAAACCAAACTCTAGTGACACTTGCAGGACATAGCATGAACCATATCTACTCCTGCTCAATGACAATGATCAATAAAGGCACGAAAACTGTATACCGGACAGTCCTTGATTTCTTCATAGTTATTGATCTCTCGAACAACAGATTTGATGGAGAAATCCCAGACGTGGTGGGGAATCTGAAAGGACTTAATTTGCTCAACCTTTCCTCAAACTTTCTCACGGGATCCATCCCATTTATATTGGCAAACTTGACAGGGCTAGAAGCATTGGATCTGTCTCAAAACAGGTTGTCTGGTGCGATCCCTCTGCAACTAACGGAACTCACTTTCCTTTCATACTTTAATGTCTCCCATAATCGTTTGAAAGGACCTATACCACATCGGAAACAATTCGACACATTTGACAACAGTTCGTTTAGTGAGAACCCTGAATTATGCGGAAGTCCTTTGTCAAAGAAATGTTGGAATCCTGAGGACTCACTGCCTCCATCTTCAAGCCACAACTCAGAATTCTCATCTGAATTTGGTTGGAAAGTAGTCGCGATTGGATATGGATGTGGATTCGTGTTTGGAGCTGTGTCTGGGCAAATCGTAATCAGAAAGAAGTATGGTTGGTTTATGAAGACGTTGGCAATTGGGCAGCCGAACCGAACAAGGGTCAATTGGAGGGGCCGCAGAAATTAAATATAAGAATGTTTCCATGCACAATGTCTGTAGTACGAACTATTATTGTGGCTTTACTTTTCTTTTTCTGTTTTTCCCCCTCTTTTAGATGTTATAGGAAAGGGCCATGGATTGGATGTTTGTACTGAAAAGAATCTGTTGTATTTGCACCCATGCTCTCAATAAAATAAGCGTTTTGAAAGAAAATTAATTACAGAGGTTTATGGCAGTGAAACCAGAGATGCCCTGCTCTGGTGTATTTCCATTCCAATTTACACTTGAGTTCTGTATACAAGGAGAGAATTTCAAACACATATATTGTTAGAAACTGTTAAGAACAGAAAATGAAATTGAGAAGAAACTGATTCTCATTGATGATCCTTTTCGATTATACAAAGTCATATATATATATACATCTTAGGAAAAGCAGAAAAGTAAAGAACTGCTACAAAGTAAGCTACTGATTATCTACACAGTCAATTTCAGAACTTTTAATGGGTAATATGGTCGAGCCAGCTTTATGCACCATGTCCCTCAAGCTTCTTTGTGTGCTGCCATGTACTTCCTTAGCTGAGGTCTTTCTGTGCCATTTCCTTTCTTCCTTTTGCTGCTGCTGTTACCTTTCTTTTCTTGTACTGCAGCATGCTTTATCAGCTTTATTCATCTCTTGAGTGCTGCAGTGTATTTCAGGCATGCTTTGGCTGCTTTCCTTGTGTAGAACTAGATTGCATTCTGTTTTGTCACATTGCATTCTGTAAGACTCCCCCTCAAGATGGGCATAGATATTAGCAATACCCATCTTGGACAATAGGAACTGAAATGTAGAAGTTGGTAAGGCTTTGGTGAATATATCAGCCAACTGAAATTTCGAAGGCACATACATTGGTGTGATGATACCAGCCAGGACTTTTTCTCTAACAAAATGGCAATCTAGTTCTATATGCTTGGTCCTTTCATGAAAAATTGGATTCTTTGTAATATGAATGGCTGCCTGATTATCACATAAGAGGGAAGCAGATTGGGCATGTTCAACATTAAATTCCTTTAGCAAACCGAGAAGCCACATGATCTCACAACTTGTAGATGCTAGTGCCCTATACTCTGCCTCAGCTGAAGATCTAGAAACTGTTGCTTGCTTTTTAGATTTCCAGCTTATTAGTGAGTCTCCAATGAATATACAGAACCCTGTGACAGATCTTCTTGTTTCGGGGCAGGCAGCCCAATCAGAATCACTATAGGCCCTTAGATGTAAAGCTGATTTAGATGACAAGAGAATGCCCTGACCTATGGATCCTTTGAGGTACTTGAGAATCCTATAAGCTGAGTGCAAATGAGATTGTGAGGGCCTATCCATGAACTGACTTAGAACACTTACAGCATAGGTGATGTCGGGTCTGGTGATAGTCAAGTAGATTAACCTTCCAATGAGTCTTCTATAAGCTGTAGGATCTTGGAGGATTTCTTCTGTGGTGTGGCTTAATTTATGGTTCAGTTCAATGGGTGTGGAAACTGTCTTTGTGCCAAGTAGACCCGAATCTTCTAATATCTCAAGGGTATACTTCCTTTGACAAAGGTTAATTCCAATTGCGGATCTAGCAACTTCTAATCCTAAGAAATACTTGAGGGATCCAAGGTCCTTAATCTTGAACTTGCTGTGAAGATAAGAATTGAGTGAATCAACTTCTTCTTGAGAGTTACTTCCAACTATGATGTCATCCACATAGACTAAGAGTGCTATAAATCCATTGGGACTGACTTTAGTGAATAAAGAGTAATCAGATTTTGATTGATGAAAACCAATGGCAGTGAGTGAATTTGAAAACTTTGAGAACCATTGCCTAGATGCTTGCTTAAGTCCATAGAGAGACTTATTTAATTTGCATACCAAGTTCTCCCCCTCAATCTGCTTACCCTTAATGTGATAGCCTGGAGGTAATTGCATATAAATGTCCTCATCGAGATCTCCATGTAGAAAGGCATTGTGAACATCCATTTGAGTGAGGGACCAGTTTTTAATGGCTGCTATGGCAAGGAAAACTCGAACTGTGGTGAGTTTTGCAACTGGACTGAAGGTCTCTTGGAAGTCAAAACCTTCTTTTTGAGTGTATCCTTTGGCCACAAGTCTTGCTTTATGTCTTTCCAAAGATCCATCTGATTTCAGCTTGGTCTTATAAACATATCGGCAGCCAATTGCAGTCTTGTTGAAGGGTAAGGTGGTGATAGTCCATGTATTGTTTTCTTCTAAAGCATGGAGTTCAGCTTTCATGGCATCTTGCCAATGCTTAAACCTGACAGCTTCATTATAGGACTGAGGTTCATGGAGTAATGAAAGTGAAACAGAGAATGACTTGTGAGAGGGAGAGAGATTTTTGTAAGTTATGTAATCATGAAGGGGATGGATTGTGGAGGATGGAAGGAAGGATTGAGATGCTGCAAGCTGGCAATGATATTGATGAAGATAAGCAGGTTGGTTCCTTTTTCTGGTGGACCTTCGAAGAGGGAAAGGGTCAGGATGAGAGGAGGGGGTAGGTGAAGGGAGTATGGGATCAGTAGGTGAGGGCAGGGCAGAAGTGTCATTTAGTGAAGAAGGCTCTTCATTAGCTGGTGAATAAGGTTCTTCACAAATGTGTGATTGAGTGGGAGTTTGAGAACTTTGAGGAAAGGAAAAGATGTCATCTGGTGCAGGAGGAAGGACCATATTATTTGGGAAGGATGATAAGTCATTGTCTAAAGGGGAACCAGATTTGAAGGAGAAAATGGATTCATGAAAAATCACATTTCGAGAGATTAAGGTAGTAGAGTGAGATTCAATGTCATACAGCTTATAACCTTTGACATTAGCAGGATATCCTAAGAAAATGCAAGGTTTAGCTCTATGTTGAAATTTGGTTCTGTTTTGTTTGACAGTACTAGCATAAGTTAGACAGCCAAAGACCTTAAGATGAAAATATGAAGGTGGTGATGAGAAAAGCATCTCATATGGGGATTTATTGGAGAGGAGAGGTGTGGGAATTCTGTTAATGATATAGGCTGCTGTCAAGACAGCATCTCCCCAAAATTGAATTGGCAATGATGCTTGAAAGAGAAGAGCTCGGGCAACATTCAAAAGATGTTGGTGTTTTCTCTCAACAACACCATTTTGTTGAGGGGTATACACACATGATGTTTGGTGAATGATGCCATATTTTTTGTAAAAATCAGTCATAGAAAATTCAAGTCCATTGTCAGTTCTGATTTGCTTAATGTTTTTGTTGAATTGGGTTTGTATGAGATGGAAGAAAGATTGTAGTAGGGATCTTGTGTCTGATTTCAGTCTCATGAGGAAAACCCAAGTAACTCTAGAATAATCATCCACAATGGTTAAAAAATAATGAAATCCTTGAAGGGAAGCATGGGAGTATGGACCCCATATATCACAATGGATTAAATCAAAAGGAAATGAACTACTTGAAACACTTGAAGAGAATGAAAGTTGTCTTTGTTTAGCCAAATGACAAACTGTACAATGAGATTTTTCTTTGGACTTTACATTAGGTACATTAGAATGAATTAAATTCATTCTTTGAGAGGATAAATGTCCTAATCTGCAGTGCCATAAGTCAAAATCTTGATGTACAGCAGCTTGGTTGACTCGAACTAGACTAGATGGGCTTGAAGATGAAATATTGGTGTTGTCTGGAGGTGAAGGCAGCAGGTAATATAGACCAGCATGGACTTTAGCAAGTCCAATCGTCATCCATGAAGAGAGGACCTGAATGAAACAGAGATTATTTAAGAAAAACAGACAAGTGTC
This sequence comes from Cyclocarya paliurus, assembly GCA_029856935.1. Classification (NCBI taxonomy): domain Eukaryota; kingdom Viridiplantae; phylum Streptophyta; class Magnoliopsida; order Fagales; family Juglandaceae; genus Cyclocarya; species Cyclocarya paliurus. The sequence goes on along the minus strand of CM056954.1, from coordinate 9,958,305 downwards.
TGGCCTTTGAGTAAGCTTACTGACTGAGATGAGATTGAAAGCAAAAGAGGGAACACACAGGACATCAACAAGGTGAAGAGAGTCTGAAAGTTTAACAGTGCCTATGTGTGTGACTTGAGCTTTTGTACCATTTGGAAGTTGTACAAAGGCTTGAATGCAGCGGGAAGAATCAGTAAAAAATGAGGTGGAGCACACCATGTGATCAGTAGCTCCTGTGTCCATGATCCATGGTGTATTATGAGAGGTATCATGCTGATCTTGTGAAAGAGTAATGAGTTTATCATGACTTGTGACATTGAAAAGAGAGGGGTTATGAGAGATGCTAGGATAGGAAAAACAGTGATGATTACCTGCTAGATTGGAGTGAGATGTTGCTGGATGGGCAGTTTCTGAGGTAATAAGTGAGGGTTGCACAGGTGGTGGCAGGAGTGGTTTATTGTGTCCTAATGTCAGCTGAGGAAATTGAGCATTGACAAGAGCCACGAGGTGCTGTGCTTGTGCTTGAGAGAGGGTCAACTGAGAAGTGCTTGGTGCAGGAGATGTATGACCTGCAGCAACAGCTTGATCCATAATGGAACCATCGAGAGCAACCTGATTTGCAGAGTGAGCAGCAGGTTTTCCAGGACCATTTCCAAACTTAGATTTGGTGAATTTGAAAGTGGGTGGAAATCCTATTAGTTTGTAGCATTTCTCCTTTGTGTGTCCCATTTTCCCACAATGTCCACAAACCAAATCTGTTTTCTCCATTTTCTTTGAAAAATTTTGATAAGCAAGCAAGGCAGATGGTTCTGAGGTAGGAACAGCCATGTTTCTTGCTTGCCTTTGCCTTTCTTCTTGCAAAATAAGTGAGAAGGTCTTATCCAGAGAAGGCAAAGGGCTCAACAAGATAATTTGCCCTCTAACAGCATCATAGCTATCATTTAAACCCATTAAAAATTTGAAAACATAGTCCCTTTGCTGAACTTCACCAACATTCTTTAAAGCATCACATGTACATAAACCACAAGTGCAACAGGGAAGTGGTCTATAGCTATGCAGCTCTTCCCAAATGGCATTAAGTTGGGTGAAGTAGTCACTTACAGAAAGATGCCCTTGTACTATGCCACTGAGTTTGTGTTGAAGGTGATATATCCTAGCTTCATCAGGCTGTGCAAAACGTTCTTTGAGTTTATCCCATACCTGTTTAGCTGACGTCATAAAGAACACATTAGATGCTATGTCCTTGGAAACCGAATTTAAAATCCAAGCAAGCAGGATATTGTTGCATCTTAACCAAGATACATAAGAAGTATCTGCAAGATCAGGAGTGGGGATGGTGCCATCCAGAAATCCAGACTTATTTTTGATTGAAATGGAGAGAAGAAAAGATCTACTCCAAGAAATGTAGTTGGAACCAGTCAAAGGTGGTGAAACAATGACAGTATTTGCATTGTCACTGTGATGCAAGAAATAAGGGCTATTTGGATCTTCTGTAGGAGAAGAAGAAGAGGAAGATGAGGAAGCCATAGGTTCAATGAAAGATGATCAAAATCGAGAAGGAACTTGCAGGAAATTATTCCTGCTCTGATACCATGTTAGAAACTATTAAGAACAGAAAATGAAATTGAGAAGAAACTGATTCTCATTGATGATCCTTTTCGATTATACAAAGTCATATATATATATACATCTTAGGAAAAGCAGAAAAGTAAAGAAATGCTACAAAGTAAGCTACTGATTATCTACACAGTCAATTTCAGAACTTTTAATGGGCAATATGGTCGAGCCAGCTTTATGCACCATGTCCCTCAAGCTTCTTTGTGTGCTGCCATGTACTTCCTTAGCTGAGGTCTTTCTGTGCCATTTCCTTTCTTCCTTTTGCTGCTGCTGTTACCTTTCTTTTCTTGTACTGCAGCATGCTTTATCAGCTTTATTCATCTCTTGAGTGCTGCAGTGTATTTCAGGCATGCTTTGGCTGCTTTCCTTGTGTAGAACTAGATTGCATTCTGTTTTGTCACATTGCATTCTGTAAGATATATCTAAGATAAGATTTTTATCTAAGTTAAGATAAAGAGTAGTAGTCTGGTAATCTGGAGAACTAAACTTCACATTCATCTTCATCTTGAGCTACTACTACTGTTCTCTGCTGGTCCTTGTCTGGACCTCCTCCATTCACAGATATTTGGACTTGCTCATATGCGCTCATACCCCTACAACAAAAACACCTAAAAAAGCTATAACAAGAAGTTATGAAATTCATTAATGTTTCACAACATCTTTGTTACTTGATTAATTAAATTGGGGAAGAGAACTAATTTTCTCTAAACCAAACAGAAGACTTGAGAAAAAGATAAAAATAATTAGGGGTGAGTGAAGGGGAACTGACTTGCTCAATGTCTCGCTCATGTCTCCCATGGCTAGCAGAATTCTTCGTGCTTTCATCGTTACCCTTGAATGACAGAAAACTCTGGTTCATATTGAGTTGTGCTTGTAGGGAAAAATTCACGGCTTTGATATCAACGCTAAACTATTTTTTTTATGAGTATATCAGCACCAAACTATTAACGAATATTTACAATATTGGTTAATCTTCAGTCTAGGATTCTCTTGGTGAATCGAACCTGTTTCTTGACTCTTGTTGTCTTCTATCTGCCCAGGACTTTCAATCGATGAATACTCGAGGAAGAAGCTGGACTTGACAGCAGAGGAGCTCACTGAGGAGAAGGCTTTGGCTTACTCATGCCTCTCTTGAATGCTCTTGTTCCTTCTCTAATGTGGTAGTACGTCTGGCTCTTTCTTGTGTGTCAACTGAAGTAGCTGGAGTTTTGAATGATGTCGTTGTTAAAGATTTAGAGGAACTGTTAATGATGGAGAAGCTGCTTCTATGTATTTTATACTATTTGCGGCTTGCATTTCTACTTGGATGCTTGAATTTATAACTATCATTCTAATTTAGAGGAACTGTTAATGATGGAGAAGATGTAATGTTTTTTTTTTTTGTAATTGTTAGTTCTCTCTGCATGCAGAATTGTTAAACCTGATTATTATTATTATTATTATTATTTTTGGTTTGAAGTCTTGAAGTTTCTAATCTTGTAAACATGACTAAATAATCTAAAAATCTAATGCTATTAGCTCTAGCCTGGTTCGTAGGCTCTGCAGCGGCCTACTCGGCAGTCACATAGTGCATTCGGCTGTTCGCATTGCTGATCATCAATTCCAGTATGTCATGTGGCGATCTTTTAATTGACGAAGAGAATCAACTTGGCCCTTTGCAGATGGTGGGTTCGGAAGATTAGCATGACGAGGACATGGTCATGGATTTTAGCCACTGGTTGAAATATAATTCGATATAGAAGTTGTCTAGATTCCTATCTGAAGCACCATAGGGTGCCGACGTCCAAGGTGTTAAGAATAATTTATTCACTTAGGCCTAAAACGATATGTGCGTTCGAATAAATGAGCAAAAGCAACTTTAGAAGAGATCAAAATGTCGGGACTTGTGAAAACTCTTCATAATTTCATTTCTAAAATTTTTTAAATACAAAACACTTTTTAATTTCAAATCCTCGACTTTTTTTATCTAATCTTTATAATTTTATCAAACTTTTAAACAAAACATAAAAAATAATACAATTTTTTAAACTTCAAAACAAAAATTATATTATAACAATATTTTAATTTTATAATATTTTTATGCAACTTTTTATCTTTCTTTTTCTCAAAACTTAATAAAAATCTGAACTTTAGGATATGTTTGGAAAAAGTGTTTTACTTAAAATTCTCATCTTCATCTCATCTCATCTCTATACTTTTTCAAATCCCCATACAAAATATAATAAATAATTCAACTTTTTCAAATTCCAATATAACTTTTTCAAATTCCAATTCAACTTTTTCAAATCTCAAAATTAAAAAATAATATTTTAAACTTTAAAACAAAACACAAAATTCTCATCTCACCCCCAAGCATAACCTAAATATTTCACTACTATTTACAGAATTTTCATCTCATTACCCAAACATGTACTCGAAGAGATTATGGTAAAAGAGGATAGAGTAGAGATAATTATGAAAGACAGCATAGTGATCTTCAATCAATAATTATTTATAATTGATTTCAACCGATTTCAACATGTACTCTTTCGATCCTGCTAGCTTCCATATATAATTTTCATTTTCCAAACTTCCCAGACTTGTCTCTAGCGCGAAATTTCACAACATGTAGACAATTTCTGATCTATGGTGAGAGGTATGGCCTGAGTCATGATTATCCAAGAACTTGTAGACTACATTGTGTATGCATCACTCCACAATAAATTCTTCTTGTGTTTATGCCATGCACTGTATGTGGATATCCCTTCCATATGTTTATTTTCCACATGCATATTAAGTGTTTTCATTGTATTAATGTGTGAACAAGTTTTACATTGGTTTTACCATCAAATGAAAAAGAAATTCAGAAATTGTTCTGCTAGGAGTTCATGACAGAGATTTTTGGATCATATATTCATTATCTTCTCTTTCTGAACTTTTAAATGATAAATTGACACTTACCATGTATCAATGCTGTGCAGCATTAGAAAATTAGAGGAAGAAACTTTTCTTTTCATTTGTTTTTTTTAATGAGGTTTTTTTCCTCTTTTCAAGCCATCAACATATAGTAATTGTTAGAATGTGAGATTCATCACCATAAACTTATGCCTGCAACAATAGCAGAAATATGCAACAGCTGCAGCAGGAATTTTTCAGCTTTCATACCTACAACTTGTAAGCTCCAAACCGATGGCTTAAGGCCTTCTCTCTTAAACAAATCCTCTTTCTTTCTTCTTAAGTAAGTGTAGAGTGACTATTATATGATAAATCTTTAGTTATAGCTGCAGATTTAAGAGCTCTTAACATTAGAAGCAAGTGAAAACAGAGGGAATCAATGCTTGCTGCAGTAAGCATTTTATACCTTTCAGATCTACTTTTTAAACTTCAGCCTCGCTAATTTCCTTTAGTTTTCATCATCACCACTTTATTTGTTAGCCATGATAGAACAAGAGACATTAGAAGCTTATAGTTTCACCAAATTGTAGTGGGAAACTGTCAGGGACCAAGAATCATGGGATGGGGAGTGATTGATGCTTACCATCAATAATTAAATTAATGCTATTTCAATCAATGTTATTTCCTTTCAATAAATTGGTGCTAGAGTTATGCGATTGTAATTTTCCTTTCCATAAGAATGGGTTATTGCCTATTCCATCAAAAGCTGTTCGGCTATTTATTAGCTTGAGGCCAATAATGAAGATTATCTGATGAGTATTATCTTCAACCTTGTGTTGATTGGGAGTTGTGGTTTTTCTCGAATTAAACCAACTAAGGAGGCCTAGGATCCCTTGAAGTATCCTACAATATTAACATCATAGGTAGAGCACGCAAGGAAGATCTTTGTTCTCTACCCATTCACAAACCCACTACGAGGTCGCAAACTCTGGCACGTAACAGAAACATCAAAGGAAAACAGAAAACTCAGCAGCATACTTGCCACATGCATACCTTTCATTCCAGCTTGATTTTCTATGATCTTTACTTGTCCTCTATTCTAGTCACTTGTCACTTGTAGAACTATGATTTAGGCCCCCATGCGAAGTGGAATAAGTCACCATTTCGACCTCTAGTAGAAATAAGGCAGCAACATCATGGACAATAGCAGCAGAAAATCTTGTTGCAGTAGCAAGAAAAATATTCAACCCGATAGCTTCAACCTTCCTTCCTCTCAACTCTCATCACCTTAGACACTTATTTACCTTGTTCGAGATCACCTCAAAAATTATCTCAGCCAGTACAGCAGAATTTAGAACTACAAACAGATGAGACATATCACCTGGACAAGAGGAGGTAGTTGATAAGCAAAGATTATGATCCATGAAATAGCATTACTGAACTTTTGTTAAACCAAGATTTTTTTAGGCTTATCATTTAACCACTTAGTTAATACAGTTTTCTTGATGAAATCTGTAAATGGGCTGTTGAAATAAAGGAATGGAAGATTGTATCCATTGTTAAAGAAGAGGATAGGCATTGGAATTCCAAGGAGGGATATGTAGTTGATTATGTCAAAAAGCAAAACAGAGTCCATTCAAATGTTCTCCTTTGTATAGTGTTGATTATAGAACCAATGATAAGGCCACGTCAAACCAGATGTCTCAACAGCTGAATGAAAGTTCAAACATCTGAGAATCCTGTACAGAAATTGTGTTTCAGATGTAACCATAGACGAGCCCTTTGAAATGTATTTATTGTCTGATTTACGTATCTCTTGTTGCAAACTCACCCTACTCAATATGCAATGGTATGAAACCCCATGACCAGGGCACGGATGATTGCATTAAACCCTATGCTATATTGTTGTAAGTTGTTTATCATGTAGTTCTTTAGTTGGGCTGTAATTTGATTGTATCAATAAGATAACTTGCTTGCAAAAATATAAATAAGATGTATATATATTTTTTTAATGTGAATTTCTTTGGTTTTGTTCGTGGAAGCCATGACATCTTGATGATCCTGGAAGAGCTGATTGGGAAGGATTTCCATCGGGGACTAAAGCAGCCGCTGCAGGTATGGCAATCTCCCTCATTTGTACTTGTGTTCCAAAGGTCCTTCTGTTGGTTATGAAGGTCCTTCTGTTGGTCTAAAGCAGCCGTGCAAGCTTGATTATACTTATAAGCAAGCTTTTGTGTTAAGAATTGTTTTTTTTTTAGGCAAGTTGAGAATGGATTCAATATTTAGAAGACATTATTTTTAATCAGTTTTACAACATAATCATATTAAAGTCAACACTTATGATGATCTCTTTGATGATATCCATTGTTTGTATACCATATTCATCATAATAGTCTTTAATTTGGGTATTCTCCAACCAATGAGATGACCTGAAAACATCAAACACCGACTTCTCATATTGTTCAATACTTGCAATATTCCATATTTTTCAAATATAAATAAAGTTGGTACCAAGTTAACACTAGAATGTGTTCAGTGTTTAGGGCGTACAACAATTGGTCAAATTACCCTATTAATACGTAAAAGCCAAACCAATAAGAAAGAAACTGCATAAATACATTTTGAATAATTGGTATGCTTGATCTTACATTTTAGGACCACCCCAACCACCAAGTAGATTATTTGTATAATCTATTTTTTTTTTTTGAAGTGTGATCACTTAGATGAATACAAGTTGGTTAAAGATACTACGCACAAAATTACATATTAATACAAATCCAAGGCCTGAATGAAGTCAGTTGGATTAATATTATGGTGAGGAAATATCTTTTTAGATCAGTTTTGGTTGGTTAGTTGCAGTGTACATCTAATAAAGGATTGTACAAAAGGTTTATCCATTCTTATGTGCAACTATGGAGATGGTAGTTGTGGATCTCTATTCTATTGGTACCCTCTATCATGAATATGAGAGAGAGAGATTCCTAATTTGGATGTGTATTATCTTTTTGTATGTATTCTGTTTTTGTTTATTGTCTTTTATTTTGTCAAAAACATTTTCCAGTGAGTAAAATTTTTCGAAAATATTTTCTGTCAATTATCACCACAAAAGCTCTATTTCGGTGATAATTATCTATTGGGAATACATAATTGCGACGATAATACATAATCTCTGGAAAAAAAATCAAGGCAATTTCGGCGATTTAGTAACCTTTTGTGACGATATATATCACTGCAATTGACTTTTCTTAATGATTTAATGGTAAATGGAAGCATCGTTTTCGTCGTTTTTAGGACATTTGCGATAGACTAAAATCATCGGGAATAGTAGCTTTTTGTGACAATTTTTTTCTATCACTGAAATTGATTAGAAGTGGCACCTTTATTTCATAAAAAATGCAGCGATTTAAAAATCGCCAAAAATAATCAAATGCAGCAATTATTAAGGATATTTGCGATGATTTTGAGTGCTGAAAAATGCCTAATTTCTTGTAGTGCGTGGGAGATCATCACATTTGAGGAATTAATATTAGTGTGATATGTAGCATTAGTTATCCTAAAATGTGACTCGGACTCAGTAGTACTATGAGTCGATTCTCTATTAAACACACTCACAATTTGTTATGGAATCAAAATGATTATATTAACATTTAAAATATAACTTTTTTATATTAGTTAACGTGATAGGCTTCTATATTGATAATGGATTGAATATGTCAATAAAAATAAAAATAAAAATAAAAACTTGCTATTAAAATTTTCCTTTCAGAGAGTAAATGAATAGAGGCTGAACTACATGGTTACTTGGGGGGTACTTTAGCCCCAAAATTTTGGGAAAGTGCAAAAAAATATTTTTTTGAGGAATTTTTATAAAAGAAATATTATATAATATTAATTTTTATAAAGGAATTTCTTAGGAAATGAGTAATTAGAATTGTTAAAAAAATAGTGTAAACACTACAAGAAAAACGAGCATTTGTCACAGATTATTTACAATGAGAATGACTATTTATGACGAAAACAGACTCATTTTAGTAAGAAATAATCATTTTCACAGAAAATAACTAACAACAAATAAACAATTTTCTTGTAGTGAAACTTAGGGGTGGAAAATCTTGTTTTTGGATCGTGTCAAGTTATGAATATACGACTATCTAGGTAACTCAACCCCACCCGTTGAGCTAAATGTGTCAAACTTTTAAACCCTAATACGACATATTAGATAACAGGTCGTGTCATGTCATCCATTTTGACTTGTCTAATAATTAATTAGAAATAGGTTAATACAACACGATTCATTTAAACCCATTTTATATAAATAAGTTAATCTAATACGAATAACTCATTGGACCTGATTAACATAATTTCACATGAAAATTAAAATCTATATATATTAGTAAGAGAAAGTCTGTTTGCAACCAGCTAGGGAAATTGTGGAGCAACTGCATCCCACTTGGCAAATTAGAAACGACGACATTTCTATCTCCATCGGTCTTCGCCTAGCAGCCCTCTTGGCAAATTAAACTCTTAAGTTGCGATTCATTTCCGATGTCGAATGCTGCGAGGATGTCAGAGTCGTAGCAGCTCGAGTTCTAGCTGACCTTGTAGGCGGCCAGCGATGTCGGCAGCAACTCCACGCACGTAACCAAGGGTAGAGGCCAGGAAGATGTTGGTTCATTTTACCGTTGCTGGACTCATAGCCAAAGCAGAAGTATTTTAGCGCCGATGAGCTTGCGGTTGCAGGAGGAGGAAGAGAAGTCCTTGGTAGTGACACATCGGCCTTTCCACAACCGTGCCACGTTATTAAATGCAAAACATGAACAAAAGTTCAATACTAACCAAAATTATAAATTAGAGAAATGGCATTGTTTTAATACTATCTACCCTGTCAAAAAAAAAAAAAAATACCATCTCCTAAACTCATCTAGGATGGTGAAGATTCAAAATGTGAACCCAGATGGCAGACTCAGACAAGAATATAGGGTGCATAGAATTTACAACTAAAATCAACAAAACAATTAAATATTTAACTTTAAAAAATTGACTAATCAGGCATCATCAGCATCGCTTCCACCAACTTGAGCTTCCTGACTTGCCATGTAGTTGCTTCCATTAGGACCCAACACCTTAAACCTGCTCAACATTAGAAATAATGTGAGGGAGGGACTCAAGAGTTTTGGCTTTGGAGGGGGAAAGCTTGGCAAAGAAGCCATGGAATATGTTGGAGTATGTGTGGATGAGACGGCTGGTGGTTTGTGCTGGTGGTTCCATCCTCGTTTTCCTTAATGCAGAGAGTGAAGAGTCGTACCAGAGCTCATGGGTAGGAAAAATGGAAGGCTTGTAAATTAGTGCAGACTCAAAATTAAAGTTTTCCCTCCTTACCGTTTACCTCTATTTTTTTTTTAAATATTGGCTGACGTGGCTTTATATATATATATATATATATATATATATATATATATAAAGCCCCACGGTTTTGCACGTCGGTTGCCCTTGGCAAAATTGTATTTGTAACCACAATATCTTAAAAACATAAGACTAGCTACCTAGTAACAAAAAAATTAATATTTTAACATATAATAAAACTAATATTACAAATCCTAGAATAATGTACAAATATGAGCAAAGGTTCAAAATTATAATCTCAACCATAAAGGTATAAGTATACTGAGAAATACTAATATTAGAACACAATAATAATAAAATTGTAATGTTGAAATAAAATATAAACAAATCAAAATAGGTTTATTTGGGTTAAACGGATTGACCCGTTATTGGTCCATTTATAACTCGTGTTTTAACGGATCAACTCTTTTCGATCTGAACCATTTAACATCAAACTCAAACTCGTTAATTTCGTATTTATTCGATTATATTGAATTCACAAATCATGTCATATATTCCCAACCTATATAAACTAGACTTAGAAATCGTGAAGAGTAATCTTCAGACTGTCCATAGAAGAATTGTTCCTTTTGTAATCTTCAGATATGTTCATCCGGCCGCTGCTTTCACGTACCCTTTCACATCGTTTATCGAAATTTTCCAGTCGTTGCTACTAATTGTCCATGTGCTTCTTCCTAGTTCTTTCCCAATTCTTCTATGGACAGCTGACAGATGCAAGTGGGAGGGAGTCGCCGCCACGTCAGCCTGCCACATAAAAAAAAGAAAAAAAAAGACACAGACGAAAATATATGCTGCAACGGGAAATAGAAATGTGAAACAAAGATGAAAATATATGCCGCTTGCATCCCGCATTTGCATCCAGCATTTTTGTATATATATTGTAAGTTCACGGAAGAAATACAATGTGAAAAACAGAGAATGAATTCATTACAGCTTCTCCTAGGTATTGTGTCAAGCAGTTGATATACATTCTGGAAATTTATTTCATTAATGAGGTGTATACAAGATAGTACTTCATCCCCTTTGGGGATTATAGAGGGATCTCTTGTCAGTTCTGGCACACCGAAAAAACCACCCCTCAAGCATGCAATTTATACATCTTCTTTATTATCACCTCTAGATTGTTTTTACCTTTCATTTACTTATATATTTGTCGGAGATTTTACAAAAGAACCAAGACATGTGAAATAAGTCAGCTAGTAAAAAAGATACATGTTTGAAAAGTTTATAGCTCTCCTTAATTCGATCTAATTAAAGCATGTACGATGATGACCATCAAGATGTGTATGTTAACAACTCCAAGCAGAGGAACCTTAGCTGTAACTCATGAATTCTGGAGTGCAAACAAACAATAATAAGCATCTAATTGCTGATTCTAGAGCGTCAACAAGAAAGGTACGATACTGGTTCACCCCCTCTTAGTTCTACTTGCATCCAACGTCATATCCACATGAGAGAGAGAGAGAGAGAGAGAGAGAGAGAGAGAGAGAGAGAACCTTCATATGGGTCGGTAGTAGCATTCTATGCACTTGAAATCTGAAACGAGAAGAAGAAGAATAAGGAGCAGCAGAAGCAGAGAACGAGATATGGAGTGCGTGCTGAATATTGCTTCATTCTCAAACTCATCTTCATCCCCCCGTATGTGTGAAAGTGTCTTGGAGTTCGTGAATGCTCTATATATATATATATATGCATAAAGGGCCCGAGGTAAGTGTTAGAGATGCCACATCTAGCCTCCTCAGCAGAATTAGCAGGATGCTCCAGCTCAACAAAGACACCTCAGCTCAACAATGATGCTTCTAGAATGCAATGAGCTGTAATTATGTTTTACACAGACTGTACAAATTAGTTAGATATTCTTATTCTTTTATTCCCTTTTACTTACTATCAATAGGTAGTACAGTACAATGTAAAGGAATCAATGAAATAGTGCAAGCAACGTACCTTTTTGCAGCAAAGTTATTCTCTGCACCTTTCCATTTCATCTCTCTGTTTCTCTGCAAATGACCAAGATTACTAAAATCAACATGGTATCAAGAGCCAGCTGAAAGACCATCGACTTCTCATTTATTTTCTTCTTCTTTCTTCTTCCTTTCTCTATTTTTTTTCTCAATGGCTACTGAAGATACCACCAAAACACCCTCCATTAACCGCAACCCAAAAGACCCCGCTAGCCCTTTTTATCTTAACCACAATGATGGTCCATCAACACTACTCACCAACCATCCCCTTACTGCTGAGAACTACCACTCTTGGGCACCACTGTGCGTCGATCATTGAGAATCAAAAAGAAACTGGGCTTCATTGATGGTACTTTTCTTAAACCCTCCTCCACAGATGCCTTGTTAGAACCATGGCTTGAATGTAATGATATGGTTGTGACTTGGCTCCAAAATGCAATGTCCCTTGAAATAAAAAACAATGTCGTTTATGTTGACACTGCCTATGATTTGTGGCTTGAACTCGAGCAACATTTTGCCCAAAACAATGGGCCACGCATCTATGAATTAAAACAATCCATTCGCAATCTCACCCAAGGTGATGACTCTGTCAGCCTTTACTTCTCCAAATTGAAAAGTTTGTTTGATGAACTTCTTAATTTTGAATTAATTCCATCATGCTCATGTGGTGCCATGAAACCTGTTCTTGAGAATCAACAACGTGATTGGATGATGAAATTTCTCATGGGACTCAATGACTCATTCGGCAACATTAAAGCCCAGATTATCCTTCTCAAACCCACCCCATCCTTGAGTGAAGTTTATGCTCTCGTCCAACAAGAAGAAAAGCGTAAGCAGATCTCCAACCTTCCCAATATCCATGACACATTGGCCTTAGCTACCAAAACTCATTATTCACCCAACAGATACATCCCTAAATCTGTTACCCCCCAACGTTGAGACAAATTGTTTTGTACATTTTGCAAAGTCTCAGGTCATTCTCTGGAAAAGTGCTTTAAAGCCAATCCAAATCTTGAGAAACCCACATGTACACATTGTAATAAGAATATCTAACTAATTTGTACAGTCTGTGTAAAACAGAATTATAGCTCATTGCATTCTAGAAGCATCGTTGTTGAGCTGAGGTGTCTTTGTTGAGCTGGAGCATCCTGCTGATTCTGCTGAGGAGGCTAGCTGTGGCATCTCTAACAGTAAGCGAGATAATTCATGTTTAATCTTTTCCTATTTTTTCTTCTTTCACTTTCCTTGCCTTTGTAAAGTACCTTGGCCCAGTCCTCTCCACAGTCACCTTCTGCTGCATGCAAATCTACTCTCTACCCCAAACTCTGCCGTTCCATCCTTTCCAACGTCCGCTCCACGCCGTCCGACGCTTACGGCAACGGCAAGTTTTTCGTGAAGCAATGTCTAAAGCAAGCACGTAAAATGTTAGACCGGATCGGCCACGACCTCACCCACAAAGAGCGACGCTCGTCGATGAGCCACGCTGAGATTGGAGCACTCGAGGATTGCCGAAAGCTCTCCCAGCTCAACGGGGAGTACCTGGAGTCCATCTCCGCCGAGCTCAAGTCAGCAGAGTCGATGAATGAAGAGCTGGTGGAGAGAGTGCAGACGCTGCTGAGTGTGATAGTGATGAACCAGCAGACATGGTATGAAGGGCTCGAGGATTCCGAGAGCAGCATTGTGGGCGCATTACCGGAACTACTGAACAACATGACTCGACGTCGTTTACGGGGAAGGAGAAACACAGAATACCGAAGACCCTGTCGAAATTGGAGAGAATGAGGGAAATGGGCAAATTTAATAAAATGTAATAAACGGCGTCGTTTCCTTTTTCCACGTTAGCGGCGTTTGCATCCAGCCTTTTTGAAAAAGGAAAATGCTATTTTCTTCTCTTCCTAACCATTATTCCATCTTGGCTGACAACGAGTACTTTTGGTCTATGCTTGTAAAATATCAGGGATATTAATAAAATATCTCATTTTTTATATATATACGGCAATTTGACTTGGCTTTTGAAAAGTTCTTCCTATGACTTGTTTGTCCACACTAGTACATACACTACTACTACTACAGACTCATGACTTTTCACCCCCTAATTTTTATCTGTTCTTTTTTCCGACTGATCTTCACCACCTTGAACTTAATAATGCATTAATATTGAAAGCTCAAAAATTTGAAATTGTTTTAGAAAAAATAGAAAGCGATTTATTTTTCTAACTAGTAATTAGAAGGTGGAGTACAACTTACATGCAATAACCAAATGCATAGTACTCTCTTTGAATTAAATGCCTCCATTCTTAATTCAACATATTTCTTCTATCTAAACCTCCCTAATTGTCATAGTATATGATGAGAGTATATTAATTATATCTGTATTTTTCTCATTTTTAAATCTCTCTTCTTCTTCTTCTTCTTCTTTTTCTTTTTTAATCCTCCATTTCTTGGCTGCACATCTTTTAATATTGTAGTCCTCTTCATCTACACGCATGCTTTTAATTTATTCTATTTTTTTTTAACAAGTATGGCCGTCATTTTTTATATATATAAATTAAGAGCTTCCACTTTTATTCCTCCGCACTTAAGGTGGAGGGAAACCTTGTTAACAAAGACTCCATAGGCATACCAATATAACCAAAGACAGAAACTACAATAGAACTTCGCAACGAATGACCCGAGTAAAGAACAAACTATCTACTGGCCCTTCCTAATATGTGGAATACCCAACTTATCCATTTGGATTAAGCCTCTAAGGTTGGTCGGTAGCTCATCCATGGAATTCCATATGACATTAAGTTCCCCCGACCCCAATCTTGCAAGAAAATCTATAAGAGAATTTCCTTCTCTGTATACATGTCGGATGATGAAAGTCAGCTCCCGTAACATCTACATCAACTCTTCCCAGTAGTCTTCAAGGTACCAAACATCACAAGACCCTCTTTTGATCCATTTTACAATCGTACTTGAGTCCATTTCCATTTCCACTCTTGATAAACCCAGCTGCCGGACCTGTCTAATACCATGAAATAGAGCCAAACATTCTGCAGCAGTACTTGAACCTTGAGATTATATATTCGAATAACGAATGACTTCTTATATATGTGTCCCATTTTTAAGATTATATATAATGATTCTCAATTATGGTGCTATATATTGATATGTATTAATCAAGTTGTGAGTCATGTAGCCAGTACGCCTTGAAATTATTCATTTATAATTGATTTCAACTGATTTGGCATACTATGGGGGAGATCAATATCACATTTGAGCAATTAATTTACTAAGCAAGTTGCTCGAATTCATCCATTTTTTATCAGCAAGTCAAAGATATTTTACCCAAAACCAGAGAGAAAAATTAATTCTCTCATCAATGGAAATTAATTAAGAAGGGATGCCTAACAACAGGCTAACAGCCAGCATGCTAAGGTAATTAATGTAAATTAATTTCAGAATATAATTATTGTTGTCATCTTCATTATATTAAAATACAATCAAAAGAATTGACATGGCTAAGGTACTGAAGAAACATAATTTCTTAGTTCAATGAAAGATCTTAGAATTCAAAAAAATACACTCCATTCTTATGAAGTCCTATCGATCACTTTACAACGATATTGGTTCTGTGTCGATCTTTTTTTTACGTAGTTTACTGATCTCTTCTTGTCACCAGCTTAGATATATAGTACTTTTCAACCTTAACCTCATTGCTAAGATCGATCAGTTTGTCAATGGGTGATTAATTCTGGCTTTTGGACTTGGAGACACATTTGCCAAGCATTAAGATAGTAATTCTTCATTGATCGATACATACTTATTTCCAAGCATTTCATGCAATTTCATGATAGTTTCCTTTTCTTCTGTGTTGAGGTTTCCTCTCTTTATATTTGGACACAAGTAGTTTATCCACCGGAGTCTGCAACTCTTCCCACATCTCAATAGACCTAAACCAAACAAAGAAAATGGGAAAAATTAAACAAATAAAGATCATTACGATAACATTAAGATAACTATTCTTCTCCCATTTCATACACCTAAAACGAGCAGTACTGAATCCGTGAAAAATATATAGCCATCTATAGACATATTTACAGAGGAAAAACAGGTAGGATTCTGTAGTTACGGGCTTGCTTTGGAAGCGCACGCCAATTTTCCTGGCCCTATTTTTAGATGTAAGACATTAAAATTTGATCTTCTTCAGAAGTCCAAGGCCCCTTCTTTAATCCCACCTTATCACAGCAAGGAGCTCTCACCATCTTTGTTCTTGTAATGCCCCGGTCCCATAGAGGTCGGAGAGTTAGCTCCTGTAGCCTAAAATCATCTCTCATATCAAAATTGTAAATACTCCAATTCCAAATAAAACATAAATTCATTTATTTAAACCAAATATATATGTTTCTCCACCAAAACACTATAGAAAAGCCTCAATAAAAGAAACTAAAATCCCCATATACTCGGACATATCCATAACTCAAAAATCCAAAATAACATAAAAGAATAATTCCATTAAGACTCTTCAATAAATAATTGTGCTATTTGGCACTTATTCATCTACGATCCTCAGCCTTGCTAATACTTCCTATTCTTGACTTCTAGCTGGGACATCAACATCATCTGAAAAATATTATGGAGATAAGGGGTGAGTTATTAATAATTCAGTAAGTAAAGAACAGATACTAGTGTGTAAACATAAGCATTTACAGAGATCAGAATGCAAAACAAAACATTTTCATCCTCCGAGTGTGGAAGCAGAACATGTTATCAAAATATTAGAGCGAATATTCATAAATAATTTCATTCCAAAAATATCCTTTGGCATAGCATAAATGATCATCATCATCATAAGAACATCATATCAGAACAGAGGCCAAGTATAACCCCTGTGGTAGGGTTATGCATCTGCAGATAGCCAAGCAGAACAAAAATCACTCTGTCACCAAGGTGTGTTGTAACACCCAGGGTGAACCCAGCCCATCTTGGTGCAAAGCGCACTGTTTTAAGACGCTCAACAGATTTCTTTTTCCAGCAGTTCCTTTCCATCCTGAAAATCTCTCAGTTTCCTTTTTGATCTTTAACTCCCCTCTACGCACGCCACTACCCAAGCACGTCTACCCCTTTTCTTTCTCTAGGGTTTTCATATCACCATATAAATATGCACTTACATCTCATGCCTTTGGAAACTGCCTATTTACAATTGCTGCAATCAGCCACAAGAATCACCCAGCCTCTCCCCGTTCGACGCTAACCTCCATCTCCACGTAAACCCGATGCCACAACCAGCCCACATGAAGCCGCAACCTAATTTTGTTTTCCAGTGAATCACCTTATTCACGTAACTGCCTTTTTTCTTCCACTCAAAAACCACTGTGTGATAGCCCCACCGCCCAACCCTTTGGCAAACCGTGAACCCCACGTAGCCTTGCTGCTGCCTCTGCGATACCACCCCCAGCGCCATCCCTACACTACCACTATTGCACCCCTTCTCAGATACCGTGGAACAACTCCCACTGCCCAACCAACCTGCCTCCTCCACGGTCAAACAAACACCGAAGATACCTCTGTTTTAGTCCCCGAACATAGAGCAGTTTTATTTTCTGCTTGCCGCCGTTCGACGCAGCCCAGCCGAGCTACGCTGCCATCAACCCCTATCCAGACCATTGCCGCGTGTATCCTTCTCCTCGTGATTGGCAGCCGCACGTTCCCTTCCCTCACGGTGAGCCTCTGCCGTGTAAGCCTTGTTTCACATATTATGAATATGTTTTCAAATAACAAATTGTCTACTGAAGCCTACCATATAGTTGGTCAAGCATATTTTAGTTAAGATGAAGTTACATTATTACCCTTTGAGTTACAAACTATGTTAGTGTGTTTTAAACTTTTAATATGTATTAGTGGAATCTGTTTTATTTATGATTACAAAAATCATTTAAGTAATTTAACATGTTATTAAGTAAAGTTTTATTTAAGAGTAAACGATAATGGTGTAATGTTATTTTTACACTTAAGATATGATTTAGTTAATAATATATATATATATATATATATATATATATATAGTTATGGCTTATTTTAAAATATTTTGGGATAATTATATTATCTAGTATTAAACTTGATAGTTTGTTTTCAATAGTAAATGAGTTAGGTTTTAATATTTTAGTTGGAGAAATTAAGTGAATATTGATGAATTTGGGAAGTAATGGTATTTTTTAGGATTAAGTGAATTTCAGACATTTAAGAAAAATAGATTATTTTAGTATTTCAGGTTTAAGAATCAAAATACTTGTTTGATTGAAATTTATGGGAGTTACATGACAATTTTATAGGTGACGATTGATTTTCGTTTAGTATTGCTGTTGAGAATTTTCAATAAGTTAAGAAGTCCAGGTAAGCGGGGGTTCCTATGCTAGACTTTGCATATAAAATAAAATGAACTGAGGTCAATTTTGAAAATGTGCATGTTGTGTTATGAAAACAAATGTGAAATGACTTCAGTTATTTGTTCTGCATTGCTCATGAGATTCTATATAAGAATAAAGTGTTTTCTGTCATGACTGGTGTAGACATGAGCTTATTTTGATATTTTGTTTTTGAACTGTGCAAAAGAGAGCGAATATGAAAATTAATAATTTTTCCATGTGATGTGAAGACTTTCTAAATTTGTTTTAGAAAATGTGTAATGATTTGAATTTGTTCAGTACTCAGTGTTAGTATGATGTGGCATCTGAAAAACCTTTGGCATGGCATTCTGATTTTGTTCTGACTCTGATTCTAATGTGTTTCTGATTCAGTTTTGCTCTGAGATGTGGCCTTGTCATGGGATATAATAGTGACCTCTGGCCCCGTCACGGGATACAATAGTGACCTATGGTCCTGTCATGGGATACAATAGTGACCTCTGGCCCTGTCACGGGATATAATAGTGATCTCTAGCCCTACCACGGGATATAATAGTGGTCTCTGCTCTGAGTGCAATCGCTTTGATAACATGGTGATTTATGTTCTGCTTGGCTTTCCGCAGAATGCACAACCCTACCACGGGGTTAAACATGGCCTCTATTTTGATATGATGCTATGATATATTAACATGAAGATATTCGTTTAGCCATGTTGTGCCAAAGGGGTTTTTGAATATGAAAAGTTGGTTTCTGAATATGAAATGTTTGAAGTGTCGCTTTGATTTTCTGATAATATGTATTTTTGAGATTTGCATATTGAAACTGAAATGTTTTATTTCTGCATTCTGAACTGTGTGAAAATGCTCATGTTTGCATACTAGCATATGTTCTCTGCTTACTGAGTTGTTGATAACTCACCCCTTATCTCCATAACATTTTTTCAGATATTTTATGATTCAGCTGGAGAACAAGAGTAGGAAGTATTGAAAAAGTCTGATGATCATAGATGAATGAGTGCTAAGGATACAAGTATTTTGGAGGATCATATTTAGTAGTTTTATCTCTAGCGATTATTTTGGTATGTCAAGTTATGAATAATTTGAGTCTTTGTGGAGATGTTATGTTATTTTATTGAGGTTTTTGTTTAGTATTTCTATGGAGGAACACGGATTTTGGATTGAAAACAAATAAGTTAAGTATTTTCTGGTGTTTCTGTTTATTTATTATTGATTATTGGAGATGTTCTTAAGTAATATGAGCTAACTCTCCGGACCTCCGGTAACGGGGCGTTACATGTGCACTCAAAACAGAGACCACTACTATAACCCGTGGCAGGGCCGTATCCACTATTATAACCCGTGGTTGGGCCGTATCCACTATTCTTACCCGTGATTGGGTAGTATCCACTATTATAACTCATGGTTGGACTGTATGCCACTATTATCACTCGTGGCAGAGCCATAACTGAATAGAGCTGATGGTTAAGGTGAGTAAAAGAGAAAGGGGGTAAGGCTGGCTAAGAGAGAGGAGACTACGACTTGGTGGTGGTTATGCTTTGATGTAGAGTCTAAGTGTGGGCTGGTTGTGCTTTCACACGATGTTTTCCGTCGTTAACACTAGGAGATGCGGCTGCTGGTCGTCAAGCGGGTGTGAGGACGTGCACTGAAGGTGCCTATCTATTTAATTATATAAAAGCCAAGTTTTGAATTACTTAGTTGTCCTTCGTACCATAAAATAAGGGAATGAAAGAGTGCAAGTGTGAAATGAGAAGGTGAGTCCGAAAAGAGGTGGAATATTGTTAAGAATTGAGTTGAAAAAGATGAAGATTTGAAGAGGAGAACATTTCTTATCTCATTGATCTTGTTTAATGACACATAATCTACTGTTATTTATACATTACAAAAGCTGAAGAAAAAGCTATAAAGAAAAACTAACTTTAAATCTTCTATACAAATACAAGTAACTATCTACAACTTTTTTTATGGACAGCATGGTTTAGACAGTTCATGTGTGTGCGGCCATGTTTTTCACAGATCTTTTCAGACCCAAAGCTTTCTTCCTTTTTGCTGCTGCCTTTTGCTTCTTGTGTGCTGCCGTATGCTTTATTTGCTTTTGCTGCTGCATGTATTTCTTGAGTGTTGCAGTGTACTTCATGTTGCTTTTGCTGCTGCATGTGTTGCTTTGTGTGTTGCTGCTGCATGTCTTTCTTGCTTGCAATTACATTTTATTTTGTGCTTTTGTGTGCAATTCTTGAGAAATATCGCGAAAAGAGAGATCGAAACCAAGTGGTAAGTCGGGAGACACCAACACCGCACTTCTCAACAAGTTTTGAATGAAATGCCAGCCTCTTCCTTCTTTTTATTAATTTGTTTTGTCTTTTGTTATAGGTTTTGTCAAGAACATGCATGAGTGCTCTTCTTTTCTTTCTTCGGTTTCCTCTTCTCTTCATTTGTTTTATTTCTTCGCACCTCTTCATTCAGCATCCGTAGCTTCCTTCCGTTTATAGCCTGAGACAACGAATGGATCCACTCAGGGTAATGTTGTGGCCGTTGAATTTGACACGAGAAAGAGCTATCCAGAAGATCTCGATGATAACCATGTTGGCTTGAATGTAAATAGCATTTACTCAATCAAACGAGTGTCTTTAGCAGACTACGGTGTTAATCTTTCTTCAACACTTGATGTAGAGACAAGGGTTCAGTATGATGGCAAAAATATTTCTATCTTTGTTTCCAGGACTAATGGAACATGACAGGGCATGCCAGTATTGTCTCTGCCTCTTAATCTCTCTCAGCATCTTCTGGAGAAGGTTTTTGTGGGATTCTCTGCTTTAACAAGTAATTACACCGAACTAAACTGTGTAAAGTCATGGGAATTCAACGGTGAAGATGTTGGTGATGAAAATCCAGAGTTATTATGGGTCTGGATCACAGTTCCAGCTGTACTGGTGTTATGTGGGATTGTGTTCTACTTCTATTTGCAAAGAAACCACAGAGAGCAACCAGAAGATGCATATCCAAGGATTGAAGACCATATATAATTAGTTGCAGATCTATTTGTTTATCAATGATTTTTCTATTGTTTATTTATTGTTTCCTTCCTTTGGGGTACACTGTGTGTGCGTGTGCAGAAAAGGAGCAGGACAGAGAAGATCGAAAAATATTTGGCCAGAGCTCGAGTGGCTATACAGAACTATACTTCTGATAGGGAGGAAACATACATCCCCAGTGGATTCGTTTATAGGAATGCATACGCCTTTCACCAATAATGT
This sequence comes from Cyclocarya paliurus, assembly GCA_029856935.1. Classification (NCBI taxonomy): domain Eukaryota; kingdom Viridiplantae; phylum Streptophyta; class Magnoliopsida; order Fagales; family Juglandaceae; genus Cyclocarya; species Cyclocarya paliurus. The sequence continues at coordinate 9,936,811 of CM056954.1, read as the reverse complement.
TTCAAGTAAATTCTTTCTATTAATTTTTCATAAAGGGTTGTTGAAAATGTTTTGCATTTCTGGGTTGGTTTTAGATTGCTTATAACAAAGTGTTTCCACATCAGCCGAAATAATAAGTTTTTCAAGTCCATCTTCGGCAAATCTAATGACATTTTTTCTGAGCGGTCTGCATTCTGGCGAGCGAAAACGTTATCCAATACGTTTCTTTGTTTGTGGCCGTACGTGCATGCTTTTGTGTCTTTAATTCTGGCCTCCTCCTTTTGGCCATATTATAAATTGACTATGAAATATTTATTAGTGAAGTGAACTCTTTTATATATTGATGTTCTATTTTATATATATTTGATATACAATTTTTTTAATAGTTGTGAAAGTGATTATGTATAATAAACTATTTAGAGTTATAAAATTTAACATAAATAACGATCCGTGCATTGCACGGATTATAGACTCGTATATATAGAAACAAAAACTGATAAAAATCCAAGAGAAACAACTGGGAGAGACGTGCATGGTGAGGAGACTAAAGCCCATAGGATTCTCACGGCTTGCGGTTTTGGACGGGGGCTTTTTCCTTAAATTTGGATCTCGATTCAACCTCTAAAAAAATATTAAAGCTTGAATCCACTAATTTTCTCTGTCCAATAAAATATTTCACCTGGTCCAACGTATTTAAAAATTTAAACCTACCAGGCAAACCCAATAAAATTTTTCGATATCCATCAAAAAATACAAATTGGGCTCATACTCTATTCCAACAATATTCGCAAATCTCAAGTGGGCTTTTCATTTGTAGAAATCCTAAGAAAAAAAAAATAGAAAGTAATTGGGTATTGGATCCGGGTGTTACATACTCTCCCTCTTAAAAAAAATTTCGTCTTCGAAATTTGTTGCATATAAAGTAAAGCCTAAAATACTTATCTTTGACACTCCATGCCTATTATAGACTTCAATTTTTTTTTTCTTGCTAAACCAAATATTTCAAAATCCTAACTTTGCAACATCTCTCGTCCCAGTAACTTTCCATAATCCAAATGTCGATTTCTGCGTGTAACCTCAAATCCGAACCCAAAAGTATGAACCTCAACTATGGATTTACCAGCCTATTAATTCTCCTATTTTTTTTAAAAACTAAACTTCACATATCACTCAAAGAGAACTCCCAAAATAGTATTTAAACCTCCAAATAATAGTACAATCAAATCCTCCAAAGTTAAGTCCTATGTAAACTCAATTCATAAATTCCCGAATCCTCAGAAGATCTACTTTCAACCAAAAACTCTCGCTTCCATAGCACATAATAATCTGTCAAACACCTAAAACTAGAGTCTCGTAGATATAAAATATTGGGTCTTTTTTTTTTTTTTTAAGAAAGAGATGAAGGCCACATGTCCACAAGTGATCCCCTCCCAAATTTATTATAAACCCTCATATATGGCGGAGGAAAACCTTATTTAGCAAACAATAAAACCAATGAGCTATACAATAAAAAACACCCAATACTCAAAAACAATAATCAAAACCACCCTATACCTAAATGATAAACTCCAATCAACCCATCCTAATTAAAATGACTATCTCCGAATAGACAGAGACCTAGCGCATCTACTCTTAAATATACCCCTCAAATGCCTTGGAAGACCATTATCGGACACAAAACTTCAACTTAAACCCTCTTCGCCTCGCTTTGCCAAGTAATCAGCAGCCTGATTACCTTCCCAGAATTGGTGAACCACTTGGAAAGTAATACCATTCAATTCCTGAAGTAAAGAGTCCCAATAGTCCCAAAGGTACCATAAATTATAGCACCTATTCTTCACCCAATCCACCACTACCTTGGAGTCACATTCCAAAATAATATGTTAACAAGCCATTTCTTTACATAACCGTACCCCTTGAAGTAAAGCTCTCAATTCAGCCTCATTATTGGTACCGGACCTGTATGTCGCAGCAAAACCCGCCATAATTCAGCCCTGGTGATCCCGCAATACTCCACCCCCACCACAATTCCCTGGATTCCCACGGCAACTACCGTCCACATTTAACTTCCACCACCTAATAGGGGGCTTCGTCCAGACTACATGCTGTGGCTTTCTCTTGTCACTTAAGTTAGTTCTAACGTCCAAAGCATGCAACACCTACTTATCAAACATAGTCAAACTCTTATCTTCCATATCGTTAACCAGTTTCCCCATCCATGACCGAACTGACCTCCAAACATCCTTTGCATTGACTTGCACACCCTCCATCCGAGCTTGGCATCGTCTTTGCCACAAGCACCAAGTCAGAATTCTCGATAACAGGCCAAGCAAAACACCTCGTTTATTTCCTTTTTTTGCACATACCATCCATGCCATAACTCGATGCCACCAAGTTTTAGCTCGTAAATAGGAAATGCCAAGCGCCAAGGAAGCAGCACGCCATACCTGTTCTGCAACCTGTCCAGTAGCAAGAACGTGGTCCAGCGACTCCGTTTGTGGCAATATACAACAATCACATCTTGATGCCAAAACCACTCCACGTGATTGCACTCTGGTATTCGTAGCTAAACAATTAAACCGAGCCAGCCACATACACACTGCAACTTTCTTTAGCAGATGCTTGCACCAGATCCAGTCCATCCAAGCATGATGATCTTCCTTCACTCTAATTAGATTCTAGGCACTAGCAGTAGAAAAACGTCCATCCTGTGTGGGTTTCCATATTAACACATCACTCCCAGGCCTCCCTCCCCCAATCTCCCAGACTACATCATATGCAATCTCTGGACCAACAAGTTGCTCAAGCAACTCGAAATTCCAACTTTCACCTTCCCATACCTCCTTAATTTTCAGTGCGGGGTTGTTAATCATATCCACCATGTTGCATAACGGTCCACGCGAGAACCATCTATCAAACCAAAATGATGTGCTACCCTCCTTCACTCTGACTTTGGTAGCCTCCCAGACGTCTGGTATCACTGATACAATTGATTTCCACAGCCTGGAGCTATTCGGCCTAGCTGATAACATAGAAAAATGTTGGCCCCTACCATACTTTGATACCATAAACCAAGACCACAACGAATCCATCGAAAAAATACGCCACGCCAATTTCATGTGCATCGCTTTTTGTATCTCCACAAAATCCCTTAAACCCAAACCACCCTCCTCCATTGGCTTACTTATCCGGGACCAAGCACACCACTTTGTTTTTGTTTTCCCATTCTTTTCCCCCAAAAAGAACGTGGATAGAATAGAATCAATTTTTTTAAGGACGCACTTCGGGACCTTCATCACAGCCAATAAGTGTGAAGCCATGCTTGACAGTACATGCTTAAGCAATATTACCCGCCCCCTTCATACAACAATCTCATTTTCCACCCTGCCACCTTGGCCATGAACTTCACTATCAGTTGATCAAAATGAACTGCTTTCCAATGACCACATACCAGTGGGACACCTAGATACGTGACTGGGAAGTGACCTTGCGCAAACCCCGTTAACCTCACCAAACCCCTCTGCCGTGCTGCACTGATAGTGGGAGAATTAAAAATTGCCGATTTCTCCCTACTAACCCTCTGGCCAGACCATCGTTCATAATAGGACAAAATGCTCCCTAGCCGTCTCAACGATCGTTTTTTTCCATTTAAAAAAATTAAAATATCATCCGCATATAACAAATACGACACCTGGGGTGCCCCCATAGGATGGTAATACCTGCCAATACGATCCTCTTCAAACTCTTTCCAAAGGATCCTCGAGAGGACCTCTTGCATTATAATAAATAAATATGGCAATAGCGGGTCCCCTTGCCGGAGTCCTCTTGTCGGCTTGAAAAAACCCTTATACGACCCATTCATCATCACAGAATACCAAGGTGAAGCAACACATCCCTTTACCAAGTTACAAAATTGTTGTGAGAACCCAAAGCTGCCAAGAACCTGGAATAAAAAATCTCAATTCACCCTATCATATGCTTTTGCCATGTCAAGCTTTACCATAACATTTCCCCCTACTGTTTTTTTATTCAAACCATGAACCATCTCTTGAGCCATGGAAATGTTTTCAAAAATACTACGACCCAGAATGAAAGCCCCCTGTTCCGTCGAAATCAATCTTAGCAAAAGACTAGTCAACCGGTTCACGATGATCTTCGAAAAAATCTTATACACCACCGAACATAGACTATTTGGCCGGAATTTTTCAAAACTCTTAGTATCCGGCACTTTTGGAATTAACACAATATATGATGAAGTATAGAACCTTGGTAGCCTGGATCCCACAAAAAAAAATCCCTTGCTGCCTCTACTACCTCTTCCTTGACAATGTGCCAACAAGAAATATAAAAAGAAGACCCATACCCATCCGGGCCCGAACTGCTATGCTGAGGAATCGAGAAAACCATAATCTTCTGATGGTAAACTGCATAGTACAGAGTTTTCATTCGCTGATATCTCCATGCCCAATAGATGAGACAGATCCACAAACTCTAATACCGGCTCCTCGGTTAGGAATTTTGTTAAGTGATCCACAGCCCCTAAGTGCACCTATTCCTGAGAATCCAGCACCGTCCCATCCTCCAGCCGCATCTGGGAAATGACCGTTCCTTGCTGCCGCTGAGAAACTACGGCATGGAAGAATTTGGAATTCTAATCTTCCTCCTCCAGCCACTTCTTCTTGGCAACTTGCGCTAGTCAGGTCTCCTCTCTTTTTTCCCAAACATCAATCTCCAATTTAGTAGCAAGGTAGTCTGCTTTCATGTCTTCCAAATAGTCAGATTGAAGTTGAGCTTCTAGTATAGCAAGCCTCGCTTCAAGCTCCTTCAGGTTGGTGTCAATCCGGCCAAACACATGCTTATTCCAACCACGTAGCTCCAACTTGAGGCTCTTTAATTTAGTCGCCAGTTTAATCAATCCCGATCCTGACAACGCCCCCATATTTCCTTTACCATGCTATAGAATGAATCATGAGAGCACCACATTTTTTGGAAATGAAAGGGAGAAGGACCATACCTCAAATTAATACATGATAATCTCACAACCATTGGACTGTGATCCGAAGACTTCCGCTTAAGGTGCTCAAATTCTGACGTATTGAACCGCTCTGAAAAATCCATATTTATAAGAACTCGATCAAGCCTCGCCCACTTCCGAGCCATCCCCTCCTGCCCATTGCACCATGACAGAGGATTACCATGGTACTTAAGCTTAAGAAGACCATAAGCAAACAAACAAAGAAATGGATTGGAAAACGTTTTCGCTCACCAGAATGCAGACCGCTCATAAAAATGTCAGTAGATTTACCAAAGATGGACTTGAAAAACTTATTATTTCGGCTGATGTGGAAACACTTTGTTATAAGCAATCTAAAACCAACCCAGAAATGCAAAACATTTTCAACAACCCTTTATGTAAAATTAATAGAAAGAATTTACTTGAAACATTATTGGTGAAAGGCGTATGCATTCCTATAAACGAATCCGCTGGGGATGTATGTTTCCTCCCTATCAGAAGTATAGTTCTGTATAGCCGCTAGAGCTCTAGCCAAATCTTCTTTGATCTTCTCTGTCCTGCTCTTTTTCTGCACACGCACACACAGTGTACCCCAAAGGAAGGAAACAATAAATAAACAATAGAAAAATCATTGATGAATTAACCAAATAGATCAGTAACTAATTATATCTGGTCTTCAATCCTTGGATATGCATCTTCTGGTTGCTCTCTGTGGTTTCTTTGCAAATAGAAGTAGAACACAATCCCACATAACACCAGTACGGCTGGAATTGTGATCCAGACCCATAACAGCTAATGTTATGGACCAATGCATATCCAAGTGACCGTCAGTGCATAGACTATGAGTTTGACCAGATAAGCTAATGTTATGGACCAATGCATATGGGCTAATGTTATTTTAAGGGATTTATTATTTATGAATATCCAATTATGAAAAAGAAAAGCCAAGTTCTTCTATAAATGACATAAATGACTATATAAAAGATCGATGATAAATGACATTAGCTCATCTAATGACCAATGCATATGATAGATGAGCTTCTGAATACCCTTTATCATTAGATGAGTTCTTCTATAAATGGCTAATGTCATCGATCAAATGCATATCTAAAAACTATAGTACATAAATAGAAGATGTGACGATTAGTTTTAACTTAATATATGCAAATTATTCAACTCATAAATAAATACATGATGACAGTGATCACCATGAAGTGCATTCTACCCATCTCTCAAATCAGAAGTGTCAAAAGAAGCGAATAAAACTATGAACTATTAACCTGAAATGGGTATCGATCGCACCAAAAATTCTAGTTCCATCATAAATTATTATTTATTTTCATTAGGACTATCTTACTAAAACACATACCAAACTTCTATATACGAAAAACCCAAACCATTACAAACTGGAAAAGTATTTTGGATACCCCTAAACCATTTTTCTGTTAATTCCTGTTCCTTTGATTTCCTTGTAATGACAGAGAGATTGCATGGTCCCAATGGTAAGAGTCCTATGAGAACCAAACAAATTGATGATTATAACGCTGCATTATAACTATACTGGATTCTATTTTGCTGAAGTGAAATTCTCTCTTTATCAGGAAGAGACATACATGCCGAAGGTCAATCTTGATTCCATGGTTGGCGTCTCTCCCAGCAGTAAAGGTAGTGTAGATAAAGATGGGTTCCTTTTTCAAGTGTTGCTGGCTCCAATCTCGGATGCAAAGCCATAACATGCTCGTAGAACTTTTGAAATATATGAAATCTAGTAATAGATAACTATACAAAACTAAGTCACTGTCGAAAGGCTATGTTTCAAATTTCAGTCCCGGATTACTAAGATTGTCCCTGTTTCAAATAGTCATATGCCTATCAATTGAAGACTTTCTAATACCAAACTTGCATTGATTTTTTAAAAAGAAGAATAAAGAAAGAGTGGCTCTACACATAAACACATCTATCAAGTTGTTTTTAGAATAGGAAATACCAATGCATTTGCAGGAAAAGAAAAATGTCATTTTGAGATATAATAAATAACTAACCGCTACATGATCTGAAACCAAAATTTTGAGATGGGGTCACGGCACCTCCACCAAAACACAATTTAATGTAGAAATATACAGTGGCTTGGTGTCGTGGTCGAAGTGGCATTGATTTGAGAGAGAGCGAGCGGAGAAGAAAGTGAAACCAAAAAAGGAACTTTCCAAAATATATATGATCGAAAGAGTGAGAGAAAAAGAACCGATTCATATTTGCCACTTTGGTTTCGTCAGTTGCCTCTTCATTTTTTTTTTTTTATAACAGTTGCCCCTTCATGTAACGACCAGTTTGGACATGGCATATAAGCAGTGCTCACTTGACAAAAAATAACCGTGTCTATATTTGAGATGGTACAAAGGGAAACGATATTGATTGACAAAAAAATAGCTCATGTGAAGGCTAGAGGTTTACGTGGAACCGACACCTTGCATCCAGTGGCTTGCGTTGGGCTACTTGCGGCATGGCCTAAAGAGGTGGACTGTGCTACTGGTGGGGATGCCCGGAAGGATCTGCAGTGGCAATATGTAGTGCTTGGAGGAGCTACCAATTGCTTGTTTTCGGGTGGAGAAACAGAGGTGTTTCGTGGCTTACAATGGAGGTCACGGGGAGGCATTGGGAAGTGGTAGGGTAGTTTCCAATCGGTGGAGGATGACCTTGTAGCACCCTTTATGGTGGCTTCCGGTCGCAACAGAGAAAGTGGAGATGAGAGAGTTTCTAGAAAGGCGTAGAGGAAACCAAGGCGACAGTGATGTTCCCTGTGGCTGTCTATAGACGCGAAAAGAGGCAGTGATGGAGGCGCTATGGTTGAACATGGGGCAGCAGTTGTTGCGGCTAGGAGGGAGATACCATGATGACTGCGGGCGCCACGAGACGTGAGATTTCTTCCGAGTAGCGTTTTCCTTTCGGTTTCACTTTCTCTATCTTTCGATAAACATTCCTTGACCCCATGATCTCCCCATTTTCTGTCACCTTGACTTGAGCATGGAAGGGTATACATGCATGGACGCATTCAGTAGGACGTTCACATGATCTTCTTTTTCTGTTCAATTTTTGAAAAAATACATCCTTTTTATTGTAGCTTTGAAGATCAAAGTATTATAAAGAATCATACAACAAGACAATCTCCATCTAGCCAAGTACTAATGCAAGTGTGAGAATTTTCAAGTGCTAGTCGCAGATTATAATGCTTCAAATTAAGATGTTCATTTTTGTATTAATATCGTTGTTTCCTGCATAATTAGCATAGATGTATCTTTGAAGCCCGAGAGCATCGTGAGAGAGACGAAGAGTGAGAGAAAGAGAGAACACGGTAGGAAGATACAAAAGCTTACGACAGTGTAATGGTGATCGACCTGGGCAGTGTTTCACGGCTGGGCTATGGTGCACGGGAAAGTGACTGGGGAGCTTCAGTGGTTGGCAGCGGTGGTGCAACGGTTGACTCTGTTTTTGCCCCTCTAAAACAGAGGCTCTCGATTTGATCGTGGTAATGGTGCAACAGTGACTCCCCTTGTGGGTTCATGGCTTGTTTCGGGTTTCCAACTAAAGGTAGTGGTGGTGGCTGCAGTGCGGTGGGGCTTTGGGCTTGGTGCCTGTCGTTCACGGTGGTTGCCTTACTGGGTTGGGTGTTAGACGTGCAGCCTTACTCTGTTGCCTCTTCAGTTTTTTATTTCGGCCAATCAGAACCGTTAGTCCTGAGTACTCCTGGTCACACCATCGATCGAAGAATATAAAACTCATAGTTTATGTGCATGGGACATAGACTATGAGTTGGAATTGGGTCTCACCATCGATCTTCTCATTAAATAGAAGAACTTAGATGAGCTAATGTCATTTATCTTGGTGGCTAGTCTAATGTGACCAATGCATATAAATGAGTTCAATGAGCTTGGACATTGAATTCAATGAGTTCAATGACCAATGCATATTTATGAATTCAATGAGCTAATGTCCTCTAGCTCATCTAATGATAGAGGACATTAGCTCATCTAATGATAGAAGCTCATCTAATGATAGTTTCAACTAGTTCCTTGGATTGCCTCAAAAAATGGTAATGCTAAGGTTCATTGAGCAGATTTAGTTTCTGCATAATAAGCCTTCACTTATGAAATACATTCAGGAAGATCAAAATCTGAGCATTTTTTCTTTCTTACAAGTTGAAACATTAAATGGTATGTTTTTGGCGATTCTGCTCTTTTTTCTTGGGCGATTTTGGTGATTTTGGAGATTCTGGTTTGTGTCTGCCTAGGGCATGGCTACCGCCGCTGGCCTTAGGGCTGCGTCGGCGTGTCGCCAATGAACCAACACGAGCATGGTTCTGGATCCTCCACAACCCCTCCCTAAGGTGAAGGTTCCCCTTCGGGCTTCACAAATGGTGGAGAGCAAAGTCTGTATTGTGTTCTTAAATGAGGAACTTAAGAGATCTGCCTTGCCATTTCAGTTTTCCATAGTGTTGAAGTTTCTTCGTCAGAGGCCTACAATGGATGCAATTCATTCTTTTATTCGTGCTAGATGGGGTTTGAGTACACAACCCATAGTTTCTTCTATGCGGAAACCTAGAAATGTATTTGTACGCATGACTACTGAGGAGGATTTTGTGAAGGTTTTTGCTAGGGATAGTTGCGAAATTGATGGTGTTCCATATAGGCCTTTTCATTGGTCTATTGATTTTCATGAGGATCATGAACCAGTTCATGTTCCAGTGTGGTTAAACTTGCTGGGTTTGCCACCAAACTACTATCATGAGGATCTTCTGAGAAATATCACGTCGCCAATTGGGAGGTTTATGAAGCGTGATAATTCGACAAGATGCACGACTCGGATTGATGGTGCTCGTGTCTGTGTGAAGATGGATGTATCAAAGGATCCGCTAAAGGCGATTTGGATTAGTACTCCTCATCATCCACTGAGTTTTTATCAAGAAGTGGAATTTGAGACCCTTCCTGCTTATTGTCGGCATTGTAGAGTTCAGGGTCATAATGATAGAACCTGTAAGTGGCAATTAAAGTAGAGGAAAGAAGGGGTGAAGCAGGGGAAGAAAGATGGGAGAGGTCTCGTCTGGGCTCAGAAGCCCCGACAGGAAACTGTTTCAGGTTTTCATCTTGGAGAATCTAGCAAGCAGGGGAATTTGGAAATTTAGAATGTTGAAGGGCAGAATTTTAAGGAACTTGGTGTTATTGCTCCTGAGGGGCAGTCTGCACCAACTCGAATCTTTGTTGATGTTATAGAACCAATTGTGCAGGAATTGGAGGCAGCGTTGGTGCCTGTGGCGAATGTTCAGATTTTAAACGAACATGCCTTCAAAGTTAATGAAGCGCATTCTGAGGTTATGGTTAATGAATGGCATTTGGAGGAACTGGCTGCTCAGGTTGATTTGGGTAATGAAATTGTGGCTCCGTTAGAAAATTTGATGGAAGATATTGCACAGCAGGGGATGGGTCAACTTGTGGGTCATGTTGAAGCATCTACTGAGGTAAACTATTTGGAGAATAGGGTGTTTTCTCCGCTTCAACTTGAAGGAAATGTGGTTACGTTTCTCAGCCCAGGTATTATCGGGGCATTACAGATGGAGGGTGTTGAGGAGCACGAAGGTGGGTTGAATGTTCAACTTGAAGAGGTTGATCGCTTGGTAGTGGTTGAAACTTGTTCGGAGAATGAATCTGATGGTAAAATGGAGCATTTGGCCAAAAACAAAGTGGTGGTCTCAGATTCAGATATTCTGAAAGTAACTAAAGCCAAGAAAAAAGCAATGAAGGTGAGGAGTTCTAAGAGGGTAGTTCGTAAGCCCTCTAAACTTAATATTTGATTTTTTTTTTTTTTTTATATTGGAATGCTAGAGGTTTAGGGACCTCGAGAAGAAGATTAAAGATGTTAATTAAGAAATTTAAACCTAAAGTTTTGGCGATTGCTGAACCGATGTTACAAGAGTCCCATCTGATTGTTTGGAAGGATAAACTGGGTTACGAGAATTGTTTTTCTAATTATGATAGGGGTGGTAAGTTATGGATCTTTTGGAGTCAAATGGTGGAGCTTTCGGTTTTGAGTATGGAAGATCAGTTTATTACTATTAGGATTTCTTATAATTTGAAAGAATTTTTTCTAACATTTGTGTATGCTAAATGTTATTATATGGAAAGAAGAAGATTGTGGGATTCCCTTTCTAATTCAAGGTTTTCTCATTTGCCTTGGATGGTGGCTGGGGACTTCAATATTGTTCGCTCAAATCAGGAAAAAGGGGGGAGGGGTCGTCCACAATTACCTTTAGCTATGGATGAGTTTAATGAGTGGGTAGAAGCTAATGGACTTCTAGAGTTGCCTTTTTCTGGGAATTTGCTATCTTGGTGTAATGGTCAGGTTGGCTTATCTAGACAATAGGCGAGATTGGATCGTGCATTTATGAACATTACTTGTTTGATGAGTTCCCTACTGCAGGTTTATCTTATTTACCAAGATCTTCTTCTGATCATTCTCCCATGGTCATTAATTTGGTGCAGGATAATATTCATTATGGCTTCCCTTCTTTTAAATTTCAACAAATGTGGGTCTCTCATGAGCTATTTTTTTATTGTGTTGAGAGGTCTTGGCAGGCAAATCTGTTACAGGATGCTAGTAGTCTGGTGAAACTTATGATTAAACTTAAGAGATTGAACGTGGCCTTGAAGGAGTGGAATAAGTGGATATTTGATCGAACTAAAAATGACATTGCTGATCTTGAGTCTCGTATTGAAAGTTTAGAAGAGAGTTTGCAGGAGAATTATTCTATGGAGATAGAGGATGATCTTATTGCATCTCAAGTTGAATTAGCAGTTTGGAATGATAGAGAACAGTTGCGTCTTTCTCATATGGCAAAGCAGAGTTGGATTAATAAAGGGGAGACATCGTCTGAATTTTTCCATGCTGTTTCTAGGAGGAAAAATCATGAAATTCTTTCTATGACTCTACAAGATGGAGTTGTTCTCTCTAATCCTGAGGAAATACACAATGCAGCTATGCAATATTTCCAGCCCTTCTTGTCTGAAGATAGTAGAAGTCGTCCTCAGCTTGATCTTTCTGATTTGGTGCAACCTATTATTTCTGAGTTTGAGAATGAGGTGCTGTGTAATCTTCCATCAGCTCAGGAAGTTTTTGAAGCGCTTGATTCTATTTCGGTGGATAGTAGTCCTGGCCTGGATGGGTTCGGTGCAGGATTTTATAAATCTTGCTGGCATATCATGGGTACGGATGTTGTGGAGGCAGTAAGGGATTTCTTTAGAGGGGTTTCTTTACCAAGATTCTATAATGCAACATTTCTGGTACTCATTCCTATAAGCCATGTCGTGGAGGGAATATAGTGTTAAAGATTGACATGGCAAAAGCCTATGATAGTGTTTCTTGGGATTTTTTGCTAAAGGTGTTGAAGGAATTTGGGTTTTCTGAATTTTTTTGTATGATTATTCGGAACTGTATCTCATCGTCCTAGTTTTCTATTGTTCTGAATGGGATCCCTAAAGGTTTCTTTAAAGGAGGAAGAGGTTTTTCGCCAGGGTGATCCTATCTCGCCCTATCTCTTTATTATTATGGAAGAAATCCTGACTAGGTTGATAAAAAAGCAGGCTGAATTAGGCAAGATTGTGCCTTTCTATCATCCAAGAGGTACCCCTACTGTTTCACATCTCCTTTATGTAGATGATATTGTGATGTTTTCAAATGGAGGAAAGGCTTCACTGAGGGCAATATCAAGGGTGTTTAAAGTTTATGAAGAATGGTCAGGCCAGGTTGTGAGTAAGAGTAAGTCCTCTATTTATTTTTCTAAGCAAATTTCAGTATCTTGAAGAAGAAGTTTGCTTAGAACGATGGGTTTCTTGGAAGGAAATTTTCCATTTGTTTAATTGGGAGCCCCAATTGTCTCTGGGAGATTATTGGTTATGCATTTTGATAATATCATTTACAAGATACGGGCGAGGCTTGAAGGATGGAAGGCTAAAATTCTTTCAAGCGGGGCAAGGCTTTTGCTCATTAAGCATGTCATTCAAAGTATGCCGATACACTTGCTTTCAGTGTTGAATACTCCAAAACAAGTCATTAAAAAAATTCATTCCATTATGAGCACATTTTTTTGGGGTAGTGTTGATGGTAAGCCAAAAAGAAAATGATATGCATGGAGGGAAATGTGTAGACCAGTAGCTGAAGGTGGCATGGGCATCAGGAACTTGAATGAAGTTCAACAATCACTTCATATGAAATTAGCCTGGAACTTGTTGTCTCAAACATCTCTTTGGGCTAATTTTTTCACAAAAAAATATGTCGCAGGGGTGCATATCACTGAGATTGATGCGAATAAAGGTACTAATTTCTGGCGAATGATTGTGAGATGCATTCCTTTGGTACTTGATAAGTCAAGATGGAAGGCAAGAGAGGGGAAAATTTCGTTTTGGAAGGATAACTAGTCTGGTTTGGGGCCACTAGTTTCTTCTCAGACTATTTCTGAACAACCAGATCTGAAGTTTGAGGCATGTAAGGATGAGAAAGGATGGAACAAAGATTTGTTCTCTGGGTTGTTGGGGAATGAACTGGCTACTGAGTTAATTGAAAGCCTTGGTAGAGTGAAACCAGGAATGGATACACTCATTTGGCTACCAAATGGTGATGGTAAGTTCTCTACTAGTAGTGCTCTGGAGTGTATTCGTATCAAAGTTCTAGTTTTTGCATGGGCAAAGTGGTTTTGGCATTTGGCTTTACCTAGGAAAGTTTCAGCTACAATGTGGAGGGCTTGGCATAACTGTTTGCCAGTAGATCAGGAGGTGCGCAGGTTGAACATACCTATGGTATCTAAATGTAACTGTTGCTCAGGTGGTAAGGAGGAAGACCTTGATCACATTTTAGCTGGTGGTAAGCTGCCTGAAAAGGTCTGGGCGATTTTTGCTTCTGTGGTTGGGCTTTCTGGTATACAGGGAAGGTCTTGGAGGGAGAGAGTAGAGGCTTTCCATAGAAGAGCTAAGTTTTCTACGAATGGGGTTCAATTGATAGGTGTTTTGCCTACTATTATTTCTTGGAGATTGTGGTGGAGAAGATGTCAAGAAAGAATGGAGGATAAAAGAATTTCTTTTCATTCCGTATGTGCTTCGATTAAGTTCTGGTTGGTTTGGGTAGCTTCCAAAATTAAAGAGGCCAACAAATTGAATGCTTCGGATGAATATTTGCTTAGAAATCTGCAGATTCCATTTCAACATACACCTATTAATAGAGTGCAATTAGTGAAATGGAGGAGGCCTGCTGTGGATTTTGTAAAATTGAACATAGATGGGTGCTCTATGGGGAACCCGGGCCCTGTTGGTGCAGGTGGTGTGCTCCGTAGTGTCAATGGCCAATTCATATGTGGCTTTGCTAATTTTTTGGGCAATAAAACAAATAATGCTGCTGAAGTACTTTCTGGTAAGTTCCTAGCACTAGAGAGTTGTACATGGTTTCCTTAGCCAAAAGTAAGGATTTATTAATAAAATTTGGGTGAGGATCACTACTGGACATGTGATTACTCTCTCTTTGGAAAAAAAAATGGTATGTTTTATCCCTGTTGTGTTCAAATGTAAGTGAGACGCATCTGTAAAGGGTATGAAATTCTTCACCCTGTAAATGGAAAATTATCTGTACATTTTTCATCAAGAAGAATTGGTTAAGACTCAAAAACAAACCAGGGAAGGTATTCCAGAGCTCTAGCAAGATTCAAGTCCCGCATGAGATAAAAAAATTTCAATATTACCCATCCATAACCAACATGTACATGGAAAACATCACCTCATCTTCCGAAGAATAAGGCTACTCAATCTAAAAGCTCCTTATTTAACTCTGTTCAAATCCTCAAAATCAGAAGGCATAACATAACAAAGTGATTTGCTCCAATGTCAAAGATGCCAAGTTGTTCTTATTTCCACTTGAAGAGCCTTTGCCATTGACCAAATAGTTGTTGATGCCCGTGCACCTGAAAACACGAAATGCTGAGGAGAATTGCAACAAGTGAGTACGTTTTAAACAATCTAAAATGCCAAACAGATAATAGTCAAAAGTGGAAAAGACATCGAGAACAAGCGACGAATACTCTCCCTTCTTGTCTGCATCATCTTAGGGATGAAAACAATAGAATTGATGTTTAGACCATTGTGCAGAACCAAGGTTCTAATATTTCCTTTGCAAATTTAGCAGTTGAAAGTTGCTTTCTTGAAATGTGTCATAAACTTCCTCAACATTATATATCTCTTGTTTGCGTTTAGAAAATGGTTATTCACATCAATACTTCCATTAACATCACAATTTTTCATAATTTTTTACTACTATTCATAGATCATCTGAAATTACCTCACTATCTAAACGTAACCAAATTCTAAGTTCTCTCCACTACTTTTATATTCATATTTTTTAATTTTTTTAAGAAATTTCGTGATCTCATATGGTGTTACATTAAAGCCCCATTAGGTTGTTAAATTCATCTGAGTTCAACTCAGTTCAGTCTAATTTTAAGTTAAGTCTAACATTCAAACACCCATTTCTCAAATTACTAAACTCATCTCAACTCAAAACCTTATTACACATGGGACCCACAAGTTTTTTTAATTCAACATTTCTTTATACGTGGGCCCACAACTTTTTTTAACTTTTTATAAATACATCTAAACTCACCTTAACATCCAAACACATTTAGGTTGCATATGGATATTGAGCTGAGTTGAGTTCTTTATAAATAGTAGTGTGTTAAGATGGTGGAGTAAATTTTATGGGGTCCATTTAAGATGAGTTTAAATATGTTTGGATGTTAAAATGAGTTTAGATATATTTATAGAAATTTGAAAAGGGTTGTGAGTCCTGCGTGTAAAGAGGTGTTGAGTTGAAAAAGGTTATGAGTCCTATGTATAAAAATGTTTTGAGTTGAGATGAGTTAGTGGTTTGAGAGTTGGGTGTTTGGATATTAGACTCAACTTAAAATTAGACTGAACTAAATTGATCTCAGTGCAGTCCAATAACCAAACAGGGCCTTAAACTCATTTTAAGTAGACCCCACAAAACTCACTCTTCCATCTCAACTCACTACTATTCATAAAAAACTTAACTCAACTCAATTCAGGTCAACATCTAAACGTAGCCTTAGAGAATATAAGTTTCACGTGTCCAAATAGAATTTTTCTACAAAATAGTTCTAACTTTAAGCTGAGTCTAACATCCAAACAACCAACTATCAAATTACTAAACTCATCCCAACTCAAAACCTTCTTTTAGCATTATTTTCTGTTTTTAAACTACCTCATATGAGAATATTTATAAAGATAGAGTTGCAAGACGTGACTTGGCCAAGGGAGGTGTAACAAAGGCTTAGATCATGTACACAATTTTGATTTTTATAATACAAGTTTGAGAAATTATAATAAGTGCTTTTGCGTAGTCTCTTTTATATTTTTAATATTTTTAAAAATAATAATTTTATTTATTATAAGGAATGTTTGTATTTGGCACTTCCTTTAGAATAAAAGAAAACTTTTAAGTTAAGGTTTGTAGTTGCACTCCAATTCCCTTAGATTTTTTAGAAATAACGTTCTTAACCTTGGGGAGTAGGGTATTACACAATTATATATAAAGACCTATAAATAGGTGAGGATCTAATCCACTTAGTGAATAATTGGGGAATGAGATGAGATAAGAAATTTGTGCATAGTAATGAAATGACTTGAGTTACGATGTTTTATGAAAGATTAAGAAATTAGAAAAAAAAAATTGAATAAAAATATTATAAAATTAAAATATTATTAGAATATTACTTTTAATATTATTTTTGTTTTGGAATTTGAAAAAGTTGAATTGTTTTTTACGTTTTATTTGAAAGTTTTGGAAAAGTTGTAATGATTAGGTAATGAGTAGTTGAAAAAGTTGAATATTTAAAATTTAAAAGTATGTTCATCTGAGTAATGTTTAGAAAGAAAATAAAATGAAATGAAAAAAAATAAGATGAGATGCAATGAAACCATTATATCTTTCAAACAATCCCTTAAACATTTCTTTAAGCCATGCCGACTCAACTCTGTATTTGAACCCTTTTTTTCAAAACAAATTTTGGATGCATGAATTGTAATTAGTGATGTAAGATGAGGGGATGGAGAGCTCCAATACTAGAGCCCAATACAATCCAATGCATGAAAGTAAAATAAAAAAGTTGGACCTTGACCGAAGGTCTAGACCCATGTTTGTCAATGAGGTGACCTTTAAGGCTTCAAACTCAAAGGAGAGGGTTTGCTTTTGTCCATCAAATGCATTAAAGAGTTGCGGTTGAGACTTGCACCCAATGTAGGGCACTGTAATTGATTATTTTGACACTTTTGATAGGAACATAACAAGATTATTAGGATTAGACTCAGAGGAAGTTTGGACAATGAGATGATATGAAAATAAAATCTTATGAATAGTAGTAAGATGATTCGCGAATAGTAATGAGATAGTTTAAGTTAAGTATTTATTGGATTTTAAGAAAAGAGAGAGAAAAAAAAATGGTAATGCTAAGGTAATGCTAAGGTTCATTGAGTTCTATTTCTGACCAACGCAAAAAGAGCGAATATAAAAATTTGTGCATGATTATGCTTTGGTTCTGCTTTGATTATGAAAGTGATATGTACTCTGTTTGGATAAGATGAGATTTCTAAAAACTTTTGGCAGGACCCTCTGATTCTGAATTTGATTTTGTTTCTGCTCTATTCAGTTATGGCCCTGCCACGGGTGATAATAATGGCATACGACCCAACCACGAGTTACAATAGTGGATACGGCCCAACCACGGGTTACAATAATGGATACGGCCCAACCACGGGTAATAATAGTGGATACGGCCCAACCACGGGTTATAATGGTGGATACGGCCCTACCACGGGTTATAGTAGTAGTCTCTGTTTTGAGTGCACAACCTTGGTGACAAAGTGATTTTTGTTCTACTTGGCTATCCGCAGATGCACAACCCTACCACAGGAGCTAACTCTGACCCCTATGGGACCGAAGTGTTACAGTTGGTATCAGAGCCAGGTTTGAGATTCTGCAGATTATAAACATTTGAGGTTTGGATATTTGTGGGTTTAGGAAGAAACTTCAGATTTGAGGTGTAGAATTTTAAAGAATAAGAGATGATCATGTGGACATTTAAGGTTTTAGATTTTGCAGACTTTATGATTGAGTTTTGAGATTTTGAGGTTTAGGGATTTTAGATCCGACAAGCTTATTTTGTGGATTATAGGAGATAATCTTTATAAGATTTAAGGTTTAGATTTTTTAGGTTTAGATTCTAAAGACGAACGAGAGTTTAGAGCTAGGTCAGGTTTACAATTATAGATGGTAAGAAGGACTTTATGAGTTGGTTAAAGATATGGCTAAGAATGGAAAAAACAAGTTCAAGATTTTATTGAGTCATTTATTTATCTTTAACTTGTTTTAAATATTTTAATTGGTATTTATATTTTGTTTATACGTATTTTGTTTCCTTTCCTTAGAAAGTTTAACCGAGTTTATGATCTCAGGATGGCTGCTCGTCGTCGAGTACGAAACCTTGAAGATTTGAACGAAAACAACAATGAGAGGGGTTGCACATTTGGGCAATTTAATCGCACTCATCCACCCACCTTTGATGGAAGAGGCAATTCCAATGCAACCGAGGATTGGATTCAGGAAATTAAAGAGATATTCAGTGTTTTGGAGTGCACCGATCAACAGAAAGTTTGATTTACTGTTTTTAAATTGATTGGAGAAGTAAAGAGATGGTGGAACTCTGAGAAAGCCATCAGAGAAGCTGATGGAACTGGAGAAGTGAGTTGGCCTCACTTTAGGCAAAACTTCTTCGACCACTTCTTTCCAAAAGCAGAACGGGAAGCTAGAGCCCGAGAGTTTACTAAGTTGGTGCAAGGGACCATGACGGTACGCCAGTATGCTGCAAAATTTGCAGAGTTATCATGCTTCGCCTCATATTTGATTCTCGATGAGGAAAAGAAAACTCAGAGGTTTGAAGAAGGTTTAAATCACAGGATCTACGAATGGGTTATGGTTCTACAAATTCAAACCTTTTCAGACTTGGTACATAAAGCGATGCTAGTGGAGCAGAATCTTAAGAGAAGTGCTGAGTTGCAGGACCAGAGAAAGAGAGCTACTCCACATGGATCCTCTAGTATAGATCAAGGGCCATGGAAGAAGAGAATCGAAGGTAGCAACTCAAGTCAGAGACAGATGCATGGATATCAATCAAATAACCCCTGCAAGTTTTGTAACCACGTACACACTGGAGAGTGTAGAAAGGAAAAAGGGGCATGTTTTTGATGTGGAAAGATTGGCCATTTCATCAGAGATTGCCCATTACTAAGGGAAGACAACAAGAAGCCCAACCCACCTCCAGGTTCTAGACAGATGACGCAGAGAAACAATCAGCCTAGAATGGGGCCAGTTTGAGTGTTTGCATTGATAGCTAAGGATGCTGAGGATGATAACAATGCAATCACAGTTACCCCACCCCTTTTTTCTCCTTAAAAGGTTTTTGTTTTAGTTGGGTTGAGATTAATCATGCTTGCATAGAACCTATCTAGTTGTATAGCTTACAATATTGAAGTTTGGTTGAAAAGGTTTTCAAAGGGATTAGACCCAATAATGTTTCTTCTAGCGACAAACAAGTAAGTAATCCGTATTTCGCGGTCTTTCTATTTTTGAATTTCTTGGACTTTCTTGGATCTTCTTGCCTAGGGTTAGCCCATGTTGGCGCCCACTGCCCCTCCACCTTTGGAGGGGGTTGCTGGAGAGGGCGGCGGGACTCTATCCTACACTCACATGGTTGAGAAGAATGCGGCGTCTTCCTCATATAAGGTCCAGATGAGATACCCGGTGGATGTGGATGGGGAGCCTGGGTTCAATTTTACGGAGCCAGAGATGTCCAAAGCTGTGGAGGATTTCTGCTTTGCTTTCGTGCTGAAGTTTGTGCATCCTAGGCCCACGATTGATGATATTCTGTTGGCTATCATTAAGTCATGGGGTTTGCTGGAGATCCCGACCGTTAGTGTGATGGATGATTATCATGTTTTGGTAAGGATGCAGTTTGAGCGGGACTTGGTACATGCATGGGCAAGAGAAGGCTGTTTGATTGTTGGTTATGCTTTTCGACTCTTTTGGTGGACTAAAGATTTTGATCTACGAAAAGAATCAACTCTAGCCCCTCAATGGATTTTCTTGCCTGGTTTGCCTCTCCACATGTATCGAACGGATGTGTTGCAGATTCTTGGGACAAGGTTTGGGAGGTTTTTGGGAGTTGATAATGCAACGCTTCACAGAACTAGAGCCTCGGGGGCTCATCTTTGTGTGGAAATTGACTTAACAGATGAACCGGTGCAGAAGTTTCCAATTGTGGTGGCCAATAAAAAATTTTGGCAGGAGGTACGGTATGAATGGCCAGGTTTTTATTGCGCAAATGTAATCGACAGGGGCACACCTCCGTGGTATGCAGGGCGAGTGAAGGATACGTGCACAACGGACGAGATGTGGCAAAGGGGGGGATAAAGAAAATTTGGCAAGAAAATCAAAAGAAGAAATCTTTGCAGGAGGATGTGGAGTAGGGTGCAGTGGTGATGAACGATAGGGAAGGACACGTAGGGGAGGGTACAGATGATTTGACTCTTAGGAAGGTTGACGGGAAGGCTTCAAGGGGGGATCTTGAAAGCTCATTGAGGCTATTAGTGAGATAAGGAAAATAAGGAGGGCAGTGCAGAGGAAGTGGGGTTACTTGAAGGAGAAGATGACGGAAAAGATGTACGAGATGGTAGTGAAATGCAGCGTCCTAGGGAGAACGAAAGGAAGGGTATAAGGGATGATTCTGAGAACTCGTTGATGCAACTGGTGGTGGTAGAGCAACCTTCAATCCAAGAAACTGATCCACTTAATTCTGGTGATATGGCAAGAATAACATTTGTGGGTGATAGTGGGAGGGACTCTTGCCATGCTATGGACCTTATTTTTGGTGATGCTTTAAAATCCCCGTGTACTGGGGATCGCGGTCAGGCTGCGTTGGTTTCAGAGGTACTTGATATGGAATGCAGGCTAAAACCAATCTCTCTAGAGGTGCCACCAGATCCTGTCTCGTATGGGTCAGAGGGGAATGAGGAGGAACATGTCCTTGGATTGGCCAAACACAAGGGATATGATTATGATAATGTGCAAGACTCGGTTTCAAACTTAAAACGGAAGAATATTGCTGTTCGCCAATCACAGCGGGTGTCAACCCGTACCTTTAAGCTAAATCTATGATCGATTCCATCATTGCGTGGAATATCAGGGGGTTGGGTAGTTCTCATCTTGTTTTACGTAATATGATTTGGAAAAATAGTGCTTCCATTGTTACACTTTTGGAGCCTTTTGCAAGAGAGGATAAGCTTCACCGTTTGGTCAGTTCTTTGGGTTTTGATGGTTTTCAGTGCAATGAGGCAGTCAGAGGAAAAATATGGATTCTGTGGCGAGCTCCTTATGTGTTTGAGGTAGTTAGTGTTTCCAACCAGATGGTGACGGGTTGGTTCTTACTGGAGGGTACGCAAACTCTCGTTTCATTTATCTATGCGAAGTGTAGTCATCTAGATAGAAGAAGTTTATGGGAGAGTCTACGGGAATGTCGGTCTAATGGTCATCCATGGATTGTTATGGGCGATTTCAACATCATTCGGGAGGATAGTGAACATGAGGGTGGATGCCCCCGACCTGTCCAAGTAATGGATGAATTCAATGAGTGTATAGATGACTTTTATAGTTGACTCGACTTTTTTTTTTTGAGAATTCTGAAAAGTTAAGAAGTCCAAGTAAGCTTATTTTATAGAATGTCAAAAATAAGCTCATGTCTACACTAGTCATGACAAAAATGATTTCTCTTTCATCAGAGTTCAATGAGTAGTGACAAACAAAGAACTGAGGTTATTTTCACATTTCTTTTCAAAAACGTATAATGCACATTTTCATAGATCAACCTTAGTTCATTTTTATTTTATGCAAAGTCTAGCATAGGAACCCCGCTTATTTGGACTTCTTAACTTTTTAGAATTCTCCAAAAAAAAAAGTCGAGTCAAATATAATTTGTCACTTATAAAATAATCACGTAATTATGTAAATTTCCAATCAATCACAAATTTAAACCATTTAAGTCTAAGCTTCTTCAATATCTATTTTAATTCTTCAATACATAAAAATTCCCATAATCTTAAAATATCCGTTAATTTTAAAATATCCTCATTCTCTAAATTTCCTTGATATCAATTAACACTTAAGATAAGTACTAGTAAAAAAATTCGTTAAATAATAAAAAAATAGCTTTAATCATATTTAAAATGTTCCAAATAAAATTACACACTTACTATAAAAATAATTTGCTACCAATAGTACCATCGGCAGACCTACATAGGGGCAGGGGGTATTAATCTCATATTGTGTTGACCTCCTCTCTAAAAAGTTATCTTAACCCCCTCTACAAAATTATTTTGATTTTATAGATTATTTTAAACTAGAAATTGAACAAAAAATATTTTATTTCAGTTTGAGCTTTACTCAGCCCCCTATAATACATTCCTGGTTTCGCCACTGAATAGTCCAATTTAAAAATCCTATTTATTTTCTGTACAAAATCATATGCTTTCCACAAAGACCATGTAAAAACAGATTTAATATAAACATAATTCCAAACTGAAACCATCTAATAATAAGGGCAATATTGAAATTTCATATCAAAATAATATGTAAAACTATATTTACGTAGCCTCCGTAACACTTTGTTATAAGAAAAAAAAAAACGTTTTCATGTGATACGTAGTGCAGCAGTTGGCGAGGCAGGGGCGCGAGATACTTACCGAGAGAGAAGTGAAACGTGTGGGGGAGCAATGGGCTGGGCGATGGACGACAGTGGTCACGATGGCGGGGCACTGAGAGAGAGAGAGAAGAGTGAGAGATGAGAGACCGAGAGGGCCATGTTGTGAGGGAGAGATATGTTACTAATAAGGAAATTAATGCTATCACTGAATGTGCACAAGACAAGGCCACGTGATTCATGCAATAGACCATTATAGGATTGTAGTCTTTCCATGTATAGCCTAGTTTCCTAAAGCTGTATATTCCTTTACCATACACGTGTAATTATATATATATTGGAATAAACGACACAAGTCTTAGTTGAGTGAGATTACAAAATTCCTCTCTATCAATATTTGTTTAGTTACCGAGAGGGAGGGTGGCGGCTTGAGGCGGCGGAAGTGCAGCAAGGTGGTGCAGGGCATAACAGGAACAGGTTGTGGCAATTTTTGGCACGATTGGATCTTGGTTGTGGTGGTTGCAGTGGCTCACAATGGATTCGTAGATGCTCTGTTTTGGGGGGTAAAAATAGGGGTCTTCGGTTCTCTATGCAGGTGGTTGCCGGTCCCGTGTGGGCTAGGCACGGAGGTGAAGGGCAGAGATTTAAGCGACTGATGGTTGAGGTAAGTAAATGAGAAAGGGGGTAAGGCTGGCTGAGAGAGAGGAGACTACAACTTGGTGGTGGTTATGCTTTGATGTAGAGTCTGAGTGTGGGCTGGCGGTGCTTTCACATGATGTTTTCCGTCGTTAACGCTAGGAGATGCGGCTGCTGGTCTTCAAGCGGGTGTGAGGACGTGCGCTGAAGGTGCATATATAGAAACAAAAATTGATAAAAACCCTAGAGAAACAACTGGGAAAGACGTGCGTGGCGAGGAGACTAAAGCCTATAGGATTCTCACAGCTTGCGGTTTTGGACGGAGGCTTTTTCCTTAAATTTAGATCTCGATTCAACTTCTAAAAAAATATTAAAACTTGATCCACTAATTTTTTCCGTCTAATAAAATATTTCACCTGGTCCAACGTATTTAAAGATTTAAACCTATCAGGCAAGCCCAATAGAATTATTCGATATCCACCAAAAAATACAAATTGGGCTCATAGTCTATTCCAACAATATTTGCAAATCTCAAATGGACTTTTCATCTATATAAATCCTACGAAAAAAATAAAATAGAAAGTAACTGAATATTGAACCCGGGTCTTACAGTTCTTCAAGTCTTTTAATAATATTGTGGACTTATGGGTTGAATTTAATATTAATAATATTGTCTTAATGCCACTTGGTCGCCAACTCCAATTCACTTAGACGTGAGATTTACAATTTTTTTTAACTTAATATATCTTTACATACAGGATTCACATTTTTTTTAACTTCTCATGAATACATTTAAACTCATCCTAATATCTAAATATATTTAAACTCATCTTAGGTGGGATTTACAAAACTCATTCTACCATTTCAATTCACTAATATTATTCATAAAGTACTTAACTTTTTTCAACTCAACTTAACATTTAAATAGATCTACGCCTTTTAAATAGTAATAAATTACCTGAATTTGGGTCAGCCAGGATCGACAGTGCGTTGGAAATATTGTATATAAATATAAATAATTTGTATCATGATCAAGTCCGGCCGGCTTGTATCTGAGTAGTACTGTTTTTACATCTCAACTTGAGTCCGACCCAAATGCATTTGATAAATGAAAAATTTTATTTTTAGACTATTGGGTAGAACATGTCAGCTAGTATGTTTACGTGACATAATTTATTTTAAGAGATAAATTTTATAAATTAAATTTTATTATTAAAATAATATGAATGGGATGTGTGTCTATGACGGCTGGCTTGCATGGCCATCCGTCAGCTGCCTCATAAGTCATCATGAGACTGATAACTAGACATTTAATTGGCTCTTAACTCGCGTACTGGTCTATGCCCATTGACCAAAAAATCATAGATATAATATTTTGAATTTACTGAACTCATCGATCAAGGAAACATGAGTCGCTCATGGAAATTAATCGGCCGGGATCAAGGCTCAGTCAGGTTTTTGTACAGGGAAGGGAATATAGTGACATGCTTTGGCTCGGTATGGTGCCATGGGGAGGAATAATTTGTTTTCAAATAGTTCTCAGCTTTTTAGAGATATCAAAGGTTTGTATAGATTGGATAAGATGGGTACGGCTTATATTAGGCATGTTTAGGTGATTTTTTTGTTTGTCTTGGTATAGGTTTGGTTTCTTTTATTGTTTGTTTTGATGCATTGGGTTTTTAATGGATATTCTGTAAATCCTAAGTGTCATTTTGTTATCACAGTATTCCTCTATCAAAAGTGAGGGGTTATTAATAAAATTAAGACGGAGCTGCTATGTGAGCAGCTTCCGGCTCTTCCTTAAAAAAAAAAAAAGGCTCAGTTAGGTTTAAAGTTAGCACACAAATACATATTATAATATGATTGCATAAGGTGTGAATTTAATATATATATATATATATATATATATACATGCTGCTTACCAAAAATCAAAATAATATAAAAAACATTTCTTAAAAATTAGTGGGAGTATACATGATTAGTAACATGTGTTAGAAAACAATTTTAGAAATACAATAATAAAAAGAGTCCTACTACTAGTATTGATAATCTTTTTCTTTTTTTTCTTTTTTTTTTTAAGTAGACGGAACCTTTGGACTTTATTAATATCCTCATGTATGGCGGAGGCAAATCGTAGATACAAAAACATTATACTAAATGCTATTTCAAAGAGACCCTATACATGCCTATACATGAATAGCACTTCAATAAAGGAATGCCTAACTTATCCACTCGGTATATCCGCGTAACTCGTCCAAGTTCTGGATGACTAAGTATGAAGTCGAGCCAAAAAATCAGAACCTGCATTACACTCCCTAAAAGAATCTCGAGGATTTCATCCCAAAAGTCCTCAAGGTACCAAATTTCACGACGTTTTTCCTCCAACCAGTGAACCACTAGCATGGAATCCAATTCCACTTCAACTTTCATCAAGCCCATTTCCTTACAATACCGTAAACCATAGAGTAGGGCCATAAATTCCGCAACATTGTTAGTACCGTGTCCTAAACTTGCTGAGAAAGCCAATAATAAATTCACTTTGTCATCATGAATGATACCAATCATGATACCACTCACCCCCATACGGCTAGGATTGCCAAGACAACATCCATCAACATTCAATTTGACTCATCCATTAGTTGGCTTTAGCCATTTAACAATGCACACCTTCTTTTGTTTGGGCTCTATAAAAGGAATAGATAAATTGTCCAACACTCGTACATCTCCCACTTGAATTTTTCTCCCAGCTTTTAGTCTCATTCGAACCCAAGAAATAGCCGCTTTGACTAAAATCCATAAGGCTTCAATTGATACAACTTTACCCTCCACTTGAGCTTTGCAGCGCCACATCCATAAGGCCCAAGCTACAAATAGATGGAATTAACCCCATTAGGCTTCCTTTTTGTGAGGAGCGAGCCGCACGATGGAACCATAGCTCAACTCTATGCTTCTAGTTCCTGTTTGGGACAAACTACATGCTCAATAAAATAGAGATGCGGTGCCATATCTCATTGGCTACCCTCCCAGTAGCCAAAACATGATCCTGGTCTTCTGAATTGCCCCCTTCACAGCATGCACATTTGGATACCAAAGGAACACCCAACCTACGAATTTGTTCATCAACACTCAGAAAAGAATTGAATGCCTTCCACACATTTATCGAACATTTTTTTGGGAGAGTCGCATGCCAAATCCAATCCGACTAGATCATTTTTGGAGCTTTTACTCTTACACACTCCCAAGCGGATTTGGTCGAGAATTTACCATTCAGGTTAGGACTCCAAACCAGCATATTCGCACCCTGTTTAGACCCAACCAAACATTCTAAGATAGCTTCCAGCTTACTCTCTCCCACCAAGTTCCTTAATAAATCTACATCCCATTCATTTTCGATCCTGCAAGCACATATTTTTAGTAGAGGCCTATCATGGACAGGAATTTCATTTACCAGAGGGCCACTTTCAAGCCATTATCTCGCCAAAAGGAGATATTCCTTTCCCGAATTCGCCATTTCGCATAACTCAAAACTTGTAGAACATAGAGCAAGATCTCCTTCTAGAATAAAGAGCCTTTCTTCGCCTCAACCAAAGATATATGTTGATGTTTAACATACTTAGTCTTAAAAAATTTTGACCGTAAAGAATTCTCAGTCATCATTTTTCAAGCAAATTTCATAAATAGAGCAAGCTGAACTTCTGCCAATCCCTTGATCCCGACGCCCCCTTCACTTGTTGGCTTACATAGAAAATGCCAAGCCTTCCATTTTCGTTTTAACTTGCCCTCAAAAGACCCCCAAAAGAAATTGCTCATAATTTGGTTGATTTTCGCCACCACCATTTTTGGTGCATGCACAACTAAAATTAAGTGAAAGTCCTAGAATATGCAGCCTCATCATGTTCGAGTTCCACCACCATTGGAGTACCTTTTAGGAAGACATGGTGTTATGGAGGGGTTGTCCTTGGCGTTCCTGTTGGTGTTCCTATCCTGAAACAGTACTATCAAGGCTAAACAATGTAGGCTTTTTAAAAAAAATAAAAAAAATTAACTAGGGTTCAGTCCGGAACCCAAAATCCAGGTTCTGGCCAAGGTCTGACCCTGGCTAACCAGGTCTGTGTTACGGCCAAAATTTGAAACCTGGGTTTCGGTCTAGGTATATCTGAGTTCCCAGGCCAGAACTCGGATGAACAATCTTATTTCTAATTTAGCCAAAAAATAGGTGTTAGAAATCCGGGTTTCGGACTGGTTCTGACTCAGGCTAACCTGATCCGGGTTACAACCCAAATTTGAAACCTGAGTTCCCGAGCCATAACTTAGATGAACAATTTTATTTCTAATTTAGTCAAAAAAGAGGTGTTAGAAACATCAAATTAATATTTATTTTTTGCAAATTAATTTGTGTTTGAATTTGATACAAGGAGGCAGCTAGAAAGGTTGGAATTTTCGAGTCTAAAGTCTAAACACATGCTTTTGGTTGGGAGCAGAACCGTCCTAAGGAGTAGCCGACTTAAGGAAGGAAATGCTTGGAAAATAAGATGAAATGAGAAATATGTGAACAATAGTGAAATAATTTATAAATAGTAGTGAAATGGTTTCAGTTATGATGTTTTATCAAATTTTGGGAGATGTGAAAAAAAAAGTTAAATAAAAATATTTTAAAGTTAAAATATTGTTGGAATATAAATTTTTAATATTATTTTTGTTTAGGAACTTGAAAAAGCTAAATTATTTTTTGTATTTTATTTTGAAGTTTGGAAAGGTTAAAATGATGATGTAATAATTATATAAAAAAGTTGAATATTTAAAATTGAAAAATATTTGTGTTTGAGTAATATTTGGAAATGAGATAAGATGAGATGAAACAATTGGCTAAGGCAATTGGCTAAGGCCATATCACAATTGGCTAAGGTCATGTAGTCTTTTCTTTTCCAACTCTTCACTATTCATTCCCCCCGCACTGTGTGCATCTCCTTCTATCTGCCCGTTTTGGAGGGGTGGCACACCGGCGTTCTGCCGCTTTAGCTCTTCGTTCTCCTTTTGTAACTACTCGACAACCGTCATCGCTTTTTTCAACTTCTCATTGGCCTCTACAAATCTCGTTTCTACCTCTGCCATATTCATCTCTTGATAGAGGGTTGCGTGAGCTCGCATAGTAGGTTGCATATGAAAATCACGCTGAAGTCTGTAGAGATCCCACAAATAGCGCCACTGTAAAAGACGTGTTTCACACCACCTACCACTCGGATGACCTATAACAAATGAAGGGCCAGCACTGGGTGCGTAGGAGAAACTCCGATGCCTAAGTTAGAGAAATAGTCTGAGTGTAAGCATACCAAGAAGTCAAGTGATCATTTGTTACCTCCATAGGCTTATTTATAAAGGCACAGTGAAGTGTTGGGGACGTCGATAATCACCAATCCCTTGTGTTGATCCTTAACGATCCCTTAATAAGAGGAAGGGATAACTGTCCTAGTTTATAGGTGTTATCCTAACCAGGATAACAACCTCAATCCGTAGGCATTATCCCCCTGCAAGTAGTGTTATCTGCCATGTGGTCTTGGGCCATAAATCTTATAGGTCAAGGCAATAGGTCGGGCTTGCCTTCTAGTCATGGGCTTCGCGACCAGAGGGCCCAAATATCACTTCCAATCGGTTTAACTAAAAAATTATAAAAACCTCGTTACCTATACAAGATTTAAAAATTTATTTTCACAAATAATATTTATTTAAAAAAACTCGGTCAAACTTTAATAGAATTTAAATAAATAATTTTTAAAAAATCTGTTTAACTCATTTAACTAATTAAACAAATTTGTGTAAATAAGAAAATCCTATAAATCAATTTAAATAAAAATTAAAAAGACAATAAGATTTCGACTAAAGCCTAACAACCACGTCCAAAATATTAAATAGCTTCTAAAGTTAAAAACTACGGGTGGCAAATCGTATTTTTAGTTCGTGTTCTTGTCATGTTAAGTCGTGAACATTCGACTATATAGATCAACCCAAACCCGACCCATTAAGCTGAACATGCCAAACTTTAATCCAACCCATTTAGATAACGTGACGTGTGACCTGTTTTGACCTATTTAATAATTAATTAAAAATAAGTCAACAACACAACTGGTTTAAGGAAAAAGCTTAAGGTAGTCAATTTCAGAGACTCCTTTGCGCATGAAATCGACGTGGATGCAACGGGTTAAATGAAACGGTGTGCACGGGCTCTCTTACTTTCAACCTTGCAAAATGGTGCGTACTGGTTTAATTGTTTTTTTTGTTCTGAAGTTGAACCTTTCCTTCACCCTTCGCATCTCTTCTCTTCGTGCCCATCAATGAAGTCGAACCCGAGATGTCCCTAGAAATTCGCTTCCATTCCATGTGAAATTGCCACCATCAATTGTTCGGTTCCCTTTTCTTGACTCGCAGTTGAAGCTAAAGCTTGAGGTGAGAATCCTAACCCTAGCAGCAATTTTTTTACTAACTCACTCCAAAATTAGATTTTCCTGCACAGTCCGAAAAAATAAAATTGATGAACTGAAATACACCCTTTAGCACTGCGAGGGAAGATATCGATTAACTGAATATCAAAGGACTTTTTATGTCTAAGGTGATATGTCCAAAATTTTCTTTTTGGCTAGTTACACTATAAAGCATGGTTGAGATTTTTCATCCATAGCATTATTACGGTTGGAGTTTATGCATTTGTTTGATAGTAATTACCGAAAGTAAGGATTGAGTTTGGTGAGTTTTGCAGGGAAGGAAAAGGTAGTGTGAGCTTGACATGGCTCTAATACCATACTAAAGGAAGTAAAGGAGACGTAGGTGAAGTGTTTGAAGAAGGACCACTGTGAGGATTTCATTAAAGCCATAAAATTTCCAAGTTTTGGTTTTCCACTGTATACAACGCAAAGACCCTTTGGTGCCTAATACGTACAGTTGCAATGTAAGTAAATGCTACATTTAACAAGCATTTCATTTGCATTTAAAAACAAACTTGAGACCACTTTGAGAAATTCTGTTATCACCGAAATTCTCTCTAAGTATTTGATGAAATTAGATGATTCAATTTTACAATGAGAAAGACATATCATGTGTGTTTGAATTTGTCATGTAGCATGTTTGAAGTGTGCTTATCTTTTCCCATTAGTCTATCCAATTCAGTGAAGCAATTTGTCAGAGAGAGCCAAAAAATTGTGCAGTTGTGTTTTTGGGTCTCTTGCCTTGTCGTATAAAGCTCAAGGACTGAGGCTTACGGATTTTGACAATGGCTGGGGAGCAAATCTTTCAATGCCCTTGCAGAAACCTTCACTTGAAGCAACGGATGCTGCTAAGAATTGAAGAGAATTCTTCCTTGTAT
This sequence comes from Cyclocarya paliurus, assembly GCA_029856935.1. Classification (NCBI taxonomy): domain Eukaryota; kingdom Viridiplantae; phylum Streptophyta; class Magnoliopsida; order Fagales; family Juglandaceae; genus Cyclocarya; species Cyclocarya paliurus. The sequence continues at coordinate 9,905,980 of CM056954.1, read as the reverse complement.
ATTTCTCATTCTATATTTACAATGAGGCACTGCCTCTTAATATATACTTGTATGAGAAAAAGGTATAAACAGAGAATATGCTCTATAATAGATTTTACAGAAAACAACAAGGCATGCATCGTGGACTGCTGCTATGGTAGAGTGATGCTATGTAGCAGAGACAGTGTACTGCTGTCAGTGAATGTATGAGGTAGTGGTGGTGCATTTCATGCTTCATGGTCTGCATGTACTGCATGAGTGGCATGGGCTACATTTGGTGGTGGCCACGCTTCATGATCTGCATGGGGTGCATGCAGTGTACAACATGCTTGAACAGGCCCCCTCAAGTCGAGCTGTAGTGAACGTAAACATAGACTTGAACAGAGTAATTGGAACCTTGCTGTTGGTAGTGGTTTTGTTAAAGCATTTGCTAGTTGGTCCCTTCTTGAGATAAAAGCTATTGTGAGTGACTTATTTAGAATCCGATTGCGCGCAAAGTGAAAATCTATTTCCACGTGTTTTGTTCTTGCATGAAAAACAAAGGTTTGGAGGAGAGATATGTTGCTCCTAGATTATCACAGTAGAGGATTGGGGCAGAAGTGAGATTAATACCAAGGTCCTTGCACAAGTTTTGTACCCATATCACTTGAGCTGTGGCATTTGCTATTGATTTAAATTGAGCTTCAATAGATGATCTTGCAATAGTGGCTTGCTTTTTGGATGATCAGGAAATCAAATTTGAGCCTGAAAACATGCAGTAGGCACTTGTTGATTTTCTATCGTCTGGCAAGCCTGCCCAGTCGGCGTCCGAGAAGGTTGTAATGTCCATTGAAGATGATTTAGAGAGCTGTAAACCAAGGGTAGTAGTGTGCTTTAAATATCTTAAGATTCGTTTTACTGCTTTCCAGTGAGGGGCTCGTGGAGCATGCATGTATTGGCAAACTTTGCTTACTGCAAAGGCCAAATCTGGTCTTGTGAATGATAGATATTGAAGGGATCCTACAGTGCTTCGGTAGAGAGATGGATCCTCAAACATGGGACCCGAGTGCATGCTCAAATTTTTGGAGGCTACCATTGGTGTTTTGACTGGTTTGGTAGACTACATCTTTGTCTTTTCCAGCAACTCAGCAATATATTTACTCTGAGTGAGGAGGATTCCATCTTTGTTGAAGGTTGCTTCAATACTAAGAAAGAAGCTGAGCTTGCCGAGATTGGTAATTGGAAATTCTGAGCTTAAGTCATGAAGCAAGGCTGAAACGTGACTCATGTTAGAACCAGTAACGAGTAAATCATCAACATAGACTAGGACATAAAGAGTAGAGACACCATTAATTCTAATAAACAATGAGGCATCTACAAGTGAGGTGGTGAAGCCGAGCTCCTCAAGTTTTTGACTGAGTCGAGAATACCATGCCCTTGTTGATTGCTTTAAACCATAGATTGCTTTTCTGAGCTTGCAAACATGTATGGGATATTGTGGATTAGTGAAGCCTTGAGGTTGTGCCATGAACACTATTTCCGATAGAGGGCTATGGAGAAATGCGTTTTGAACGTCATATTGTTGAACCGGCCAACCATTTGTTACTGCAAGAGCTAGCACAAGCCTTATAGTTGTAGCTTTTACCACGAGACTGAAGGTTTGATCATAGTCGATGTCGGATTGCTGCAGAAAACCCTTTGCCACAAGACGTGCTTTTCTTCTTTCAATGGTGTCATTTGCCCGTTTCTTTGTTCTGAAAATCCACGTGCAGGACACTATGTTTTGAGCTTCGGATGAGGGAACCAGTGTCCAGGTTGCCAACAGAGCATTAAATTCATTTGCCATAGCCTCTCGCCAATCATGAATTTTTTTTTTGCAATGATGTAACATCGGGTATGTGGTTGGAAGGGGTTGTGGAAAGGTGTGCCTGTGGTGGTGGTAGTGGTGGTCGTGGCCATCAGATGGTGCCATCAGTATATTGACGTGGGTGGGAAGATGATGTTTTTGAGCATGTGAGTATGGTCCTCGGTTGTGGCAGAGTTGGTTCATGAGCATTGTGTGTCTGCGAGATGTTAGGAAGGGACGAAGATGGTGAAGTTGAGGTACTGGACCTAAGATTAATTGGGTTGGCTGGTGTTGGTTAGGAGTTGAAGTGAAGAGAGGAAGTAAAACGTTGGTGGGCTCAGTTGTGGGCTCTTGTCGATTTTTGTGAATTTGTTCAAAAGGGAATGAAGCCTCATTATGCTTGATGTCTTTGGAAATGTAGACTCGTTTTGATTCAATGTGATAGCAGATTGAGCCATGGTGGGCTGGGCTTATGCCGAAGTAGACACACTGCAAGGCCCAAAAGTCAAATTTGTGTTTGTTGTAAGCTCGTGTGAGTGGCCAGCAGGCCGATCCAAAAACATGTAGTTGATTGAAATCTTGTTCTCTTTTGTGAAAAGTAAGAAAAGGTGATGAAAAATTGAGTGAAGAGGAGGGAAGCATGTTAATTATATGTACAACATGCTGAAAGGCATAGGGCCAGAAATGTAATGGAACCAAGGCATGTCCAAGTAGAGCTAATCCCAAATCAACAATGTGTCTATGTTTTCTTTCAACTATACAATTTTGAGTGTGTGTGTGTGTGGGGGGGGGGGGGGCAGGTTATTCGATGTATGATTCCAGAGGTGGAGAGTAGATCAGTAAAAGACCTGAACTCCCCTCCCCAATCGGTTTGAATTTGTTTAATTTTAGTTTGAAATTGCAACTCAACATAGGCTTTAAATTTGAAAAAAGTGGGTAAAGCTTGAGATTTGTTCTGAAGAGGAAACAACCAAGTGTATCTTGAGTAGTCATTTACGAAAGAGATAAAATTTAAAACCATCCTCAGATACATGTGGTGATGGTCCCCATAGATCACTAAAAACTAAATGAAAAGGTGCAACAGATTTTGTTTTCCTAGCGTGTGCTGGTATGCGATGGTGTTTAGCCATTGCACACGCATTAAAAACTGCTTGGAAGACATGTCATCGAAGGGTAAGCCATGCCGAAGAAGAACTTGACGAACGATCTTGAGTGAGGGATGCCCTAAACGTGAATGCCATAAAGGGATTGAGTGCAATGTAGTTGAATGAACTTGAGGAGGCTGGTATGGAAAGGTGTAAAGGCCATTACTTGTTGTCCCTTGGAGTAGAAGTTTCCGTGTATTGCAGTACTTAACATAAAAACACAAAGTAAACATTGTTGTCTGTGCAAAATTGTTTGACAGAAATTAGATTTTTGTTGAAAGAGGGAGCACATAACATTTTTGTTAAAATAAAAAAGGATGAAGGTGAGGGAAAAAGGGCTGAACCAGTTTGTGTGATAGGCATGATGGAGCTGTCCCCAACATGAAGATGATCAGATCCTTTCGGCTGAGTGAAGGTTAAGGTTTGCTATCTCGCTAGTTACATGGTTGGTTGCCACCATGTCAGGGTACCAGGCACTGTCCGTGGCATAGGGAGAGGAAGTATAATGGGCTGAAGTAGGAGCAGCGGTGGTGAAGGATTGGTTGAATTGGTATATGCATGTTAATGCAGTGTGACTAGTCCTGTTACACACTTGATACACAGGGCGAGAGTCAGAATGGGGAATGAAGGAACCAATTTGAGGAGTACCTAAAAAGGATGATGGTCCACAACCAGGGTTGTTGAATCGACTTCCTCGACCAAAGTTATGACATCCACGACCTCCACGGCCTCGAGTGGGTGGTGCATTTTGAGCTGAAAAGTTAGCTGAAGGTTCAGAGAAAATAGTAGTGGTGGCTGCATGATGTTGTAGTCGGGCCTCATGGGCTAAGAGATGTCCCAGTAGTGTATCAGTGGAAATAAGGCCGAGTTGTGTGGTAACAGATGTGACTAAGGAGTCATAATCTGGCCCAAGTCCTGCTAACAAGAAGGGCACAAACTCATTTGATAGAAGTGGTTTGCCTGCAGCAGCCATTGTATCGGCTAGGGACTTAGCACAGCCGTAGTAATCTGATATGGAGTCTGTGCCTTTCTTAAGGGAAGCTAGTTTGAGCTGGGTTTGTATAATACGAGCTTCAGATGAGGAAGCATAGGCTGACTCTAATGAAGACCAAACTTGTCTAGTAGTGGCACAACCAACTACTTGGGCAATAAGAGGCTCGGATAGGGAGGAGATAAGAGCTGACATCACTAGCTGATCTTGCTGAACCCAGGTTTCATATTCTAGGTTAGGGAGTTGGGGAGTAGAAAAGGTGGGGCTGTGTAAGACCCATCAATGAACTTATAGAGTCTTTGGCCATGAAGGTAAGGAACCAGTTGGACCTTCCATAGTAAATAGTTTTCTGGAGTTAACTTGACAGACAGTATGTGGGAGAAGTTAGGTGAGGGAAGGGAGGGAAGAGAGGAGGGAGTGGAAGAGGAAGAGGAAGCGGAGAGTGTGTTCGAAGAACTCGACATGATTGGATGATTAGTCCTAGGTATTCTCTGATACCATGCTAAGAATTGAAGAAAATTCTTCCTTGTATATTTCTCATTCTATATTTACAATGAGGCACTGCCTCTTAATATATACTTGTATAAGAAAAAGGTATAAACAGAGAATATGCTCTATAACAGATTTTACAGAAAACAACAAGGCATGCATCGTGGAGTGCTGCTATGGTGGAGTGCTGCTATGTAGTAGAGACAGTGTACTGCTGTCAATAAACGTATGAGGTAGTGGTGGTGCATTCTGTGCTTCATGGTCTGCATGTACTGCGAGAGTGGCATGGGCTGCATTTGGTGGTGGCCACGCTTCATGATCTGCATGGGGTGCATGCAGTGTACAACATGCTTGAACAGATGCCAAATAAATCTAACCTTCAAACCTTAGTGATTGAGCCTGGGGCTATATTACTCGCCCAAACTCGGCTTGATTTATGAAAAACTCAGCTAGAGTTTGGCTAGAAACTTGAGTTGTATTTGAGTACTCAAGTTGAACACAGCTCAAATAAAGATCTTTTTTTCTTTCTATTTTATTGTTTTAAAAGAGGTAATAAATAAATGAATATATAAATACATAACTGGGATAATAAAGAAGCTGATCAATTTCCTTTAGTAAATAAATCGACCATGTATAGAATTGCCTCCAATCTTGACCTTTACACCCCAACCCACAAAAGTTAAAACATTCATTTCACATACAGACCTTCAGCTGTTTACTTCTTCTTTTGGCTATTCCATATTTTTTTTCGATTCTGCTAGGGAGTAATTTAAACTAGTGACAGAATTTAGAGTGGAAGCATGTGCTATTTACAAGCCACTATTTTATAGTTTGTAAGTTTCTTTTTGTTAAATCTTTTTAGAGAATCATACACAGATACACTAGAGTGCCATTATTGTTGGCAAGAGAAATGTGTGAAGACGTTCGGAGATGGAGACAGGCCATTGGAGACGAGAAATATGTACGCTGGTTCGTGAACGCAACGCAAGCTGAAGCTTCGTGCTTCTCTTCCTGCTAGAGAGACGTTCGGTGTGAAGACGTTGACGTTCGGAGATGAGACGTGCCAGCAGAGATGGGCCAACGGAGATGTAGGTGCACTAGTTCATGAGCGGGAAATGAAGCTTCTTCCTTGTGCGCAGTGGTTTCTTCCACTTTCAGCCTTCTTCTTTTTTTTCAATTCTATTGTTTTTTTTTTCTTTTAAGGCCACATAGGCCAGGTTGCCCAAGGTGTCCCCCAAATGGCTTGGGCAACCCCCAAATGGACTACCTGTAGTAGAATTACTCATTTAAAACTGTTTAATATAAATTGGTTGAACTAACACGCATATCCTATTTGATCTTATTAACAAAATTTTACATAAAAGTTAAAGATGTATTTATTAGTAGCCACAATATCTTAAAAGAAACTTGCAATTAACAAAAATATCAATATTTTTTAAATTTCAACATATAATAAAACTAATATTACAAACCCTACAGTAACAAATATGAACATAGGTCTAGAATTGCAATCTCAATAATAAAAACATAAACATATTGAAAAATACTAATATTACAACTCAAATATATATAATAAAATTATAATTTTGAAATAAAATTTAAAAGATTCAAAACATGTTGATTGCGGGTTGAGCGGGTTGACTCATTTTAACGTATATCTTAACGGATCAGTCATTTTGATCCAAACCCATTAACATTAAACACAAAACTGTTAATTTCATGTCGTGTTCGTCTTGGGTTAAACTCCTATTAAAAACAATTCTCCCTTGCTCAGAATATTTTTTTATTTTAGTTTTTAAAATTTTGAATTTATTTAATATTTTTCAACATTTTAACTTTTTTTTTCAATATTTAAACTTAAAAAATCGATTTTTCTAAAGTACATTAACTAGAACTATATAAAAAATCATTTTAACCCAAAACTTCTCTACCGTGTTAATTTTTATTTTTTCTTTAATTTTGAATTTATTTAATATTATAAATTATTTTTAGGCTTTACTTAAGTAGTTTTTTTAATTTTTAATTTTTAGTAAAACTGTTTTTTCAGAATTTTTCTTATTTACACAGATTGTTTTGGTTAAATTAATTAAACCGATTTTTTTTTTATAGGAATTAAACTGATTTTCAAAACGCTTTTTAAACAACCTATTTTTATAAGCATTTTCAGTTAAAACGACTTTTCACACCTTTTTCAGATAACGATTTTTTTATAAAGTTTTTAGTTAAACCAGTTTTCTTTTTAAAAAATCAGCTAAACATATTTTTTTTTTGAATTTTTTTAATAAAGTGATTTTTTCGTTGTTGTTTGAAGTTGAACAGATTTTTTAAAAATTATTTTTTAAAAAATAATATTTTTTAATTCAAATAAGTTTTTAATTAATTTCTTTATAATTTTTTTGAGTTGATATGAAAAAAATTAATAGGAACGGCTCATGTCAAGTTTTGATTTGCTGACACGGATCACTAGTAAAAGGCTTTGTTAACTGCCAAACGATCTTTTTATGGAAGTTGCGTATTTCAAAATTTTACATTCCTAGGTATAAATGTTGCAAGTTGTAAAAATCGAGGGAGTTTTTGCAAACCAGTGAAATTTGAAGTACTGAATTTGCCGTTAATCCTAAAAATAAAGATTTAATTTATTTATTATTATTTTTCTCATCATCTCATAATGTGTTATTAAATGATAGATCTAATTATTTTAGATCTTCAATCAAATAGGTTGCACGGTTCAATTCCACAGTCCATATCAAGGCTTGTAAATCTTGAAATTCTGAATCTCAATGATAACTATTTGAGTGGCTGGGTGGAGTTCGAGTTTTTTCTGAGACTCGAAAATCTAGTTGAAATGTAGGAATCTAGAAACGATATTTCATTGCTTGAATCCGAGTACCAACTCAACTTTTCCAAAATTTAGGATATTATATCCAGCTGATTGTGACTTGGGTGAGTTCCCAGAGTTTCTGAGGAACCAAGATCAGCTGGAGCTATTAGATCTTGGTGGAAACAAAATTCCCGGCCAAGTTCCAAAATGGATGGGGAACGTAAGTACAGAAACTCTCTCGAGTTTAAATCTAAGAGACAACTTTCTGTCTGGTTTCGACCAATTTCCGGTTGTACTGCCCAACGTTAATCTAAAGGAACTGTGGCTTGGTTCTAACCTGCTTCAAGGGTCAGTGCCAATCCCACCTCCTTCCATTGCTATCTATACGGTCTCAAACAACAGATTGGCCGGAGAAATTCCACATTTGATTTGCAATTGAAGTTTAATAACTGCGCTCGATTTGTCAAGCAACAACTTGAGTGGCCTTCTTCCTCAATGTTTAGGCAACTTGAGTGATTCTCTCTCATTGGACCTACACGTTAATAACTTTCATGGAACCATTCCTTGGATCTGCGGTGAAGCAAACAAATTGACCATGATTGATTTCAGCCAAAATCGTTTCAGGGGCCTGTACAGAGATCGTTGGCCAATTGTACCAAGCTTAAAGCTGTTAATCTTGGTAACAATCAGATCCATGATATTTTTCCTTCCTGGTTGGGCATTCTTCCAGAGTCGAGGATTCTCGTTTTGAGATCTAATAAACTCTATGGTACAATAGGAAGTTCTGATAGCAATTTTGATTTCCCGAAATTGCACATCATTGACCTCTCAAATAATGATCTTACTGGCAAGTTGCCCTCTGAACACTTCCAAAATTGGAAAGTCATGCAAATCGTCGATGCCGACAGCTTAAAGTACATACAAGAAGACCAAACTTTATGGTTGGATGCAGAGTGTGGCATGAGGTTTACCTACGATTACTCAATGACAATGATCAACAAAGGCACTGAAACGAAATATGAGAAAGTCCTAGATTTCTTAATAATTATTGATCTCTCGAGCAACAGATTTGAAGGAGAAATCTCAGACGTGGTGGGGAATCTAAAAGGACTTAGTTTGCTCAACCTTTCCCACAACTTTCTCATAGGACCTATCCCATTTACATTGGCAAACTTGACAGGGCTAGAAGCATTGGATCTGTCTCAAAACAAGTTGTCTGGTGCGATCCCTCTGCAACTAACGGAACTCACTTCCCTTTCAAACTTTAATGTCTCCCATAATCACTTGGAAGGACCTATACCACATGGGAAACAATTTGACACATTCGACAACAGTTCGTTTAGTGAGAACCCTGAATTATGCGGAAGTCCTTTGGCAAAGAAATGTGGGAATCCTGAGGACTCACTGCCTCCATCTTCAAGCCACAACTCAACAAACCACAACTCAGATTTCTCATTTGAATTTGGTTGGAAAGTAGTCGCATTGGGATACAGATGTGGATTCTTGTTTGGAGCTGTGTTTGGGCAAATCGTGATCACAAAGAAGTATGGTTGGTTTATGAAGACGGTTGCAATTGTGCAGCCATGAAGGTGAATTGGAGGGGCCGCAGAAATTAAATATAATCCTACATGCATGTTTCCATAATAAATAAATAATTACATGCACAATGTCTGTAGTACATACTATTATTGTGGCTTTACTTTTTCTTTTTCTGTTTTTTTCCCTCTTTTAGATGCTAGGGCCAAGGATAGGATGTTTGTACTGAAAAGAATCTGTTGTATTTGCACCCAAGCTCTCAATAAAACAAGTGTTGTGAAAGAAAATTAACCACAGAGATTTATGGCAGTGAAAGCAGAGATCATCCCCTGCTCTGGTGTATTTCTGTTTCAATTTATAGTAATCGTTACACTTGAGTTCTGTATATGATGATTAGAGAGAGGTAATGTGCACAGATGTACCTAAGATAAAATAAAGAGTGGTAGTCTGTTAATTTGGAGAATTGAACTTCATATTCATCTTCATCTTGAGCTACTACTACTGTAGTCTGCGGGTCCTTGTCTGTACCACTTCTTGCATTCACAGATATTTGGACAGAAATACAAAAGATTGAACCAATCATTTTCTTTTATTTCCTAATCTTTCATTTTCTTTTACTTATTGATTAAGGAAGTGACTATTAGTGTATTGGTAATTTTTATATTTTTTAAAAATATTAAAAAAATATATGAATAAGAAAAATTAAAAAATTAAAAAAGGGAATTTTGCCTATGGGACATGCCTAGCAGTCTGTTGGGTTTGCTCCTTTGGAGTCCCACATTGGTGGGAAGTGAGGAAGAGGCAAGGTCTTAGAGCCTATAAATAGGGTGCTTGGCCTCTTGGTTAGATACACCATTAACAAGTTATCAAATAATAACTTGTGACTAAAATCCTTGTTGGCCTTTTCTTGTAAAAGGAAAAGAGGTATGAGTGTCATTTGTGGTGAGGAGAAAAATTGTGTGATTGTTACAATTTTTCACATAGTATATTTTCTTCTCTGGGTCTGCTGGTTTTTCCTCCTATTTTGGGAGTTTTCAGGTAAATTCTTGTGTTGTTATTATTTCTCTATTTTTTTTTATATTCCTGCAAAGAGGTGGATCCTGGGGGGTGAATTTGGGAGGTCCAAATTCCTAACAATTAGTATCAAGAGCTGGGGTCCTTTTTTTGTGTGGTGGAGCTTTGGTATGGTAGTGTGGATATGTACAGTCTAACTGTCTAAGGAGATTGGAAATTCTAAGTGTGTCCATTGTGACCCTCCAATCTTTCCTGCAAACCTTGAAGTTCTGTCTAGGAAAGAGTAATCTTTCCTGGGAACTTACTTTGTGAGTACTATTCATTTCTACGGTAAAAGAGGGTTCGGGTCTAAGGAGATGGCTGGAGAAGAAGTGAAGGTATCAGGAATTGAGAAGTTCGATGGTACGGATTATGGATACTGGAGGATGCAAATAGAGGACTACCTCTATGGGAAAAGACTTCATCTTCCATTGTTGGGGAAGAAGTCAGAGACTATGACAGTTGCTGATTGGGACCTACTAGATCAACAGGTTCTAGGGGTTATTCAACTAACCCTATCGAGATCCGTTACACACAACGTCATCAGGGAGAAGACGACTGCGAATCTCATAGCGGCTTTGTCAAGTATGTATGAAAAGCCGTCAGCCAATAATAAGGTACATTTGATGAAAAAGCTATTCAATTTGAAAATGTCAGATGGTACATCTATTGCATAGCATCTAAATGATTTTAATACTATCACAAATCAATTGTCGTCTGTTGAAATTGAGTTTGATGATAAGATATGTGCATTGATACTATTGGCCTCACTGCCAAATAGTTGGGAAGCCATTAGAATGGCTGTTAGTAAGTTAAAATATGATGATATTCATGATTTGATTTTGGCTGAGGAGGTGCGCAAGAGGGATTCAGGCGAGACCTCGGGTTTAGGTTCAGCGCTTAATGTTGATTCTCAAGGGAGATCACAAAACAGGAACTCAAATATAGGCAAATCAAAATCAAAGAACAAGAGCAAGACAAAGCCTGGGCAGCAGGCAACTTACTGGAATTATGGCAAGGCTGGTCACATAAAAAGGAACTGCAGAAATCCTAAAAAGGAGAATGATAGTGCTAATGTGGTAACTGAAGAAGTACAAGATGCACTATTACTTGCAGTTCATACTCCAGTTGATGACTGGATACTGGATGCAAGAGCTTCTTTCCACACAACTTCCCATCGGGAAATAATGCAAAACTATGTTGCAAGTGATTTTGGAAAGGTGTACTTGACTGATGGAGAGGCTTTGAATGTGGTGGGAATGTGAGACATTGATATTGCACTCCCTAACAAGAATAAATGGACCTTGCAGAAAGTCAGACACATTCCTGAGTTGAAGAAGAATCTCATCTCTGTTGGGCAACTCGATGATTGTAGCTATTCAGTAGTGTTCTTAGATAGCACCTGGAAGGTCACTAAAGGGGCATTGGTACTGGCTCAGGGTAAGAAAACTGGTACACTCTATATGACTACTGGTTTGAATAATACTATTGCTACTACCGTTGTAGAGAGCACAACAAATTTATGGCATTGTAGGCTTGACCATATGAGTCAAAAGGGCATGAAAGAACTATTGGCTAGAGGCAAGCTACTAGAACTGAAATTAGTTGATCTCAGTACGTGTGAGAGTTGCATTATGGGAAAACAAAAGAAGGTCAGTTTCTTGAAGAGTGGTAGAACACTGAAAACAGGAAAGTTAGATCATGTGCACACAGACGTGTGGGGACCTTCCCCAGTAGCATCTCTTGGAGGTTCTCGGTACTATGTCACGTTCATTGATGACCACAGCAGAAAGGTATGGGTTTATTTTTTGAAGCATAAATATGATGTATTTAATGTGTTCAAAAATTGGAAGGCCCTGGTTGAAACAGAGACAGACTTAAAGCTGAAATGCTTGAGGTCTGACAATGGTGAAGAATATATTGATGGAGGATTCAATGAGTACTGTGCAACTCACGGTATCATAATGGAAAAGACCATTCCTGGAACACCACAGTAAAATGGAGTTGTTGAGCGTATGAACATAACCATTAATGAGCATGCTAGAAGCATGAGGCTGCACGCTGGGTTACCACCTACTTTCTGGGCAGATGCAGTCAGCATTGCCGTCTACTTGATAAACAGAGGGTCATCAGTTCCATTGGATTGTGGACTGCCTAAGGAGGCTTGGAGTGGGAAAGAGTTCAAATTTTCTCACCCTAAAACTTTTGGCTGTCTTTCTTATGTTCTTATTGATTCTGATGCCCGTAGTAAACTTGAAGCTAAGTCAAAGAAATGTTATTTCATTGGCTATGGAGACGAGGCATTTGGCTATCGTTTCTAGGATGATCAGGGTCGGAAGACTATAAGAAACAGGAATGTGATATTCAATAAGAAGATTATGTACAAATATAAGTCCAGTACAGTTGCTGAAGCAGCTCCTTATGAGTCCGAATTCGTGAGCTTGGATTACCTACCAGAGACCACTGTGCAGTGCAGAGATGTGAGTAACAATGAGAGTGGGTCCGGTGCACCCATTCCTATTATTCCGCAGTCAGAACCAGAGCCGTCTACTCCTGCAGCTGCAGTTTGCAGGTCAGTTAGGACTATTCGTCCCCCATAGCGTTTCTCACCTACCTTGAATTACATTTTGTTGACAGATGGTGGAGAACCACAAAGTTATGAGGAAACTTTGCAAGATGAAAATTCTAGCAAGTGGGAGTTGGCCATGAAGGATGAGATGGATTCCTTGTTGGGGAATCAGACATGGGAGTTGACAGAACTTCCATCAGGGAATAAGGCATTGCACAACAAGTGGGTGTACAGGGTAAAGATTGAGCAAGATGGCAGTAAGAGATATAAGGTTAGACTTGTTGTAAAAGGCTTTCAGGAAAAACAGGGTATTGATTACTCTGAGATCTTTTCTCCTGTGGTAAAGATCACAACCATCAGGTTAGTGCTGGCTATGGTTGCTACTGAAGATTTATTTCTTGAGCAGTTAGATGTGAAAATAAATTTTCTTCATGGAGACCTTAAAGAAGATATCTATATGCACCAACCTGAGGGGTTTGTAGTACAGGAAAAAGAAGGATCAATTTGCAGACTGAAGAAGAGCTTGTATGGCCTGAAACAAGTTCCTAGACAGTGGTACAAGAAGTTTGACAGTTTTATGTGCAGTGCATGATATATTAGATGTCAGGCAGATCATTGCTGCTATGTCAGGCATTTTGACAATTCTTACATTATTCTGTTGCTGGATGTAGATGACATGCTTATTGCAGGAGCTAATATTGATGAGATCAATGATCTGAAGAAGCAGATGTCAGAGCACTTTTCAATGAAAGATTTGGGAGCTGTAAAACAAGTCCTTGGCATGAGAATTGTCAGAGACAGAGTCAAAAGCACATTGAGACTCTTGCAGGCTGAGTATGTGAAAAAGGTACTCAGCAGGTTCAATATGGATCAGGCCAAACCAGTTAGCACACTTTTGGGAAGTCACTTCAGACTCAGCAAGGATCAGTCACCAAAATTAGAAGAGGAACAAGATTATATGAGTAAAGTTCTTTATGCCTCAGCTATTGGTTTACTTATGTATGCTATGGTCTGCACAAGACCAGATATTGCCCATGCAGTAGGAGTTGTGAGTAGATACATGAGTAACCCAGGAAAACAACATTGGGAAGCTATGAAGTGGATTCTAAGGTACCTAAAAGGCTCCTCAGAAATGTGCTTGTGTTTCTCAGGAAAGAGCTTAAAGGTGCAGGGTTATGTTGATGTTGATCTAGCTAGAGATACTACTAGCAGAAAGAGTACCACATGTTTTATTTACACACTGGGTGGTACTACAGTGTCATGGGATTCTAACTTGCAAAAAACAGTTTCTCTGTCTACTATAGAAGCTGAATATATTGTAATGTCAGAAGCTGCAAAGGAGATCATTTGGCTGCAGGGTTTCTTGGAGGAATTGGGCAAAGAAATTTAGGAGGGCACTCTTTACAGCGACAGTCAGAGTGCCATATTCCTCGCCAAGAATCTAGCATTTCATTCCAGGACTAAGCACATACAGATCAGGTATCACTTTATACGATCATTGTTAGATGATGGACAATTGTTACTTGAGAAAATTTGTGGAAGTAAGAACCTTGCTAATATGTTGATAAAGGGCGTTACACTTGAGAAACTGAAGCTGTGTGCAACTTCAGTTGGTCTTCAAGCATAAAGATAGGGGCAAAAAGTTGTCATGATAGCAAAAGTTATGAAGATTTTCATCCAGGTGGAGCGTGGCTGTGGGATCAACCAAAGTCGTAAGGTGGAGATTGTTGGATTTGCTCCTTTGGAGTCTCATATTGGTGGGAAGTGAGGAAGAGGCAAGGTCTTAAAGCCTATAAATAGGGTGCTTGGCCTCTTGGTTAGATACACCATTAACAAGTTATCAAGTAATAACTTGTGACTAAAATCTTCTGTTGGCCTTTTCTTGTAAAAGGGAAAGAGGTGAGAGTTAAAGTTTTCTTAGTGAAAAATTTTGTGGGTGTCATTTGTGGTGAGGAGAAAAATTGTGTGATTGTAATAATTTTTCACATAATATATTTTCTTCTCTGGGTCTGCTGATTTTTCCTCCTACTTTGGGAGTTTCCAGGTAAATTCTTATGTTGTTATTATTTCTCTATTTTTCTTTATATTCCTGCAAAGAGGTGGATCCTCGGGGGTGAATTTGGGAGGTCCAAATTCCTAACACAGTTAGCCTGTGATCTTGCACATGCTTGATATCCCACCTGCTGCAGAGGCATTGAATGGGGTGAAAATGGAGTTGGTGGATGCTGCATTTCCTCTACTTAAAAAGTATGTTTATGGCCTCTTAAATCTGTCAAATGTCGATGACATCACTTAAGCATGGAGCCATACACTCTGCTTTTTAATTTGCTAAATGATCTTTTAGAGTACGAGGTATGATGTGGTATATATTGCAGGTGTTGTTGCCACAACAGATGTTGTTGAGGCATGCACTGGGGTTAACATTGCAATCATGGTTGGTGGGTTTCCAAGGAAAGAAGGCATGGAAAGGAAAGATGTGATGTCAAAAAATGTGTCAATTTACAAGTCTCTGGCTTCTGCCCTTGGAAAGCATGTAGCTGCAAACTGCAAGGTGAGTGAAATTTGTAAGAGCAGGAAATAAAATTTAGTTATTTTTGTTTTTCAATAAGATTTACTTTGCCTTATCATATAGTCTGTGCCATTTTATATCCCAAATCCTCTAGTTGCATGGATGATGATTAATAAAAGTTTGAATCAAATCATGCCATACATGTAACATATTAAATCTACAATGCTCTGAAAAACTTCAGGTGTGAATGTAGGCACCATGAGAACTAGATGGCTTTATTGCTGTTTAGATTTCATCTACTGAGCTATCAGTTAGATTAATGAGCTCTAGTTTGAATGGCACCTCCTTCCTTTGTAATCACAGGGTGGAGAGTCAACTTTTAGGTTGAAGATCCACTGGGTGTAAGTTACAGTAAGAATCATCACTTAAAGTCGGGCCATTTCAAATTTTTACTTTTATAAGTCATGATGCTTGGTATAGACTACAGTTGCCCCCATTGGGAACATGGAACATTTCGTTATTTACTAAACCAATTAGTTTGAAGTTCTAAGTAAAGCTTTCCAAATGATTCCATGTCCCCACAATGACTGTATATGAAAATGAGCAAGCACAATGTTTAGATTCCTTCTACTTCCTATGCAGGTTTTGGTTGTTGCCAACCCTGAGAAAAATATTACTTGGTTGACTAGACTCGATCGTAACAGAGCCTTGGGCCAGATTTCTTGTAACACCCGGACCCAACACGAAATTTTTGTTCGATTTTTTTTTCTAATATATGGTTGAAAAATCCACTAGAATTTTAGCGAGTAATTTTGAGAATAGGTTACAGACCTAGAAATTGTATTGATGGATTATAGACTTTGTATTGAGCTTGATATTTAGATTATTTTCGACTAATATTTTATGGATCAAGCGGTGATTTATTTTTTTGAGCTTTTAGCCCAACAGATTATGGAAGAAGGCTAGTTAGAATGTGAGACGTCATGAGAAGTTTTTTTTTTTTTCCAGCCACTTTCCACGCACGTTTTCTTTTCCTTCTATTTTCTCCCCTAGAGTTATTCTTCACGTCCTTGGCATGCATGCACGCCTCTTTTTTTTTTCTCCTCTAGGGTTTTTCAACCACTTGACCTATATATAAAAGCAGATCTAGGTTTTCTTCTGCTTAAGAGAAACTACTCAGCCAATGTGAATCCTCAGCCCTCAGCATCGGCGCGCATCACCCACGCTTGATGCAACCAGCCTACACCTTCACGGTTTTTCTCAACCATAACACGGAAACTGCGACCTTCCATAGAGGTCAGGCCACTGCGTACTCCTCCATAACGCTACCATAGCCATTGATCTGCACCAGTAAACACGTGCGATATCCACACGGAATTGAAGCTGAACAACTCTGTTTTGTTGTCCAAAAACAGAGCAGAACCGAGATGGCCATTTTCGGTTGATCATCACCTTGGCTCTCTCATCACTCCATCTCTTTGCACTCGGCCACCCAGTCGCCAACGTAGTCACTATCCACCTCCCAGCACTTTGCACAACTCCTTCCCGCACGTGCTCCATCACGATCACTACCTTCCACCGCACCCGAACGCTACCACAACACCCTAATTTCCCCACAGTGACGAATTTTAGTTGATTTGGCATTTTGAGAAAAATTCTGAAAAGTTAAGAAGTTCAGTTAACGGGATTCCTATACTAGACTTTGCATAAAATAAAAATGAATTGAGGTTGATTTATGAAAATGTGCATTATATGTTTTGAAAAGAAATGTGAAAATAACCTCAGTTATTTGCTCTACATTACTCATGAGATCTGTAAGAAAGAGGAGTATTTTTGTCATGATTGGTGTAGACATGAGCTAGTTTTTGTGCATTCTGTTTCTAATCTGAAAAATAGCGAATATGAGTCTTCCTTTTTGAAAGTTTGGTCTTGATAAAATAAAGATGTTCTGATGCATGAGATCTAAAAGTTTTGCAGTGAATAAATGAAGATGTTTTGATTCTGTTTATTTCAAACATGTGGAATTATCTGAAGTTGTTTGGTATTTGGTTTTTGATATGATGTGACCTCTAAAAACCTTGGCATGAGATTCTGATTCTAAAATCTTATTAAAGTCTGATTCTGATGGATCTGTTATGTTCTGATAAGGCCAAACCACTGGTTATAATAGTGGATACGGCCCTTCCACGGGTTATAATTGTGGTTTATAACCCTACCACAGGAGTTAAACATGGTATACGGCCCAACCACGGGTGATAATAGTGGATACAGCCCAGCCACGGGTAATAATAGTAGCATACGGCCCAACCACGAGTGATAATAGTAGATACAGCCCAACCACGGGTTATAATAGTGGATACGGCCCTTCCACGGGTTATAATTGTTGTTTATAACCCAACCACAGGGGTTAAACATGTTATGCGGCCCTTCCACGGGTTATAATGGTAGTTTATAACCCTACCACGAGGGTTAAACATGGTATCTATTCCGATGTGATGCTCTGATATGATATGAAAACGATGTTTTAGATTTTGTTTAGCCAAATGACTTTGAATAATAAAGTTTGAAGTGTTGATATGAATTTCTTTACCTATGGTTAAAGGGAGAATTCATAACTTTCGTTCAACAACGTGGTGCTGCAATTATCAAAGCTAGGAAACTATCAAGCGCATTGTCTGCTGCTAGTTCTGCTTGTGACCACATACGTGATTGGGTGCTTGGAACCCCCGAGGTTGGTATCATTCTATCTATTCTTTGATTGTATAATGTGAAAAAGTCTTTTCCTACACAACGACCATTTTTCCTGCAATTTCAGGGCACTTAAGTTTCCATGGGAGTATACTCTGATGGTTCATACAATGTACCAGCCGGACTCATTTATTCATTCCCTGTCACTTGTCGCAATGGAGAGTGGACGATAGTCCAGGGTAATTTTCATCATGCACTACTAATTGTGTTTTTTTTGGGGGGGGGGGTGGTGTTCTTCGTGCTGCTTCGTCGTTACCCGTGAATGACAGATAAATCTGGTTCATATTGAGTTGTACTTGTAGGGAAAAATTCACAGCTTTGATCAGCACCAAACTATTAAAGAATAGATTATTTACATTATTTGTTAATCTTCAGTCTAGGATTCTCTTGGTGTATCAAACCTGTTTCTTGACTCTTGTTGTCTTCTATCTGTCCAGGACTTTCAATTGATGAATACTTGAGGAAGAAGCTGGACTTGACAGCAGAGGATTGAAGCTCATAAGGAGAAGGCTTTGGCTTACTCATGCCTCTCTTGAATGCCCTTGTTCCTTCTCTAATGTGGTAGTACGTCCGACTCTTTCTTGTGTGTCAACTGAAGTAGCTAGAATTTTGAATAATGCATGCCATTGTTAAAGATTTAGAGGAACTGTTAATGATGGAGAAGCTACTTCTATGTATTTTATACTCTTTGCAGCTTGCATTTCTACTTGGATGCTTGAATTTATAACCATCATTCTAATTAATGGATATTATCAACTTAATATTTGAATGTATGGAAGAGGCTGTGTGGATCCATAAAATGTAATTTTTCTTTTCTTTTTTGTTATTATTGGTTCTCCCTACATGCATAATTGTTAAACCTGATTATTATTATTATATTACTGCTATTTCTTTTTTGGTTTGAAGTCTTGAAGTTTCTTATTATGTAAACATGACGAAATAATCTAAAAATCTAATGCTATTATTAGCTCTAGCATGGTTCGTCGGCTCTGCAGCGGCCTACTCCGTTGTCACCGGAAACTAACCTTATAGGGCAAACCAAGACCTCTGAACTCAACAACCCTCATTAGAATTTATGATCATCAATTCCAATATGTCGTGGCGATCTTTTAATTGATGAAAAGAATCAACTTGGCCCTTTGCAAATGGTGGATTCGGAAGAGTAGCATGACCAGGACATGGTCATGGTTTTTAGACACTGGTTAAAATATATATAATTCGATATACAAGTTCTCTAGATTCCTATTTGAAGCACCATAGGGTGCCGACGTCCAAGGTGCTAAGAATAATTTATCCGCTTAGGCCTAAAACGATATGTGCGTTCGAATAAATAAGCAAAAGCAACTTTAGAAGAGATCAAAATGTCAGACTTGTGAAAAAACACTACGCCAGACTTATCAAAACATAATTTCATTTCCAAAATTTTTTAAATATAAAATACTTTTCAATTTCAAATTTTTGACTTTTTTATATAATCTTTATAACTTTATCAAACTTTTAAACAAAACATAAAAAATAATACAATTTTCTCTAGTAATCCGGGGAGTAGCTTGGGAAATTCGAGGGCCGGCTGGTGGTGGTGGTATACTTAGAGACTGTACAAGCTCTTTTATTTTTGGTTTCACAAAATCCTTTGGTTCTTGTTCTAGTAATGAAGCTGAATTGAGAGTGGTATTGGAAGGTATAAAGTTTTGGGGAAATGATTAACTTCTTCTTCATGTACCTAATTAGGCGTGGTAAAAAAAAGAACAATCGAACTCTTTTAATAAAAATTACTAACTCTTTATGATGTGCCATTTAAACTGCTTTGAAGTTGTCATTTAACCTCTCATGTGTGCAGGACATAAATGGCCATTTTTATGCTCATTAATTAAGATATATATGAGTTAAGTTATAGAAAAACAGATGGATTGAAAAATGCTAAATTTTACTTAAAAAAACTTTTACTAATTCCATGTGATTGGTGACTTGGTAACAGATCAACAATATATGAAAAATGATTTGTACAGTCTTAGTTGTGTAAATCTCAACACTACCTTTGGAAAAGAAAATAAATTTGGTGTCCACATGAAAAAATCTACTTTTAGCATTCATGACACAATATTCAGTCTCGGATTCCATCAAATAAATCAAATCAGTCATAGAAATAAATCAAATTGAATATATGAATGTAGTTGATAATATATAAATATATGAATGCTATCAATGTTTTATATTTGAATGACAAGCTGATTTAATATCATATTATGGGTTTAAATTCTTGAGAACTTTAAATACTATAAAGAAATCTTATAACATTTTTTATGGGTTTAGTGCTCTTGGAATGTATTTCAAACACTTCCATATTTATGCCACTGGCTCAAAAGGTTAACAAGTAACATGCAAGTTCTGTTTCACACAAGGTCATCCGTGTGTACTAATACACAAAGTATTTATTCATACACACAGATATTTACAGAAACAATATTTCTTCATGTGAATAATGAAAATACTACTTTTATGAGTATTTGTACACACAAATGATTGTTCACAACTTCACATACCAGATAATCATACTGCTTCTCATGTTACAAGTCATAATATTATTAATATAACTTGGGATGGGGTTGTGGCATGACAGGCTATGATTTGCTCAAAAATCAAGGTAGGCTTTTGGTTTATATTGCTTTGTCTTCTTTCCAAATTGAAATTCGGCATTTCAAATAGATATACTTTTGAAGATTTTCCATCTGGGTCCTAGTGTCAACACTTGCTCAAATAAAACTCTCTTTGGCATATTTCCCACCTCCTTTTCACCCAAACAAGTCAGTTTCATGATATTCCCAAAGATTTGTTTGCTTTATCTTGGGTCTTTCTCATTAATGGGATTTTTCCGATTTTACAGGAGTCTTCATCCTTGAGAAACATACCAGTGGTGATTATGTCATCCAAGAATGTGCCTTCAAGGATCAACAGGTAAATATTTTGTTTTATTTTATTTTATTTATTCCTTGAGAATTTGATTTCTTATAGGCAATAATACTAATGTGCAATTGGCAACAGATGCTTCTACATCAATATTATTTATTTATTTATTTATTCCTGATAGGTACTTATTTATTTTATAACTTGTATATATATGTGTATTTTGTAGATCCCTGCATCCGAAGATATAGGTAGACAATTTCTGATCTATGGTGAGAGGTATGGCCTGAGTCATGATTATCCAGGAACTTGTAGACTACGTTGTGTATGCATCACTCCACAATAAATTCTTCATGTGTTTATGCCATGCACTGTATGTGGATATCCCTTCCATATGTTTATTTTCCGCATGCATATTAGGTGTTTTCATTGTATTAATGTGTGAATAGACAGAAAATAAGTTGAGTTGTGTGAACAAGTTTTACATTGGTTTTACCAAGAAATGAAAAAGAAAATCAGAAATTGTTCTTCCAGGAGTTCATGACAGAGATTTTTGGATCATATATTTATTATCTAAACTTAATGATAAATTGAAACTTATCATGTATCAATGCTGTGCAGCATTAGAAAATTAAAGGAAGAAACTTTTCTTTTGATTTCTTTTTTTTTTTAATGAGATTTTTTTCCTCTTTTCAAGCTATCAACATATAGTAAGTGTTGGAATGTGAGATTCATCACCATAAACTTTTGCCAGCAACAATAGCAGAAATATGCAACAGCTGCAGCTGGAATTTTTCAGCTTTCATACCTACACCTTGTAAGCTCCAAACCGATGGTTTAAGGCCTTCTCCCTTAAAAAAATCCTCTTTCTTTATTCTTAAGTAAGTGTAGAGTGACTATTATATGATAAATCTTTAGTTATAGCTGTAGATTTAAGAGCTTTTAACATTAGAACCAAGTGAAAACAGAGGGAATCAATGCTTGCTGCAGTAAGCATTTTATAACTTTCAGACTACTTTTTAAACTTCAGCCTCTCTAATTTCCTTTATTTTTCATCATCATCACTTTATTTGTTAGCCATGACAGAACAAGAGACATTAGAAACTTATAGTTTCTCCAAATGGTAGTGGGAAACAACAAAGGAAAATAGAAAACTCAGATGCATACTTGTCACATGCATACCTTTCATTCAGCTTGATCTTCTATGATCTTTACTTGTCCTCTATTCTAGTCACTTGTCCCTTGTAGAAATATGATTTAGGCCACCATGAGAAGTGGAATAAGTCACCATTTCGACCTCTAGTAGAAATAAGGCAGCAACATCATGGACAATAGCAGCAGAAAATCTTGTTGCAGTAGCAAGAAAAATATTCAACCTGATAGCTTCAACCTTCCTTCCTCTCAACTCTCATCACCTTAGTCACTTATTTACCTTGTTCGAGACCACCTCAAAAAGTATCTAAGCCAGTACAGCAGAATTTAGATACCTCAAACAGTAAAGAGAAATAGAAAGTGGAAGAATTATGGGCAATCCCCCTCAATCGGGAAGCCCGTGTCTATTGCAATTGTATTTATATGAGAAAGCTTTACATTATGTACATTGTGAATTACATAGAAGGAAGCACATTTAAGGCTATGTAACCGTGGCTTGATTCAAGGGCTGATTATCTTCAACAGCCCCCCTCAAGCTGAGTTGGAGGGAACGAATACTCAGCTTGTCCCGAAGAGTAAGAAACCTAGCAGTTGGCAGGGGCTTAGTGAGGACATCTGCTACTTGTTCCTCACTTGGTATGAAGCGAACAACCAAAGCATGACACTGGACTTTTTCTCGGACAAAGTGGTAATCTATTTCAACCTGTTTTGTTCGGGCATGAAGGACTGGGTTGGCAGATAGATATGTTGCACCAAGGTTGTCGCACCAAAGGGTAGGACAGGTGGATGAAACAATTCCAAGTTCATAGAGAAGAGACTGTAGCCATAGAATTTCGGAGGTTGCATTTGCCACAGCCTTGTACTCGGCTTCAGTACTTGATCTAGCGATTGTAGGCTGTTTTTTTGAACTCCAAGAAATTAGTGATTTTCCAAAGAAAACACAGAAACCACCTGTAGATTTTCGATCATCTGGGCTCCCTTCTCAGTCAGCATCTAAAAACACAGAGAGAGCAAATGAAGTGCTTGGGCGAAGTAAAAGCGAAATCAACAGTGTCTCTCAAGTAGCGAAGAATGCGCTTGACTGCCGCCCAATGTTTTTCAGTTGGTTTATGCATGAACTGGCACACTTTGTTGACTGAGAAGGCAATGTCAGGCCGTGTGAGAGATAAATATTGGAGTGCGCCCACGAGACTCCGATAAAGATTGTGATCTGAGAAAGAGGCTCCATCAAATAATGATAGCTGAGTGTTTGAGGCCATAGGAGAGTGAACAGCCTTTGCATTCGCCATGTTTGTGCAACCAAGGAGATCGAGAATATACCTCTTTTGACTTAGTAACAAGCCATCAGGAGTAGAAATAGCTTCAATGCCAAGGAAAAAATGGAGAAGGCCCAAGTCCTTGATAGCGAAGTCCAAACTAAGAGACCGGATGAGGGAGGAGATGGCATAATCTGAGGAACCGGTGATGAGAATATCATCTACGTAGATGAGAACAAATAGCCGAATGCCCTTGGATTTATAGATAAATAGTGACGTATCAGATTTTGAATTTTGAAATCCAAAATCAATGAGCTTATTACTTAATTGGCATACCAAGCACGTGGTGCTTGTTTGAGACCATAGAGTGCTTTGTTCAACTGGCATACATGGTTTGGAAATTTCGGATCAATGTATCCAGTAGGTTGGGACATGTACACCTCTTCAGATAAGAAACCATGCAAGAAGGCATTTTGAATGTCAATCTGTCTAATGGGCCAATTTTGAGAGATGGCGAAGACAAGAACCAATCTGATTGTGGTTGGTTTGATGACGGGACTGAATGTGTCGTCATAATCAATACCAGGCTGTTGGTGATAGCCTTTGGTGACCAATCGGGCCTTATGAAGAACAGGTGTGCCTTTGGAGTCTCGTTTCACTCGATAGACCCATTTGTTACCAACTAGATTCATGCTTCCTTGTATGGAATTAAAGTCCAGGTGTCATTTTTTATGAGAGCCGAATATTCTTCATCCATTGCTTGTCTCCAAGGCTCATGCTCAACTGCTCATGAATAATGACCGGGATCTTCGGGGACCTGAGAAAGGTTAGTAATAAAAGCATTTGGACGAGAGGGGATTGTGCCATCATGAAAAATCTTTGGTTTAAAATTTTGATTTTGTGCCCGGGTACGCATAGGATGAATGCGTGGAGAAGCATGATTTTGGGGAGGATTTTCCAAAGGCGTGGATTGAGCTGCAAAGTTAATTGAGGGAGTTGGAGAATTATCTAATATGGATTGGGAAGGAGCGGAATAATTGGTGGGAGATGGTGATTGGTTGGATTGGAATCTGTAGCCAAGATTGAGGGATTGATTTGAGGAGTTTTTGATGATGGAGGATTGACGGGAGAGATTGAAGGCACCGAATCATTGTGAGCCAAGATAGGAATGGTTGAAGTTGATTGTATGATTTGTCGGTTGGCATATTTATGATATGGTGCCGAAAAGGAAGGATATGATGAAGCAGTGGGTCGTTGGTTGGCATTTAAATGAGAGGGATAATAGATGATACTAAATCAATTCCTCCGTGATCAAGGCTGTGCATTATTCCTGGAGCGTACACTTGATTTTACTTACCTATTCTGCAATGTGTAATATTCTGTACAGCCAAGCAGCATTAATATGTCCTTTCCTTTTATGTTAGCATTAGCTGTGTATATATACTCATCACGTATGTAATACAAGTGTGACAGTTTTTTACAATTCACACAACTGTGTTCAATATCTTTATATGGTATCAAGAGCCCTTCTCTCTCACGAGTTGATCCTCTGTTATTTTTTTTTTCTCACTTCCGCTATGGCTCAAACACCTCCCTCTGTCACTAATTCCACCAGCCCCATTCCCCCTTCCGAAACCAACATCATTGCAATTAACGCCAATGCCCAGCTTCCCTACAAGCTGACATCCTCCAACTTCCCTGCATGGCGTGCTCAACTTGACAGCCTTGTCATTGGGTATGATCTACAGGGCTTTATCAATGGTTCCAACCCCTGCCCCCTGCTCGGAAGTTCTCCTACTGCAGAGGTTATTGCTGCTCGCAATCGCTGGATTTGCCAAGACAAACTTCTCCTTAATGGCATTTTTGCTTCAGTCTCTGAAAGTATCATGCCACTCATTGCTGCTTCTAGCACTTCTCGGGAAGCTTGGCTCAAACTGACCCGGCTCTATGCCAATCGTTCCAGAACGAGGGTCATGCAACTCAAGGACACACTAACATCCTTAAATCGTGGTGCCAAAAGCATCACTGATTATCTCCAGCAAGTCAAGTCCACTACTGATGAACTAGCTCTAGTGGACTCACCTCTCACGAATGATGATCTCACGCTCTACATTCTAAATGGCTTGGGATCTGAATACCGTGATATTGCAGGATCCATTCACACACGTGAAAATCCTCTTACCTTTGAAGAGTTGCATGACTTGCTTGTCAGTCATGAGACCTATCTTCATCGCCTTGAGACTCTGCAGCAAACCACCATTGCTACTGCCAACTATCATCACAAGAAAGGCCCATCTGCTTCTTCTAATCGAGGAAAACCCAACCGTGGCAATACCAACTCGCGGTCTCATCCGCGCTCATCCCAGCAACACCCCAATAATTCTTCCTTAAACAGGTCCTCCATAGTCTGTCAGTTCTATGCTACACCAGGACACACGGCTCGCCAATGCAGAAAATTTTGGAATCCACCCTCTCCAACTGCAAACTGTGCTGCTACTGGTTCTTCTGCAGACAAGTCTTGGGTGGTTGACTCTGGAGCATCCCATCACATCACGTCCGACCTATCAAACCTTTCTATACATTCAGAGTATGATGGTACCGATGAGGTCATAATAGGTGATGGATTAGGTTTGCAAATTTCACATGTTGGCACTGTAAAATTTCAATTACCTTCACGAAGTATTGCTCTCACCAATACTCTTTGTGTTCCCGAAATTCATAAGAATCTGATTTCTGTGCATGAATTTACAAAAACAAATAATCTTATTCTTGAATTTCATCCATATCACTTCTTTGTGAAGGATCCGACGTCAGGAACAACACTAATGCAAGGACCATGTGACCAAGGCATCTTCAAACTGCCAGCGTCTTCCTATCATGTTGGCAACCCGAAGGCAGTTTTCACCACTGAACGTGTCTCTTCTGACATTTGGCATAACCGTTTGGGACATCCCTCTCGGCAACTTGTCACTCATTTGATCAAAGTTTTTCAATTACCAGCTAATAATCGTGTCTCTAAGTCCCTATGTGATTCATGTTCTATTAATAAAAGTCAGAAGTTACCTTTTCATGCCTCTAGTATCTCGAGTTCTTTGCCCCTTGAATATTTGTTCACTGATGTTTGGGGTCCTGCACCTCACATCTCTCTTGAAGGATATCGATACTACGTTATCTTTGTTGATCATCACACCAAATATTGCTGGTATTTTCCCATGAAACTAAAATCTGAAGTTTCTATGATTTTTCCTCAACTCAAAGCAATTCTTGAAAAACAATTTTCTCTTCCCATCAAACACCTCTACTCTGATAATGGAGGTGAGTTTGTTGCACTTCAAGGCTTTCTCAGCCACCATGGAATCAGTCATCTAACAACTGCTCCTCACACTCCTGAACAAAATGGAGTGGTTGAACGCCGTCACCGGCATATTGTGGAAACTGGCATGACTTTACTTCACCGAGCTCATCTCCCTCCCACCTACTGGAGTTTGGCATTTCAAGCTGCTGTCTACCTCATAAACAGAATGCCCACACCTCTGCATTCACTCAAATCTCCTTTCGAAATTCTGTTCAAGACTTCCCCAAATTATCTTAAACTTCGGGTGTTTGGATGTTTGTGCTTTCCCTGGCTTAAACCATACTCTCAGCACAAACTAGAACCAAAGTCCCGCCCATGTATCTTTGTTGGTTACTCTACCTCTCAAAGTGCATACAAGTGTCTTGATCCCACCACTCATCGGATTTTCCTCTCTCGCCATGTTCGTTTTGATGAGTCTGTTTTTCCTCCATCTTTAACTACTCAATCTTCTTCATTACTTCCATTTGTGGCACCACCCCCGCCCCTTGTAACACTTGCTACTTCTGTGCCTAATGCTCCACCTGCCTCGGGTCCTACTCTGGAAGATGCTGGCCAACTGCAGTCTGTCCCTTGCACTAGTGTCATTCCCAGGATTTCTTCCTCTGATAGTGCTCCCTCCCGGATGGCTTCTCCTTTGTCTGCAACAGAGCCCGTTGTTGAAACAAGGCCTCCTCAACCAACTCGCATGGTCACACGATCCATGCATAATATTTATAAACCCAAACGGCTCTACCTTGCTACCAAGCATCCTATCCCATCCACTTTGGAGCCCACTGGTGTTCAGCAAGCTCTCAAGGACCCTCATTGGCGCCAAGCCATGAGTGAGGAGTTCACTGCTCTTGTACGTCATGGTACGTGGAAGTTGGTTCCAGCTAACCCAAAGCAGAACTTAGTTGGATCCAAATGGGTTTTCCGCATCAAACGTACCTCAGATGGCCAAATTGATCGCTATAAAGCGCGCCTTGTTGCGAAGGGTTTTCATCAGCGTCCTGGCCTCGACTACACTGAAACATTCTCCCCTGTTGTAAAACCAGCAACCATCCGAATTGTCTTGTCCATTGCTGTAATGAATGGTTGGTCCCTCCGTCAACTCGACGTGAACAACGCGTTCCTTCATGGCACTTTAACTGAAGACGTTTTCATGGCACAACTAGCTGGTTTCATTGACCCTGCCTATCCTCATCATGTTTGCCATCTACAAAAGTCCATCTACGGACTGAAACAGGCACCGAGAGCCTGGTATCGTGCTCTGCACGACTGCCTTTGTGACATTGGTTTTGCAAAATCTGCTTCGGATCCCTCCTTATTTATCTATCATCAACATAATATTGTAGCCTACTTTCTAGTGTATGTTGATGATTTGATTCTCATAGGCAATGATTCTGACTTCATCACCACCATTATTAAGAAGCTTGGAGCTCAGTTCTCTCTAAAAGATCTCGGCCCTCTTCATTTCTTTTTGGGTGTTGAAGTTATTACAACCTCAGATGGCCTCTTTCTTACATAGCACAAATATGTGCGTGATCTTCTGATTAAAACAGGAATGGAAGGTGCTAAAGATGTCACCACGCCTCTCGCCAGCTCAAGTCGACTTCAGCTCAATGATGGATCAAGCCCCGCTGTCAGTACTATCTACCGAAGTGTCATTGGTGCACTTCAATACCTTGCTCTAACTCGTCCGGACATAGCTTTTCCTGTCAATAAGCTAGCCCAATTCATGCACTCTCCTTCTGAAGTTCACTGGACAGCAGTCAAGAGGCTTTTGCGCTATCTAAAACATACCATTTATCATGGCATCCAGCTTCGTCGCTCGACTGCACCTCAACTTCTTGCATACTCCGACGCTGACTGGGCAGGGAGTGTTGATGATCGAACTTCTACCTCAGCCTACATTATCTTTCTTGGGGCTAATCCTATCTCCTGGTGCACTCGAAAGCAACGAGCTGTGGCTCGTTCCTCCACTGAAGCTGAGTACCGAGCATTAGCCAGTACCACCTCTGAACTTGCATGGCTTCACTCCCTCTTCCGTGAGCTTGGGGTCACCATGAAGTCTCCACCAAAAATTCTCTGTGATAATATTGGTGCCACTCAGTTGAGTCTCAATCCTGTGCTCCACTCGAAGATGAAACACATTGCAATTGATTTACACTTCGTACGGGACTACGTTAGCAAAGGTCTTCTACAAGTTGCCCATGTGTCTACTCATGACCAGCTTGCTGATTTAATGACCAAGGCCTTGTCACGACCACGTTTTCAACTTCTACCATCCAAGATTGGTGTCACTGATGGGAGCACCATCTTGAGGGGGCGTAATAGATGATACTAAATCAATTCCTCCGTGATCAAGGCTGTGCATTATTCCTGGAGCGTACACTTGATTTTACTTACCTATTCTGCAATGTGTAATATTCTGTACAGCCAAGCAGCATTAATATGTCCTTTCCTTTTATGTTAGCATTAGCTGTGTATATATACTCATCACGTATGTAATACAAGTGTGACAGTTTTTTACAATTCACACAACTGTGTTCAATATCTTTATAGGAGCCAAAATTAAAGGTGATGAGGAAGCGGTGGGTTGTTGGTTGGCATTTAAATGAGAGGGAGCCAAAATTAAAGGTGATGAGGAAGCGGTGGGAATTAAATTTGATGAGGAATCGGTGGGATTTAATTGAATTTGAGGGAGATTTGTCAACGGTGCAGCTAAGGAATTTTGAGTCGGTTTAGGAGTACATTTTTGGAGAGTGAGAGGCAGCTGTACCGTGGGTGTAGGTACGATTGGTGGTTGACTTGAATTGGAGTGAGCTGAGAAGGGAAAACTGCTTTCGTCAAACACGACATGTCGTGAGAGATAGACTTTCCCTGTGGATAAGTCCAAGCATTTGTATCCTCGGTGGTTGTTGCTGAAGCCAAGAAATAAGCATCTTTTAGAGCGGAAATCAAATTTGTGATTATCGTAAGGATGTAGATAAGACCAGTAAGAACAACCAAACACACGCAGGATAGAATAATCGGGCTTAGTTTGGAAAAGTTTTTCAAAAGGAGTGAGAGAACCCAACGGTGAGGTGGGTAACCGATTAAAAATATAAACTGCCATTTGAAAGGCACTATCCCAATGAGATTTTGGCACGGATGAGTGGGATAAGAGAGAAAGACCACTTTCAACAATATGACGGTGTTTGCATTCAACGGACCCATTTTGTTGGGAGGTATGAGGACAAGTAATGCGATGTGTAATGCCGTGTTGGCCAAAGAATGTGTTTAGAGATCGAAACTCACCCCCCCAATCGGTTTGAACACATTTTATCTTTCGGTCGAGTAGTCTTTTAACGTGTTTTTGAAAAGAGATAAAGATGGACAAAATCGATGATTTGGTAGGGATTGGAAAAATCCATGTGAACTTGTTGAAATGATCAACAAATGAAACATAATATTTTTTTCCATTTCAGACATTACAGGAGAAGGACCCCATACATCAGAGAATATTAAATGTAAAGGACCAGTGTAAACTGTATGCTAAGATTTAAAGGGAAGCCTATGGCTTTTGCCCTGTTGACAAGAATTACAAACAACTGGTCGTTTATTTGAGGAGACAGGAAGTAAAGCAGTAGAGGCAAGATGCTTGACAGTCTTGTATGATGCATGGCCAAGACGAGAATGCCAGATATCCAAAGGAACACGCTGACAAGAGAGAGCTTGAAGAGATGAATGAGGTGATGGTGGACATGTGAGACGGAAAGGATATAGGCCAGCTTCAGTTTTGCCTTGGAACAGGAGCTTCTGCGTGCATTCTTCCTTCACAGAAAAATACTCGGCATGAAATTCAATGAAAACATTGTTGTCAGCTGTGAACTGACTAACAGAAATAAGATTTTTCTTGATATGAGGCACATGTAAAACTGATTTTAATTTGAAATTAGAATAGGGTAGAGAGAGGTGGGTAGAACCAATATGCTTAATTGGCAAACCTGTGCTGTCCCCGACTTGAATGGTGTCCATCCCGTGGAATGGTTCCGCACCAAGATTCAAATTTTGGAAATCATTGGTGAGGTGATTTGTGGCTCCGGTGTCGATGTACCAATTGAGATCACTTTGAGATTGAGGTTGAGTAGCAAAGGCTTGCATGGTCGGTTGTGAACCTTGATAGGAGAGATCAAGGCGATGATAACACTGAACGGTAGTGTGGCCAATTTTGCCACATAGTTGACAAACTGGACGGGAACCAGAAGGTTGAGAGTGAGAGCCACATCCACGTCCGCGATGACCACGACCACGACCATTTGGTGAGGAACGATGGTTGGGACCTCTCCCACGGCCATGATTTTGATCATTCCGAGTAGCCACGTTGGTGGAGCCAATGGAGATATCAAGTGCAGCATTTTGCTGCTCAAGCCAAAGTTCAAAGTTTAAGAGATGAGCAAAAGCATCGTCTAGAGAAAATTGATCCACTCGGGTGGAGATAGAGGTGACTATGGTGTTGTAGGAGTTATCTAGCCCAGCCAACAGATAGGTGAGGATCTCAGAATCCCGTAGTGGTTCACCAATTGCAGCAAGAGTATCGGCATCACTTTTTACTTTTTGATAGTAATCCGACATTGACATATTGCCTTTCTTCAGAGTAGACAATTGAAGTCGGATTGTCAGGACACGAGCTCAGGCATATTGCCCATGCGCTCGAGGGCACACCATACCTCTCTAAAGGTCTCGAGTCCGACCACGTGTCTGATTATGGGCTCTGAAAGAGATGACATGAGAGCCCCAAGGATCACTTGATCCTGGTTATACCATTGCAGGTATGCTGGATTGAGGGTTGGTGTAAGATCATCTTCTGTAGGTAGGAGACGTGAGGACTAGAAATAGTGCCATCCACATAGCTGAATAGTTGTTGGCCACGTCGGTAAGGTAAAATTTGGGCACGCTAGAGAAGGTAATTATCTTTTGTAACTTTGATAGTTACCAAACTCTGCAGGTTGAGGGGTGCTGTTTGGGAGGAAGAGCTTGATGATACAAAGGAGGTGGTGGAGGCCATTGGAGAAAAAAAAAAAAAAAAAAGGAAAGAGATGTTTGTCTTAGAGTGGCTGTGATACCATAAAGAGAAATAGAAAATGGAAGAATTATGGGCAATCTCGCTCAATCGAGAAGCCCGTGTCTATTGCAATTGTATTTATATGAGAAAGCTTTACATTATGTACATTGTGTATTACATAGAAGGAAACACATTTAAGGCTCTGTAACCATGGCTTGATTCAAGGGCTGATTATCTTCAACAAATAGCAACCAGTAAACTAGATTTCATGTAGGACATGAAATCTAGTAATGACAACTTCCTCCAAAATGACTAAACTTCTCTAAAGTCACCAGTATGCCTTGGATTTTCACTTGACCTAACCAATGACACCAGTATGCAGTCCTTGTCTCTTCCCTAGACCAAAGGGGAAAAGGAAAAAAAGAAGGTTATAACTCGCTGTGGTATAGCTTCAAATTTAACTAAAAGTAACTACAAAATCAAATTTCAAAACCAAAAAGAGGTTAAGTGATCCTCTTAACCCAAAAAATTGGCTATTATTAGTTTAAGCCATGTATCAAAATCCACTCGAACAAAATCAAGAAAAGGACCCTAAAATCTGTTACATCTTTGTTATAAGACCATGTCTGAACAAAAGAGAGAGACAACAGTCATACTTGACCCTAACTTGGTATTTATCAATAGTGTGTATCTCCATAGAGGTTATGTATACAGTAAAAGTAAAGCAAATAGAACTACGAACAGATAAGACATATCACCTGGACAAGAGGAGGTAGTTGATAAGCAAAGATTATGATTCATGAAATAGCATTACTGAAGTTTTGTTAAACCAAGATTTTTTTAGGCTTATCATTCAACCACTTAATTAATACAGTTTTCTTGATGAAATCTATAAATGGGCAGTTGAAATAAAGGAAGGGATGATTGTATCCATTGTTAAAGAAGAGAATAGACATTGGAATTCCAAGGAGGGACATGTAGTTGATTATGGAGAGGCTGTTGTCATGCCTGGCCTGATTGACGTGTAAGTCGTGAAAGCTCTCTCTTCCTTGTTGTATATTTCTTCACCTTGAAAGCATAATAAATGGTTGCATAGATTTGGTGCCATATTTTGGGTTGTGTCCAGCCAAAGACATTAAGTGCAAAGTTCTTTGTGTAATTATACGTGACATTTTTGCACTGTATAAGCTAATAAAATTTTGGCTCAGAGTGTAAGGTACTGCAACTTTGATTATGTCGAAAAGCAAAACAGAGTCCATTCAAATGTTCTCCTTTGTATGGTGTTGATTATAGAACCAATGATGAGGCCACGCCAAACCAGATTGCTCAACAACTGAATCAAAGTTCAAACATCTGAGAATCCTGTACAGAAATTGTGTTTCAGATGTAACCATAGACGAGCCCTTTGAAATGTATTTATTGTCTGATGTACATATCTCTTGTTGCAAACTCACCCTACTCATTATGCAATGGTATGAAACCCCATGACCAGGGCACGAATGATTACATTAAACCCTATGCTATATTGTTGTAAGTTGTTTATCATGCAGTTCTTTAGTTGGGCTGTAATTTGCAGTGCATAAGAGGTTAGTCAATTTGATTGTATCAATAAGATAACTTGCTTGCAAAAATATAAATATGATATTTAAATATATATATATATATATATATATATATATATATTTAATGTGAATTTCTTTGGTTTTGTTCATGGAAGCCATGACATCTTGATGATCCTGGAAGAGCTGATTGGGAAGGATTTTCATCAAGGACTAAAGCAGCCGCTGCAGGTATGGCAATCTCCCTCATTTGTACTTGTGTTCCAAAGGTCCTTCTGTTGGTTATGAAGGTCCTTCTGTTGGTCTAAAGCAGCCGTGCAAGCTTAATTATAGTTATAAGCAAGCTTTTGTGTTAATAAGAATTGTTTTTTCTTTTTCTTTTTCTTTTTCTTTTTTCTTCTTCGTTTTTTTTTTCTAGGCAAGTTGAGAATGGATTCAATATTTAGAAGACATTATTTTTAATCACTTTTACAACATAATCATATTAAAGTCAACACTTATGATGATCTCTTTGATCAGATCCATTGTTTGTATACCATATTCATAATAGTCTTTAATTTGGGTATTCTCCAACCAATGAGATGACCTGAAAACATTAAACACCGACTTCTCATATTGTTCAATACTTGCAATATTCCATATTTTGGTACCAAGCTAACACTAGAATGTAATGCTCCGACCCCGGAGGTCCAGGGAGCTAACTCCTATCACCTGATAATCAACTCCAACAATGCTAATATATATCCAAAATAAAAAATATCTACTTCCAAAAGCTCCAAGTCAAACATAAAATACTTCAAATTTAATAAACCATACATACTCATATATTAGATCCTCAACACAGTACCCCAAATAAAATAGATCCACTTCACTACATGTCTTAAACAACATAATAAAATGAAATGGAAATTACATAAGTCTCCATAAACCGTCTAAACATACTGAAATCAAACTACTAAATAAATAAATTCACCAATAGCACTAGTACCCTAAGGTAGCCAACTACTATCCATAGCTAATCTTGCCCACAACCTCTATTATAGATCCTCAGCTGAACCATCAAAGTCATCTGAAAAATATTATGGAGATAAGAGGGTGAGTTATCAACAACTCAATAAGCAGAGCACATATACTAGTATGTAAATATGAGCATTTACAAAGTTCGGTATGCATAACAAAACATTTACTTTAAAAAAAACATAATCATATTTACTTTCAGAATGCATAAACTGAAACATATTATCAAAAAGTTAGAGCGAAACTTTCATAAAAACTTTCTTATATCAAAAAAATATCCCTTGGCACATCATAGACTGAAACCTCATCTTTATAGCATATCAGAGTATCATGGGACAAATACCATGTTTGACCCCCGTGGTAGGGTTATAAACCACCATTATACCCATGGCTGGCCTGTATACCATGTTTTACCCCTGTGGTAGGGTTATAAACCACCATTATACCTGTGGCTGGGTCTTATACCATGTTTCACCCCTGTGGTAGGGTTATAAACCACCATTATACCCATGGCTGGGCCTTATACCATGTTTCACTCCCGTGGTAGGATTATAAACCACCATTATATCCATGGCTAGGCCTTAACAGAAACAGAACAGAACATCATCGGAACCAGATCATATTCAGATACAGAATCAGAAGTCATGCCAAGATTTTCAGATAACACGTCATATCAAAAACAAAATACTGAACACTTTTAGAACCTTTCGCATATCCAGAAATAATAGACACAAAGCTTTTTCATTTAATCAAAGCAAAACTTTTGGGATCTTATATTCGCTCTTTTTCACAGTTAAGAAATAGAATACTAAAATAAGTTCATGTCTACTCTAGTCATGACAAATATAATTTCTATATAGCATTTATGCATATGCAAAACAAACATTCGAAGTCGTTTTCAGATTTCTTTTCAAAGATAAATATGCATATTTTCAAATTCGACCTCATTTCATTTCATTTGTGCAAAGCTAGTATAGGAACCCCGCTTACCTGACTTCCATGTATTATCTACGCCACCTAAACAAAACATATACCCAACATTTAATAAATCAATCCAGTAAGCTACTATTTATTGAGTAATAATCCCAAAACAACCTCTTTTAACTCAAAATCTATCATAAAAATAAATCCGAATAATCCCCTCCTCAAACCATTAGCATTTAAACCCCAAACAGCCACTAACATCTCTCCCCCAACAGCCAAACTCAACCCATACAGCTACCTCTTACCAACACCAAACCAAAATAAAAACATCTCCAAAGCCAACAACAACAAATTCTGCGTTTAAAACATAACACAAACCACCACGTCAACTCCAACCTTCAATATAAAACTTCAGTACAACCACCATATATTTTTAATCATCCAATACTTCAAATCTTGTACATCTACGCTACTCATAACACACCCAACACAACCAACTTACACACATTGCACACACAGTCAATAAACACTCCGAGCAGCCATCAATCACTTCCATTCACCACACATCAACTCAAAACACTACACTTTAATATAGATAATTAAAATAACTAAACTTAAAATCACATAAAAATTCCCCTTTTACTAAACGATGAAGAAAAGAGAAGAAGAAAGTAATGTGGGTTTACCAGCGTTGGGATCTTTGACGTAAAAAGACAAACATGAGGAAGGCACCGCTTGATGGAGGGGAAAAAAATACACAAAACTAGCACTACCGATGCAAGGCTTTATGGCAACACTAAAATATTGAGACCCACGAGTCCTCTGTACAGAGCAATCACCCATAGAAGAAAAAATCATGAAATTGTCGGAGAGGCAAAGAGAAACAGAGAGAGGGAGAAGCTAACCTTGATTTACTCCAGAAAAATCAGAATCTGGGTACACCAAAAATCACCAAAAGAATCACAAGAAAGAGAGGAATACGAGAGGTCTGCACCTTAGAGAGGAAGAGAGGGATGGTCGGTTGGGAGGTTTGGAAATGAGGAAGGAACGAAAAAATAAAAAATAAACTACAGCGGCATGGAGAGAAAGGCAGTTACGGGGAGAAGAAAAGAAAAAGGAAATAGGGAATCACTTACCAAAACGACAGCGTCTACGTCTGGGGCTTCAAATGAAGAAATGCCGTGGGCTGGGTTAGGCCTTAAGGCCGAATATTACAAGAATGTGTTCAGTGTTTAGGGTGTACAACAATTGGTCAAATGACCCTATTAATATGTAAAAGCCAAACCAATAAGAAAGAAACTGCTTAAATACATTTTGAATAATTCGTATGGTTGATCTTACATTTTTGGACCACCCGAACCACCAAGTAGATTATTTGTATAATCTATTTTTTTTTTAAAAGTGTCATCACTTGGATGAATACATGTTGGTTAAAGATACTATGCACAAAATTACATTTTAATACAAATCCAGGGCCTGAATGAAGTCAGTTGGATTAATATTATGGTGAGGAAATATCTTTTTAGATCAATTTTGGTTGGTTAGTTGTAGTGTACATCTAATAAAGGATTGTACAAAAGGTTTATCCATTCTTGTGTGCAACTATGGAGATGGTAGTTGTGGATCTCTATTCTATTGGTGCCCCCTATCATGAATATGAGAGAGAGAATTTCCTAATTTGGATGTGTATTATATTTTTGTATGTATTCTGTTTTTGTTTATTTTGTCAAAAACCTTTCCCGGCGAGTAAAATTCACCGGAAATATTTTTTGTCAATTAAACTTATTTGCGATGATAACTTATCGCCACAAAGCTCTATTTCGGCGACAATTACCTGTTGGGAATATATAATTGCAACGATTTCTCATGACCACTGGAAAAAAAATCAAGGCAATTTCAGCAATTTAGTAACCTTTTGCGACGATATATATCGCCGCAATTGACTTTTCTCAACGATTTAATGGTAAACAGAAACATCATTTTTGTCCTTTTTTGGGACATTTGCGACTGACTAAAATCATCGAGAATAGTAGCTTTTTGTAATGATTTTTTCCTATTGTTGAAATTGATTAGAAGTGGCGCCTTTATTTCATAAAAAATACAGCGATTTAAAAATCGTCGAAAATGATCAAATGCAGCGATTATTAGGGGTATTTGCAATGATTTTGAGCACTGGAAAAGACATGATTTCTTGTAGTGAGGGAGATCATCACATTTGAGTAATTAATATTAGTGTGGTATGTAGCATTAGCTATCTTAAGTTGGAGAAAACTATGCAAGTCCAAAGGCTAGGGTGGTATGGGTTTCAAAGTTCTACACACTTTCAATATGACTTTCTAGCCAAGGAGGGATGGAGGATTTTAAAGGAGGAAAACTCACTGCTACATAACATCTTTAAAGCCAAGTATTTACTAATAGAAAGTTTTAATTAAAGATGCCAAGTTAGGTGCAACACCTTCCTATGTATGGAGGGGAATGTGAGAGGCAAAGAGCTTACTTTTACAAGGATGTCATTGGAGAGTAAGTGATGGCAAGGCCATCAATATTTGGATAGATTACTGGCTGCCTCATCACAAACTTATCCCAGCCCTAGAGTTTGTCTCATAAGCACAGATGGATTGGACAATTTCTGAGTTAATTGATAATAACATTAAGAAGTGGGATATGGAAAAGACTGCTAGATTTTTACCCCCAAGAAAAGCATATGAGGTCTTCAAGTTACCACTTCCTGCTAATAATAGACCTAATACTATAATATGGGAACCTGATAAGAATGGTCTATTTAGTGTTCGAAGTGCTTACAGATTGCTCTTAGCATCTAGAGAAGAGAGGTAGCTAGGTGAGGTATCATATGGAGAGGAGCAAAGAAAGATGTGGAGAAAAATTTGGAAATTGCAAGTACCAAACAGAGTCAGGATTTTTGCTTGGAGGGTATGTCAAAATGGTTTGCCAACATTAAAGAACTTACAAGCTAAGAAGGTACTGATAGATGCAAGGTGCAGATGGTGTAAAATGGAGGAAGAGGATATCAATCATGCCCTACTTTATTGTCCTAGACTCCAAGATGTTCTGTTTTCATGGCTAAGTTTCTTAAAGAAAAATGCTATACAAATAGATTTTATACATATTGTGGATATAGTAATTCGAAGGAACAAAACTAGGGAAATGGAAAAACTATTCTTATGTGCTTGGGGAATTTGGTACAGCAGAAACCAACTAATCTATGAAAACAAGCGGATAGCTCCAGAACAAGCAGTAGATCATGCTCTCTCAATTGCAAAGGAGTATGAGTGTGCAGTAGCAGAACAGAAAAAAGGTTCTAAACCTCACTGCGGCTAGATCCACCCACCTGTTGGTAGCCTAAAGTTGAATGTTGATGGATCTCTATTTCATGATCAAGGTAGATATGGTGTGGGAATGATACTCCGAGATGAAACTGGGAAGGTGCTCTTTATACAACTAGTAATCCCAAACATGAGATCATTGATCCTATGGAAGTGAAATTTTTGGCTTTGCTAAGGGCCTACAATTATGTTTGCCTTTGGGAATTCATGATCTTCAAGTGGAAAGTGGTACTTTGTTGGTTGTTCAAGAGCTTACAAAAGAGGAGGAGTCTATGTCTATTTGGGGAAGTCTAGTTCATGAAATTAGAAATATGTTACAAAGGTTTCCAAAAGTTGTAATACAGCATAAAGGCCGTATGGCCAATGCTGCAACCGATTGTCTGGCAAAGTATTCATGGCATCTTCATGACTTAATGGTTTGGTGGAACTCTTTCTCTGAAGTGGTTTCACATATCATTGAGCATGATGCCTTGTAGTTATTTTTCAGATAAATGAAGTTTGCTTTGTTAAAAAAAAAAAAAAAAATGGGACTCGGACACAGCGGTACTACAAATCGATTCTCTATTAAACACACTCATAAATTGTTATGGAATCAAAATGATTATAATAACATTTAAAATATTAATATAAATTTTTTATTTTAGTTAACGTGACAGGCTTCTATATTGATAATGGATTGAGTATGTCAATAAAATAAAATAAAAATAAAAAAAACCGTGCTATAAAAGTTTTCCTTTTAGAGAGTAAATGAATGAGGCTGAACTACATGGTTACTTGGGGGTGCTTTAGCCCCAAAATTTTGGGAAAGTGAAAAAAAATATTTTTTTGAGGAATTTTTGTAAAAGAAATATTACATAATATTAATTTTTATAACGGAATTTTTTAGGAAATGAGTAATCGGTATTGTTAAAAAAAAATAGTGTAAACACTACAAGAAAAACGAGCATCTGTGACAAATTATTTACGATGAGAATGGCTATTTGTGATGAAAGCAGACTCATTTTAGCAGAAAATAATCATTTTCACAGAAAATACCTGACCACAAATATACAATTTTTTTGTCGTGAAACTTAGGGATGGAAAATCATGTTTTTGGATCGTGTCCAAATATGAATATACGACTATCTAGGTAACTCAACCTGACTCGTTAAACTAAACGTGTCAAATTTTTAAACCCTAATACAACCTATTAGATAACGGATTGTGTCGTGCCATGTCATCCATTTTGACTTGTCTAATAATTAATTAAAAATAGGTCAATACAACACAACTCATTTAAACCCATTTTATATAAATGAGTTAATCTAACACGAATAACTCATTTGACTTGATTAACAAAATTTCACATGAAAGTTAAAAATTATATATATTAGTAACCATAATATCTTAAAAGAATAAGACTAGCTACCTAGTAACAAAAAAATCAATATTTTAATATATAATAAAACTAATATTACAAATCCTAGAATAACAAATATGTGCAAAGATCTAAAATTATAATCTTAACTATAAAAGTATAAGCATATTGAGAAATACCAATATTAGAACTCAATAATAATAAAATTGTAATGTTGAAATAAAATCTAAACGAATCAAAATATGTTTATTCGAGTTAAGCAGATTGACATGTTATTGAAAGCTCATATGCTTAATAATGCATATGACATGTTATCAAAATAATTCTTTTTCTGACTGATCTTCGCCACCTTGAACTTAATAATGCATTAATATTGAAAGCTCGAAAATTTGAAATTGTTTTAGAAAAAATAGAAAGCGATTTATTTTTCTAACTAGTACTTAGAAGGTGGAGTACAGCTTACATGCGATAACCAAATGCATAGTACTTTCTTTGAATAAAATGCCTCCATTTTTAATTCAACATATTTCTTATATATGATCACTGATACTGTACACCCTTTTACATAATGATCAGAAAAGTTTGGCAAGTCATTAAGACTTGTTTGGATTCAGATAATATCTCAATTCATCTCATCTAATAATTACATTTTTTTCAAACTCCCATGTAAAATATAATAAACAATTCAATTTTTTCAAATCTCAAAACAAAAATAACATTATAATAATATTTTATTCAACTTTTATCTTTCATCTTATCTCAATTCACTATCCAAATCTGATCCCTAATTGTCATAGTCTATGATGGGAGTATATTAATTATATCCATATTTTTCTCATTTTTAAATCTCTCTTCTTCTTCTTCTTTTTCTTTTTTAACCCTCCATTTCTTGGTTGCTCATTTTTTAATCCAGTCCTCTTCATCTACACGCGTGCTTTTAATGTAAATTAATATAAGAATATAATTATTGTTGTCATCTTCATTATATTAAAATCTAATTGAAAGAATTGACATGGCTAAGGTACTGAAGAAACATAATTTCTTAGTTCAATGAAAGATCTTAGAATTCAAAAAAATACATTCCATTCTTATGAAGTCCTCCTATCGATCACTTTACAACGATATTGGTTCTGTGTCGATCTTTTTATTTTACGTAGTTTACTGATCTCTTCCTGTCACCAATTTAGATCGATGGTACTTTTCAACCTCAACCTTATTGCCAAGATCGATTAGTTCGTCATTACAAATTTTCTAACTTTTCAAATAAAAACAAAACAAAAATAATTTTTTCAAATCTCAAAATAAAAATTATATTATAACAATATTTTAATTTTATAATATTTTTTATTCAACTTTTTCTCTCTCATTTCTCAAAGGACGTTGCTACTCGCTCCGCTCTAACATCCCGTTGGTTTATCCCGCTTGACGTGTAAATCATTTTCTTCATTTTAAACACAAACACA
Source organism: Cyclocarya paliurus (assembly GCA_029856935.1). NCBI lineage: Eukaryota > Viridiplantae > Streptophyta > Magnoliopsida > Fagales > Juglandaceae > Cyclocarya > Cyclocarya paliurus. Next base: position 9,864,958 of record CM056954.1, on the reverse strand, counting down.
AAGCCCCTCCCGCTCTAACTTATCTCTCTACCCGTTAGTGCTAGGCTATCTCTCTACCCGTCTCTGCACATTATCCCTCTACCCCGTGAGCTCGCCCATCGACCCCGTGAAGCCCCAGCTTCATCTCTGACGGAATATCTCCGGACCCAAGACTAAATCTCCGACCTGGTCTCCGACCCACCACCCTCGGACCAGTCGTCCCTCCACCATGTTATTCTTGTGTAAGGAGGAAAAGCTATTTCAGCTAGAGCTAATTGGCAACACACAAAACTATCATGTCTATGCCAGTTTTGCTTTTACGTTGATATGCATGAAGTTGTTCAAACCAATCGTTAGAGACACCATCATACCCACATGCCCGAATCTTAATATAATTTCTGCTCGGCCAACACATTCAAAAATATAATCTATATTGGTAAACAATCATGCTATAGAAGCCGGAGGCTCTTTTACTTTTTCTTCTATATTTTCTTTTTCTTTTTCCAATATTTTTCAGCCTAAGATAAAACTACATAAACCTAAACCAAATTCTGCCAAAAGCACGTCAACTCTTTGACTGAAAGAGCATGTTGGACGTGCAATTTCACAAAAGAAATTCGCCGTGGCTGCAGGACCCGAAGTTGCGCCTGAAGTAGGAGCAGAGGCTGGTCTTCCACAATGCGCCTGAAATGGACAGCCTATGCTCCTACTTAAGGAGGTGCGACGTGAACTTACCGGGAGTGAGCGGTGGCTAGGGTGGCTGAGATGCTGGACAGTGGGTTCCCTTTTCACTGCAGAGGAGACGTCCGAATTAAAGGGTTGGTAGCGTGAAACTGCCATGCTTGGAGGAGCAACCAATTGCTCTATTTTTCAGACCAAAAACAGAGGAGTTTCGGTTCACTATGCAGGTGGTTGTTCTCGGCACTTTGGTGGTGGTGCAATGTTGTACGACGGAGGCTGGAGCTCCCGTGATGGTCAAGTGGAGGTGGCGCACGGTGAAATGAACAAAAAAAAAAAAACTTTGGGCACGAAGAGAACGAGCATATATGTTAGTCATCTTATGTTGAATGCATATAAATTGACCTCTCGCCTGCGTCAAGGGCACGAAGCCGCTGAAAAACTTGCTCTGTCTAGCAATGGGTATTAAGAAGTGGTGGAATTTGGATTCAGAGAGTCCTCATGAATTCATCCAGTTAGGGCGGAGCTGTGTGGAAAGCTCCAAAAATAGCAGCACACAAATACAGTCGAGATGGAAAATGTTTTGGAAGAAAACCAAAGGTGAGAAGAAGAAGTTTCCTAGCATAACTACTCCAGTTACGTTAATGCATACTGCTACATATGATTCCAAGACCTATTCCAAAAACTTCAATCAAGGAATTGGGTGGATGGATCGAACTCGTGGGGTTGGGGACACCAAAATGGTGAGCTATATCAATGGCGAAGTTGATAGGTCTGGGAGAAAAAAAAATTAAAAAGAAAATTAAACTGAGGTTGGAGATGGAGGGGAGGGGAGATGAGGTCGGAGGGGAGAGTGCCAATGCCGATAGGCAAGGAGATGGAGGGGAGGGGAGATGAGGTTGGCAAGGTCGATAGGCAAGGAGAGTGCGCGGGAGCCGAATTTCCCTTCCGTTGCTTTCATGTTTTAATTAAATGAAATGAATGAATAAAATATAAGAAAAAGCAAGTGAGTTGATAGGCCACATACATCGGGATAAAGTAACGGGAATTTAAGACGGGTTGAGTAGCATTTTCCAAAACCTAATAAATATTTATCTCAAACTATTTTACTACTATTCATAAACTATCTTGAAAAAATTCTCATATCTTACTTTCACAAGCCTCCCATTCCACGAAAACGACTTGACTTGAACAAGATAGGATAACAAATTCCGGGAGGTGATACGTACATCATCCATTAATATATAATGTAAGCTAGCTTAGAATGCATAGACGATGAATTGACTAATTTAAACATATGGTCCCCTGCCAACTCATCCAAGACTAATTTAAATACATCACCTACTCGTTGAGTGAATGAAATCATCTAAAATTCCTTTCCTCCATTTCTTTTCTGATCTCTCCCCAACTCCAATATTTTAGACAATGGGTTTATCCTTTCCTCTCATCATCTTGATCGTGCACTTTCTTGTTTCATTGATGATGTTTTATCTTATACTTTCTACCTCTTCTTCTGATGTGCAGCCCCTGTGCCATGATGATGAGAGATTTGCCATGTTGCAATTCAAGGAAAGCTTCTTCATCAATCAGTTTGCGTCCGGAGATCCCTCTACTTATCCGAAGGTTTCATCGTGGAAGCCTGATTAAATCAGTGATTGCTGCAAGTGGGACGGTGTAGAGCGCAATAAGGACACTGGTCATGTCATCGGCCTCGATCTCAGCAGCAGCTGTCTTAAAGGTTTTCTCAACTCCAATAACAGCCTCTTCCACCTTGCTCACCTCGAGAGTCTAAATCTAGCCTACAATCACTTTAAGCGTTCTCCACTCCCAACTAGTTTTAGGCAGCTTTCAAGGCTAACAAATCTCAACCTCTCAGCCTCTCTATTTTCTAGCCAAATCCCTTCAGAAATTTTAGAGCTCTCCAAGTTAGTTTTCCTGGATCTCTCAAATAATCCATTGTTGAAGCTCCAAAAATCTGGCCTAAGAGTTATAGCTCAAAACTACACAAACTTGGAAGTACTACATCTTGACGAGGTTGACATATCATCCAACGTACCCAATATCTTGGCAAACTTAACTTCTTTAACATCTTTATCTCTACGCGACTGTGACCTGCATGGTGAGTTTCCCGTGGGAATTTTCCATCTACCTAATCTTCAGCTTCTTCGTATAGGGGCAAACGAATAGCTCACGGGATATATCCCAGAACTTAACAGAACTAGCCCCCTTGTTACATTGAGACTTTGTAGCACGAACTTCTATGGTGAACTACCGAATTCGATTGGTCACCTCAAGTCCTTGGTTATGTTGACTGCGTTTTTTTTGCAATTTCTCAGGAGAAATACCATCTTCACTAGGTAACCTTACCAATCTAATTCAGTTACAACTTCAATCAAATTGGTTGCACGGTTCAATTCCACAGTCAATATCAAGGCTTGTAAATCTTGAAGTTCTGTGTCTCCACTATAACTATTTGAGCGGCTGGGTGGAGTTTGAGTTGTTTCTGAGACTCAAGTACCTCTCTGTTCTCGTGCTATCTTATAATGACAATATTTCATTGCTTACAAAGCCTAGTACCAACTCAACTGTTCCAAAATCTAGACTTTTAGCTCTTTGTTATTGTGACTTGGGTGAGTTCCCAGAGTCTCTCAGAAGCCAAGATCGATTGGAGCTTGGTGAAAACAAAATTCACGGCCAAGTTCCAAAATGGATGCGGAATGTAAGTATAGAAACTCTCTGGGCTTTATATCTAGAACACAACTTTCTCACCGATTTCGACCTACTTCCGGCTAATCTTGAGTTTTTAAGTCTTGATTTTAACATGCTTCAAGGGTCACTGCCAATCCCACCACCTTCCATTGCTTCCTATAGGGTCTCAAACAATAGACTGACCGGAGAAATCCCTCATTTGATTTGCAATCTAAGTTTAATAACTGTGCTTGATTTGTCAAGCAACAACTTGGGTGGCATTCTTCCGCAATGTTTAGGCAACTTGAGTGATTCTCTCACAATTGGGGATCTACACAAAAATAGCTTTCATGGAACCATTCCTCAGACCTTTGGTGGGGGAAAACAATTGAGAATGATTGATTTTAGCCAAAATCAATTACAGGGACATCTACCAAGATCGTTGGCCAATTGTACCAAGCTCAAAGTTGTTAATCTTGGTAACAATCAGATCCATGATATTTTTCCTTCCTGGTTGGGCATTCTTCCAGAGTTGAGGATTCTCATTTTGAGATCTAATGAATTCTATGGTACAATAGGAAGTTCTGATAGCAATTTCGACTTCCCAAAATTGCACATCATTGACCTCTCAAATAATGATCTTACTGGCAAGTTGCCCTTTGAACACTTCCAAAATTGGAAAGCCATGCAAATTGTTGATGACGAGCAATTAAAGTACATGGAGGAACAAAAAAATGTACCGACGTATGGAGTTTCTGATCATGTTATAGATATCTACTCTTTCTCAATGGCAATGATCAACAAAGGCATGGAGATGGTGTATGGAAGAGTCTCAAAACTAACCTGAAAGGGTATCTTTTTATTATTATTATTGGTTCTCCCTGCATGCATAATTGTTAAACCTGATTATTATTATTATTATTATTATTATTGTTGAGGGAAAATTAGTTGATTGGCATATTCGTGTGAAAACCTATGTAAAATTATGTTGTAACTAGTGTTGATGCATTGTCACATGAAAAGAACTGAAGTGTGCTCAACACGGCTCGAGCGGACCTAACTGGCGCTCGAGCGAAATCAGGCAGAGTACTTCGCTCGACTCCCGCTCGACTAGCCGCTCGAGCGAAATCAGGCAGAGTGCTTCGCTCGATGACCGCTCGACTCAAGGCTAGAGCGAAATCAGGCAGAGTGTTTCGCTCAACTCCCGCTCGATGTTCCACTCGAGCGCATTTGTGAATGTTAACCTGCGCTCGACTTGCGCTCGACACTTTGCTCGAGCCAATGTTCCAGAAACTCAAATCTCAGTGTTTTAAGTGCCGTGAATCAAAGAGACTATAAATAGAACATCTTGTTCTATTCTTTGTGTGGAGAAATAGAGCAAAAACCCTAGTTGCTTCCAAGAGCCATTGAGAGAACATTTTCCCCACCTTGTGAATCTCTCTTGAACAAACATATATCCACCACACCACACACAAGATCAAACCTCATACAAGTCCATCGAAGTGGACGTGTTTTATTGGCCGGAAGGTTTCCGGAGTTGCTGTTGATGCAAAGATCGAGAGGTTCTCGTGGAATGCTATAGAAAGGTCGGAGTTCCGACACTACATGCGTGTAGAGATTGAGTGGGTCACTCGTGGTGTTGCAGATCAAGTTTAGGAACTTCAAAGGTTTTGTAAGTGTCACTAAATTGGTTGTAACAATTAAAGTTTTTATAGTGAATTTGAGGTGGTGTCTTACACCCGGAGTGGTTTTAGATTTTGAAGAGGTTCTTCAAATGAGTTTTCACTCCGTGAACAAATCTTTGTGTTGATTATCTGTGTGATTGGTTTCTTTGTTTATTTGCTTGCTTCTCAATATTTTTGTTAAACCAGAAAAATCGATCTACACCTATTCACCCCCCTCTAGGTGTTGTGTTGGTAAAACCACTGCTTTTTCAATTATTATTACTACTGCTATTTCTTTTTCGGTTTGAATTCTTGAAGTTTCTTATTATGTAAACATGAAGAAATAACCAAAACATCTAATGCTATTAGCTCTAGCATGGTTCGTAGGCTCTGCAGGGTCCTGCTCGACTGTCACCCGAAACTAACCTTATAGGGCAAACCAACACCTCTGAACTCAACAACCCTCATTAGAATTTATGGTCACACACCGTAATAGTGTAATAGACATTCTGTGTGCACTTCGGCTGTTCGCATTGTTGATCATCAATTCCAATATGTCATGTGGCGATCTTTTAATTGACGAAAAGAATCAACTTGGCCCTTTGCAGATGGTGGGTTCGGAAGATTAGCATGATGAGGACATGGTCATGGTTTTTGGCCACTGGGATGAGACCATATATTGATGTTATTAGGCTAGCAGTGATTAGAACATGGGGGCTGTTGGAGATCCCGACGATAAGTTTTATGGATGACCATCACGTTCTTGTTCACATGAAATCTGAGAGGGACTTCATGCATGGCTGGGCCCAAGAGGGTCGATCGATTGATGGGTGTATGTTTAGGATTTTTCGGTGGACCAAGGACTTTGATGTGCGGAAGGAGTCGTCGCTGGCTCCACAATGGATTTTTCTCCCAGGTTTGCCGTTACACATGTATCGGATTGTTTGCAGATTCTTGCAACTCGCTTTGGCCGTTTCCTGGGGACAGACAATGCCACTCTCAATCACATGAGGGCGTAGGGGGCTCTCATCTGTGTGGAGGTTGATTTGAAGGATGATCCAATTCAAGGTTTTCCGATTGTCGTCTCTAATAATATGACCATCTGGCAAGAGGCCCGATATGAAAAACATGGTTTTTATTGTACCAAATGTTGTAGGCAAGGACATACGGTGGTGGTCTGTAGGGCGGGGGAGAGTAGGGTGAATCGGGGTGGTTTCCCAAAAAAAAAAATGTGAAAAAAGTTTGGAAGGTGTCGAAGGTGGAAGAGAATGGAAAGGAGAAAGTTTCTGATGGTGAGAAGAATATCGAGGTTGGTGGAGGGGAGGATAATCGGGATTTGAATGAAGTGGAGGTACTGAAGGATGATGCTCTGACGCCTCTGGTTGTGGCATCGGTGGTTCCGGTTTATGGAAAGGGAGATTCAAGTGGTAGGGAGATATCCTTAGGTGACGTCGCGGTGGATGTATGTGATGAAAATTTGTGTAGGGTGGTGGCCTTAGTAAAGGAGGTTTCACGTGATGAGGAGGTACAAGTGGAGGAGGTTGGTTTACGTGATGCGGTTGAATTTGGCAGTGAAAGCGGGGGTGCTAGTTAGGCTGTGGTGGTGAATTTGGATTCGGCAGTGGATATGATGAACTCGAGAGCACAAGATAGACGTCCAGTGTTTGGTTCAACATGAACACTTGGAGGTTGTCAATGAAACTTTGGAGATGGAATGTGCGGTGCAGTTGCGGCCTGTAGTGGGATATCCTGGAAAAAGCTTGGAATACTCTTCTGATCAAGAGCGTGAGGGATCTCTTTAGCCTATTGCTCGTAATAAGCCATATGATTTGGATACGGAGGTGAATATTAGTTCTATTAAAGGAAGGTCGCGGCAGGTTTCTAGTCAGTCACAACAGGTGTCCACCCGCCCCTTAAAGCTTAATCTATGAATGATACAGTTTTAGTATGGAATGTGAGGGGGTTGGGTAGGTCTAGGAAAAGGTTGAGAGGGTTGGTACGGCGGAAGAATTCTTTTATGGAGGCTATTTCTGAACCATTTGTGAACAAGGATGGGATGCCGAGGTTAGCAAATTTTTTGCAACTTCCTTTGTTTTGTTCTAATGAAGATGTTGGTGGTAAGTTGTGGGTATTTTGGAAGGAACCTACGGTTTTTGATGTGGTTAGTATGACTAATCAAAAGATCACAGGGTGGTTCTCTTTTTCGAATTCAAAGATTTTAGTTACTTTTGTATATGCGAAGTGTAGTCAGGGGGAACGCAGGGCTTTGTGGTCATCCTTGGTGGATCTTAATGTCAGGATTTTTCCGTGGCTGGTAGCACATGATTTTAATATTATCCGCAAGGATGGAGAGAGGATAGGTGGCCGGCCACGAGCAATTTCAGCAATGGATGAGTTTAATACTTGCTTGGATACTTGTGGTCTCTTGGAGCTTCAGAGTACTAGGGGCTGGGTCTCTTGGTGCAATGGTCATGGTGGGACTTCTCGTAGCTGGGCAAAATTGGATAGAGCTGTGTGCACCTCGAGTTTCTCTAGTGCTTTTCAGGATGCTTGGTATGATTATTTGCCGAGGAAATCTGTTAGGAATTTGGACCTCCCAAATTCACCCCCAAGAATCCACCTTTATGCAGGAATATAAAGAAAAATACAAAAATAATAATAACACAAGAATTTACCTGGAAACTCCCAAAGCAGGAAGAAAAAATCAGCAGACCTAGAGAAGAAAATACACTATACAAAAAATTGTTACAATCACACAATTTTTCTCCTCACCACAAATGACACTCACAAAATTTTCTCACTAAAAAAACTTTAACTTTCACCTCTTTCCTTTTTACAAGAAAATGCCAATAGAAGATTTTAGTCACAAGTTATTACTTGATAACTTGTTAGTTGGTGTGTCTAACCAAGAAGTCTTAGTCTCCTTATATAGGCCAGTAGGCTTGTCCTTGCTTCACTTCCTATCCATGTGGGATTGAAGCCAAAGATTGTCCAATGGCAATTCGGTTCCAGAGAGAGGTGGCTCGATATGGACCTTCTTCGTTTCGGTTCCAGAACATGTGGTGTGATCACCCGTCTTTTTCTACATGTGTCGAGGCTGTGTGGCGTGAACCTGTCCAAGGAAGAGGTCTTGTGAAAGTTGCAGCTAAACTTAAGAAGATGAAGGTGGTGCTTCGCTCCTGGAATACCTCGGTTTTTGGCCGAGTGAATTTACAGATTAAGGAGCTGGAGGGTAGGCTTGAAGGGCTCGGGCGGCACCTGCAAGTGGGTTTTTTTGCAAATGTGGAGGATGATTATCTAGCAACAAAGATTGAGTTGGAAGCTTGGGAACATAGGGAGGAGTTGCGGCTTGCTCAGATTGCCAAGAAGGATTGGTTGGTGGGAGGTGATAATAACTCAAAGTTTTTCCATGCAGTGGTCAACCAGCGACGAAAGGCTAAAATCATTACCTCTATGTGTCTTGAGGATGGTACGTTGCTTCAGACTCCCGAATAGGTGCATGAGGGTGCAGTGCAATATTTCCAAAATTTTCTTTCAGAGGCAAGAGCATATGAGGAGGTAGATCTTTCGACATTACTGGAGAAGGTAATTACATATGAGGATAACTCTATTATTTGCAAGGAGCCTTCGAAATTGGAGGTTAAGGAGGCTCTTTGGTCTATCCAGAAGAATAGTAGTCCTGGGCTTGGCGGTTTTGGTTTTGGGTTTTTCAGTACTTGTTGGGATATAGTAAAAGATGATTTATTGGATGCTGCAAGGGATTTTTTTTTTTTTTTTTCTGGAAGACCTCTTCCATGTTTCTATACTTCTTCTTTTATTGTTCTTATTCCGAAGGTACAAGAGCTAAAAAGTTTTGACAAATTTCGGCCTATTAGTTTGTGTTTTGTCCCTTATAAAATTTTCTCTAAGATTCTGGTTCGTAGGTTGGCTGCTTTTCTACCTTTAATGATAGCACAGGAGCAAGGTGCTTTTATTCCAGAGCGGAGTATTTATGAGAACTTCACGTTGACCCAAGAAATGGTGCATTCTTTGAATAAGAAAATGGCGGGTGGAAATCTAATGATGAAGATCGATATGTCAAAAGCTTATGATTGAATCAATTGGGCTTTTCTATTGCAAGTGCTTGAGGGTTTTGGTTTCTCGAGTCAACTTTGCACTTTGGTGGCAAACTGTGTTCGGCCACAATGGTTCTCGATTATGATGAATGGAGCTCACAAGGGTTTTTTCAAATCCTCCAAAGGTCTTCGTCAAGGAGACCCTTTGTCGCCTTATTTATTTATTATTATGGAGAAAATGCTTTCAAGGCTTTTGAGGAGAAATTTTGCAGAAGGTAGGATTAAGTGTTTCTCGCACCATTCGGGAGCGCTGATCTTTTGGTTTTTTTGAATGGGGAAAAAGGGTCTTTGAGAAGGCTTATTGAGGTATTGGGCATTTATGAGAGGTGGTCGGGGCAATTAATTAATAAAGAAAAATCTGCTTTGTTATTTTCTAAGCATATATCTACGGGTAGGAGGCTTGGTCTGAAGAGGATGTCGGGTTTTGCGGAGGGGAGTTTCCCGTTTATTTATCTTGGTGTTCCTATCGTTGTGGGGCGACTTAAGGTTAGGGATTTATAACCTTTAGTGGCTAAAATAAGGGATAAAGTGGCTAGGTGGAAGTTCAATCTGCTGTCACAAGGGGGTCGTCTCATCCTTCTTCGACACGTTCTCTCCAGTATGTCTATGCATCTTCTTGCTGTGCTTAACATTCCAAAAGCAGTTCATCATAAAATTCATTCTTGTATGGCGGGTTTCTTTTGGGGTGGCTCCGATGGCCACCAGAGGAGGAAATGGCGTGCATGGGAATTTTTGTGTAAACCAACAATGGAAGGGGATCTGAGTTTGCGAAACTCCTTTGAGGTACAGAGAGCTTTTCACATGAGATTTGCATGGCGATTATTGGCTTCGGAAAATTTATGGTCAAAGTTTTTTCGGGCTAAGTATGTGAAGCAAGGTCATGTGGTGTTGGCTGTTCATAATACTTCGGGATCTCGTTTTTGGAAATCAGTCATGAGTGTTTTACCGAAGGTGCTGGAGAATGTGCGATTGAAGGTTAAGGAGGGGAGTGGTTCGTTTTGGTTTGATCGCTGGCTTTCGAGTGGGCCGCTAAGTGCTCATGCTATGATAGTGATTAATCCTTCTCTGTGCATAAGAGATCTACGGATTGAGAATAGCTGGGATATGGGACATTTGGTGGAGTCGGTGGGCGTTGTTAAGGCAGAGGAAATTTTTCAAAATATTGCTGCAGGTAGAGGAGGAGAGGATGTGCTGGTGTGGATGCCGAGTAGGGACGGGAAGTTTTCTGCTGCAAGTGCTTGGGACCTGATGAGAATAAAAGCTCCTAAAATTCACTGAATGGAATGGATCTGGGATTGTTGGTTGCCAAAGAAGGTCTCAGTCTGTGTATGGAAAGCCAAATTTAATAGTTTGGCCATGGATGAAAATATTCGAGGTGTGGGAATCCCTATTGCTTCAAAGTGTGATTACTGCTCATCTGGTCATTGTGAGTCGAGGGACCATGTTTTATGTTCTGGTGAATTTGCAGAGAACCTTTGGGGACTTGCAGAATCAACGTTGGGGATACCAAAGGTGACTCATGGCTTGTGGTGGTCTAGGGTCATTTTCTAGTTTTCGTTTGCAAAGGATTATTCCACGAGGGGTCGTTTATTTGGTATTTTGCTTTGCTTGTTGACTTGGAGGTTGTGGATCCGTAGGTGCAAGGTCTCATGAAACTAAAGGAGAATGCAAAGAAAAGAGACATGAAAACAATGCACAAGTACACTGCAGCATACAAAGAACATCATGCAGCCAACAAATTGATGAAAAACACAATGCAGCAGAAGAAAAGTGTAAAGCACTGGCACAGAAAAGTAAAGCAACAAAAGAGAAGCATGGGGCGACATGTCAACTTGAAAGCTGCACTGATTATGCACAAAAAGAACATAAAGTGATAAAAAGCAACAAGGAAACAGACTGCAGCAGATTTCTTGTAAATCAGTAGAAAATAAAAAGTTAACTTTAGGACTCAGCCTTTTGATCTTTTTCCTTCTGTAATATGTATATATAGATGTAGCAGAACCTTGTAACATTTGAACTTAAGTGAAATGAGAATCAATCCTTCTCTACATTGAAGTTCCATCTCAATTCTCGATTCCACTTCTAACATGGTATCAGAGCAGGCTATTAGTCCTGCTGAATTTGTTTGAGTTCTGCAAACTAGCTTCATCTCTTAAGCCATGACATCCTCCTCTTCTTCTTCTCCTGTTTCCATTGCTGAGGACCCAAATAGTCCATTTTTCTTACATCATAGTGATAATGCTAACACTGTCATTGTGTCACCCCCATTGACTGGTTTGAATTATATATCTTGGAGCAGGTCATTTCTGCTCTCCATTTCAATAAAAAAACAAACTAGGTTTCCTAGATGGGACCATTAATACTCCTGAGATAACAGATCCCTCATATGTGTCGTGGCTGAGATGTAACAACATTTTGTTGGCATGGATCCTGAATTCTGTTTCTAAGGACATTGCCTCTAATGTATTTTTCATGACCTCATCTAAGCAAGTCTGGGACAAGCTCAAAGAAAGGTTTGCTCAACCTGATGAAGCTCGGATCTATCACCTCCAGCACAAGCTCAGTAGCATTGTTCAAGGGCACCTCTCTGTAAGTGATTACTTCACACAACTCAATGCTATTTGGGAAGAACTACACACCTACAGACCACTCCCTTGTTGCACTTGTGGAAAATGCACTTGTAATGCTCTGAAAACTGTTGGTGAGGTTCAACAAAGAGATTATGTCTTCAAGTTTTTAATGGGCTTGAATGATAGCTATGATTCTGTGAGGGGGCAGATCATTTTGCTAAGCCCCTTGCCTTCATTAGATAAGACCTTTCCACTGATTTTGCAAGAAGAAAGACAAAGGCAGGCAAGGAATATATCTATACCTGCCTCTGAGTCTTCTGCCCTTTTAGCCTACCAAAATCCCCCAAAGAAAAAGGAAAAATCTGATCTGACTTGTCACCATTGTGGAAAGGTTGGGCACACGAAAGATAAGTGCTATAGATTAGTAGGATTCCCACCAAATTTTAAGTTTACCAAAACTAAATTTGGAAATAATCCTACTGCATCATATTCTGCAAATCAAGTTGCTGCACAGGCTGTTTCATCACCTCAGGAAGCACCTACTCCAAGTGCTTCTCAGTTGAATCTTTCTCAGGCACAAGCACAGCACCTCATGGCTCTTGTCAATGCTCAATTCCCTCAGCTGAACTTGGGACAAGCCAAACCTACTCTGCCCATTCCTGCTCCTGCTTCTATTAAGCCAGACACTCCTGAAACCAGCTCCTCCATCACATCCTACTCAAACTTAGCAGGTAAATATCACTGCCTCAACACTCTCTCATTGCCTACTAAACAATCCCATCTCAGTTCCACAAATCACTGGGAACACAACTCACATTCTCAACATGAACAATCTGATGTTCATGACACACCATGGATCATGGATACGGGAGCCACTGATCACATGGTGTGCTCCACCTCATTTTTTACTGATTCTTCTTCTTGTATTCAAGCTTTTGTGCAACTTCCAAATGGCACAAAAGCTCGAGTCACACACATAGGCACTGTTAAGCTTTCAGACTCCCTTCTTCTTGTTGATGTTCTATGTGTTCCCTCTTTTACTTTCAATCTCATCTCAGTCAGTAAGCTCACTCAAAGACCAGACACTTGTCTGTTTTTCTTGAATAATCTCTGTTTCATTCAGGTCCTTTCTTCATGGATGACGATTGGACTTGCTAAAGTCCATGCTGGTCTCTATTACCTGCTGTCTTCACCTCCAGACAACACCAATGTTTCATCTTCAAGTCCATCTAGTTTAACTCGAGTCAACCAAGCTGCTGTACATCAAGATTTTGACTTATGGCACTACAGATTAGGACATCTATCCCCTCAAAGAATGAATTTAATTCATTCTAATGTACCTAATGTAAGGTCCAAAGAAAAATCTCATTGTACAGTTTGTCATTTGGCCAAACAAAGGCATCTTTCTTTTCCCTCAAGTGTATCCTCTAGTTCACTCCCTTTTGACTTAATACATTGTGATATATGGGGACCATATTCTCAAGCTTCACTTCAAGGTTTTCATTATTTTCTAACTATTGTGGATGACTTTTCTAGAGTAACTTGGATTTTTCTAATGAAATCAAAATCTGATACAAGATCCATTTTACAGTCATTCTTCCAGCTTATAAATACTCAATTCAATAAGAAAGTAAAGAAAATCAGGACTGACAATGGACTTGAATTTGATATGGCAAGCTTTTATAAAGATCATGGAATTATTCACCAAAAATCTTGTGTGTATACCCCTCAACAGAATGGTGTTGTTGAGAGGAAACACCAACACCTCTTGAATGTGGCCCGAGCCCTTCTCTTCCAAGCTGGATTGCCCATTCAATTCTGGGGAGATGCAGTTCTAACGGCTGCATACATCATCAATCGAATTCCCACACCCCTTCTTTCAAATAAGTCTCCCTATGAAGCTCTCTTTTCCTCACCACCTCATACTCTCACCTTAGAGTCTTTGGATGCTTGAGCTATGCTAGCACTACCAAGCACCACAGAACTAAGTTTGAGCCACGTGCTAAATCTTGCATATTTCTGGGATATCCTGCAAATGTTAAGGGTTATAAACTTTATGACTTGGAAACTCACTCCACATTCATATCCAGAAATGTCACATTCCATGAATCTGTGTTCCCTTTCCAATCTCCCACCTCCATTCCATCTCCTCTCTCATTCCCCCAAAATCTTGTTCTTCCTCCTGCACTATTAGATGACACATTCTCACCCACCTCCAGGTCACAACCTGTCCTAGTAGATGACTCACCTCCACCCAATCACATGTCACAACCCATCTCACAATTCGAGATACCTCAGCCCCTTATGTCTTCTACTCCTACCTCCCTGGAATCACCTCCTCCCTCACCCCAACAACCAGAGCTGCCTATCAACCCATCCATTCGAAGATCCACACGAGAAAGACATCAACCTGCATATCTCCAACAATATCACTGTCAAACAGCAGCCTCCCATCCTTTCATCAATACATCCTCTTCCACTCTTCACCCACTCCATCAACACCTGACTCACAAACACCTTTATCCATCTCACCATTCCTTTTCTGCTTCCCTCTCATCCTTTTCTGAACCATCCTCCTATAGTGAAGCTGTACAATTCAAGCATTGGCAGGATGCCATCCATACTGAACTCAGTGCCTTAGAAGAAAACAACACTTGGACTGTTACTTCTCTTCCCCCCACCAAAACTGCAATTGGCTGCAAATATGTTTTCAAAGTCAAGCTCCAATCTGATGGCTCCCTTGAAAGACATAAAGCAAGGCTTGTAGCAAAGGGTTACACCCAAAGGGAAGGGTTTGACTTCCAAGAGACTTTCAGCCCAGTGGCCAAGCTTACTACAGTCCGAGTATTCCTTGCCTTGGCATCCATTCAAAATTGGTTTTTGTCTCAAATGGATGTTCATAATGCCTTCTTGCATGGGGATCTTGATGAGGAAATTTATATGGATCTACCACCTGGCTACCACACTCACCGAGAGCAGCTTGAGGGGGAGAAACTGGTATGCAAGCTAAATAAGTCCATCTATGGACTTAAACAAGCATCAAGACAATGGTTTTCGAAATTCTCCAACTCACTCACTGCCATTGGTTTTAATCAATCTAAATCTGACTACTCCTTATTTACCAAAGGGGATGAAAAAGGAGTCTTCACAGCTCTATTAGTTTATGTGGATGACATCATAATAGGAGGCAATTCTCAAAGAGAAATTGACTTACTCAAGGCTCACCTCCATGGAAAATTCAAGATCAAGGAACTTGGACCCCTCAAATACTTCCTAGGACTAGAAATTGCAAGATCATCAGCTGGAATCAATGTTTGTCAAAGGAAGTACACCCTCGAGATCTTGAAAGACTCGGGATTGCTTGGCACCAAACCTGCCTCTACACCTATTGAGTTAAACCACAAGTTGAGCCATACCACAGAAGAGATCTTACAAGACCCCACAAGCTATAGAAGACTCATTGGAAGACTCATCTACCTGACCATTACCAGGCCAGATATCACATATGCAGTAAATGTACTCAGCCAGTTTATGGATAGACCATCACAAGCTCACCTACACTTGGCTTATAGAGTCCTCAGGTATCTAAAGGGTTCTATAGGCCAAGGCATCTTCATGTCATCCAAGTCATCTCTACACTTGAAAGCCTACAGTGATTCTGATTGGGCTGCTTGTCCCGAAACTAGGAGATCAGTCACAGGTTTTTGTATATTTATTGGGGATTCATTGGTGAGTTGGAAATCAAAGAAACAAGTGACTGTTTCTAGGTCCTCAGCAGAAGCAGAATATAGAGCACTGGCCTCTACAAGCTGTGAAATCATTTGGCTCCTCGGTTTGCTAAAAGAATTTAGCATTGATCATCCACAACCTGCTCTCTTGCTCTGTGATAACCAGGCAGCCATCCATATCACAAAGAATCCCATCTTCCATGAGAGAACTAAACATATAGAACTGGATTGCCATTTTGTTAGAGAAAAAGTTTTAGATGGAACCATCACACCTGTCCACGTTGGTTCAAAATTCCAGCTAGCAGATATTTTTACTAAGGCCTTAACAGTTTCTGTTTTTCAGTTCCTATTGTCCAAGATGGGAATACTCAATATCTATGCCCATCTTGAGGGGGAGTCTCATGAAACTAAAGGAGAATGCAAAGAAAAGAGACATGAAAACAATGCACAAGTACACTGCAGCATACAAAGAACATCATGCAGCCAACAAATTGATGAAAAACACAATGCAGCAGAAGAAAAGTGTAAAGCACTGGCACAGAAAAGTAAAGCAACAAAAGAGAAGCATGGGGCGACATGTCAACTTGAAAGCTGCACTGATTATGCACAAAAAGAACATAAAGTGATAAAAAGCAACAAGGAAACAGACTGCAGCAGATTTCTTGTAAATCAGTAGAAAATAAAAAGTTAACTTTAGGACTCAGCCTTTTGATCTTTTTCCTTCTGTAATATGTATATATAGATGTAGCAGAACCTTGTAACATTTGAACTTAAGTGAAATGAGAATCAATCCTTCTCTACATTGAAGTTCCATCTCAATTCTCGATTCCACTTCTAACACAAGGCGCGCATGGAGGGTATCCTGAAGTTGGTTGATAGTGTTTGGAGGGCAGTGAAGGTGTGGCTCCGCAATCTCTGGGTGAGGATGTCTAGTTGGGGTGTGTCTCGTATGGATGCAGAGGTCTTGGCTGAGTTGGAAATCAGGGTCCCTGTAGCCTCGGTTAGGAGTCCTCTCCTTGTGCAATGGAGAAAGCCGTTCGACGGATGGGTGAAATTAAATGTGGATGGAAGTTGTAGGGGAAACCCCGGAAGTATGGGTGGTGGGGGTGTTATCCGTGACAGTGAGGGACGGTTTTTGGCAAGCTTTTCGAAGTCTTTTGGCCATGGGACAAACAATGAGGCTGAGCTTATGGCGCTGGTTGAAGGGGTAAGGCTGTGTATTAATAGGAGTTTTTTGCGTGTTGAAATAGAATGCGACTCTAAAATCATGGTGGATTGGGTCAGAGCCAAAAGATGCACGATTTGGTATTTATGGAATTTTTGGAAAGAGTTTCTTGTGCTTTCTTCGGGCATCTCTTTCTCCATTTCTCACCAATTTTAGAAGAGATCAAAATGTCGGGACTTGTGAAAAAATGCTATGCCTGTACTTGTCAAAAAATTTCATAATTTTATTTCTAAAATTTTTTAAATACAAAATACTTTTCAATTTCAAATTCTCGACTTATTCATCTAATCTTTTTAACTTTATCAAACTTTTAAACAAAACATAAAAAATAATATAATTTTTTCAAATTTCAAAATAAAAATTATATTATAATAATATTTTAATTTTATAATATTTTTATGCAACTTTTTATCTTTCTTTTTCTCAAAACTCAACAAAAATCTTAACTCTAAATATTTTATTACTATTTACAGAATTTTCATCTCATTATCTAAACATGTACTTAAAGAGATTATGGTGAAAGAGGATAGAGTAGAGATAATTATGAAAGACAGCATAGTGATCTTCAATCAATAATTATTTATAATTGATTTCAACCGATTTCAACATGTACTCTTTCGATCCTGCTAGCTTCCATATATAATTTTCATTTTCCAACCTTCTCAGATTTGTCGCTAGCACGAAATTTCACAGCACGTTAACCTTCCCTGCATTATGTTAAGATTCTTAGTTTCTTTGGTTTAGATTTTGTACAGATGTGCTGCTCCCATTAATGTGATTGAGCTTAAAACTGACACAGTTTTAAGAGGAAGGAAATTCTCTCTGAACTTAACCTTTGATCAGGTGTTGTGGCATGACAGGCTATGATTTGCTCAAGAAAATCAAGTGAGGCTTTTGGTTTATATTGCTGTCTTCTTTCCAAATTAAAATTCTGCATTCCAAATTGATAGGCTTTTGAAGATTTGCCATCTGGGTCCTTGTGTCAGCACTTGCTCAAATAAAAATCTCTTTGGCATATTTCCCACCTACTTTTCACCCAAACAAGTTAGGTTCATGATATTCCCAAAGATTTGTTTGCTTTATCGTGGGTCTTTCTCATTTATGGGATTTTCCCAATTTTGCAGGAGTCTTCATCCGGAGAAACATACCAGTGGTGATTATGTCATCCAAGAATGTCCCTTCAAGGATCAGCAGGTAAATATTTTGTTTTATTTTATTTTATTTATTCCCTGATAATTTGATTTCTTATAGGCAATAATACTAATGTGCAATTGGCAACAGATGCTTCTACATCAATATTATTTATTTATTTATTCCTGATAAGTACTTATTTATTTTATAACTGGTATATATATATATATGTGTTTTGTAGATCCTTGCATCCGAAGATATAGGTAGACAATTTCTGATCTATGGTGAGAGGTGTGGCCTGAGTCATGATTATCTAGGAACTTGTAGACTACATTGTGTATGCATCACTCCACAATAAATTCTTCATGTGTTTATGCCATGCACTGTATGTGGATATCCCTTCCATATGTTTATTTTCCGCATGCATATTAGGTGTTTTCATTGTATTAATGTGTGAATAGACAGAAAATGAGTTGAGTTGTGTGAACAAGTTTTACATTGGTTTTACCATGAAATGAAAAAGAAAATCAGAAATTGTTCTGCCAAGAGTTCATGACAGAAATTAGAGGAAGAAACTTTTCTTTTCATTTCTTTCTTTCAATGAGGTTTTTTTCCTCTTTTCAAGCCATCAACATATAGTAAGTGTTGGAATGTGAGATTCATCACCATAAACTTATGCCAGCAACAATAGCAGAAATATGCAACAGCTGCAGCAGGAATTTTTCAGCTTTCATACCTACACCTTGTAAGCTCAAAACCGATGATTTAAGGCCTTCTCTCTTAAACAAATCCTCTTTCTTTCTTCTTAAGTAAGTGTAGAGTGACTATTATATGATAAATCTTTAGTTATAGCTGCAGATTTAAGAGCTTTTAACATTAGAAGCAAGTGAAAACAGAGGGAATCAATGCTTGCTGCAGTAAGCATTTTATACCTTTCAGATCTACTTTTTAAACTTCAGCCTCGCTAATTTCCTTTAGTTTTCATCATCACCACTTTATTTGTTAGCCATGATAGAACAAGAGACATTAGAAGCTTATAGTTTCACCAAATTGTAGTGGGAAACATCAAAGGAAAACAGAAAACTCAGCAGCATACTTGCCACATGCATACCTTTCATTCCAGCTTGATTTTCTATGATCTTTACTTGTCCTCTATTCTAGTCACTTGTCACTTGTAGAACTATGATTTAGGCCCCCATGCGAAGTGGAATAAGTCACCATTTCGACCTCTAGTAGAAATAAGGCAGCAACATCATGGACAATAGCAGCAGAAAATCTTGTTGCAGTAGCAAGAAAAATATTCAACCCGATAGCTTCAACCTTCCTTCCTCTCAACTCTCATCACCTTAGTCACTTATTTTCCTTGTTCGAGACCACCTCAAAAAGTATCTCAGCCAGTATAGCAGAATTTAGATGCCTCAAACAGCAACCAGTAAACTAGATTTCATGTAAGACATGACATCTAGTATTGACAGCTTCCTCCAAAATGACTAAACTTCTCTAAAGTCACCAATATGCCTTGGATTTTCACTTGACCTAACAAATGACACCAGTATGCAGTCCTTGTCTCTTCCCTAGACCAAAGGGAAAAAGGGGAAAAAAAGGTTATAACTCGCTGTGGTATAGCTTCAAATTTGACTAAAAGTAACTACAAAATCAAATTCCAAAACCAAAAAGAGGTTAAGTGATCCTCTTCACCCAAAAAAGTGGCTATTATTAGTTTAAGCCATGTATCACAATGCACTCGGACAAAATCAAGCAAAGGACCCTAAAATCTGTTACATCTTTGTTATAAGACCATGTCTGAACAAAAGAGAGAGACAACAGCCATACTTGACCCTGACCTGGTATTTATCAATAGTATGTATCTCCACAGAGGTTATGCATACAGTAAAAGTAAAGCAAATAGAACTACAAACAGATGAGACATATCACCTGGACAAGAGGAGGTAGTTGATAAGCAAAGATTATGATTCATGAAATAGCATTACTGAACTTTTGTTAAACCAAGATTTTTTTAGGCTTATCATTTAACCACTTAGTTAATACAGTTTTCTTGATGAAATCTGTAAATGGGCAGTTGAAATAAAGGAAGGGAAGATTGTATCCATTGTTAAAGAAGAGGATAGACATTGGAATTCCAAGGAGGGACATGTAGTTGATTATGGAGAGGTTGTTGTCATGCCTGGCCTGATTGACGTGTAAGTCGTGAAAGCTCTCTCTTCCTTGTTGTATATTTCTTCACCTTGAAAGCATAATAAATGGTTGCATAGATTTGGTGCCGTATTTTGGGTTGTGTCTGGCCAAAGACATTAATTTGCAAAGTTCTTTTTCTAATTATACGTGACATTTTCACACTGTATAAGCTAATAAACTTTTGGCTCAGAGTGTAAGGTACTGCAACTTTGATTATGTCAAAAAGCAAAACAGAGTCCATTCAAATGTTCTCCTTTGTATGGTGTTGATTATAGAACCAATGATAAGGCCACGCCAAACCAGATTGCTCAACAACTGAATCAAAGTTCAAACATCTGAGAATCCTGTACAGAAATTGTGTTTCAGATGTAACCATAGACGAGCCCTTTGAAATGTATTTATTGTCTGATGTACATATCTCTTGTAGCAAACTCACCCTACTCATTATGCAATGGTATGGAACCCCATGACCAGGGCACGGATTATTGCATTAAACCCTATGCTATAGTGTTGTAAGTTGTTTATCATGTAGTTCTTTAGTTGGGCTGCAATTTGCAGTGCATAAGAGGTTAGTCAATTTCATTGTATCAATAAGATAACTTGCTTGCAAAAATATAAGATATTTCTTTGGTTTTGTTCGTGGAAGCCATGACACCTTGATGATCCTGGAAGAGCTGATTGGGAAGGATTTCCATCGGGGGGACTGTGTTCCAAAGGTCCTTCTATTGGTCTAAAGCAGCCGTGCAAGCTTAATTCTAGTTATAAGCAAGCTTTTGTGTTAAGAATTGTTTGTTTGTTGTTTTTTTTTAGGAAAGTTGAGAATGGATTCAATATTTAGAAGACATTATTTTTAATCAGTTTTACAACATAATCATATTAAAGTCAACACTTATGATGATCTCTTTGATCAGATCCATTGTTTGTATACCATATTCATAATAGCTTCAACCAATGAGATAATAGTGGTGCCAAGCTAACACTAGAATGTGTTCAGTGTTTAGGGTGTACAACAATTGGTCAAATTACCCTATTAATACGTAAAAGCCAAACCAATAACAAAGAAACTGTATAAATACATTTTGAATAATTGGTATGGTTGATCTTACTTTTAAGGACCACCTGAACCACCAAGTAGATTATTTGTATAACCTATTTTTTTTTCAAGTGTCATCACTTAGATGAATACATGTTGGTTAAAGACACTACACACAAAATTACATTTTAATACAAATCCAAGGCCTGAATGAAGACAGTTGGATTAATATTATGGTGAGGAAATATATTTTTATATCAGTTTTGGTTGGTTAGTTGTAGTGTACATCTAATAAAGGATTGTATAAAAGGTTTATCCATTCTTGTGTGCAACTATGAAGATGGCTTTTTTTTTTCAGATTTTAGAGAGAGACGGTCTGGGGCGATTACTTTGCAATTCTGAGGCTTTTTTCTTTTGTTCTGTTTTGGAAAGTCTAAGGATCTCGAGTTTCCTATTTTGGGTGCTTACACTCCTAGGGTTGGTTCTTGACTGCGTGTGCTAGCGGGGAACGCCGTTCCTGGTGCTCCAGTGAACAATTCTTATGCTCAAGCAGTCTCAAAACATGCAGAGAATTCATCATTCAAGTTACCTATGCGTTTTTCAGTGGATATTGATGGGGATTTGGGCCTTATATTCTCGGAATCAGAGATGGTGAAGTTTGCGGAAGATTTTAAGTTTGCTTTGGTGATGAAATTCATGCGAGTTAGGCCTTCCATCGATAATATACATCTGCATGTGGTGAAAAAATGGGCATGTTAGAGATTCCACGGATTAGTTTCATGGACGACTATCATGTATTGATCCACATGAAAATGAACGTGACTTTGTTCATGGTTGGGCACGTGAAGGAAGAACTTTGGAGGGGAACTCCTTTCAGCTATTCAAATGGACCAGAGATTTTGATCTTAAGAAGGAGTCTCATTTGGCTCCTCAGTGGATTTTCTTGCCAAGGCACTTATATAGAAGGGATTGTCTTCAAATCCTTGCAACTCGGTTTGGCCGTTTCCTTGGCATTGACAATGCAACCATCAATAGGACGAGAGCAACAGGGGCTAGAATTTGTATGGACGTGGATCTAACCATGGAGCCGGTGAAAGGCTTTCCTATAGTGGTATCTCCAACGAATTGCATATGGCAAGAAGCTAAATATGAAAAACTAGGATTTTATTGTAAGAAGTGCTTCCGACAAGGGCACACTGCTATTGTCTGTAGAATGGGTGAGAAACGTAAGGAAGAGAGAAAATTGGAAGGAAAAGAAGTTTGGAAGGTGACTAAAATGGTGGGTGAGCCTTCGGGCTCCAAGGAGGCAAAGGTTGTAAGGGTACAAAATGTGGTTGAAGGAGTTACTGATCTCACAGGAAGGAAGCAAAGTGATGTTATTATCTCTGGAAATAGTGATCAAGTTGATGAAATTGGTACTATAGCAGACAATAATGTGGTTGAAAACTTCGGTCTGGTTGGTCCCAGTGCAAATACGTTGGGGGATCAGGTTGGTGACACTGTCGTTGGTGAACCTCAGGCCCCTGATCAAGATGCACTTCTTGATGATGGAACTCAAATCATGTCCAGTGATGAAGAGTGTGAGGAAGTTTGGCATGATGAAAAACCGGTAGCTGCTCAATCCAACGAGGTAACGTGCGGCAGGAAATAGGGGTGATTTCGAAAACCCCTCATAAGGAACTACAGACAAGTAACCATCAAGGGAAGCTGGCACTTGGCCATTCTTCGGCTCAAGAGGAAGGAGAAATTCCTTTAATGATGGGGAAAGAAAAAGTTTATGAATCTGATGGAGACGTTCGGTCTGTTGGAAAAACAAGCTTGGTGGAGGACAAGGTAGTGAGGAAATCACAAAGGGTGCATACCCGAGCTCACAAATTGAATTTATGACTGACAGAATTTTCTACTCGAATATCAGAGGTTTGGGTCGTTCCAAGAGCAGGCTTAAGATGTTAATAAACAAGAAGGGTGCTAATTTGGTGGCTATTGCAGAGCCATTCATAGGAGCAGACCGTATGGCTTCTCTTGGAAGCTACTTGAATTTTAATAATTTTATTTCAAATGAAGAGCAAGGTGGGAAGCTGTGGATATTCTGGAAAGAGGCTACTATGTTTCAGGTATTGTTTTGTACCTCTCAATCGATTACTAGTTGGTTTAACTTGATCAACATGCAAGTTCTTGTCACTTAAGTGTATGCTAAATGCACTTACATGGAAAGAAGAGATTTATGGTAGGAATTGGAGGAGAGGCAATTAATAGATAAATCATGGATGGTATTGGGTGACTTCAATGCTATCCGCACGGATTTAGAAAGAATTGGTGGCAGTCCCCATTCTCGATATCCATGTCTGAATTTAATGATTGTCTTGATAACTGTGGTTTATTTGATCTTTCCGGTGGTGGTAGAATTATGTCTTGGTGCAATGGGCAAGGCAGGGTGATGATGAGCTAGGTGAAATTGAATAGAGTGGTCATTAATAATGCCTTCTCATATCAATTTGTGTCATCACAATTAATTTATTTGAGACTCAAATCTTCGGATCATTGCCCAATGACGGTTTCTCTGGATAGGCCTTTTCATAAATATGGTCTGGTTCCTTTCCAGTTTCTTAACATGTGTCGTGCTCGCACGAAAATTTCTTATCTTGTGTAAAGGAGGCATGGCATAGGCAAGATTCAGCCTCAGGTCTTTTAAAACTTGCTATTAGATTGAAGAGGACTAAGTTAGCCTTATGAGGCTAGAATAAAAATGTCTTTGGGCGTGTTGAAGGGAATATTAGAGCCTTTGAGGGAAGGTTGGAATTTCTGGATAATCAATTACAATTGGGGTATTCAGAAGAGATTGAAGCTGATTTTTTGGTGACTAAAATAGAGATTGATGCCTGGGAAAAAAAGAGAAGCTATTCGGCTGGGGAAAATAGCTAAGAAAAAATGGCTTACAGAAGGTGATCAGAATACGAAGTTTTTTCACTTAGTCATTAATCAAAGATGGAAACAAGGGTATATTTCTCGTATAGGTCTTTCAGATGGTAGAATCCTGGAAAATGCTGAAGATATTCATTCTGAAGCCTCTTGATATTTCCAGGAATTTTTTAGGACACCTACTGAAGTGGAGCATGGGGATTTATCGACTTTCATTAATAAATCCCTGATGAGGATAATAGTATGCTTTGTTTAAAGCTGTCTGAGGAAGAAGTTAAAGAAGCGATCTTTTCCATTCCGAAACAAAGTAGCTCGGGGCATGATGGATTTGGGTCTGATTTTTTTATGTCTTGCTGGGATGTTATAAAAGAGGATGTTATTGAGGTGGCTAGAGAATTTTGTAGGGGCTCACCATTGCCAAGGTTCTATTCATCTTCCTTTATTGTTCTAATTCCAAAAATTCCTGAACCCTCGAGCTTTGATAATTTCAGGCTTATTAATTTGTATTCTGTGGTGTATAAGGCTTTTTCCAAAATTATTGTTACTCTGCTGACAAGGGTTATTTAATAGCTGGTCTCTCATGAACAAGGCGCTTTTGTTCCAAGGAGGAGCATTTTTGAAAATATTACTCTCGCTCAGGAAATGGTACACTCTTTGCACAAAAAAATTTTGGGTGGTAATGTGATGATAAAGATTGATATGTCCAAGGCGTATGACAGGGTTGATTGGGGATTTCTTCTGAATGTGCTTCATGCTTTAGGTGTTTTGAATAAATTCTACAATTTAATTGGGGAATGTGTGAAATCATCGTGGTTTTTTGTGATGATGAATGAGACTTTCAAAGGTTTTTTTCAATCTTCTCGGGACCTATGGCAAGGGGATCCTTTATTGCCTTACTTGTTTATTTTAATGGATGAAGTTTTGACCAAATTACTTAAGAAAAATTTTGAGGATGGACAGATTGGAAAATTTCATCACCGTATTGGGGCTCCCATGATCTCACATTTGCTGTATGCAGATGATATCCTGATTTTTGTTAATGGTGGGAAGAAATCTATGAAAAGCCTTGTTGATACGCTTGCTACTTATGAAAAATGGTCCAGTCAACGAGTTAGCAAAGAAAAATTAGATTTATTTTCTTCTAAGCTTATCTCTCAAACTCGTAAGCTTGGGTTGTTGCGGCTTATGGGTTTTAAGGAAGGAAAATTTCTGATGACTTATTTGGGTGCCCCTTTGGTTCTGGGGAGATTGACTTCTCGAATTCTTGAGCCTTTAGTGGATAAAATTAGAAACAAGGTGGCTGGGTGGAAATTGAAATTATTGTCCCAAGGAGGTTGTTTGATTTTATTACGTCATGTACTATCCAATATGCCTATTCATCTTATTTCGGTGATTAATATTCCAGTGGCTATTATCTCCCATATTAACTCCATTCTGGCTAATTTTTTTTAATGGGGGATGTGGACGGTAAAAAAAAAGTATATTGGCGCGGCTGGTCGAATGTTTGTAAACCAACCAAGGAATTAGGGACCGCGGTCAAGTCCCTAAACACTAAGTCTTCCTTGGCTATCATCTCCTTTGGTTAACCGAGTTCAAGTCCTTCTCTTACTTGGTTCACGATCAAAGGTGGCTATGGTGGCAATTTGGACAAGGTGAGGTTAAGTGTTTAGGCCAGTATGAAGTGGATGGAAGGTGGAAAAATGGCTAAGTGTTGAGATCACAATGGTGAAGGGTGCACGGCACTAGAGTGAGCTAGGGTTGGCGCCACTTGGATTAGGGTTAGGGTTTGGATAAGTGAGGTGGATTAGGGTTTCGGCTATGATGGGAATTAGGGTTGCTGAGAATGAGGTGAAGGCTAGGGTTTCGGTTTGCAAGGCAACTAGGGTTGCCGAATTTGAGTGGTGAGATGTTTTAGGAAAGATTCCTAAGTGATAGGAATCTTGGTGGAAGAAGGGGGATTCAGTTTTGGCTTGTTTAGGCAAGTCAATGGTTGACTTGGGTTGTTTTGGGAAAGAGAGATTTAAGAAATTGAATGTGATTGACATTTCCTTAAATTAAGGGATTTGATTTGGAAGAGTTCAAGAGTGCAAATAAGGTAAGTGTTACCTTATTTGAACTAGGGTTTCGGCTAGGGTAAGGATGGATGGAAGAAGGGTATTTTGGTATGTGGTTTATTTATGGAAGGTAGGGCAAACAAGGGTTGGTCGAAATATGCTAGAGGTGGAGGATCAAATGGATGATGGACAACACTTGTTGGCCGAAACTCACAAGAACAATGATGAACAATGCAAGTTCAATGCAAATAACACAATAAGATCAATGAAAAGTAAATGAAAGACAAGAGAATGAATGGAAAATAATCATAAGATCGATAGAATGAATCACACTTATTCATGAATTGCAAAGTGTGATTCTCTCCTTAGGGATTCACGAATTGCACCCCAAAGAGCCCAAGTGCTAGGCACCAAAAATGATCTCAAGAACAATAACCATCCACAAAGGGAAATTGTCAAAAGATGTGAAATAAATGACTAAGGGTCCTATTTATAAAGGTTACAACTTAAAAACCCCCAAAAGGCCCCTTTGTAATAAAAGAAATAAGATTAATAAAATAAATAACATAAGTGAAGATAGTGGCATGGACCACATGGCCGTGGCATGCATGAGCCAAGGGTTTGACTAGGATGGTGCATGGTGGTCCTCGGTCTGGTCCATGGCTAAGTGGCTCGGCATGGCTAGCTGTGGTGCATGGCATAGTGACATGCATGGGCCAGCTGGTGGGCATGGCACGGTGCCATGTTCGGCCTGCTGATGGTGGATAACCATGTGAGCCTGTTGCAAGGCATGGGCTGGAGCCATGTGCTGGATGGCGTGCTTGGTGGGCATGCCACTAACCTGCTCTGCAAGGCACGGGCTGGAGCCGTGCGCTGGATGGCATGCCTGTTGGGCATGCCACTGGCTTGCTCTGCATGGCATGGGCTAGGCCCGTGCGCTGGAGAGCATGCCACTAGCCTCGCCGGTGTGCGGCAAGAGGGCCATACGGTTGGGTGCATGGCCGGCTGCAAGTGCATGGGTGCACGCATGGGCATGCGCCTAATGGGCACGTGCATGGTTGTGCGCCTTGGCGTGCGCAGGGCCATGCGGTCAGGGTGGGGGCGCAAGGCCATGCGGCCTAAGTGGATGCGCAGGGCCATGCGGCCTGCGTGCGGGCGCTGGGCCATGCGGCCTGCGTGCGTGCGCGGGGCCATGCAGCCTGCGTGCGCTCACTGAGTCGTGCTGCCTGCATGCATGCGCAGGCCGCACGGCGCATGGGCGTGCGCATGCCTGGCCGTGCGTTGGGCTGCGCATGGCCACTAACCTCGCTGGGACCAAGGCATGGTGCGCGCATGGCTTGCATGCTGGGCGCCCCGTGCGTGTCAAGACACGGGCCAAGGCATGCTCGTGGCATGATCAAGGGGCATGTCTCGGACATGGCTAGGACATGTGCGGCTACTTTGGAGGCAACTTTACGTGGGGGTCTAACAATGAGGTTTGGGAGTACGAGATGTTAAGGAAGTTCAACTTTCTCTTCACATGAAATTTGCATTCCTTCTTTTGATGTCCAAGAGTATGTGGGCTGCTTTTTTTAGAGCTTAATATTTAAAAGATGGCCACATTATGCAATATGTTCGGCGACCCTTTGATTCTCAATTCTGGAAGTCAGTTTTATCTATTGTGCCGGAGGTGATGGATAATGTCCAAGTTCTGATGAGGGGTGGGAATTCCTCCTTTTGGTATGATAGTTGGTTGGCTTCGGGGCCTTTATCTATGGGAGTGGCAGAAATTCAGAACAAAAATCTTTGTATTCAAGATTGTTGGGTTGATCAGACTTGGGATGTAGAACTGTTGAAAGAGCTTGTAGGCGATACTGCTACTAATGAAATTATTCAAACCAAGTTTATTGGTCGTGAAGGGCCAGATGTGTGTGTTTGGAAGCCATCTTTAGATGGGAATTTCTCAATTACTTTTGCATGGGAGGTGACTCGGAAGAAATGAGAGTTGTTGCCTTGGAATGATTGGTTTTGGCAACGTATATTTTCAAAGAGGATTTCTATGTGCATTTGGAAGGCTTGGTTTAATGGGCTACCTGTGGATGATAGGGTGTAGAATAAAGGTGTTTCACATGCTTCGGCGTGTGATTGTTGTAGTTTACGTCACCGGGAAACCATTGATCATGTGTTTGCCATGGGCCAATTTGCTAAAGAGGTTTGGGATCGTGCTAGTAGTCTCCTAGGAATTCCTTGCATGCGGCAATGGTCTTGGAAGGCTAGAGTTATTGCTTGGTTCACTTGTGCAAGAAAAGCATCGATTATTGGTGTTCTTACAGATATCATGTCATGCCTCATTACGTGGAGCTTGTGGAAAAGAAGATGTAAGGCGTGTATGGAGGGTGTGAAAGAGAGTACTGATCAAGGTTGGAGGTTGGTAAAGGTATGGCTGAGGATTCTTGCGGGTGAAATCAATAATACCCGTCCGTTATCTAGTGCATGACTCTCATATCTTAGAAGAATTTCATTTGCAGGTCCCAGTTATTGGCACGAGAGATCATAAGATAGTGGGTTGATCAAAGCCCCCAAAAGGGTGGATGAAGTTGAACTGTGACGGCAGCTGTCGTAACAACCCAGGCAGCTCGGGTGGAGGGGGCATTCTTAGCGATATAGAGGGTAATATGAAGGGAGCATTCTCTACTTATTTTGGCATTGGTACTAATAATGGAGCTGAGTTAAATGCTATTATTGAGGGGGTTTGGTTATGTAAAAGATTGTCGTGCTTTAGAGTGGTCATCGAAAGTGACTCTAAAATTATTGTGGATTGGATTTGGGCCAGGAAATGTACGTTGTGGTATTTATGGGATTATTGGGAAGTGCTTATGTCTGAACTTCAAGATCAAGCTGCAGATTTTCTTGCTAAATAAGGAGAGTTGGGTTCTAATTCTATTTATGATAACTATGACCAGCAGCCGAGGATGTTAAAGGGCAATGTTAGGATTGATAAAGTGGGTCTCCAGGCCATTTGTATGTAATTGGTTGTGTGGTTTGGTTGTTGTTTTTCTTTTCCTCTAGGCCTGTTTAGTTTTTTATGTTTTTTCTTATAGGCTTGTTTAGTATTTTTTGGTTTGGTTTGGTTGTTTTATTTTGGTTTGATATAAGAGATAGATTTAGTGCCTTAATATTTGAGACAGAGTCACTATTGGACATATGGCCTTTGGTTCTTTTCTTTCTTTTTCTTTTTTAATTTTTCAAAAAACTATGGAGATGGTAGTTGTGGATCTCTATTCTATTGGTACCCCCTATCATGAATATGAGAGAGAGAGAAAGTTTCCTAATTTGGATGTGTATTATATTTTTGTATGTATTCAAGGCAATTTCGGTGATTTAGTAACCTTTTGCAATGATATATATCGCTACAATTGACTTTTCTCAACGATTTAATGATAAAGGGAAATGTCATTTTCATCCTTTTTTGGGACATTTGCGACGAACTAAAATCACTGGGAATAGTAGTTTTTTGTGACGATTTTTCTTATCGTTGAAATTGATTAGAAGTGACGCCTTTATTTCGTCGAAAATGCAGCGATTTAAAAATCGTTGAAAATGATCAAATGCAACAATTATTAGGGATATTTGAAAATGCCTGATTTCTTGTAGTGTGAGAGTGATCATTACATTTCAATGTGGTATGTAGCATTAGTTATCTTAAAATGTGACTCGGACACAACAGTACTACGAGTCGATTCTCTATTAAACACACTCATAATTTGTTATGGAATCAAAATGATTATAATAACATTTAAAATATAACTTTTTTATATTAGTTAACGTGACAGGCTTCTATATTGATAATGGATTGAGTATATCAATAAAAATAAAATAAAAAAAAAAAACTTGCTATTAAAATTTTCCTTTCAGGGAGTAAATGAACAAAGGTTGAACTACATGGTTACTTGGGGGGTACTTTAGCCCCAAAATTTTGGGAAAGTGCAAAAAAATATTTTTTTGTGGAATTCTCATGAAATAAATATTATATAATATTAATTTTTATAAAGGAATATTTTAGGAAATGAGTAATCGGTATTGTTAAAAAAAAATAGTGTAAACACTACAAGAAAAATGAATTATTTACGATGAGAATAACTATTTGCGATGAAAACATATTCATTTTAGCAGGAAATAATCATTTTCACAAAAAATACCTGACCACAAATAAACAATTTTCTTATAGTGAAACTTAGGGGTGGCAAATCGTGTTTTTGGATCGTGTCAAGTTATGAATATACGACTATCTAGGTAACTCAACCAGACCCGTTAAACTAAACATGTCAAGCTTTTAAATCCTAATATGACCTATCAGATAATGGGTCATATCGTGTCATCCATTTTGACTTGTCTAATGATTAATTAGAAATAAGTCAATACAACACAACTCATTTAAACTCATTTTATATAAATAGGTTAATCTAACACGAATAACTCATTTGACCTGATTAACATAATTTCACATGAAATTTAAAATCTATATATATTAGTAACCACAATATCTTAAAAAAATAAGACTAGCTACCTAGTAAAAAAAAAAAAATCAATATTTTAACATATAATAAAACTAATATTAGAAATCCTAGAATAACAAATATGAGCAAAGGTCCAATAATCTCAACCATAAAAGCATAAGCATACTGAAAAATACCAATATTAGAACTCAATAATAATAAAATTGCACTGTTGAAATAAAATCTAAACGGATCAAAATTAGTTTATTTGAGTTAAGCGGATTGATCCGTTATTGATCCATTTATGACTCGTGTTTTAACGGATTAACTCTTTTCAATCCGAACCATTTAATATCAAACTTAAACTCGTTAATTTCATATTTATTCGATTATATTGAATTTACAAGTGGTGCCATATATTCCCACTCTATATAAACTCGACTTAGAAATCGTGAAGAGCAAACGTAAAGGAAAGAACTAGGAAGAAGCACACGGACAATTAGTAGCAACGACTGGAAAATTTCAGTAAACGATGAACATATCTGAAGATTAATATTATTAATCTTCAGGTTATGCTTGGTAAATGAGATAAGATGAGAATTTTTAAAAATTTTATGAATAGTGTTAAGATG
Organism: Cyclocarya paliurus; assembly: GCA_029856935.1. Classification (NCBI taxonomy): domain Eukaryota; kingdom Viridiplantae; phylum Streptophyta; class Magnoliopsida; order Fagales; family Juglandaceae; genus Cyclocarya; species Cyclocarya paliurus. The sequence continues at coordinate 9,833,871 of CM056954.1, read as the reverse complement.
AAAGTTTAAAATATTATTTTTTAATATTATTATTGTTTTGAGATTTGAAAAAGTTAAATTGGAATTTGAAAAAATTGAATTATTTATTATATTTTGTATAGAAATTTGAAAAAGATGTAATGATTAGATGAGATAGAATTGAGATGAGATTTTTCATCTTGCCCCCAAACATAATCTAAATCTAACTATTTTTTTTTATCTTGGCTGACAACGAGTATTTTGGGTTTAATTGTGCTTAGTAAAATATCAGTGGATAATAAAATATCTCATTATATATATATATATATATACACGGCGGTTTGACTTGGTTTTTGAAAAGTTGTTTGTCCACACAAGTACGTGCACTACTACTAAAGACTCGTGACTTTTCACCCCCCCTAATTTTTATCTTTTCTTTTTGCGACTGATTTTCACCACCTTGAACTTAATAATGCATTAATATTGAAAGCTCGAAAATTTGAAATTGTTTTAGAAAAAATAGAAACCTATTTATTTTTCTAACTAGTAATTAGAAGGTGGAGTACAGCTTACATGCAATAACCAAATGCATAGTACTTTCTTTGAATTAAATGCCTCCATTTTCAATTCAACATATTTCTTCTATATGATCACTGATACTGTACACCCTTTTACATAACGATCAGAAAAGTTTGGCAAGTCATTAAGCCTTGTTTGGATTCAAATAACATCTCAATTCATCTTATCTAATTATTATATCTTTTTCAAACTTTCATGTAAAATACAATAAATAATTCAACTTTTTCAAATCTTAAAACAAAAATAATATTAAAAAATAACATTCTAACAATATTTTATTCAACTTTCATTTCATCTCAAATCACTATCTAAACATCCCTAATTGTCATAGTATATGATGAGAGTATATTAATTATATCCGTATTTTTCTCATTTTTAAATCTCTCTTCTTCTTCTTCTTCTTCTTCTTTTTTAATTCCATTTTGTCAACTTTCTTTTGGGGTAATGTTGATGGTTTGCCTAGATCTAAATGGAGAGCTTAGAGTAAGCTTTGCAAACCCACTAGTGAGGGAGGCCTAGGCATTAGAGATTTAAAAGAGGTCCAACGTGCACTTCATATGAACATAGCTTGGTGACTCCTTTCGGTGGACAATTTATGGTCGTCCTTTTTTCGTGCGAAGTATATTAAGAGGAAACATGTGTCTACCACTAGTCCGAAGGGATCAAATTTCTGGAGGGCTATGATTTATGTCTTACCTGAGGTTTGTGATAATGCTAAAGTGTTGGTTCGAGGCGGAAATTCTTCTTTATGGTATGATCGTTAGCTAGCTTTCGGGCCTCTCTCGGATATGGTGGATATTGTCCATAATCACGATCTTAAAATTTTGGATTGTTGGCTGAATAATAATTGAGATTTTGATTTGGTTGGGGAGAACATGGCTACTATTATTGCTTCCAATATTGTGGCTAGTAAGGAGGGGGAGGATATCTTTATTTGGAAGCCTAATGCTGACAATAATTTTTCTTCTTCTAGTGCTTGGGAGATAATTCGGGTTAAGGGTGAGTCGGTTCCTTGGATGGATTGGATATGACATAATAGTATTCCTAAGAAGATTTATGTTTGTATTTAAAGGCCTTGTCGTTGATGTGCTAGTGCAAAACAAGGGGATTGCTTTAGCTTCTAATTGTGACTGCTGTAAGAGAAAACAGTGTGAAACTTTAGATCATGCCCTTTGCTCTAGGATCTAGCTAGACAAGTTTGGGAGATTGCTAGAATAGCTTTCGGAGTTTCTTGTATGTAAACTGTCACTTGGTGGGCTTGTGTTTCGTCTTGGTTTGCTTGTGCTAAAAAATTGTTGATTAAAGGGTTTTTGGTTGGTTTGGTGCCATGTTTGATTACTTGGAAACTTTGGCATAACAGGTGTAAGGCTAGGATGTAAGGAAAACCTCAAAGTGCCCAGAGTGTTTGGGTGGCAGTTAAGTTCTAGCTTCATAGGCTAGAAGGAGACATAAGCAAGACAGGGACTTTGTCTCTGGCTGAGGAGTAGTTTCTATTGTCTTTTGACCTGAAGGTAGTGCCAGTTTCGATTAGGAGCCATAAGCTGGTGGCCTGGCAGAAACCACCTAAGGGGTGGTTTAAGTTAAACCGTGATAGTAGTTGTCATGGTAACTCGGGGAATGGGGGTAGAGGTGGTGTCATCCGGGATGAGACGGAGAGAGTTAAGGGAGCTTTTTCGGCTTGCTTTGGGATTGGCACCAATAATGAAGTAGAAGTCAGGGCAGTTAGAGAAGGCATTGCTCTTTGTAAAAAGCTTAACTTTGTAAACATTACTATTGAGAGTGACTCCAAGTTGATTGTGGATTGGCTCCACAGCGGAAAGTGCATTGTTTGGTATTTATGGGATTTTTTAGAGGAAATGCTAAAAGATCTTGTGGGGCTTAATGTTTTAGTTTTACATCAATTTCGTGAGGGTAATCAAGCTGCAAATCTTCTGGCCCATTAGGGTGAAGAGGGGCGTAATATTTGTTATGAGGATGATCGGGATTTACCACGCCTTTTGAAGGGTATCATTCGGCTCGACAAACTGGGTCTTCCACGTATTCGTCTCTAGCCTTTTGGTTTCATTTGAATGTTTGTGTGTACTAACTTTGTTCTGTAGATTGTTTAGGTTTTTATGTCTTTTGCAGTGTATTTTCTTGAGTTTCCTTGGTCTTTTTTTTTTTTTTACTAGAGTTTCCATGTTTTGATGCTTGGGTTGGGGTATTCTATATATATATTTGTATCTCTCAAGTATCGGGTGTTGTAACCACGGTTTTCCTCTGCCATAATTGAGGGTAATCAATAAACTTATAGCACCATCCTCTTTTTTTTTTTTTTTTTAAAAAAAAAGGTGAAAACAGAGGGAATCAATGCTTGCTGCAGTAAGCAATTTATACCTTTCAGATCTAGTTTTTAAACTTCAGCCTCTCTAATTTCCTTTAGTTTTCATCATCATCACTTTATTTGTTAGCCATGATAGAACAAGAGACATTAGAAGCTTATAGTTTCACCAAATGGTAGTGGGAAACGTCAAAGGAAAATAGAAAACTCAGCTGCATACTTGTCACATGCATACCTTTCATTTCAGCTTGATCTTCTATGATCTTTACTTTTCCTCTATTCTAGTCACTTGTCACTTGTAGAACTATGATTTAGGCCGCCATGAGAAGTGGAATAAGTCACCATTTCGACATCTAGTAGAAATAAGGCAGCAACATCATGGACAATAGCAGCAGAAAATCTCGTTGAAGTAGCAAGAAAAATATTCACCCGATAGCTTCAACCTTCCTTCCTCTCAACTCTCATCACCTTAGTCACTTATTTACCTTGTTCGAGACCACCTCAAAAAGTATCTCAGCCAGTATAGCAGAATTTAGATGCCTCAAACAGCAACCAGTAAACTAGATTTCATGTAGGACATGAAATCTAGTAATGACAGCTTCCTCCAAAATGACCAAGCTTCTCTAAAGTCACCAGTATGCCTTGGATTTTCACTTGACCAAACAAATGACACCAGTATGCAGTCCTTGTCTCTTCCCTAGACCAAAGGGAAAAAGGGAAAAAAAAAGGTTATAACTCGCTGTGGAAAACAGAAAACTCAGCTGCATACTTGTCATTTGTTGTAAGTTGTTTATCATGTAGTTCTTCAGTTGGGCTGTAATTTGCAGTGCATAAGAGGTTAGTCAATTTGATTGTATCAATAAGATAACTTGCTTGCAAAAATATAAATAAGATATATATACATTTTTTTAATGTGAATTTCTTTGGTTTTGTTCATGGAAGCCATGGCATCTTGATGATCCTGGAAGAGCTGATTGGGAAGGATTTCCATCGGGGACTAAAGCAGCCGCTGCAGGTATGGCAATCTCTCTCATTTGTACTTGTGTTCCAAAGGTCCTTCTGTTGGTTATGAAGGTCCTTCTGTTGGTGTAAAGCAGCCGTGCAAGCTTAATTATAGTTATAAGCAGCAAGCTTTTGCGTTAAGAATTGATTTTTTTTTTTTTAAGGCAAGTTGAGAATGGATTCAATATTTAGAAGACATTATTTTTAATCAGTTTTACAACATAATCATATTAAAGTCAACACTTATGATGATCTCTTTGATGAACAGCTCAAAAATACATTGGGTTAAATGGGAACAACTCAGCTCTAGCAAAAACTCGCGAGGTCTTGGTTTTAGGGATTTCAGACTCTTTAATCTAGCACTACTTTCAAAGCAAGGATGGAGGATCCAACAAAATCCAAATTCTTTGGTGGCAAGGGTCTTTCAGCAGAAATATGTCAACAAAGCTGATTTATTAACAGCAAATTTGGGATCTAGGCCTTCTCTAGCATGGAGAGGTATCTATGCAGGTCTCGAGGCCCTAAAGAAAGGACTGATGTGGAGGGTGGGGAATGGTTCAAAAGTTAACATATGGTCTGATAACTGGATCCCCTCCTCACCATCATACAAGGTTCTGTCACTTAAACAAGATATGGCTGCAATTATGAAAAGGTATGTGATCTCATTGATCATCAGCTGAAAATGTGGAAGACACCTATTCTCCAAGAGCTTTTCTCAGTGCGGGAGTGTCAAGCTATACAAGAGATTCCAATTAGTTTAGGAAGAAGAGAGGACATGCTGGTATGGCAATTGACTAGCAAAGGTTTATATACTGTGAAGAGTGGATATCATTTCTATAAGGAAATGGCAAGGGGTTTTGAAGGAGAAACATCAAGAAGGGCTCGGGAAACTCTAATGTGGAAAGCTCTATGGCAGTTACAAGTTCTACCCGCCACTAGGATGTTCATATGGAGAGCTTGCACTGATGCTCTTCCCACTTTTGCCAATCTGAAGAGAAGGAAATTAATGGATCATTCCCTATGCCCAATCTGTCAGCAGCAGCCTGAAACAGCAGGACACGCCTTGTGGGGATGCTCTGCAGCCCAAGATGTTTGGACTCAAAGTGCAAAAAGAGTACAAAAGATGACTTACCAAAGTGAGCATTTCTTTGAAATCTGGTCTACAATGGTTGAACTGTTAAATTCCACAGAACTTGAGGAAGTAGCTGCTATACTAAAAGGCATATGGACAAGAAGAAATGATTTTATTCATAATAATCATTTCAAACATCCAACCATGGTGGCTAACTTGGCCATAGCTGAAGCTGCTGCTTACAAGGAATTACAGAAGAAGGAAAGGGCAGGAACAATTACACATCCGCAGAGTAACCATAAATGGACAAAACCTGCTGAAACTTGGTACAAAATTAACTGGGATGCAGCTGCTAAAACAAATGAAGGGAAGATTGGGATAGGAGTAATAATAAGAGATCATCTTGGACAAGTCATTGGTTCTTTTCGGGCCAATAGGTTGTTTAGGGGTACCTCCTTTGATGCTGAAGCTTATGGTTTACCTTTAGCTGTCAATTTCTATAACAACATGGGAATGCAGAGGATCTGTTTTGAAGGGGAGTCCAAGCAAGTTGTGGAGCTACTAAAATGTGGTGGATTAAATTGGAGCTTGGGAGGTTGTCTCATAGAGGAGGCTCGACAGCTATTAACAGCTGTGCACCAATGGTCTGCTTCACATGTTTATAGGAATGCAAATATGGCAGCTCACCTTTTAGCAAAAGAGGATCTGGACTGTGCAAAAGACCTATACGCGTTTGAAGATTGTCCTTCTAGCATTTTATCCATAGTAACAAAAGAAATGTTGAATAGCATTCTGTCATATGTGACTCTGCTACCTGCTATGCTTGCTCAAGTTTGTTTCTATCTATCTGTTGTAAACTTTGTTCATGATTAATGAAACTGAGATTTTCAAAAAAAAAAAAAATGATGATCTCTTTGATTAGATCCCTTGTTTGTATACCATATTCATAATAGTCTTTAATTTGGGTATTCTCCAACCACCGACTTCTCATAATGTTTAATACTTGCAATATTCCATATTTTTCAATATAAATAAAGTTGGTACCAAGCTAACACTAGAATGTGTTCAGTGTTTAGGGTGTACAACAGTTGGTCAAATTACCCTCTTAATAAGTAAAAGCCAAACCAATAAGAAAGAAACTGCATAAATACATGTTGGTTATTTGTATAATCTTTTTTTTTTTTTTTATAAAATGTCATCACTTAGATGAATACATGTTGGTTAAAGATACTACGCACAAAATTACATTTTAATACAATTCCAGGGCCTGAATGAAGTCAATTGGATTAATATTATGGTGAGGAAATATCTTTTTAGATCAGTTTTGGTTGGTTAGTTGCAGTGTACATCTAACAAAGGATTGTACAAAAGGATTATCCATTCTTGTTTGCAACTATGGAGATGGTAGTTGTGGATCTCTATTCTATTGGAATCCCTTATCATGAATATGAGAGAGAGAGTTTCCTAATTTGGATGTGTATTATATTTTTTTATGTATTTTTTTTTTGTCAAAAACCTTTCCGGCGAGGAAAATTTTTCGAAAATATTTTTTGTCACTTAAACTTATTTGTGGCGATAACTTATCACCACAAAATCTCAACTAAACTTATTAAACTTATTTGTGGATTGAGTATGTCAATAAAAAATAAAAATAAAAACTTGCTATTAAAATTTTCCTTTCAGAGAGTAAATGAACAGAGGCTGAACTAGATGGTTACTTGGGGGTATTTTAGCCCCCAAAATTTTGGGAAAGTGCAAAAAATATTTTTTTGTGGAATTTTTAAAAAATATATATTATATAATATTAATTTTTATAAAGGAATTTTTTAGGAAATGAGTAATCGATATTGTTAAAAAAAAAGTAGTGTAAACACTAAAAGAAAAATGAACATTTGTGACAGATTATTTACTATGAGAATGACTATTTGCGATGAAAATAGACTTATTTTAACAAGAAATAATCATTTTCACAGAAAATACATGACCACAAATAAGTAATTTTCTTGTAGTAAAACTTAGGGGTGGCAAATTGTGTTTTTAGATTTTGTCAAGTTATGAACATATGACTATCTAGGTAAATCAACTCTACCCATTAAGTTAAACATATCAAACTTTTAAACCCTAATATGACTTATTAGATAACGGGTCGCGTCATGTCATCCATTTTGACTTGTCTAATAATTAATTAGAAATAGGTCAATACAACATGACTAATTTAAACCCATTTTATATAAATGGATTAATCTGATACGAATAACTCATTTGACCTAATTAACATAATTTCACATGAAAGTTAAAATCTATATATATTAGTAACCACAATATCTTAAAAAAATAAGACTAGCTACCTAGTAACAAAAAAATCAATATTATAACATATAATAAAAGTAATATTACAAATCCTAGAATAACAAATATGAGCAAAAGTCCAAAATTATAATATCAACCATAAAAGTATAAAGCATACTGGAAAATATCAATATTAGAACTCAATAATAATAAAATTGTAATGTTGAAATAAAATCGAATCAAAATAGGTTTATTTGAATCAAGCGGATTGACCCGTTATTGATCTGTTTATGACTCATGTTTTAACGAGTCAACTCCTTTCGATCCAAACCATTTAACATCAAACTCAAACTCATTAATTTCGTGTTTATTTGATTACATTGAATTCAAAAATTGTGTTATATATTCCCACCCTATATAAACTAGACTTAAAATATATATATATATATATATATATATATATGTAAACAAGTCGTGTCATATATTCCTACCCTATATAAACTAGACTTAGAAATTGTGAAGAGTAAGCGTAAAGGAAAGAACTAGGAAGAAGCACATGGACAATTAGTAGCAACGACTAGAAAATTTCGGTAAACAATGTGAACGGGAAAGTGAAAGGTAAACATAAAGGAAAGAACTAGGAAGAAGCACACGGACAATTAGTAGCAACGACTGGAAAATTTTGGTAAACGATGTGAAAGGTATTGAGACGTTTATGATTCATGATCACTAATTTCAATCAGGTACTCGTTAAGTGATAAAATCAGCTAAAATTCCTTTCTTGTATTTCTTTTCTGATCTCTTGTTCTCTTTCCAACTCCAATATTTTAGATCAAGAAATGATATTTACAGTTATAAAGTGTGCAAATCCCACACAATCCCTTTTTAAAAAGTGCATAAATATGAGATACGTATGAAAAAAATTTAATAATAAACGTCACTCTTTTTTAAAAAGATTTAACTTGATACCTTTTGTGAGTGACATGTGTTAGTAAATCAATTAACAGAGATGACCCATATCATCTTTATCAATTTTTTTTTCTATTTTCAACTTAAAAAAAGAAAAAGAAAATGCTATTTGAACATATAAAAGTGATCAATAAAAGTGATAGATTGAATTTTGTATTTTTTTTACTTAATAATTAAGAAAGTGACTAATAGTGAATTAGTATTTTTTTTATTTTTTAGAAATTTTTAAAGATATATAAAAAATGATTGAAATAAAAGAGAAAACAATAAAAATAAGAAGTGCATTTGCACTTATAGTTCAACTATCTTCCGTTCTTCATCGGTCTCCGTAGCAGTACCCATAAAAAAAGTATTGCGAAAATATGTTTTATTAAAAAAAAATCAATTTAACTAAAAATAAATTTAAATATATATATATATATAAATATATGTTAACTTAAAAACTGAGAAAAAATCTCTTTAACAAGAACAATTTAAAAAAAAATATATATCTTAAAATTTGTTTTTTCAAAAACCAGTGTAAAAAATGTGTTTCAAACCACCAACTACTTGGATGACCTGCAACAAATGAAAAGGCAGCACTGAGCGCCTGGAAAAAACTCCGATGCCCAAGTTAGAGAAATAGCCTGAGTGTAAGTATATCAAGAAGTCAAGTGATCATTTGTTACCTCCATAGGCTTATTTATAGAGGCACATTGAAGTGTTAGGGACGTCGATAATCACCAGTCCCTTGTGTTTATCCTTAACGATCCCTTAATAAGAGGATAGGATAATTGTCTTGATTTATAGGTGTTATCCTACCCAGGATACCTACCTCAATCCGTGGGCATTTTCCCCCTGCAAGTAGTGTTTTCTACCATGTGGTCGTGGGCCCTTGGGCCAATAATCTTATAGGTCAAGGCAACAGGTTGGGCCTTCCTTTTAGTTGTGGGCTTCGCAACCGAGGGGGGCCTAAATATCCCTTCTAGTTATCCCACTAATTTTCTTTATGCCCGCACATAGGAAATTAACTAGAAGTGGTTTCTTACCCCGCTAGCTCACAAAATGTGGGTAGCTAGCCAGTTTTCATCCTTCCCTACCCCGCTGAGGGTCTTTGTTAGTTAGTGTGTGGCCAATTTTTATCCTTCCCTACACCGCTGAGAGTCCATGCTAGTTAGTGTGTGGGTTTAAGCTTTTCCCCATTTCTCAAATGTGGCCCACGTCAGTCGTAACTGCTCCCATGCTTTTAATTCCTTTTATTCAAAAGAAATGGTAACTGCCAGTGCAGCCAACCTCACCCATGCCAGACTTCTTCCTTTCATATTCCCTCTCATTTTGCTTCCTCTTCTCTTTTCTCACATTCTCTACAAGCTTTGCCCTTTCTTTCTCTCTGTTGCAATAACTAACAGTGGCTCTTCCTGTATCCCAAACAGGCCTTCTAGCCAGATTCCGACGAGGGCCTCCTCTCTACATAACATTAAATCCTCTCTCAGCCAAATCCCCACTTCTTTTGAGGGTTTTTCCTGGCATTCAACCATAATGAACGGGACTTGGTAAAGCTAAGGTCCACTTTCCGTATTCTCGACTTCGTGGATCTTTCCATCAGCGATAGGGGGTTACACCAGCGACGTGGCTCTTACAGTGTGTGCCCTAACTCATGGGTTGCAGTTCCCTTTAATTCGCCCAATCTGTGATGTTCTAAATTTCTTGTGGTTAGCCCCTACACAACTTCATTTGCATGCTTGGCACTTCTTGATGTGTTCTTGCGTGGTTTTTCATATGATCTTGTAGCCCATGGGGGAGGCGTAACTAGATTTGACAGCAAAGGAATTTCTCACCTTTTATGGGGTAAAGGTGTTGTCGGGCAACATTTGTAGCTTTCACGTTCGATGGCAATGTTTTCAGGCCTTTGAGGGTCGTCCCTCCAATGCCAAGCAATGGCAAAAGAAATTCTTCTTTGTTTCAGGATTTCCTTGTCCGTGCCAATTGGGGCAGAGCTCCTAATGACATGAACTTGTTGTTGGATTTGACTGATAAGGAACGCCCACATGTTGACATAGTCCTTAATTGGGTGAAAGAGAACAACCAGGATGGTCTATAGACAGAGGGGCTTCTCACCGCCTCCAATATTGACAGGTTCTTGGTGGTGCCTAGCCGTGGCCATGTTAGGGGGTGTAAACTTTTGGTTGTGACGCCTTCGGCAAAGGCATGCCCCTCAGACTGGGGGACCTTTGCCGAAGCACCCTCATAAAGAAGATGTTGAGGGTAAGGTTGTTGGATTTGCTATAAGGGCGGAGGTAGAGGTGGGAAGGAGTGCACCTTTGGGTTCCAACCATGCCATTAGAGAAAGAACTCCTAAGGCCTTTCCTGGGGATAGGACGCTTGCGGCCCTCCTATTAGGGTTTCTCCCCCTGTGAGTTCAAGTATCAACGACTTAAATGGGCTCATAAGGCAAGCCCTCACTGAGTTGGCAACGACTTTTGATTTTGACTTGCCCTCGAAGGGCACTGATTCTATGAGCTTGTCGCCTTTTGAATTTCCTTCTCTCATCTCCCTAGCTTCAACGTCATGTGGCGGCGACTTCTCTGCAGACATGTATGACGCCTTCTTTATTGATGTGACTGGAATGGGGCGCATGAGCCCACTACACCCTCAGTTGGCAGCGCCCAGACTAACACAGAGGGCGACGGTGCTGAGAACCGCAAGGAGCAGGACTCCACTTTGAGCTCTCTTCCTGTGACTACTTCTGCTAGTGAAATCCTGCCCACAAATTAAGAGAGGGTTTCCTCCCCCTCCCCCTCACCCTTCTTTTGGCAGCGATGGGGGCTAGACAACCCCTCGGGAAGGGGGTGGATCCTCCTGGAAGGGGGAGGAAAGAGCAAGGTAAAGTTGGTGAGGTTGGCCAAGGTGAAATGGGTGATGGGGGCCTCAACGGCCAAGAGGATGGTGGGCAGGTTGAGGCCCAAGAGGTATTTGTAGCTGAGTTGGCAGCTCCAATTGCCCCTTCCTTGTCTTTGGGGTGCCCTGTGTCTGATGGAACCCCCATGGTAGATGGGAAAAGTCGGGTGGAGGAACCCCTCTTCTGGGCCAACCGTGGAGATGGCTAAGCACTTGAGAAATGTCTCTAGTACTAAGCTTTTTATTCTAGTTACTCTGTTTTCTTGGTAGTGGTTGTTCCTGTGTGAACCCCCTTACTTAGCCCCTATGTTTGTGCACAACATGGACGACTCGGTGGCTTGGATTGTGGGTGATCGGGCCCAATTGGAGGAGGAGATTTGGGAGCAACGAGTTTATTACTTCTATTTGAAAAAGGAGATAGCTTGTCTGCTTGCTGAAACGACTGAAGTGGAGTGCTACTTGGAGCAGGCTGAAGGGCACATTTGTGCTTTGGAAGCTAACCTTGAGTCTCTACGTGATGAGTCCTATTTGCTGCGTGGTGAACTTCTTCACACCTAGTCCCTTCACACCCGTGACAGTTTTGCCTTGTTGGTGGCAGAGAAAGAGCGGGCCTCCACGAGTGTTCAAGCGTCCCGCTTGAGTGGGGAGTTAGCCTCCTCCCAGCGGGCTCAGGCCAATGTTGAGCAGCGGTGCCAAGAGTCTGCCCAGGCCTTAGCCTCCTCCAAGGAGCAGTGCCAAAAGCTTGCCTTTGAGTTATCGGAGGCCAAAGTGGCCTTTGTGGAGGAGCATAGGAAGCTCAAGACCAAACTGTACATGATGCGCTGTAGAAAAGGTTTGCCACCTACCAAAAAAATAGAGAAGACTTAGATGTCGTGCAGGACAAGACTCATAGAGTTGACCAAGATGGTGGAAGACTAGAAGAAGAAGCTGAAAAAGCTTGAGTCCTTGTTGGCCTCTGCTAATGGTAAGCTGATCAGTTTGCATCCTCAACTAGCCACTACAGGGTTGTTCGAGACTGGGCCTTTGGATATGGCTATAGGGCTAGCGTGGCTCATCTGTGAGCACACTTGTTGGCCAATCCTTGCATTGACCTCAAGAGGCTGAACCTGTTCCAATTCAAGCCTGATACGACATCGTGCCAATTTGTGGACGCCTTGGGATGCAACAACATGCCTGACGCCTTCTTGGACTCGCCCTCCTCTTCCAAGACTAGTGGGATTCCGCCGCCGTAAAACTTTGCTTTTATTTTTGTAGTACTTGTATAAATGGTTGGCCCTTTGTTCTGGCCCTTTGTGTAAGTTGACTAATTTATACATATGGTCCTAAGAAAATTTTAGATAATGGGTTTATCGTGCACTTTCTTGTTTTATTGACTATGTTTATCTTAAGATTTCAAAATTTTGCATCCAATTTGTAATTTCATAAAAATACCATTAGTTAGTTAATAAGGCATCGTTTGATTACATAGATGAGATGAGATAAAAGTTGAAAGTTGATTTAAATATATTTTTGTAATAAAATTTTTGTAATATTATTTTTGTTTTGAATATTTGAAAATGTTGAATTATTTATTATATTTTGTGCGGCAATTTGATAAAGTTGTAATAATTATATGAGATGAGATGAGTATAAATGAAATCTTTTGTGAGTGCACGTGACACGTGTCAACAAATCAATTAATAGAAATGACCCATGTCATCTTTATTTTATTTTTTTTTAATTTCAACTTTAGAAAAATATTGTGAAAATATGTTAATTAAAAAAATAAATTTAACTAAATATAATTTTAAAAATATATATGTTCAAATTAAAAAAACTGAGAAAAAACCACTTTAACAAGAAGAATTTTTTAAAAAAACTATCTTAAATTTTTTTTTTAAAAAAAAACAAACCGGTTTAACCAAAATATTATAAAAATCTCTTTACCTAAAAAAGGCTTAAAAATTTATTTTCACAAAAAATTATTTAAAAAATCTTGGTCGAACTTTAACAGAATTTAAATTAAGAATTAAAGAAAATATGTTTAATTCATTTAACTAAAAAAATTGTGTAAATAAGAAAATCCTATAAGTCAATTTAAATAAAAATTAAAAAGACAAAAGTTTTTTTAACTAAAGCTTAAGAAAACACTTCCAAAATATTAAATAAATTCTAAAGTTAAAACAATTCTCCCTCGCGCAGGATTGTTTTATTCTAGTTTTTAAAATTTTGAATTTATTTTATATTTTTCAATATTTTAACTTAAAAAATAGATTTTTTTTTTGAAAATACATTAACTAGAAAATTATATAAAAAATCATTTTAACTCAAAATTTCTCCACCTTGCAGACTTTTCTTTTTCTTTATAAAAGAACTTATTTAATATTTATAAAGTATTTTTAGGCTTTGCTTAAGTAGTTTTTATATTTTAAAGTTTTAGTCAAACTGTTTTTTCAGAATTTTCTTATTTACACAGATTTTTTTGGTTAAATTAATTAAACTGATTTTCTAAAGTTTTTTAAACAACCTATTTTTATAAGAAATTTTAGTTAAAACGACTTTTCACATCTTTTTTAGATTACGATATTTTTATAATTTTTTTAGTTAAACCAGTTTTCTTTTTGAAAAAGTCAGCTAAAGATAGTTTTTTTCGAATTCTTTAATTAAAACGATTTTGTTTTTTTTTTTTAAAGTTGAACAGATTTTTAAATCTTTTTTTTTAACTTAAACGTATTCTTAATAATATTTTTAATTTAAATAATTTTTTAATTAATTTTTCATAAGTCGTTTAAATTGAAATGAAAAAGTTGAACGTCGGCACATGTCTGTAAAGTAAAGTCAACAGTGGCTTGTAATGTTTAGCGAGAGTTGTGGCTGTTTGCAATTTACAACTTTAGGAGCAGCAGTGGAGGAATGCATTCAGCACATTGAACCTCGGGTTACTTGTGAGATGAATGAAAGACTTAAAAGACCCTTCAGCTGGTTAGAGGTTGAAGAGGTGATTAAAAGTATGGGCCCTTTGAAATCTCCAGGTCCTGATGGTTTTGGTGCTTGTTTCTATCAAAACCATTGGGCAACAGTGGGGGAAAGGGTGTGCAAGACAGTGCTGGATCTGCTGAATGGTAAGCTCCCTTTTTTTACTGTTAATCATACTTTTATTGCATTGATTCCCAAGAATAAGGAGCCAAGGTTGGTTACTGAGTACAGGCCCATTAGTCTATGTAATGTCATATACAAGATGGCTTCCAAGGTTATAGCTGACAGACTCAAAGAAGTACTGGCAGTGATAATTTCTGCTAATCAGAGTGCCTTTATTCCGGGTAGGATTATAACTGATAATGTAATGGTGGCATATGAAGTGTTGCATTCGATGAAAGGTGGGAAGAAGGGTAAGGAAGGTAGTATGGCCATTAAGTTGGATATGTCCAAGGCCTATGATAGAATAGAATGGCCTTATGTGGTTGCTGTGTTGAAGAGGCTTGGATTTAGTGATGAGTGGGCAGATTTGATTATGAAGTGTATTAGTTCAGTTTCTTTTTCTGTGCTAATCAATGGAAAACCAGGAGCTAAATAATACCATCAAGGGGGCTGAGACAAGGGGATCCTCTATCCCCTTATCTCTTCATTCTTTGTGCAGAAGGCCTGAGCTCATTACTTAATAATTCAGAACTAAGAGGGATCACCAAAGGCATATCAGTTATAAGGAAAGGGCTGAGAGTCAACCATCTGCTCTTTGCAGATGATTGCATCTTGTTTGGGAGGGCCTGTGTGAAGGAATGGAGGAAAATACAAGGCCTTTTGCTTACATATGAAAAGGCATCGGGGTAGTTCCTCAATAAGGAGAAAACAGCAGTGTTTTTCAGCTCAAACACTAAGATGGAAGACAGAAGGCAGATCTTGTTGGAAGGTGGAGCTCAAATGCAAGGAAATTATGATAAGTATTTGGGCTTACCCACAATGGTAGGTAGGTCAAAGTATAACACATTCAGAAGTATCAAAGACAGAATATGGCAGAAGATCAACAATTGGAAGAATTTCTTCCTCTCAGGGGCAGAGAAGGAAGTGATGATAAAAGCAGTGCTTCAAGCAATCCCTTCTTATACTATGAGTTTATTCAAGCTTCCACAAAGGTTGAGTAAAGAAATCAATACAATGCTGTCCAGGTTCTGGTGGAAAAATCAGAAGCATTCAGGTGGAATCTTGTGGAGGAGCTGGGAGAGAATGAGCCAGTCAAAAGGGTATGGAG
Source organism: Cyclocarya paliurus (assembly GCA_029856935.1). Classification (NCBI taxonomy): domain Eukaryota; kingdom Viridiplantae; phylum Streptophyta; class Magnoliopsida; order Fagales; family Juglandaceae; genus Cyclocarya; species Cyclocarya paliurus. The sequence goes on along the minus strand of CM056954.1, from coordinate 9,818,580 downwards.
GTTTGGGGTTTAGGAATCTAACAAGCTTTAATACAGCCTTATTGGCTAAGCAAGCTTGGAGGTTCCTTAATAACCCTTCTTCTCTAGCTGCTACTATCTTTAAAGAGAAATATTTTAGAGATTCTTCTATATTAGAAGCAAAGCTGGGCAGAGCTCCATCTCAGATATGGAGAAGTATTTGGAGTTCTTTAGATCTACTGAAAGAGGGTCTAAGATGGAGAGTGGGAGATGGGAGAAAGATTAAGATTTGGGGTCAAAAGTGGTTGGCAACACCATCTACTTTCAGTGTTCAAACTCCAAAACTTCCCTCGAGTATCTATACTAAGGTGAAGGATCTGATAGTGGAGGAGAGGAGGGAGTGGAATGTGAGTCTGATAAATTCTATCTTTTCTAAGGAAGAGGCTGAACTTATAAAGTGTATACCATTGAGTAAGAGAGTGGTGGAAGATAGATTGGTATGGGGCCTCGAGAAGAGAGGATGTTTCAGTGTCAAGTCTGCATATTTCCTGGAGGAAAACAAGTTAAGAGCTTCACTGGGTGAACCATCAAGACAGAATGGGCTGAGAGAGATATGGAAGAAAATTTGGGATTTGAAAATCCCAGGTACAATAAAAAATTTCCTTTGGAAAGCAGGGAATAATCTGTTAGCTACTAGGAAAAATCTGTTGATTAAGAGGATTGTGGAAGATGCTAGGTGCCCAATTTGTTTACAAGAGGAAGAAACTGTTCTGCATGTTCTTTGGCTTTGTCCAGCTGCAAATGATGTTTGGTCAGAAGCAGCAAAACCAGTCCAGAAATGGAAGGTGGGAGAAGGGGATGTGCTTGGATTATTAGAAGCCTTGTCAGAGAAGATATCTCAGGCTGAGATGGAGGAAGCTGCAGCAGTGATGAGAGGCTTATGGCTTAGGAGGAACACTTTTGTTTTTGATAATAAACTACTGAGTCATAGAAACGTGATTGAAGCTGCCAGAGCCAGTTTGGAAAAGTTTCAGTTATCACTTGCAAAGCCTTCAGAGAACAAATGCAAGACTGCACAGTTACAAGACAGATGGATACCACCGAGTGTGGATTGTTTTAAGGACAATTGGGATGCAGCACTAGATGTGAAGACAAAAGAGATGGGAATAGGAGTGATCATCAGGAATGAGAAGGGGGAAGTGATGGCAACTTGCTGTGATTCGAAGAGGTGGGTAGATTCACCTGCTATAGCTGAAAGTTGGGCACTGAGGAAAGCTTTAGAGTTATGTGGGGACCTGAGATTCAACAAAGTCATCTTAGAGGGAGATGCTCAAGTGGTGGTTAAAGCAGTGAATGAACAGGTGGAGGATTTATCTTACTTTGGCAACATATTTGAAGATTTGAAGAATATACTAAAAGAGTGGCCAAATTGGACAGTTATACATACTAGTAGAATTACTAATACTGTAGCTCATACACTTGCAAAGGAAGCATTACACTTAGGAATAGAGAAAATTTGGCTAGAAGATATACCATCATGTATTTCAGGTTGTTTACAGGAAGACATTACACATGTAAACAATGATATTTGAATGAAAGAGGAGGTTTTATTTCAAAAAAAAAAAAAAAAACTTTAGGAGCCACAATTGTTGACTCACGCGGTCGAGAATGATGGCATGTTACGAGTTGAATGTTACAACTTTAGGAGTCACAATCGTTTGATTTGCTGACAAACGGTCTTCTTATGGACGTTGCTAATTGCTAAATTTTACAATCTGTATGAATGTTACAAGTTGAAAAAACTCTAATTATAATATTAAGTAGTAATTCGTCATATTTTGAGAGAAATATCTTTATAAGTTGTTATGTAGAGGCAAATGATGATTGGCCAAATCATCGGCCAATCATTACGTGGGACCATTACTTTCACAAGCCTTCAATTTCATGGAAACGACTTGACTTGAAAAGTGAATTTTTTAACTCTTTATTAGCATATATTGTAAGCTAGCTTAGCATGCACACGACACGACGACTTGACTAATTTAAACATATGGTCCCCTGCCAACTCATCCAAGACTAATTTAAATACATCAACTACTTGTTGAGTGAATGAAATCATCTAAAATTCCTTTCCTCCATTACTTTTCTGATCTCTTGATCTCTCCCCAGCTCCAATATTTTAGACAATGGATTTATCCTTTCCTCTCATCATCTTGATCGTGCGCTTTCTTGTTTCATTAATGATGTTTTATCTTATACTTTCTGCCTCTTCTTCTGGTGTGCAGCCCCTGTGCCATGATGATGAGAGATTTGCCTTGTTGCAATTCAAGGAAAGCTTCATCATCAATCAGTCCGCGTCCGGAGATCCCTCTGCTTATCCGAAGGTTTCATTGTGGAAGCTTGATCAAATCAGTGATTGCTGCAAGTGGGATGGTGTAGAGTGCAGTAGGACACTGGTCATGTCATCGGCCTCGATCTCAGTAGCAGCTGTCTTACAGGTTTTCTCAACTCCAATAGCAGCCTCTTCCGCCTTGCTCACCTCCAAAACCTCAATTTGTCCGACAATCACTTTAAATCTTCTCCAATCCCAACTAGTTTTAGGCAGCTTTCAAGGCTAACAAATCTCAACCTCTCTGCCTCTAGATTTTCTAGCCAAATCCCTAAAGAAATCCTAGAGCTCTCCAAGTTAGTTTCCCTGGATCTCTCATATAATCATCCGTTGTTGAAGCTCCAAAAATCTGGCCTAAGAGTTATAGCTCAAAACTTCACAAACTTGGAAGTACTACATCTTGACTATGTTGTTATATCATCCAACGTACCCAATATCTTGGCAAACCTAACTTCTTTAACATATCTATCTCTAAACGAGTGTGACCTGCATAGGGAGTTTCCTGTGGGAAATTTCCATCTACCTAATCTTCAGCTTCTTCGTATAGGGGGAAACGAATACCTCACGGGATATGTCCGACAACTTAACAGAACTAGCCCCCTTGTTACATTGATACTTCGTGAAACGAGCTTCTTTGGTGAGATACCATATTCGATTGGTCACTTCAAGTCCTTGGTTATATTGACTGCGTATAATTGCAATTTCTCAGGAGAAATACCATCTTCACTAGGTAACCTTACCAATCTAATATCTTTAGATCTTCAATCAAATAGGTTGCACGGTTCAATTCCACAGTCCATATCAAGGCTTGTGAATCTTGAGACTCTGTTTCTCAATGATAACCATTTGAGTGGCACGGTGGAGTTTGAGTTGTTTCTATGACGCCCCGACTCCCAAGTACGGCAACGCGAGAATCGTGACGTCAGGATGATAACAACACGGGTCATACATCCCAACGATAAGTGCTCAAGTATGTGCAACATATAACAAGTGCACAATATAAACACAGCGAATAATATAAATAACATAACTAAGTTCCAGAATTTGTTTAATACAAATATCCAAAAAAAAAAAGTGTTTAAAAATAAAACCAATGTCCCATAAAAATAATACAAGGCTGAAAAACATAAACACGAGTGATCCCAGATCACTCCTCTAGCGGAGCCAAATCCTCAGGCTCGGCATCTGTATCATCATCAACAAAATCTGCAGTACCATTAAATGGTACCATAGGTAAGTTATAACCCAACCAATCCTGAGATAAAAATATATTAATGCAACCAACCATGCATACATATGATGAAGTATGCACCAGATCCAAAAAATATCATTTTTCTCGAAAATTGATATTTTTTCAACACACGCCAAAATCCTATTTTGGCCCAAAAACATTTTCATCAAAATATTTCCATCATTTTCCCTGAAAATGGCCCAAAACAAATATCCATCATTTTCCCAGAAAATGACTCACACAAAATCCTTTATCCAACACACGATATTTTTTCAGAAAACAGCTATTATCCATTTTATCCATATGCACTATAGTTTCCCCTAGGGACTATCCGCACGTCCTGGCTACATAACAAGCGATACCCAGTTCCGCATCCAGTGCGTTCTTGGTCAGGCATCCTCTAGCCCCCGCAAGTAGAAGGGTCACAGAGTCGGCACGTAACTCGTCCGATCCCGTTGTCGCCCGGCGACAACCCAAGGGACGTCACTTAATATATTCCGCTCCCGAGTGACCAGATGAGCTCCACCGAATGTTCCATCTCGACACACGCACCTAAAATCCATTCCACACATGAAAACTCAGTTTTCAAATAAACACATGAACATGAATGCAATCACCCAAAAACTCAGTTTTCATTTACAAACATGATCATGCGTGCAATATGCAATGTACTAAACCCACATCAATATCGAACAATCAACCAAATCACAATATAGCCAAACACACAAATACTCCGTCCTCAAATCCATCCGACCCCCGTACTTCTCGGACTCAGTCCGGAATAACCAACCAGAACACAATGAAATGAGTTAGTACAAAAATATATTTAAATTTCAAAAGATGTTTGGAAAAATACTTACAGTGCTATATAATAATTTTTGGAGGATCAATGATGAACTAGAAGCTCCAAAACAACAACTCCACAATGTAAAATATACTGTGGTCATGGGTCTCAAAAATCCACTTTTGAACGGGGTCAAACCAAGACTTGAAATTGATAAGGTAGGACCTAGGGAGGTCGGTGAAGCTTGTGGTGGTGACCTTTGGCCTTGGGTGGCGGCAAAAGGGGCAATTTAAGGCAAAAAAGGGTCAAATCGGAGTTGTGGTTAATGCGGCTTCACCGGTGACGGATCGGAGCGAGGTTGGGTGGTTTAGGTTGCTAGAGGGCCGCCGGTGATGTAGTGAAAAGCTGGTGGCCGGACGGCAGCGCTGGAGCACTCAAGGCCACGCAGCTTCAAGCCATGCATGGCGGCTCACAGCAACACGGGACGGTCTGAAAATGATGGGGTGAGGTCGCCGGCGGTTGGGGAGGTGTTTGGGCTGGGCGGTGTAGGCCACGGCGGCACCGACTAGGTGAGAGGCGTTCAGCCGAAGGAGAGAAAGGAGAGAGAGAGCCGTGCGGGAGGAGAGAGACCGAGAGGAAAAGAGAGAAAAGAAAAAGAAAAGAAGAAAAGAAAGAGGAAAAGAAATGAGGTCCAATTCTCACGTCTTGGGTCACAAAAATGATCTATCGAAAAATATTTCAAAACAGTAAATTTAATTAAAATAACTTAAACGCAGTGAAAAGCTTAAATAAACCAACAATAATTTTAAAACTCATAAACAACTAATTTAAATTAAAGATCAATTTAAATGCCAAAACACTAATTAATAACAAGAAAACCTTTCAAAAATAATTTTCACAACTTAAAAATATTATAAAATAATATATCAAAACTCCATTAATTTTAAAACAAGAGAATCAATATTTAAATTAAATAAAATAATCCTTTAATAAAAATACACTAAAATACGGGGTATTACATTCTCCCCCCTTAAATAAAATTTCGTTCTCGAAATTTGTAAGATCAAACATCAGCACCAAAGCAGGATTCAAGATACAACTCAGAATATGCTTGAGATAAACATACCATCAACAACTTCCAAACAAGCATTGGTAATGCTCTCCCAAGTCTACTCTTATAGGCAATTCCATCATACTCGCACTAATCTCCCAATGGCACATCTCGTCTCTTACTCCTAGAGCGGCCATGTAATCCAAGATCTCCATATCCACAAAACTTAATACAACACTCAAGGAATCACAATGATTAAAAGCTTTATTCGATAATCTGTACTAACCTCAATCGACTCCTACAGTATAACTTCCAAACCTTCGTTGTATATTACACTTTGATAACCTAATGGCTACTTCCAAAGTTAACAATCAAAAACAATATTGTATAAACAAATGATTAATCTCCAATTACAAGTATCTTCGCAAAATTTCAAGTCACCACTAATTCCTCAAAATCAACACAAAATTTGAACTCCTAATTACAACCAAAACATCACGCTCCTGCTGCGCACTCTGATAATTCTCTACATACATAAAATTTATGTCCTCATAAAAATAACAACATCGAGTACAAATTAGCTCCATACCTACTAACCAGAAAACTCTTATCACAATTGGTAGAAAATACCCTCTTTCCAAAATCATTAATTATCACACATATTCCTCAATTAACTCCCGCTGCCTTAAACAAGATCAATATTCCGTAAAAATACATCCATGATCATATACAGAAAATCAATATTAATCAACCTCAGCATTCCAAATTGGAAACAAGTAACATCACCCCAAAATACACCTGTCTCATCTAAGACAAGGAATATACCCTAAAAGGCTCAAATCCATTCCAGCCAACCAGTAAGAGCACCTATAAACTTCTATCCGACAACCTAAACCCGAAAGTTTATCAACTAAATTCTAAATATCATCTAATCTGGCGATGACTAAACTACCAATGACTTCACTAAAACATTACAGAAACCTTGGTAACTCGCCCACCTACTACTACTCCTATAAGCTAGTTTTAGCACGACTAGTTTCTTCAATAGCACATCACTATTAAACCTCAAGGCATGTCATATTGCTCAACCCTTCAATCCACCAAAAACTATTGCACAACATCCAAGGATCCTAATGCTTTATTAACTCACATACTTGATTATGTTATCCACCGTTGATGCCTAAGTTTCAACTTCCAAGATTTATCATGCACCATACATGGCGATCCAACAATCTCTCTTCAAGTTAAATAACAATGTCCTTAATTCTCCCAACGGAACGCTCAATCTCCAAAGGGAAGTATAGCCTCAAAAAATTTAAATTCCTAAGTAACCACATGTTACAATTAATTCCTAAAGATAATCACAACAATTATTGCCAACCATCATTCCATTGAGTAATCCGCTTCGACTGTATACTTCGAAATCCATACACACTCACCACTACTACGCATCGATCTCAGGCACCCTTAGCCGAAACCAAAAATCCTCCAAACGTGCAAGTGGTTCATCATTATTATTTCCATCATTTGGACCTATATCCTCGAAAAACAACAAGAATCTTTTCCTAGGTTCACACCATCTATTATCCTTAAACTTGATACGGATCAATCCTAAAACTTGCCACTAAAACCTCGAACTAATAACAATCATTTTCCGAACTAGATCGACATCTTCAATCCTTAGAAAATACATGAACTAGATCATTACCTTCCATCTTCAAAGAAATTCTCCATTGAAAAAAAAATTTCTCATATCAGTAACTCAACTCTAATCAATCCCACTTCAATGGTTATAGACTAATCAATCTCCAGAATAGATCAAGCTAGCATACCAAGTCTACAAAACTAAGAACGGGAATCTTATTATAAATCAGTCCTTCAAATATGCAATTCTAAAACCTTAAATTAGATAAGAATCATTTTTCTGAAGTCCTCAATGTCGATGACCTTAAATCTAAAACACTCACCTTATAAAGCTTGCAAAATTCTAAAACCGCAAATGATACCAAAGTGCTTAACCGAATCGACAAAATCTAAAACTTCTAATTTAATTAGTCTCTCAAATGCTTGTTGAACCTATCACCTTCAATCCCATAAACTTATTTCCTAAGAACTATAGGGTCTCAAATCTTAGATATTTTCTCATAAATCTATCCTTGAGGTTCGTTGAACTTACAACCTCCTACTCCATAGACTCAACACATAATTCTACGAAACTTAAGACCTCAAGTATCCTAAGCGAACTAAAGCTATTCCCATTTTAGTTGCAACTTGAGTTCCTACTCCATAGAGTTCACCTAGACCATGTCGTTCCCTTCGAGTCTCGATATTAAAACAAACCAATCGCAAAGAGTTCAGGCCTACTACACTAAATGTTCAAGCCTAACAATGACATTCACAGTCGTACCATCTTCCTACCATAATGTTATCCTTAACCTACTTTTCAACTCAAACAAATTAAAATATAATTATGGCAAAATAAATTAAAATACAACAAAATACCATGAAATAAAATAGAATGAAACCAACCAAATATAACAACATACAATAAATTAAAACAATTAAAGTAACATACCTCAAACAAAATAAAACCAAAACAAAACAAAAATCTCTCAAATAAAATAAAATTCCATAAATAAAATAACATACGACAAAATGAATAAAACAATGAAGAAGTACACAATAAATAATTAAAATAAATAAAATAACCGACCATAAAATAAAATAACCGACCATAAAACAATTAAAATAAATAAAATAACCGACCATAAAACAATTAAAATAAAAATAACATACAATAAAAAAAATAAACAACCAAAGTAGGATACAATAAAATAGATAAAACCAATAAAAATAACATACTTTAAACAAAATAATTTCAAATCACAACTTTAAAAATTTTCTGGTACTTCACCTATAGGACATGTGGTTTTATCCAGAGCTGAACTGCTCTGATACCACCTGTGACGCCCCAACTCCCACATACGGCAACGCAAGAATCGTGACGTCAAGATGATGACAACACGGGTCACACATCCCAACGATAAGTGCTCAAGTGTGTACAACATACAACAAGTGCACAACATAAACGCAGCGGATAATATAAATAACATAACTGTGTACCAGAATTTGTTTAATACAAATATCCAAAAATAAAAGTGTTTAAAAATAAAACCAATGTCCCATAAAAATAATATAAGGCTGAAAAACATAAACATGAGTGATCCCAGATCACTCCTCCGGCAGAGCCAAATCCTCAGGCTCGGCATCTATATCATCATCAACAAAATCTGTAGTACCATTAAATGGTACCATAGGTAAGTTATAACCCAACCAATCCTGAGATAAAAATACATTAATGCAACCAACCATGCATGCATATGATGAAGTATGCACCAGATCCAAAAAATATCATTTTTCCTGAAAATTGATATTTTTCCAACACACGCCAAAATCCTATTTTGGCTCAAAAACATTTCCATCAAAGCATTTCCACCATTTTCCCTGAAAATGGCCCAAAAAAAGTATCCATCATTTTCCCAGAAAATGACTCACACAAAATCCGTTATCCAACACACGCTATTTTTCCAGAAAACAGTCATTATCCATTTTATCCATATGCACCATGGTCTCCCCTAGGGACCATCCGCATGTCCTGGCTGCATAACGAGCGATGCCCAGTTCCGCACCCAGTGCATTCGTGGCCAGGCATCCTCCAGCCCTGGCCAACAGAAGGGCCACGGAGTCGGTACGTAACTCGTCCGATCCCGTTGTCGCCCGGCGACAACCTAGGGGACGTAACTCAGTATATTCCGCTCCTAAATGACCAGAGGAGCTCCACCGAGATAATGCCCCATCTCGGCTTGGGGTAGTGATACACACGCACCCAAAATCCATTCCACACATGAAAACCCAGTTTTCAAATAAACACATGAACATGAATGCAATCATCCGAAAACCCAATTTTCATTTACAAACATGATCATGCGTGCAATATGCAATGTACCAAACCCACATCAATATCCAACAACCAACCAAATCACAATATAGCCAAACACACAAATACTCCGTCCTCAAATCCATCCGACCCCCGTACTCCTCGGACTCAGTCCGGAATAACCAACCAGAATACAGTGAAATGAGTTAGTGCAAAAATATATTTAAATCTCAAAAGATGTTTGGAAAAATACTTACAGTGCTATATAATAATTTTCGGAGGATCAATGATGAACTAGAGGCTCCAAAACAGCAACTCCACAGTGTAAAATACACTGTGGCCGTGGGTCTCAAAAATTCACTTTTGAACGGGGTCAAACCAAGACTTGAAATTGATAGGATAGGGCCTAGGGAGGTCGGTTAAGCTAGTGGTGGTGGCCTTTGGTCATAGGTGGCGGCAAAAGGGGCGGTTTAAGGTAAAAAAGGGTCAAATCGGAGTTGTGGTTAATGCGGCTTCACCGGTGACAGATAGGAGCTGGGGTTGGGTGGTTTAGGTTGCTAGAGGGCCGCCGGTGATGTGGTGAAAAGCTGGTGGCCGGACGGCGATGCTGGAGCACTCAAGGCCGCACGGTTGCATGGGACAGTCTGAAAATGATGGGGTGAGGTCGCCAGCGGCTGGGGAGGCGTTTGGGCTGGGCGGTGTAGGCCGCGGCGGCACCGACTGGGTGAGAGGCGTTCAGCCGAAGGAGAGAAAGGAGAGAGAGAGTCGTGCGGGAGGAGAGAGACCGAGAGGAAAAGAGAGAAAAGAAAAAGAAAAGGAATGAGGAATGAGGAATGAGGAATGAGGAAAAGAAATGACGGGAAAAAGAAATAAGGTTCAATCCTCACGTCTTGGGTCACAAAAATGATCCAACGAAAATTATTTCAAAATAGTAAATTTAATTAAAATAACTTAAACGTAGTGAAAAGCTTAAATAAACCAACAATAATTTTAAAACTCATAAACAACTAATTTAAATTAAAGATCAATTTAAATACCAAAACAGTAATTAATAACAAGAAAACCTTTTAAAAATAATTTTCACAACTTAAAAATATTATAAAATAATATATCAAAACTCCCTTAAGTTTAAAACAAGAAAATTAATATTTAAATTAAGTAAAATAATCTTTTAATAAAAATATACTAAAATATGGGGTATTACAATTTCTGAGACTCAGAAAGCTAGTTGCATTGGAGTTATCTGGAAACGATATTTCATTGCTTACAAATCCGAGAACCAACTCAACTTTTCCAAAATTTAGTATATTATCACTAGAAGATTGTGACTTGAGTGAGTTCCCAGAGTTTTTGAGGAGCCAAGATCAGTTGGGGATATTAAGGCTTGGCAGAAACAAAATTTACGGCCAAGTTCCAAAATGGATGGGGAACGTAAGTATAGAAACTCTCTGGAGGTTATATTTGCAAGACAACTTTCTGACCGATTTCAACCAACTTCCGGTTGTACTCCCCTACGTTAATCTAACGGAACTGCGGCTTGATTCTAACATGATTCAAGGGTCAGTGCCAATCCCACCTCCTTCCATTGATTTCTATAAGGCCTCAAACAACAAACTGATCGGAGAAATTCCACATTTGATTTGCAATCAAAGTTTAATAACTGAGCTCGATTTGTCAAGCAACAACTTGAGTGGCAATCTTCCTCAATGTTTAGGCAACTTGAGTGCTTCTCTCACAAAATTGGATCTACACAACAATAGCTTTTATGGAACCATTCCTTGGATCTGTGGTGAAGCAAACAAATTGATGATGATTGATTTCAGCCAAAATCAATTACAGGGGCGTGTTCCGAGGTCATTGGCCAATTGTACCAAGCTTGAAGCTGTTAATCTGGGTAACAATCAGATACATGATATTTTTCCTTCCTGGTTGGGCATTCTTCCAGAGTTGAGGATTCTCATTTTGAGATCCAATGAACTCTATGGTACGATAGGAAGTTCTGATAGCATTTTCGATTTCCCAAAATTGCACATCATGGACCTCTCAAATAATGATCTTACTGGCAAGTTGCCCTCTAAACACTTCCAAAATTGGAAAGCCATGCAAATCGTCAATGCTGAGAGCTTAAAGTACATGGAGGAACACCAAACTCTAGTGACACTTGCAGGAAATATTATGAGCCATACCTACTACTACTCACTGACAATGATGAACAAAGGCACTGAAACGAAATATGAGAAAGTCCTAGATTTCTTAATAGTTATTGATCTCTCGAGCAACAGATTTGAAGGAGAAATCCCAGACGTGGTGGGGAATCTTAAAGGACTTTATTTGCTCAACATTTCCTCCAACTTTCTCACAGGATCTATACCATTTACATTGGCAAACTTGACAGGGCTAGAAGCATTGGATCTGTCTCAAAACAAGTTGTCTGGTGCGATCCCTCTGCAACTAACGAAGCTCACTTTCCTTTCATCCTTCAATGTCTCCCATAATCGTTTGAAAGGACCTATACCACATGGGAAACATATCAACACATTTGACAACAGTTCGTTTAGTGAGAACCCTGAATTATGCGGAAGTCCTTTGTCAAAGAAATGTGGGAATCCTAAGGACTCACTGCCTCCATCTTCAAGCCACAACTCAGAGTTCTCATTTGAAATTGGTTGGAAAGTAGTCGCGATGGGATATGGATATGGATGTTATAGGAAAGGGCCATAGATAGGATGCTTGTACTGAAAAGAATCTATTGTATTTGCACCCATGCTCTCAATAAAATAAGTGTTTTGAAAGACAATTAATTACAGAGATTTATGGCAGTGAAAGCAGAGATGCCCTGCCATGGTGTATTTCCGTTCCAATTTACACTTGAGTTCTGTATACAAGGAGAGAATTTCTAACACATATATCTAAGATAAGATAGAGTAGTAGTCTGGTAATCTGGTGAACTAAACTTCACATTCATCTTCATCTTGAGCTACTACTACTGTTCTCCGCTGGTCCTTGCCTGGACCTCCCCCATTCACAAATATTTGGACTTGCTCATATGCGCTCATACCCCTACAACAAAAACACCTGAAAAAGCTATAACAAGAAGTTATGAAATTCATTAATGTTTCACAACATCTTTGTTACTTGATTAATTAAATTGGGGAAGAAAACTAATTTCCTCTAAACCAAACAGAAGACTTGAGAAAAAGATAAAAATAATTAGGGGTGAGTGAAGGGGAACTGACTTGCTCAATGTCTTGCTCATGTCTCCCCTGGCTAGCAGGATCTACCATTCCATCTAAAAATATTGGAGGAAGGCGAAGAGGACAAAGCTCAAGCAATAACTGCATCAGGCCATAATGTGGCGGCGACTCGTGCCCTAGTCTTCATAGATGCATATGCTATGCTTTCTTCTCCTCCTTTTAGCCTAAATTACCAACTACCCTCAAAATAAAGATTGCCAAATGAGGAACAAATGGAAAAAAGAAAAATCACCACTGGAGATTCAAATATCAAATATCACTTACAGATTCAAATGGAGTATCCTGTTGATCCGTAAAAAAATAGATTACCCATGCATGATTTTATCAGGAGATAGATGTATGATCTTCGAGAGATTGAGCGGTTTTTGGGTCGTGCAAAAGAACGTGAGCCCAATGCAATCGGGAGATTGAGTTAGGAGAGAGAGGAATAAAAGGCGGAATGAGAGGGAAGTACGTGGTCAGATTGATGAAGCCATGCTGCTGGTAATTTGCAGCTCAAAAGAAACTGGGTCACTTCTTTATCTGCTGCCACATCACCAACTCAACAAATTTCTTCTAAAGGAAATCATGTTAAATATGTGTTATATATTAACGGATCAGTAGCGCTGATTTAGATGCAACTAGTAGTCTATGTACTTATAATTTTATGTATAAAATTTTTTTAATTAATTTTTATTTAGATTTAAATTTTAAATTTTAAATTTTAAATTTTAAATTTTATAATTTTCAATATATTAATAACAGATACGTCAATACTGTTAGTAAAAACTATAAGTACAAATATCATTTTCCTATACAAATTGAGTATCCACTCAATTTTATCAGGTTTTTTTTTTAATTCTAATTTTAAATCTTTACCATTTTAATAGTTAACACGTCAGTACATATAGTTATATGAATAAAACTATAAGTATAGATAACATTTTTCATATTATATTAACAATAAATGAAAAGTAATAGTAGTTAATTCTTTTACTGTGTCCATGAACTCATTCGCAATCAATTATTATTTTCTATTTATTTATGTTTGTAAAAAAAATCAAATGATTCGATAACAAGAAGATGAAGAAGCTAGGAAAGGATGATGTCATGGAGGAGGACAAATACTAGTTAGCTAGTCTCAATAATAGGAAGTTGCTTATAAGTAGATGAGATGATAAATAATATATCATTCCTGGAAAACTTTTTTTTTCGAGATTTTTGAAAAATGTAATGATATACAAGCAATTTTTTGAAACTATTTTATAATTAATCAATACAAACACGTCACTTTATTAAAAATGTATTTTAATTTTACAAAATTACTTTTTATCTATTTATAGAGTTACAAAATAATTGTAAGATGATATTTTCATTTTAAAAAAATCACTATTAGATGTTTGGTATAATTAATGTGTTATTTATTATTTTGAATGAGACGAAGTTGGAGTATACTCTTATTAATATGTAATATTATAACAGTAACAATATTATTTGGATTGTTATATCTGTTAAAAAATCATTTATCTTAAATTATTATACAGAGCAAAAAGATCATGATGACCCTTCACTTGAGAAGAGAACAAAGTTCAAATGAATTCTATAAAATGCTCATATGAGAGTTAAACGCTAACATAACAATATTATTTGGGAGCAGCACACATTGATGTGGCATTATGCCACGTTAGCTTCTATGGACAAGATAATTTCTATATAAGATTTTGACATTATATAGATTAGCCTTAATCTAGGGTTTGACTAGGACTAATTTTAGAGTTCTATTTTATTTTGAAGTCTTCAATTGTGAGCCTAGAAAAAGGTAAGCCTAGGGTCATTTCAAAGGTTGTTGATTACTATTGTTATTATTGCTGTAGTTGTTATTTGATATTTATGATTATACTCTAGAGAGTTTTTTCCCTATGCATCTTAGAATGAGTGCTTTAAGAAACATTTATACTCCAATTATGCTCTTCTTTGACAAACTCCTAAAGAAACACAACACTATTAAGTGCAAGGCATGAATATTTCCATATTAAGAGATTGCAAAGGTAGAAACATTACGTCCACAAGGTAAAGGAAATCATACATAGTGCATATTGAAGAAAAAAAAAATTACTGCTCATATATGAAACTCTGTTGAATGAGAACTCACATCTGGAATATCACTTTTAGTCCGTCTACAATGCTGTTGTCCAGCAGAAATTAATGCCTTAAGGCCTGCAAACCATACATCTACCTCAGCTTTGTCTTTGCAAATCTATAAATATGAAAAAGTCAGGGATCTGCATTAGAACTTTTCATCAGACTGAAATAAAACACATCAAAATAAATAATTGATTGTTACTAACCAGATCCAGTGATCGTTCACCATTATTATATAGAAGTGAAAATGACAAGTAATCCTTCTTGGGAGCAAATATCGTCTAAAAACAGCCTGTAAAAAGTTGCACATAGAAGCTAAATCATCACAGCTTTGGGAAACAAAAATCTCCGCGAATTATTTCTAAAGAAATGATTTGATAATTTTTTTTTTTTTTTTATGAAGGAGGACGGCATCTCTAAAACATTATTGATAAAAGGAAACCTCACTTGTGGCAGAGGAAAACCGTGGTTACAAGGTACTATATATTGCTTTTAAGTATACTTCCATGAACAGAACAACCAAGCCGAAAGAAAAAACTGGGACTTGAACGAAACTCATCAACATTCCTATTTCTGGAGCCTAGATAGAAAAGCCATCATGTGTGAAAACAAAAAAAGAAACCCACCTGAAAATCTGGGACTCGAAAACACCCAACCAAAAGAACAACATGCGCATGGCAGGTAAACCTGCTTTATCAATCCGCAAGAGGCCTTTAATCTGTAATGGAATAGTAGATGAATCCATCCACAAGCATGAAAAACCATCAGCCCCTAACTTTGCCAAACCATCCGCCACAGCATTCCCCTCTCTGAAAACATGTTTTATCTTGTAAGAAAAACCAGCAAGCAACACAATAATCTCCTCCCAAAACTCTTGTAATTTCCAAATGCCATAGCTACCATTACGTAGCCATTTAATCAGAATAGCAGAATCAAATTCAATTTCTACACACCTCAATCCCAACTGAGCAGAATGTCGTAATCCATATAACAGTGCCATTAATTCAGCATTGTTATTCGTACCAGGCTCTAGTCTTTCAACAAAAGCAAGAATGAGTTCCACCTATCGTTCCTTATAATACCTCCTGCACCTGAAAGACCAGGATTACCTTAACTACATCCATCTAAGTTAAGCTTACACCACCCAAGATTTGGTTTCTGCCAAACAACCAATCTCGGCTTCCTCTTAATATTATATTTTATGGTCAAGACTAAATCTTCCACAATACTTTCATCATCAGCATGCCAATCCTCCACAACCTTTATTTTAAGACCCACCCACGAAATCCAATAAAGGATTTTCCTCCTAACTGACTCTAGATTTTCAACCTTTCCCTCCATGCGAACTGTGCAGCGCCATAGCCATAATTGCCAAGTAATAATGGAAGGAATTAAGCCAAACAACATACCTCTTATCTTGGATCTCTAGGCCCTTTCAAACCAAAGCTCAAGTTTTTGCCTCCAACTTCCGTTTCGATTAGACTGCATTCCCAACCGTCCAGAAATTCTTTTCCAGATTGCAGAGGCCATTTCACCTTCCACCAACACATGGTTCTGTCTTCATATGCCCCTCTTGAATAGCACACACATTTGGAAACAATAGGCACACCAATACTTCGAAGCTTGTCATCAACCGATAATCCCTATGCGTGGCTTGCCACAAAGTAGTAGAGATTTTCTTTGGAAGAGCTGGATGCCAAACCCACTTCATCCAAGGTACCTCTGAGGCCTTTTCCCTGATACACTCCCAAGCGCTACTCACTAAGAAGGAACCTTTTTTTGTCCCTTTCCAGAAAATTTTGTCAAGACCCTGCTTACAGTTGCCGAGCTTGGCTAAGACTTCCAAAGTTGCCTCACGGCCAATAGGAGAAATAGCAACTCTTCATTCCAACCAGTTTCTAATTTATCTTCCTGTAAGGTTAACTTTGGAGAGGCGATATTGTCTCTATTCAACCCCAATGGCTCCAATTCAGACCATTTGTCCCACCAAAAGGAAACCTTCCCATCTTTTACCTTCCATTTTGAGTGCTTTAAAACCACTGTCACGCGGTTCATCACCATTTGCCAAAACCTTGTTCCTTTTCTCGGATCCACCAAGGATATATGAGAATATTTAAGAAGGAAGCCCACAAGGAATTTTCCGAAATAATTTTCCATGTGAATTTCATATGCAAAGCTTTTTGAACTTCTTGAAGCTTTCGTAACCCAACTCCACCTTCCTTTGTCGGTGTACAAATTTTTTCCCAAGCAATCCATTTTTTTTTTCCGGTCTTCCATTTGCTATAACCCAAAAGAAAGTGCTGAAACTTTTATTGACAACATCTATAAATGCTTTAGGAACGTGTACAACAGATAGTCAATGAACTGGAATACTTCAAAGAACATGCCTTATTAACAATACTCTGGCTCCCTTAGACAACAACCGAGCTTTCCAGCCTTCAATTTTCCCTTTTATCTTCCTCAGCAATTCTTCCAAGTGCCTTGTTAACAATCTACCTGTAATGATAGGGACCCCTAAATATTTAAAGGGGAGGTTCCCTTGAACAAAGCCTGTAATCAGTAGACTTGACCTTCTTCTAGCAGCCTGAATCTTATCAGAGAAATAAATAGCAGTTTTTGCTTTACTCACTACCTGCCCTGTCCACGCTTCATACATCTTTAGACACTCCATAACTCACTATCTGCAATTTTTTCCCCAACACTCGTTAAAATTGCGGTTGTGTGCTCTACAGAATTTTCCTTAACAACATTTCCAGTCACTAATTCTTTACCTCCCGACGAGACAGCTTCAATTCTCTCTAGGATATCTCCCAGAGATTGCAGAACATCTAGCTGCACACCCTGGCCTCTTAACTGCCCTTGAGCCAATTCACCTACTTTCTCCCCAGCCAGCATACCCTCTATATTCCCTCTTTCTTGCCCCTGCTGATCCAAACTTCCAGGAGGAACCTCCTGAGTCACGTTAGCCTCCTTTCGAGCCCAAATATGCCTTGACTTCCCTCCAAGCAGAGTATTTCGTTTTCTCCCCTTACAGGTACGCAGGTAAGGTTTCATAGACAATCTCCTGCAGCCAGCTACTAGGCTGTCCAGCCGTGCCAATCCATAACGACATTAATGGAGTTTTGGTGATATCCATTTCAACACATACCCTTGCAGCATCAGTTCTAGTGGCACACCATGTTGTATTATCCCTGCGAAGAAATTTTCCAGTGGGAGCCATTACGTTCCTCAAGAAAGATTCGTGGAATAAATTCGGTGGCAAACCCGGCAACGTCACCCACACCGGCACCATAGTAGGCTCATGATCTTCATTAAAATCTGGTTTCCAATGAAAAACCCTGTATGGTATGCCCTCCACATCACAGGATTCACGAGCCAAGGATTTTAGAAAATCATCCTCCTTTGCGAGATGCACAAAAACATTGGATTTCAGAAAATCATCCTCCTTTGGGAAACAAAATTCTCCACGAATTATTTCTAAATAAATGATTTGGTGAATTATGACTGTATATGATCACTTAATGTGAAATATAACTCTTTTAACTCAAAGTTCTCTGTCTAGGAATAATCCGTGAAACGGAAGATAATGTCAGACTCCTTTCTTCTCCATGTGAGTACCAGATAAGTGTTGCTTCATCCTGTTAATACAACTAAATTTGAAGTCATTCATACACAGTACACTGGAGAGATACATCATGACTATCCATAGTACTGGAGAAATGAAGCTGATGCACAGAGAACATATGCACACATCTCAATATAACTATACAAGAAACCTACTGTTGTTCTGCATATATACAGCATCTGACAGATAGAATACTTTACATAGACTTCCAGTTAGCATAAATTATATTTAAGTCATCATCAAGCAAACATCTTGCTCCAATACATAATATACCCTCAGCCCCCTGTAAAAGGGTCGTCTATCCAATAACAATCTTATCATTTTTACTTTTATTTTTCATCTGAAAGTAGCTTATACATGCATGGGATATCATGTCCAGAATGAAGAATTTTAAAAACATTCACAACCATTGAAAATACTCACCGTAGAAATTCAGAATGGACAGAACTTAGGCTTCCCTTTCCGGCTATACTTTATTAACTGAGTGCCTTTTTTTTCAAAGCAATGAGTGCCTCCATTATTGTCTCTTAGTAGAGGTGAGAGGTGAGAGAATATTGTCTAGGTTTTTCTCTTTTTGGCATTTTTGCCATGACGGCGCCTGCGGGCCCCCTGGTGCCTATGCCGCCAATGGGGTCTTCGGATCGTGGTGGAGCCATGCAGAGGACGTACATGTAGGCTGTTACTCGGACGCCTGAGGCCTCTTCGTTTAAACTACAAATGCGTTATCCCGTCAACATCCATGGAGGGCAGGGTTTTGTTTTCTTGGAACAAGAAATGGCTAAAGCAGCGGAGGATTTTCGTTTTTCCATTGTCCTAAAGTTCACTTGGTCGAGACCCCCCATTGATGTTATCCGGTTATCTGTAGTAAAAACTTGGGGTTTGAACGATATTCCTACGATAAGTTTCATGGATGAGCACCATGTTCTTATTCAGATGGCTAATGAGCGCGACTTTATCCATGGCTGGGCAAGGGAGGGAAGGATAATGGCGGGATGCACTTTCTGGTTATTTCAGTGGGCCAAAGACTTTGATCTTCATAAGGAACCTTCCTTAGCGCCTCAATGGATTTTTCTTCCGGGTCTCCCTCTGCATATGTATCGGACAGATTGCTTATAGATATTAGCGACAAGGTTCGGAAGGTTTTTAGGAACAAACAATGTGACTCTACATAGGACCAGGGCTACGGGGGCTCGTATCTGCGTGGAGGTGGATTTACTAGAGGAACCTATACAGGGCTTTCTGGTGGTAGTGGCATCAAAAAGATTTTGGCAGGAGGCAAGGTATGAGAAATCGGGTTTTTACTGTAAAAAATGCAATAGGCAAGGGCATTCAGCAGCTGTGTGTCGCGTGGGTGAGTGGAGGCAGAGTAGGGGTAAGGAGGAAGTTGCGATTTTGTCCCGCAAAGACGTTTGGCTTGAAAAGGCAAAACTCACAAAGAAGGAGGATGGAAAAAGGACAGTAGGGGTTAGCACGCTGGTTGTTTCTCCTGATGGACAAAGGAACGGTGAGACGGTGGTTGTGATTAATAATGGGCAAAAAGAAGATGACAAAGAAAAACAGGTGGAAAGGGAGCAAGAGGCTTTGGTGACAAAGGATTACAATGAAGATGACAAAGGAAAATAGGTGGAAGGGCCTGGGGATGGCGTGAAGGTGAATGACGGTACTCCTAGCTTGAATGGGGATAGTGAGGAAAGATCGGAGAATGGTTTAAATGGGGCCATTGTGACTTTACAGACTTATTTGCCTTCAAACTCTGTCGGCGTATTACAGGCTGAGGTTGGGAATGGTGGAATGGAGGAACAGGGATATATGGGTGGTAATGAGGTTGACACAGAAGTATTGGAGTTGGAAAACCAATGGCCAAAAATTATGCATGAGGGTGAAGTACGTGAGGAAGGTCCCATATTATCGGATAGGGAAGAGGAAGGAGAGCTGAGAGTTTTAGCAAAGGAGAAGGGGTATGATTCGGAAAAAGGGGCTTGTAGCTCTCAAAGAAAACAGAGGCATTCCCAGCGGGTGATATCCCGCCCGGCAAAACTAAATTTATGAATCACACCATTCTGGTATGGAACGTGTGTGGGATAGGCACGTCGATGCGTCAGTTAAGGGGCTTGGTGAAGAAATACAATGTACAGATTGTCACTATCTTGGAATCGTTCCAAAGTGAAGAGAGATTGCCTCGTGTAGCAAGTCTGGTGGGTTTCTCAAATTTCTGCGCTAATGAAGCAATGGGTGGGAAAATATGGCTAATGTGGAGTGATGCGATCAATTTTGAGATGGTAACAATGTCGGAACAGAGTCTGACGGGATGGTTTTCCCAGGATAATCGGAAGATGCTAGTGTCTTTTATTTATGCGAAATGCCAACGACGAGAGAGGAGGATCTTATGGCAGGAGTTGAATATGATACAGGAGAATGAATATCCATGGCTAGTGGTGGGGGATTTCAATATTATCAAAGAGGATGGGGAGCGCATTGCTGGCAACCCGAGACCTCTGGCAGCAATGGAGGATTTCAATAGATACTTGGATAATTGTGGTCTAGTGGATTTGAGATTCTCGGGTAGTCGCATGTCGTGGTGCAATGGGCATGCAGGTGCAACGAGGAGATGGGCATGCCTGGATAGAGCTATTATAAATAGTGTATTCTTGAGAGAGTTACCATCGGCTGGCTTAGAGTATCTGAAGAGGAAAAGTTCGGACCATAGCCCCATGATTGTCACCCTCCAGAGGAAATTTGAGTGCTATGGTCCAAAGCCATTTCGGTTCCAAAATATGTGGAGTTCCCATGAGTCCTTTAAAGCTTGTGTGGAAAAGCTATGGAAGGAGGAGGTTCCTGGATCAGGTTTAGTAAAGCTGGCAGCTAAACTTAAACGTACAAAGATAGCTCTTCGCAACTGGAACATTCATGTGTTTGGGAGGGTGGATGTCATTATGAAAAAGCTGGAGGAAAGGGTCCTATCACTAGAAGTGCAATTGCAAGAGGCGCATCACGTCGAGGTGGAAGCTGAATACCTAGTGGCAAAAGCAGAGTTACAGGAATGGGAGAATAGAGAAGTACTCAGGCTGGCTCAACAAGCCAAGAAAAAATGGCTTTCCGAAGGGGATCAAAACTCCAAGTTTTTTCACGCTTGTGTGAATCAAAGGCGCAAGAATACGAGTTTTTCATCCATGCAGTTGGCGGATGGAGGGGTCATAGAATCACCGGAAGCAGTTCATGAAGCTGCTGTAAATCACTTCAAATCGTTTTTGACAGGTTCGGGAGCAGGAGTGCAACTGGATCTTAGCTCCTTGATTTCCAAGGTTGTCTCTGAGCAGGAAAATTCTTTGCTTTGCAGCAAACCCACGGAAACTGAGTTGAAGGATGCTCTACTTTCCATTCCATCACAAAGCAGCCCAAGTACGGACGGCTTCGGCTCAGGTTTTTATATTTCTTGTTGGGACATAGTTAAAAAGGATGTGTTAGAAGCAGCTTTGCAATTTTTTTGGGGCCACCCACTCCCCAGGTTTTATACTGCGTCTTATATAGTGCTCATTCCAAAAGTGCAGGACCCTAAAGGATTTAACCAGCTTAGACCTATAAGTCTTTGTTGTGTCGCTTACAAAATTTTTTCCAAAGTTTTGGTCACCCGCTTGACAGGCTTGTTGCATAAAATGGTCTCCCAAGAGCAGGGGGCCTTCATTCCAGGCCGGAGTATTTTTGAAAACATAACACTGGCACAAGAGATGGTCAGTTCCTTGAATCATGCATCAGTGGGAGGGAATGTGATGTTAAAAATAGACATGGCGAAGGCTTATGATCGGGTGGATTGGAATTTCTTATTATTAGTCTTGAATGGCTTTGGGTTTTCTCCTCAGTTCTGTATGTTAGTGAAGGAATGTATAAGCTTTCCTTGGTTTTCTATAATGTTAAATGGTACGTGCAAAGGTTTTTTCCAACCTTCAAGGGGCTTAAGACAGGGAGATCCGCTTTCGCCATATCTGTTTATTGTCATGCAAGAAAGTATTGTCCAGGTTGATCAAGAAGAAATTCGAAGAAGGTAAAATTGGCTCATTTTATCATCCTCGTGGGGCACCTTTGGTATCCCATTTGCTTTACACCGATGATTTATTGATCTTCTCTAATGGTGAAAAAAGGTCGATGAGGATGCTTTTGAAGACTTTAGAAATTTATGAGCAACGGTCGGGGCAGTTAGTCAATAGAGAAAAGTCAGCACTCTTTCTCTCTAAGAAAATTCTACTTCACCGCAGAGCAAGTCTTCTTCGTTTGACGGGATTCAATGAAGGTTCATTCCCGGTGACGTATCTGGGGGTCCCGCTAGTTTCAGGGAGATTTACAGCTCGTATGTTAGAGCCAATGGCCAGCAAAGTAAGGGAGAAAGTGACGGGTTGGAAGGCAAAACTGTTGTCACAGGGAGGGGGTTTAATTTTACTTCAGCATGTGCTGTCAAGCATGGCGATGCATTCACTTGCTGTTTTGAATGTGCCGCGTATTACTCTGTCCAAGCTAAATTCAATCCTCTCCTCATTTTTTTGGGGAGACGCAAATGGCAAGGGGCGGAAGAAATGGTATGCATGGTCCAAGCTGTGCAAACCTGTGAAGGAGGGGGAATAGGTCTGTGGGATTTTTTGGAGGTCCAACAAGCCCTGCACATGAAATTTGCATGGAAACTACTTTCTTCGGAAAACTTATGTACTAAATTTTTTAGAGCTAAATATGTTAAGAAAGAACATCTTGCATTATGTGAAAAAAAGCCTTCGGATTCAAGGTTCTGGAAGGCGATCTTGGAGGTTCTCCCTGAGGTGATGTCTAATATGAAGGTTTGTATTAGGGAAGGAAAAGCTTCTTTCTGGTTTGATAGATGGCTGGCGAATGGCCCCCTTAGGGAATCAACGGCAACCCTGGACAACCTGAGGCTTAGAGTTGGATAGATGGGGAATGGGATGTAGACTTGCTACACGATCTGGTTGGTCCAACTAAGTCTGCTGAAATCGTAAATGAGGTGGGAGGTTATAGACAGGGCATGGATCTCAGGGTGTGGAAGCCTAACAGAGATGGAGTATTCACTATGACATCAGCATGGGAAGTTACGAGGGTGCGAAATGAGGAAACACCTTGGGTGGACTGGTTTTGGCAGAAGAACCTACCAAAGAAAGCTGCAATCTGTATATGGAAAGCAAGGTTTAATTGCTTGCCGGTGGATGAACGCATTTGTTCCCTGGGAATCCCTTTAGTGTCAAGATGTGATTGTTGTGTCGATAGAAAGGAGGAAACTTTGGATCATATTTTTAGCATAGGGGAGTTGGCGAGAGAAGTCTGGAAGAGGGCTGCTCTGGCTCTAGGAGTAAACTGCTTGGGGCCGAGCACTTGGTGGAGCAGAGTGACCATGTGGTATAGTTGTGCTAGAAAGTCTTCACAAAGGAGCGTGTTAATTGGATTGGTGCCGGGCTTGATTATTTGGAGCCTATGGGCGAGAAGATGCAAGGCCCGAATGGAAGGAGTGTTGGGCTTAGTGGACTCAGTGTGGCTATCTATTAAATATTGGCTAAGGACTATTTCAGACTCTCTCAAGCAGGTGTCTGCTCTATCTCGTGCGAATAGAATGCTACTGGAAGAATTGCAAGTCCCAATCTGCGCTATCAAGAACAGGCTGCCTAGGTTGATTCGGTGGACAAGACCAGCTGCGGGGTGGGTGAAGCTTAATATAGATGGTAGTTGCAGAGGTAATCCCGGAACATGTGGTGGAGGAGGGGTGATTAGAGATCACGAGGGCCGCTTCTTAGCTGGGTTCTCAGAACACTATGGTTTCAGCACTAACACAGAAGCAGAGTTGAGAGCGTTACTAGGTGGGGTGCGTTTGTGTCAGTCTTTGGGGTATTCACAAGTAGAGATTGAAGGGGACTCGGAGGTGGTCATAAAATGGGTTCAGAAACATATTTGCACCGTTTGGTACCTGTGGGAATTTTAGGATGAACTGCAGGTGGTACTTTCGTCAATCTCTTTACTCAATCTCGCATCAGTTTCGGGAGGCCAATGAAGCGGCAAATTACTTGGCTAGGGAAGGACAGGCTGGGCTTATGTTGAGGTTTGTTAGTGGGGTTTCGATCCCACAGCGTTTAAAGGGGGTGCTTAGAATTGACATATTGGGTTTGCCTTCATTTAGAGTGTAGAGGCTACTTGTTTGAGGTTTTGCCTGTTAGAGTATTTGTATTTATGGTTTACCAGTTTCTGGTCTTGGAAGTCTGTTTTGGTTACAGAGTCTGTACTGCTGAAGTTTATTTTGAATAAAGTTTGAAGGTTTAAAAAAAAAAAGAAGCAATGAGCGCCTTCAAAAGAGGTGAAAAAAAATTAAAATACAAAAATAGTTAAAAGACTGAGACATCCAATGCTTTATTAAAAGTGTGACTTCCAAAATCACTTGTTTTAACAGCTCTAGATCAGTGAAACAGTAAGTTGAAAGCCAAATTAGTAGTGGGACATAAAATACACACAAAATATTCATAAGGGATACAGTCATTGATCACATACGTGGGTCTCTATTAATAATTTATTTTGTCTTGGCAAGTAAAAGAAATAAAAATATCAGTGCAATAATTATTTCAGAAGTATTTTTATTGTTGACCTTTGCTAATCATTACAGAAGTAGGAGATGTTGTCATTTCCAAATGTTACTCCAAATTATTTTTCCATTGCATTTATGTCTTTTTGGTCTAATTATAAATCCAAGAAGGTTTTCGTACTTCCATTTCTCATCTCTCGTTCCATAGTCACAGCTATAATTACTTTATCCCCATTAATTGTAATTCTTAGCTGCATCATAGTCAATGTTGCATTACAATTAGGAAAGTAAAATTTCACTGTACATATCTTTGGCCTACATATACAATCCTTATATCTTGGTTCCTGTACTTCCTTTAACCATAAAATACTCACCGAAGATGAGTTAAATTCAGAGAAACTCTATACGTTCTAATGACTTTTAAGAAAGCATGCATCTGCATACTTTATGCAGACTTAAATTTGAGTAATCTTCACATCTTAAGCATGAAGATCTAAGAGGTATTTGTGAAAATATATTCCAAAACTCAATCCTTGCTGGAGAAATTTACTTTGCAGCCAGGGTTTCATTCAACCTGCCTTGCCTTGATTGCCTGAGGAAAGAAATTGTCCAAAATTTTCATATCCTCTTACCCTCTGCATTTTCATTTTCAATATCCTTTTGTTTTGGCTTGTGCGTATTAAACAAGTATCATCTAGAAATTTGATCTTGGGTGTGTCGTGCTATTCATTTAAAATCCCTTTGACCACATATTTATACAACCCCAACATACACCGTCAAAATCTTACGTTATGAGCATAATTTGATGCTAATAAAAACTACGACATGTAAGACATTCGATCCAGAGTACTATTTTCCCAATCACTAATTGACATCCCTACAACAAAAACACCTAAAAACCTAAAACAACAAGTTATGAAATTCATTAATGTTTCACAACACCTTTGTTACTTGATACAATAAATTGGGGAAGAGCACCACTCCCTCAAATTTCTCTAAACAAACAGAAGACTTGAGAAAAAGATACAAATAATAAAGGGTGAGTGAAGGAAAACTGACTTGCTCAATGTCTCGCTCATGTTTCCCATGGCTAGCAGGATCTGCCATTCCATCTAAAAAGACCGCTAGGAAGGCGATGAGGATGAAGCTCAAGCGATAACTGCATTAGGCGATAATGCGGCGGCGATTTGCGTGCCCCAGTCTTCATAGATGCATATGCTTTCTTCTCCTGCTTTGGCCTCTCATCAAAATCACCCACACCCTCAAAATTAGATTGCCAAATGAGGAACAAATGGAAAAAGGAAACCACCAATAGAGATTCAAATCTCAAAGATCACTGACTGATTCAAACGGGGTATCTTGTCGATCCATCAAAAAATGGTTGACCAATGCATGATTTTTGTTAAAAGTGGAATCGAGAATTGAGATGAAACTTCAATGTGGAGAAAGACTGATTCTCATTCCATTGAGTTAAGTTGTTGCAAGGTTCTATTACATCTATATATATATACACATTACAGAAGGAAAATGATCAAAAGGAAGAGTCCTAAAGTTAACTTTTTATTTTCTATTGATTTACAAGAAATCTGCTGCAGTCTGTTTCCTTGTTGTTGCTTTTCATTACTTTATTTTCTTTTGTGCATAATCAGTGCAGCTTTCAAGTTGACATGTTGCCCCATGCTTCTCTTTTGTTGTTTTACTTTTCTGTGCCAGTGCTTTACACTTTTCTTCTGCTGCATTATGCTTTTTATCAATTTATTTGCTGCATGCTGTTCTCTGTATGCTGTAGTGTACTTGTGCAGTGTCTTCATGTCTCTTTTCTTTGCATTCATCTTCAGTTTCATGAGACTCCCCCTCAAGATGGGCATAGATATTGAGTATTCCCATCTTGGATAATAAGAACTGAAAAACAGAAACTGTTAAGGCCTTAGTAAAAATGTCTGCTAGCTGGAATTTTGAACCAATGTGGACGGGTGTGATGATTCCAGCTAAAACCTTTTCTCTAACAAAATGGCAATCTAGTTCTATATGTTTAGTTCTCTCGTGGAAGATAGGATTCTTTGTGATATGGATGGCTGCTTGGTTATCACAGAGCAAGAGAGCAGGTTGTGGATGATCAATGCTAAGTTCTTTTAGCAAACTGAGGAGCCAAATGATTTCACAGCTTGTAGAGGCCAGTGCTCTATATTCTGCCTTTGTTGAGGATCCAGAAACAGTCACTTGTTTCTTTGATTTCCAACTTACCAACGAGTCCCTAATAAATATACAAAAACCTGTGACTGATCTCCTAGTTTCGGGACAAGCAGCCCAATCAGAATCACTGTAGGCTTTCAAGTGTAGAGATGACTTTGATGACATGAAGATGCCTTGGCCTACAGAACCCTTTAGATAACTGAGGACTCTATAAGCTGAGTGTAGGTGAGCTTGTGATGGTTTGTCCATAAACTGGCTTAGCACATTTATTGCATATGTGATATCTGGCCTGGTAATGGTCAGGTAGATGAGTCTTCCAATGAGTTTTCTATAGCTTGTAGGGTCTTGTAAGATCTCTTTTGTGGTCTGACTCAACTTGTGGTTTAACTCAATAGGTGTAGAGCCAGGTTTGGTGCCAAGCAATCCCGAGTCTTTCAAAATTTCGAGGGTGTACTTCCTTTGGCAAACATTGATTCCAACTGATGATCTTGCAATTTCTAGTCCTAGGAAGTATTTGAGGGGTCCAAGTTCCTTGATCTTGAATTTTCCATGGAGGTGAGCTTTGAGTAGATCAATTTCTCTTTGAGAATTGCCTCCTATTATGATGTCATCCACATAAACTAATAGAGCTGTGAAGGCTCCTTTTTTATTCCCTTTGGTGAATAAGGAGTAGTCAGATTTAGATTGGTTAAAACTAATGGCAGTGATTGAGTTGGAGAATTTCGAAAACCATTGTCTTGATGCTTGTTTAAGTCCATAGATGGACTTATTCAGCTTGCATACCAGTTTCTCCCCCTCAAGCTGCTCTCGGTGAATGTGATAGTCAGGTGGTAGATCCGTATAAATTTCCTCATCAAGATCCCCATGCAAGAAGGTATTATGAACATCCATTTGAGACAAAAACCAGTTTTGAATGGATGCCAAGGCAAGGAATACTCGAACTGTAGTAAGCTTGGCCACTGGGCTGAAGGTCTCTTGGAAGTCAAACCCTTCTCTTTGGGTGTAACCCTTTGCTACAAGCCTTGCGTTATGTCTTTCAAGGGAGCCATCAGATTTGAGCTTGACTTTGAAAACATATTTGCAACCAATTGCAGTTTTGGTGGGGGGAAGAGAAACAACAGTCCAAGTGTTGTTCTCTTCTAAGGCACTGAGTTCAGTATTGATGGCATCCTGCCAATGCTTGAATTTTACAGCTTCACTATAGGAGGATGGTTCAAAAAAGGATGAGAGGGAAGCAGAAAAGGAATGGTGAGATGGAGAAAGGTGTTTGTGAGTCAAGTGTCGATGGAGTGGGTGAAGAGTTGAAGAGGATGTATTGATGAAAGGATAGGAGGCTGCTGTTTGACAGTGATATTGGTAGAGATAGGCAGGTTGATGTCTCTCTCTTGTGGATCTTCGAATGGATGGGTTGATAGGCAGCTCTAGTTGTTGGGGTGAGGGAGGAGATGATTCAAGGGAGGTAGGAGTAGAAGACATAAAGGGCTAAGGTGTCTCGGATTGTGAGATGGGTTGTGACATGTGATTGGGTGGAGGTGAGTCATCTACTGGGACAAGTTGTGACATGGAAGTGGATGAGAACGTGTCATCTAGTAGTGCAGGAGGGAGTACAAGATTTTGAGGGAATGAGAGAGGAGGAGAAGGGATGGAGGTGGGAGATTGAAATGGGAACACAGATTCATGGAATGTGACATTTCTGGATATGAATGTGGAATGAGTTTCCAGGTCATAAAGTTTATAACCCTTAACATTTGCAGGATATCCCAGAAAGATGCAAGATTTAGCACGTGGCTCAAACTTAGTTCTGTGGTCCTTGGTAGTGCTAGCATATATAACTCAAGCATCCAAAGACTCTAAGGTGAGAATATGAAGGTGGTGAGGAAAAAAGAGCTTCATAGGGAGACTTATTTGAAAGAATGGGTGTGGGAATTCGATTGATAACGTATGCAGCCGTTAGAACTGCATCTCCCCAGAATTGAATGGGCAATCCAGCTTGGAAGAGAAGAGCTCGGGCCACATTCAAGAGTTGTTGGTGTTTCCTCTCAACAACACCATTCTGTTGAGGGGTATACACACAAGATTTTTGGTGAATAATTCCATGATCTTTATAAAAGCTTGCCATATCAAATTCAAGATCATTGTCAGTTCTGATTTTCTTTACTTTCTTATTGAATTGAGTATTTATAAGCTGGAAGAATGACTGTAAAATGGATCTTGTATCAGATTTTGATTTCATTAGAAAAATCCAAGTTACTCTAGAAAAGTCATCCACAATAGTTAGAAAGTAATGAAAACCTTGAAGTGAGGCTTGAGAATATGGTCCCCATATAGCACAATGTATTAAGTCAAAAGGGAGTGAACTAGAGGATACACTTGATGGGAAAGTGTAACACCCCGCTCCCCAATAAAGACATTTTAGAATTTTTCGAAGAGCCAGTGTACTACTACTGAACTTAACTAAAACTTTTTCTTTTAAATAACGAGCCAGATGCAAAAGATTTCATAATTAAAATAAAATTTAATTAATACTTAAAATCCAACATAGAGTTTGCGAGAAAGCACTTATTTTAAAAAAATAATACGGAAGTCTCATGTGCTTATCAAAATAATCTACTGAAATCTTAAATCATAAAACTTAATTATAGCAAAATCTGTCTAGGCCTCTGCCTCGCCTCTCGGGGTCAAGTCCTGTCCTGCAGTCCCATCCTCATAAATGTCATCACCTGGGGTGGTTTAAAAAAACATGAAAAAAAAAACTAAAATGAGTCGAATACTCAATAAGCACAAATCATACAGTAAACATAATGAACATAAGGTTTCTTTGAAAAACGTGCATACTAATAAATACATACGTAAATAACGTGAACATGAATATGAGCTTATCTTTCACTTGTCATAGGCCGTTACCCACTGTTGACCCCCGTGAGTTAGGGTTAGCGAATCTAAATAGATTCCGATTCCGCCCGTGGCCGCGGGTTGTGGAATCCATACATAAGGAAGACATACTGGGTGCACTACCAGCATGTACGACCTGGCAATGCAATATGCCCATAACATAGGTACCGTCTTCATATCATAGCATAGGCCGTTACGTATCTTATCATTCTTATTTCATCATAATCATACTTGCATACTTGTCATATCATAGATTTCAAAAGAAATCACCTTCATACTTGTCATATCTTGTCATATCATATCATAGATTTCAAATGAAATTGCATTCTTTCATAATATGTCGTGATGCATGACTTCTCACATAAAATCATGATTTCTCATAAATACTTTAATGCATAAATCTTCACATAAAATCATGCATGGCTTTTCATAAATTATTTTAATGCATAACTCTCACATAAAATCATAACTTTTTATAAATCTTTTGATGCATAACTCTTTTCATAAAATCATGAATTTTCATAAATAACTTGATGCATAATTATTTACATAAAATTATGGATTTTTATATTTTTATCATGTCTTGGGTACGTAAAAAGGGGCTTCCAATAAAGGGCAAACATGCATAATATTTTTATAAAAGTGTCGTTTTACCGTACATACATGTAAGGGTATGATCATGCTACTTACATTGCAGCGCTACTTCCTGAATCTCATTTCGTAACTCGTCACCAAAGGGTACGTGACGGGGGTTGGCTAGACGAGACGACGGTGGCTCTGGGTGGCTAGGAGTGAGGCGATGCGACTGGTTTACTGGGCTGGGTGGTGCGACGCTGAGAGAGGGAGAGAGAGAAGAGGCTGGCGGTGGTTGTGGTTTCTTATGTTTTCTTCTGGAGGTCTCGGCTAGGGGTGGGTTTTATAGGCAAGGAGAAGGGTATTGTGACCATAAGGAGATGGGATAGGATTTGGAGTTGAGGGTTTGGTTTCCTAATAGGATTTGGAGTTATTAATTAGAGGATAAGGATGAGGCTTATGGGTGGAGATAGGGAGAATTAATGTTTAAATTCAAAAAAACTAAAATTCTTGTGCTTAAAACAAAAAATCCGTTCATGATAAAATACTAATAATAATAATTATAATAATAGAAATAACAATATTAATAATAATAATAATAATAATAATAATAATAATAATAATAATAATAATAATAATAATAATAATAGTAATGGAGGCTTAATTCTAAGTTAAATAAAAAAATAATATGTTTGATAAATTCTTTTATAGGCTTAAACTCATTTATTGAGCCTAATAAAATTATCCATAATTTATTCTTAAAAAAATATAGAATCGGGTCGTTACAGAAAGAAAGATGTCTTTGTTTGGCCAAATGACAAACTGTACAATGAGATTTTTCTTTGGACTTTACATTAGGTACATTAGAATGAATTAAATTCATTCTTTGAGAGGATAAATGTCCTAATCTGCAGTGCCATAAGTCAAAATCTTGATGTACAGCAGCTTGGTTGACTCGAGTTAGACTAGATGGGCTTGAAGATGAAATATTGGTGTTGTCTGGAGGTGAAGACAGCAGGTAATAGAGACCAGCATGGACTTTAGCAAGTCCAATCATCATCCATGAAGAGAGAACCTGAATGAAACAAAGATTATTTAAGAAAAACAAACAAGTGTCTGGCCTTTGAGTAAGCTTACTGACTGAGATGAGATTGAAGGCAAAAGAGGGAACACATAGAACATCAACCAAAAGAAGAGAGTCTGAAAGTTTAACAGTGCCTATGTGTGTGACTCGATCTTTTGTACCATTTGGAAGTTGTACAAAAGCTTGAATGCAACAGGGAGAATCAGTAAAAAATGAGGTGGAGCACACCATGTGATCAGTGGCTCCCATATCCATGATCCATGGTGTGTCATGAACATCAGATTGTTCATTTTGAGAATGTGAGTTATGTTTGCAGTGGTTTATGGAACTGAGATGGGATTGTTTAGCAGGCAATGAAAGAGTGGTGAGGCAGTGATATTTACCTGCTAAGTTCGAGTAGGATGTGATGGAGGAGCTGGTTTCAGGAGTGTCTGGTTTAGTAGAAGCAGAAGCAGGAATGGGCAGAGTAGGCAGAGTTGGTTTGGCTTGTCCCAAGTTCAGCTGAGGGAATTGAGCATTGACAAGAGCCATGAGGTGTTGTGCTTGTGCCTGAGAGAGATTCAACTGAGAAGCACTTGGAGCAGGTGCTTCCTGAGGTGATGAAACAACCTGTGCAGCAACTTGATTTGCAGAATATGATGCAATGGGATTATTTCCAAATTTAGTTTTGGTAAACTTAAAGTTTGGTGGGAATCCTACTAATCTATAGCATTTATCCTTCGTGTGCCCAACCTTTCCACAATGGTGACAAGTCAGATCAGATTTTTCCCTTTTCTTTGGAGGATTTTGGTAGGCTAAAAGGGCAGAAGATTCAGAGGCAGGTATAGCTATATTTCTTGCCTGCCTTTGTCTTTCTTCTTGCAAAATCAGTGAAAAGGTCTTGTCTAATGAAGGCAAGGGACTTAGTAAAATGATTTGCCCCCTCACAGGATCATAGCTATCATTTAAGCCCATTAAAAACTTAAAGACATAATCTCTTTGTTGAACCTCACCAACAGTTTTCAAAGCATCACAAGTGCATTTTCCACAAGTGCAACAAGGGAGTGGTCTGTAAGTATGTAGTTCTTCCCAAATAGCATTGAGTTGTGTAAAGTAATCACTTACAGAGAGGTGCCCTTGAACAATGCTACTGAGCTTGTGCTGGAGGTGATAGATTCGAGCTTCATCAGGTTGAGCAAACCTTTCTTTGAGTTTGTCCCTAACTTGCTTAGCTGAGGTCATGAAAATTACATTAGAAGCAATGTCCTTTGAAATAGAATTCAGGATCCATGCCAACAAAATGTTGTTACATCTCAGCCATGACACATATGAGGGATCTGTTATCTCAGGAGTATTAATGGTCCCATTTAGGAAGACTAGTTTGTTTTTGATTGAAATGGAGAGTAGAAACGACCTGCTCCAAAATATATAATTCGAACCAGTCAATGGAGGTGACACAATGACAGTATTAGCATTGTCACTGTGATGTAAGAAAAATGGACTATTTGGGTCCTCAGCAATGGAAACAGGAGAAGAAGAAGAGGAGGAAGTCATGGCTTAAGAGATGAAATTAGTTTGCAGATCTTAAACAAATACAGCAGGACTAATAGCCTGCTCTGATACCATGTTAAAAGTGGAATCGAGAATTGAGATGGAACTTCAATGTGGAGAAAGACTGATTCTCATTCCATTGAGTTAAGTTGTTACAAGGTTCTGTTACATCTATATATATACATTACAGAAGGAAAAAGATCAAAAGGAAGAGTCCTAAAGTTAACTTTTTATTTTCTACTGATTTACAAGAAATCTGCTGCAGTCTGTTTCCTTGTTGTTGCTTTTCATTACTTTATTTTCTTTTGTGCATAATCAGTGCAGCTTTCAAGTTGACATGTCGCCCCATGCTTCTCTTTTGTTGTTTTACTTTTTTGTGCCAGTGCTTTACACTTTTCTTCTACTGCATTATGCTTTTTATCAATTTGTTTGCTACATGGTGTTCTCTGTATGCTGCAGTGTACTTGTGCATTGTCTTCATGTCTCTTTTCTTTGCATTCATCTTCAGTTTCGTGAGAATTTTGTCAGGAGATAGGTGTATGATCTTCGAGAGATTGAGCGGTTTGGGTCGTGCAAAAGGAACTTGAACCCAATGCAATCGGGGAAGAGAGAGAGTGAGAGAGGGCGAAATGAGAGGGAAGTGCATTAGCATTGGCATATGCAAAATTATCACTTTTATATAATTAATTTGTCATTCAAGTAAAACTCACACATTAGCTTATACATATTTGAGACTAAATAATAATATATTTTTTTATATATATTATTAATTATTATTATTATTAATTTTTTTCTAAAATCAAAATTTTTATATATTTTTTGTAATTAATATCCACTACATATATTTGACATTAATAATATAAATGTAATAATAAAAAATATAATTTTTTTGATATATTATATTAAAAATAAAAAAATAAAAAAATATTATAATAATAAAATGAATGTGTATGTAAAGATTTGTTATGTTGTTGAGGAGGGGAGAAGAGGAAAAGATTGAGAGAGAAAGAGTGGAAGGAGAGAAAAATAACAATTAAAATATGCTTGATGAAGTGAACAGTTGCTATCCAAATTTAGATAATAACTGTTCATAACTAGCTAAATTTATGCATATGCATAAGGCAATGAAGGTGATTTTAAGGTCATATTATGCAAATATGGTTTTGCATATACATATATAGACCAATATGGATGCTCTAAGCGGTCAGATTGATGAAGCGGTTTGCTGCTCAAAAGAAACTAGGTCGAGACACTGGCGCGCTTCTTTATCTGTTGCCACTTCACCAACTCATCAAATTTCCTCCCTTCTTAAAAGAAATCATGTTAAATATGTGTATATATAAGGGAAAAAATTTCATCATGTTTTTTTCAAACATCATTTAAATATAAATACTTTCAAATTAATTATTACAACTTTCTCAAACTTTCAAACAAAAAATAAAAAATAATTAAAAATTTTCAAATGCTCAAACAAAAATAATATTTTAATTTTATAATAATATTTTATTCAACTTTTTCTCTTTCCTTCTCAAAATTTCATAAAACATTAACTCAAACTATCTCACAACTAAACATAAATTATTTTACTGCTATTCACAAAATTCTCTTATTGAGTATGTATAATTCACTTTATTTTATTAGGGTTTTTTTTTTCAATTCAAAATTCAAGCCCAGTGCTCAAGTGACTGTTGGATTGAGAACGCTTTTCAGAAGCCCAGTGCTTTTCAGAAAGCTTCATGGGCTGAGTAATGAGAAATTCACTACCCTCACCCACCTTCCCCATCTACGCATAGAAGGTCTTCAAGGCAGACCCACCCCATGCCTTCAAATCCACAACGTCGTTACCCCTATCAATCTGTTGCATGCTAATTCTGCAGCAAAACGAGAGCATTTGAAGCACCCTTGCAATCGCCGTATAGACCATTCAATATCATGGTTGGAAGGCAGCGCCTCCTGCAAATGCATTGACACCCACAGCTCCGTAACCCAGGTCCCTTGAACGCGTGCTTGGTAAATCCTTTCGACCCAGCTCTTCCAAGACTGCCCTAATTTCCATACAATCATCTTAGCTTGTCTAGCCAGAGATTCCCTTGTCCCCCTGATCTAAAGTCTGCTCAGTAGCCATTAGGGTTTTGTGATTTTTGAAATCTCAAAACAGTGTAGAAGTTGGAGTGTTATGCACCACATTTCATTACAAATTCATGCATGCTGACACAAATGAAACTCACCATTCCAACTTGTTGCAAACACCTCACCTCAATTCGGAGATCTAACCATAAACTCCGACGGGCTCATTCTATCACCACCACGGCTCCAAGGACACGGTCCTTCCAAATATGTGAATTTAACTTCGATAACATTTTTGTTAACTTACGCAATACATGAATATGTTGGATGTTGATGCTTTGATGTTGCATAATGAAATGGTTGATATGCTGTGATGTCTATGGTTTGATGTTGCATAAGGAAGTTGTTGAAAATGTTTTCTTGTCTAATTAATTCACATAAATGTTTTTTAGGGAAGTACAAAGATGTGAATATCCTTATTGTTTTTGCTGAGATTTTGAGAATATGGACAGAGAACCTTTCTCTTATTAGAGTCTACCTCCAAAATGTACATTCATAATTTCAAATTAGAGAGCCCACAATATCTTGAAAAGGAGCTAAAAACAAGTAAGAATATTGATTAGAGAGCCCCTAAAACTATAGAAAGACATAGTTACAGTATAATGGGGGGTATACCACAAATACACCTAATGACAAAAAGAAAAGAGTAAATAACTGAGTTGATAAAAGATTTGTCTTCCTGCACATACTCAGAAATCACAAAAGAGTAAACTTCTTGCTTCCTATCCACAAAAGATTTGTCTTCTTGCACATACTCAGAAATATAAAGGATTTCCATCACACACTTGAAAACAAATAATTGGGTTGATTCGGCCTTGACCACAGAAAATCACTTTTATTACATCCAAAATAAATCTTTAGCAAATAAACCTCAAGGAAAAACAAAATGTAAATTCTTTTAAATCAACTTCCATCCAAACATCTTTTAAACACCAAAACAAATCTCTCCAAAATGCAAATTTATCTAATCATTTGCCTAAGTTTTGGTTAAAGAAAAAAAAAAAACACATCTCACAAAGATTTTTATCTATACAACTTTTCAAGTCTACATTCCCACTTTCACATACACCAATGTAAACTACATTACAAAAATTTTTATCCATAAAACTTCTCGACCCACTTTCATAAAACCCAAAACCAATCTCAAAATCTTTTCAAGAATGCTAATAAATTACAGAAATTTTCATTTGGAAAGCAGATATAATTTTCATCTCTCAGGTAATGAGAAAGGTTACCAGGCTGTGTTTGGATTGTCAGACTTTGGGCAAATAGGAGGCTCCCTTTGTGATCTTTTATCATAGCACTCATTAGAAATAGGCTTCTTAAATGTAGTTGCACCTACTTCATTTACCATATCCTTGTTGATTGAAACTAGTTCCCAGCACATTGCTTTTGTTAGATCCTTCATCGCTACAAAAATTTCCCATAAAATGGACAAGTTAGATTCCATCAATCAACTCAAGCTATGTTGGGGATTCAGAAATAACCTACCACTCCATATTTCAACATCTTCAGAAGTCTTCCAATAAACTGGAGTAGCAGACCAGACAAATAAACCACCAAGACGCAACACACGATTTAGCTCCAAAAGAAGTTTACCACTTGCATATTGTAATTAAGTTAACTTACAAAGGACTATATCAAGTGGATCCCCCCATAGAGTATCAAAGCAGGTGGTTTCAAGACTCCAAAACATAAAAGTATAATTAAACAAGATTTCAAGTTTAGAGCATGAATAAAACACAAAAACACCATTAAAAAATATCCCAAGCTTGAGTTGAGCTTATTTGATCACCACTATCAAATTAAAACATTAGAATACCTTCTATGTGCCATGGAACTCTACATTGTGCACAATGGACAATATCAAAAACAAGGTTGAGAAATGGAACTCTCTTTGTGCCCATCAGAGCGGACATAACAGGAATTCCCCTTTCAAGTGCAAATTTCACTTGGGCTTCATGCTTATCCTTTGGAGCAAATGACATAGTGAGTACATCTCTCTCAAAGAGATAGCCTCCAAAGCTAGCAACTTCACATCCAACATCCAATATCACACGAGAGCGTTTCCCCCAGGCAACATCAGGCACAAACTGCATAAAGCATGATAATTAAAGTATGAAAATACACCTATGTGCAAGAAGACAAATCTTTTATGGATAAGAAATCACAAAAATTGAAGCTAGAGAAACAAAGCTAGAGAGACAGAGTGGCTGCCATCCACTCATAGAGTGTATTGAACAAGAACAACCATTAGGAATCTATTATTCTCAGAGTCTTAGAAACTCCAGGTATTCATTTCCCTACATATGCACCACATCAAAAAACACTGGATCATCTCCCACAAGGTCCTTCCACAAGGTCATTCCACATAACATATGAAGTATAAAATATGTTAAGACTCATGTATTAGTTTTTTGTGTTGACTAGCTTCATTAACAGATTGACAATTACAAATTATGCCTGACTAAGTCCTAAAAGGATTTCAGTGAAACCTTCCTTATGTTTACCCCCTCAAATTATTGGGAAAAGTGTCATTGCTTAGTAGGCAACAACTCCTCTTACATAGAGCGTTTGATTAGTAGGCAGCTTTCGAGTCCTGTTTTTTATTCCTTATTGTTTTTATATGTACTTTTGAATTAGTTTATATTAAGCTTAGTACACTTTGGTCTTTTTTGTTCTAATTGCAGTACTACTTACAATCTTATCCATCAATGTGTGCATCGCAACATGTATGAATTATTTTCACTCCACACCCATTACTTGTATTAGTTCTTTATAATACATTTTCTAATTTCGAGACTACTTGCTATGTTGTTTTACATGTATGATTTTTTTTTTTTTTTGGGCATGCATACTTGAATTTGACTGCTTTTTTTTGTCCTTGAATGTAGCTGCTTTCATGAGTAAACTTATGTCTAGGGGATGTAATGTGACTGGTCTTAGAAAATGTTGCCTGAAACCTTTTTTTTTTTCATTAGAATCTATAACTGTTGACTTGATTTTACCAGTTCTGGATACCCTCTCTATTTATTAAACCAAATGGCTTTCTATTTATAGTCAAGTACAGCACCCAAGTCAAAATTTGTTGTGATGAATTAGAGAATTTTATTTGATTTGGCAATGCTATATGTAAATTCGAGAGCCTACTGAGCCACAGTCCAAGTTGTTTTTCCATATCTAGCACATAAAAAATGTATAGGTAGTTAGAAATCCCGGTCTTTTGCAAAAATCCTGGATTAAAGTGAGATTTTTGGCAATTTGAAGGGCAGTTGATTAATAGCTTGATTTTTGCATTTGCTAGTGCCTTTTTGTAGTTGATAAAGATGCTTTGTATTTGGTGTTTTTTTAATACATTAAATTAGTTAAAGGGTTTTCTTTTTGGAGGACAATTCATAGCTTTGCCCAGGTCAAAGTTTATACATTAGAAAGAGAGAGAATTTTATGCATTACTTAAAAACTACAAAAATATGATGGTCCTAATTAGTCAGCTTTCCTGTCAAGTTTATCCTATTTACTCATAATCTTTTTTCATGGCCCATGTACTTGGTTGTCGGTTTGAGTTTAATTTACTCAATACTGTTTTTTTCTTATTTTAGTTTAATTGAGGAAGATGCACGTAATTAATGCAATGCTTTAGTACCCAACTTATTATGATGTAGGATATAATATTGAGGTTAATGCATTGCTTTAGTACCCAACTTATTATGATGTTTAATACATTGTTGTAAGTAATATTTATGTTTTTCATGTCTACCCAACCAATAGAACTGTTCTACTTGACATGAGGTTATAATTTGGCATATTTTACGTACAATTACCTACATTGCCATATTATCAATTTCTTGGCTATACATGGATGATCCGGAAAACATGAGTCGTGATCGTGAAATTTGGGGCGATGGCATGGAGGAGGTATTCATTGACATGCTTTACTAGAATGCCATTTATGGTAGATTAAGGACTGGCAAGATCACGAGTAATCAGTTTACAAGCAATGGTGGTGCTGAATTTACAAGCAATCGGTTTCAATCTCATCTTCAACAATTTGGCATCTACCACCAATGTCCTGTCCATACACTCCTTCCCAAACTGGTAGAGCTAAGCGCAAACATCATTATGTGACAGAAACTAGCCTTGCCCTCCTCTTTCACTCTCACGTTCTTCCTCAGCATTGGATTGACGCTTTCAGCACCGCAACCTACATTATCAACTGGTTGCCTATAACTGTTCTTGGTGGCCTTTCACCTTTTGAAGTTCTCTCTAGTAAGTCTACGAATTCTGAAAATTTCCACCCCTTTGGTTGTCGAGTCTACCCTTGCTTACACGATTACGCATATCACAAATTTTCTCCCTGCAGTTTACCATG
Source organism: Cyclocarya paliurus (assembly GCA_029856935.1). Classification (NCBI taxonomy): domain Eukaryota; kingdom Viridiplantae; phylum Streptophyta; class Magnoliopsida; order Fagales; family Juglandaceae; genus Cyclocarya; species Cyclocarya paliurus. The sequence continues at coordinate 9,778,903 of CM056954.1, read as the reverse complement.
TATTTTTCTTGGCTAGAGTTCCTCATATAAAAGTCTCCATTGTTTTGACACTAAAACTTCTCGCACATATATTACACGGCATGCTCATTTTGATGAGAATTGTTTTCCGTTTTCAAACACTTCCTGTGTGACTTCTATTGCTAACATTGGTTTTTCCAAAATTTTCAAGCCCTGCTCCCTTGAACAAACTCCCAGCACGTCTTCTCCCACTCCTACGCAGGTCCCTACTGCTGCTCCTTGTCATTTTTGTACAGATGACCCTGCTGTTGAACCTTTGCAAGTTTCTTCTTCTGATAACATGTCAACACCTTCTTCGGCTACAGTTTCGCCAGCAGCTGCGTGTGCTACGAACTTGGTTTCATTTATAGATTCCATAGCCCCGTCCCATGTCACTACTTCATCAATTCCTTGTGCCTCTCATACCATGGTTACTCGTGCCAAATCTAACATTTTTAAGACACGCCATCTAGCCCATCTCAGCTTTGTGCAGTCTTCACCAATGTTTCATGCTTTTCTTGTCACCTCTAAGCCTAAGGGGTTTAAATCAGCTACCAAACATCCAGCTTGGCTTGTTGCCATGGACAACGAAATGAAGGCTCCTCAAACAAATCATACTTGGGATCTTGTTCCCTAGCCCTCCAACAGTAATATTGTCGATTCCAAATGGGTTTTTCAGACTAAATTTCATTCCGATGGGTCCATTGATCACTTCAAAGCGCGCCTCGTTGCAAAGGACTACACTCAACTTCCCGGTCTTGATTACACGAACACTTTCAACCCTGTGGTCAAAGCCTCCACAGCTCCTATTGTTTTCTCTCTCGTCGTGTCTCACAAGTGGCCCTTACGTCAACTTGACATAAAAAATGTTTTCCTCAATGGCATTCTTCATGAAACCATCTACATGGAGCAGCCCCCGGGCTATGTTGATCCTTGCCATCCTCTCCATGTTTGCAAATTAAAGAAGGCCCTCTAAGGCTTGAAACAAGCACCCTGTGCTTGGTTTCAACATTTTAGTTCATTTATACTAAAACTTGGTTTTTTTTGCAGCCATGCAGACTCTTCTTTATTTGTTTTTAATCGGCAAGATGATCTCCTCCTCTATGTTGAAGACATCATACTCACTAGGAATAATTTGGCTCTCATCAATCGATTTATTACCCAGCTGCACTCTGAGTTTGCTATCAAGGATTTAGGTGCTCTAAATTATTTTCTTGGCCTTGAGGCATCTTACATCCCAGACGACATCTTCCTCAGCTAAGTCAAATACGCTACTAATATATTGGCCCGTGCTCAACTCCTGGACAGCAAACCAGTTCCTACCCCTACGATTGTCTCTCAACGACTCTCCACCAAAGGTGCTCCATTTGAAGATCCCACTCTCTATCGTTCATTAGTGGGTGCCTTACAGTACTTAACAATTACACGTCCGAATCTTGCCCATTCAGTCAACTCGAGCGAGCTTGCTATGTGCGAGCTCGGCTCGTTTACTTCATAAGCGAGCTTAGGCTCGGCTCGTTTATTTGCCGGGCCTAGGTTCTAGATCGAGCTCGGCTCGTTTACAGGTAAATGAAGCTCAAGCTCGGCTCGAAGCTCGTTTGTTAACGAGCCGAGCTCGAGCTTAGCTCGAGATTCATCAGGAATAATGTAAAATAAAATATATAAATAATATCATGAAGCCTTCAAGATTCTACATCGTGATTTACATCATGAAGTCTTCAAGACTCTATAGTATGGCTAAGATACATTAAATGACATTGACATCCTAATGGAACAACTTAGAACTTACAAGGGAATCAAAAAATACATATACAACAATAAATTTTCGAACTACATACACTAATATACAACAATAAAAATACATATACAAAAAATACATAAATTTAGAATAATGTTCTGTCTTCATGAATGGAGCTAGAAACCAAAACACCAACTTGTTGTCCTGCAGCTGCAACCTGCATACACTAATAAACTAAACAAATTAAGCTTATTTTTAATCCCTTGCATGATTACTCAAGTAATTTTAACTTAGTAATACTATCAAGGGATGTCTGACAGGAAGGCAAAACTTAATTTGCCTCAACCATCAATGTCATAACACAGAACACAAGCAATCTAAGAAATAAAATAAACCATCAGGGAATCAGTATAGTTGTAGGCAAGCCGCAAGTTACAAACCATATTCCCATGGTCCACCCCAGAAATTGCTCAACCAAGCCAGATTCTCTTACATAGACAATTTACCAAACCAGATAAGATAAACATAGCACCGCTGCACCATACACAAGTTAACAATTTTGGGCAAAATCAACAAGTTACCAAACCAGAGAAGATAAACACAGCACCATACACAAGTTATCAATTTTGGGCAAAATCAGCAAGGTACCAAACCAGACAAGATAAACATAGCACCATACACAAGTTACCAATTTTGGGCAAAATCAGCAAGTTACCAAACCAGATAAGATAAACACAGCACCATGCACAAGTTATCAATTTTGGGCAAAATTAGAAAGTTACCAAACCAGATAAGACAAACATAGCAACCTAGCATGACACATGAAGATAAAACAGAAAGCAGCAGTAGGCATACTGCATACACAGTACACTCAATTACTAAAAAAATTAAGCTTATTTTTAATCTATTGCATGATTACTCAAGTACTTTTAATTTGGTAAAATTAAAATAAACCATCAGGTATAGCAGACAGTAGTAGCCAGTAGGCAAGTTACCAATTTGGCCAAAAACAACCACAAAATCAGCAAAGTTACCAAACCAAAACAAAATCAATATGACACAAGAAGTTATAAACTGTGGAAGTAATCAAACCAAAACAAAATCAGCATGACAGAAGTTAAGAACAATTCAATAAGTTACCAAACTTCAACAAAATCAGTCAAATAACTGCAGTTACCAGGATTTCAACAAAATCACAATGACGCCTAGTTACCAAACTTCTAAAAAATCTAAAATCACCATGACAACAACCTGTATAAACTGATACACTAAAAAAATATTAATCTTATTTATAATCCCTTGCAGCATTACTCAAGTGCTTTTAACTTAGTAATATTGTCAAGGGATGTTTGGTAGTAATGCAAAATTTAATTTGCCATTTACACAATTTAGGAAATGAAATTGGTGAGGAGTTACAATTTAGAATTTACCTGAAATGTCATGACTCGTATCATCTCAAACAAAATCAAATAGAACAATCAAACTGTCCAAATATAAGTTAGCAAGTGGAAATAATACAAACAGCAGAAAAAAATACAAACTGTGTAAATAATACAAACTGTGGAAATAATACAAACTGTGGAAAAAATACAAACTGAGTCTCTATGGCTATGGCAAGAGAATCTGAGTTTCTGAGGGAACATCCTTCTATTAATAAGAAAAAATCATTAGAACTAATTTCAGTAAATAATTGGTTTATAAAATAGCAAAATAGCAACTTAAAATTCAAATAAATGCACTTACAGAATTAGTAGATGATCTTTTAAGCCCATATAGTGCTCTAATCCAATCAGACCCACATAACAACATCTAGACAGTTTCAGTTGACAATCAAGCTCGATGAGGATCAATGACTCTGCCTCCTGCGCTAAATGTTGATTCTGAGCTAACTGTGGTAATTGGTGTAGCCAATATATCTCGGGCCAGTTTGGACAAAGTTCGAAACTTAAGACTATTTGCTTTCCACCATTCCAAAGTATCGAAACTTGCATCTGAACCCTCTTCACAGATATATATACTCTCCTCTAAATAATTATCCAGTTCTGATTTACTAGACTGCAAGGTATCAACACTTCTAATAAAAGATTTAAATAATGACTGGCCACTCTGCATGTTTCTCCCAGCACTTGAGGAACAACTGGATACGTGTATTCGAGCATTTTCCTGCTCTCTTTGTGCCTCAAGAGTCAAATTGTATTCATGAACATACTCATCATATAACTCATGCAACACTTGAGAGACGTGATCAATATTCTTAGAAGCGTCCGGCTCTTGATAAATTAAAAGAAAACAAAATTGGATCAGAACCATTTTGAATCTAGGGTCTAACACCGCAGCGATTGCCATCAATAGATTACACTCCCCCCAATATTTCTCAAACTTTGAACTCATTTTCCTTACCATTGATTTCATGTATTCATTCTCATCTCTACTCTTCTTACCTAAGATGTCCTTCATTCTCCATACTTCAGAAAGAAATACGTTTGTTGTTGGGTAATCATTTCCGGATACAATATTGGTTACTTCATTGAAAATAGCAAGTAGTTGACAAACATTTTCAACTTGCCCCCACTCTTCAACAGTTGGAACCCATTCAAAACTGCTATATCTACCACCATATCTAGGAAAAACTTCTTTGAACTGAATTGCAGCATCCAACATTAAATATGTGCTGTTCCATCTTGTAGGCACATCTAAAATCAGCTTCTTTGAGGGCAATTGCAACTGTTTTGCAATTTCACTAAACTGTTTTAGCCTGCTCTCTGATGCTACCAAATATTTTATACCATCTCTCACACAATCAACAATCTCCCTAATCTCTCCAAATCCATACTGAACAAGTAAATTAGTTATATGCGCACAACAACGTACATGAAACAATTTTCCTCCTACAGACAGTGTTTTCTTCAATCTAAAATCATCTTTCAAGATCCTAATGGCAACATCATTAGAACTTGCATTGTCAACAGTAATTGAACTAATTTTATTCTCAATTCCCCAACCTTGGAAACACTTTTCTAAAACATCAGCAATAAGAAGGCCAGTATGTGGAGGTGGCACATTACAAAAGTTCAAAACACGCCTCTAAAGATGCCAATCAGTATCTATAAAATGATATGTCACTACCATATATGAAAGTTCTTTACAAGAATTCCACATGTCAGTTGTGATATGAACTTTGTTAACAGGCTTAACCAAAGCCTTTAACTTTGCCTTTTCAGTTTCATAAGTTATCATGCATTCTTTCTTTGCAGCAGCCTGAGACATTTTTTCCCAATATGGAGTGTTTGCACTCATGAACTTATTAAATACCACATGCTCCATTAAAGAAAATGGATATTCATGGTAAAGTATCTTATGAGAGGCAAGCTCTCGGACCCTACTACGATCATACGTAAAGTTTGAGACAGTGAAGCCACCATCTTTCTCCTTAGACTCAACTGCTAAGACTTTCTATTTTTTCTTAGAACCCATGTATGGCAAACAAGTGAGCAAGTGCCTATGTAGTGTAGTCGTAGAACTTGATCGAGATGCCTTAAACAAAGATTTACACCACTTACATTGAGGTTGTTTAGTCCCATCTCGTTCAAGCTCGACAAAATCATTCCATACATTGGAAGTCCTCTTTCTCTTTTTTCTTTCATTGGCTACTGTTTGAACATCTGTTGGGCCCTCAGTAGAGACAGTATTAGGGGCATCAGTATTTGCAGTGTCTCCACCATCATCAGATACGGGCTCTACAAGGCTAATCCCAATAGAGTTTTCATTTTCATACTCCTCCACCGGATCAACCAAATTCATACGATCATCCATTTGCTAGGGTCTAATATTTTTTAAACACAAAACCAGAAACATAAAATAAGCATATAAACATTGACCATACATGTTCAACTAATCAACTAAACTAAAAACAACCTTGTCTTGATGGCTCAAGGTGCCTCCAAAAGCAAGGATACTAAAAGATGTCGAAGTCAAAAAAATTTGACTCCAATAGTTTTGTTGTACAACCTTGCCTTGATGGCTTAATGTGCCTCCAGAAGGCAAGGCTGATACAGTTGATACTAATCAACACAAAGGTTAAAGTCAAAAAATTTTGACTCCAACAGTTTCAGTATAGAATCTTGCCTTGGTGGCTCGATGTGCCTCCAGAAGCAAGGCACCTCAACAACATAAAATAAAACATAAAACAGATTGGATAAAATTTATAAACCAAAACGAGTTAAGGACAACACCATTCCATACTTGAAGCTAGAACATAGATATAGAACAGATTGCATACAATTTATAAACCAAAACAGAACAAACAAGGCACCATTTCATACTTTAAGCAAGAAAATAAACAGAAAACAGATTGGATAAAATTTATAAACCAAAACATGTATAGAACAGCACCATCTCATTCTTGAATCTAGAACATAGATATAGAATTGAAATATATAATTTATAAACCAAAACAGAACAAACAAGGCACCATTTCATACCTTAAGCAAGAAAATAAACAGAAAACAGATTGGATAAGGTTTATAAACCTATAGAATTCTAACATAACACTGCACCATCTCATACTTGAAGCTAGAACATAGATATAGAACAGATTAGATACAATTTATAAACCAAAACAGAACAAACACAGCACCATTTCATACTAGAAGCAAGAAACTAAACAGAGAACAGATTGGATAAAATTTATAAACCAAAACATGTTAAACACAGCATCATTTCACACTTGAAGCTAGAACATAGTATAGAACATATTGGATACAATATGTCTACCAAAACAGGTTCAATAACCAGGTAGGATAATTTATCACCAATATCACATGCACCAATTTTCAAGAAATATTTTAAGAGAGAACATAAACACAGGACATATTGGATAAACACATAACAAAATATAAACACATAAACACATAGCAGATAAAGGATCAGGACCAAAGATTGGATAGAATAAGTAAAACTCACTGCATTGTGGACTACAAGTATTACTTGAACTTTCAAGCACATAATGTATCTTGTAACTTCTTTCTTCAAAAAGTTTTTCCCTCAAAATTTTCAGTACGACAGATATAAAGCTCGAAACATTTAGTATAGTACAAGTTCAAGGTGCAACAGTGCAAACATCAGCAAGATCAAGATAGATTGGAGTGATAGACAGAAATCTGAATCAATCACAGTCTCAGATTGACTCACAGAAGCATTCAAGCATGCATATATCATATATGTCGTGATTAAACATGTATGGGCCTTGCAGGACAATGTCACAGTGTCATACCATTTCGGCGTACTAGGGTTTACAGATACAAACATGAATCACATGATTAGATCTACAAACACAATACTAGAAGTTAGAAATAGTTAGGAGAGAACCAGAACTACCAGAAATGATATACTAAAAATATAAGTGCTTCCAAACATGAAAAACGAGTAGAAATCACAATCTCCCACTTCCAATAGAGTTCCCAACGAAATGGTTAGAAACTTAGAAACTTAGAAATAGGAAAATAAACCCAACGAATCGAGTGATGGACGAAACAAACATGGAACCAGAGAAGCATGAACAATGAAATCAGGGATTCAGTTGGTTGGGAGTCATAAATGCTAGCATTTAATGACCCATCTGTCAAGGCCTGACTACCATCTGGCCCATCTCTGCGATTGAGATTGCAGTCACGGTTCCCCTCGAACCGGTCGAATCCTCTATCTGCAAGGGTTTCGAACTTTCAAGCAATCACAGATAGCAGCAAGCCTTCAAGAATCACAGATTGAAGCCTTGATTCAAGGCTTCATTCCATGGAAATCACATATTCACAAGGTAAGCGATGAAACACATCACTAAGGAGGCTAGGGTTTCACAAATCGTGAATCGTAAAACAGAGAAAGTAAAAGTAAAACGGCAGACGCATGAAACAGTGAAGGACAAAAGTAAAAGGTGAAAGGACTGGAGACTAGAGAGTGAAGAGGGACCAGTGATGGGCAAACTACAGTGAGAGGGCGGCTGGGCTAGGGCTATTGGGCTAAGTTAGTAGGGTAAAATGAAACTGAACGGTTACGATTTGCTTAGACAGATCCAACGGTTCCAAATTAGGGCAGTTGTTTTTTTAATCAACGGCTTAGATTTAAAAGGATATAGATCCAACGGCTAAAAATTAGGAAGGTAACTTTATGATTTAACGGTTCAGATTTAGTTATAGAGATCCAACGACTAAGAATTAAGACTGTAAAATATGTTATATATTATAAAACTATATATTTAATATTTATTCTGTATTATGTATACAATAATACATATAGTAGGATAATTTATAACATTTTCTAACATTTTTTGGTTATATTTTTTTTAATATAAAAACTTTATATTGCTTGATGGAACATTATAATTTATATTATTACAAGTTCAATATTTTATTAAAAATAGATAAAAATAATAATAATACTCCTCATAAAGAAAATATTGTCCAACTTTATATATTTATTTTATAAAAACTTTATATTTTGTCAAACAAAATAATTTATTACTCATAATATAATATTATAGTTATATTAATAAAAATATTATTAATACTTGTAGTTATAACTTATAATAAACATATGTATTATGTATTATGTAACAATTAATACTAAACTACTAGTCCACTAATATTTTAACATACATATGTATTATGTAGTTATAACTAATAATACATATATATTATGTAACAATTAATATATTAACATACATATACTATTACTAATATCAATATACCAACTTTCTAACATACACATACTAATAGGAATATGTGTATATATATAATATGGACCATATGGTGTAATTTGATGATTTATAATGTTATATATTTATTGGACTCATGTATTCATCATAACTTATAGTTCTATAAGAGTCAAGACTATAAGTTAATATTATAAAGTTATATATAGTATATGTAGTGGACTATCAATCTATAAGACTAAGTCTATTATGATGACTTCTACCACAAATTTATCATTTATGATAGTTTTCGAATTTCGGGCAGCGGAAATGCAGTAGGCAAAGGAGGAGAAATAAATAAATAAAACCACGGTCCACGTGTGCGCATATGTTATTTTTTAAACTCTGATTTATTTGTGTGACCAACTGCCTAGACATATCTCGTGGATCTGTGCTAGTGTGTCTTAAACATAATAAATATTAAATTGTTAATAGATCTTGAACTCTGATTTCTTATAGTAATAAATCAGAGTTCAATAGTTTGCAGATAACGTATGTGATATATGTTGTAAACATGGAGAAAATATTTAAAATATAGACAAAATTTTGTTTGTTTATAGTTTAATATTTAAGATATAACAAAACTCATGAACTAGGTCACCTTACTAGTTTATATAGATATTTATATTATATATATATATATAGTATGGACCATATGGTGTAATTTGTAAATTTATAATGTTATGTATTTATTAGACTCGTGCATTCATCATATCTTAATTGATGTTCTATAAGCCTAGAAGTTAATATTATAAATTTATATATAGGATTAGGCCATGGAGGCCGCCCCCCCACCTCCTTTGGCGGGGGATGCTATGGTGGCTCAGGGAGTGAAGTCCTTCTCTCAGGTGGTTTCAAACACCGCGGTGCAATCCTCTTTTAGATTGCCCATGAGATACCCGGTGGAGGTAGACGGTGAGTAAGGTTTTATTTTTTCTGAGGTCGAGATGTCCAAGGCTGCAGAGGACTTCAAGTTTGCTTTGGTTCTTAAGTTTTCCCGCATATGTCCTTCCATTGACGATGCCCGTCTGCATGTTGCAAAATCGTGGGGGCTTTTGGAGGTTCCAGTCGTCAGTTTCATGGATGATCTGCATGTACTTGTTCAGATGCGTAGTGAACGTGATTTTTTGCATGGCTGGGCTCGAGAAGGACGTACCATGGGGGGCTCGACTTTTCGGTTATTCAGATGGACCAAGGACTTCTATCTGTTGAAAGAATCTCCTTTAGCACCTCAATGGATTTTTCTGCCTGGTTTGCCAATGCATCTTTATAGATCAGACTGTCTGCAGATTTTGGCATCTAGATTTGGTCGTTATCTGGGAACTGATAATGCTACGATTCATAAAACCAGGGCGTCTGGGGCCAGGATGTGCGTTGAGATTGATTTGTCACAAGAACCTATGCAAGGTTTTCCTATAGTGCTTTCAAATACAAGGAAGATATGGCAGAGAGTGAGATACGAGAAACATCATTTTTATTGTTCTAAGTGTCATCGTCAAGGGCACACGGCGGTAGTTTGCAAGATGGGTGTGAGAAAAACAGTGGATTCCAGGATGGAGAATAGAGCCCTCAAATGGGTTTGGAAAGGTAAAGATACAAGGGAGGATAGGGGGTAGATGTAGCTCATATCGAAGCTATGGGTTCGGAAACATAAGAGGAAGGGATGACTTTAGTGCAGGTCCCACAGGGAAATGATGGTAGAGTGATGGAGGAGGTTTTAGAGGAGGGGGAGATTGGTGTGATGATTGTCGAGGACACAAATAAGAAAGTTCGTGCAAGACGAGATGATTTGTTAGGTGAGAAAAATTCTATTGTTATGGCTGGGGACAGGGTGGTTTCCTTGGTGCAATTAGTTCATGAAGTAGGAGATGCTAGTAGAAGGGTTGTTCCTTTGGAGGATGATTTGGGGGAAAGGAATGTAGTGGATTCGTGTAGGGAGGAGGCTATGCATGTAGAAAATGAGTGTGATTTACAGTTTGAAGTGGTACGGTTGGGCCCGATTGATCTTTTAGTGAGTTGTAGTGGCCAGGATACGGACCTCTTGGAGATGGTCAATGAATCTTTAGCTTTGGAGTGTTCGGTACAGAGATCGGCAGATATTCTTCCGGGACTTGTAGTGGCAGGTTTATCAGAATAGGAGAATGAGGGGACTTTCAAGCCACTGGCTGGTGCAAAGCTGTAGGATTCTGACTCTGAGATTCAGGCTAATGTAGAGAATTCTAAAGAGAAACCTTTGACAGGTTCACGGCAGTCATCAAGGGTGTCTACTCGAACCTCCAAGCTAAATTTATGACGGACATAATCCTAGTGTGGAACGTGAGAGGGCTCGGCAGGTCGAGGAAAAGGTTGAGAGGGTTAGTTCAGAGGAAAAATTCTTTTTTGACAGCGGTTTCAGAACCATTTACAAGTGTGGATTGTATGCCAAGGTTAGCATCTTTCTTAAATCTCCCATTGTTTTGCTCGAATGCGGAAATGGGTGGCAAGCTTTGGTTGTTTTGGAAGGAGAATACGGTCTTTGAAGTGGTATGTAAAATGGCTCAAATGATTACTGGGTGGTTTTCATTTTCAGATTCGATAATTTTGGTGACTTTTATATATGCTAAATGTAACCAAGTAGAGAGACGAGAGCTATGGCATTCTCTAGAGGAGTTGAATATTGGTGTCGGTCCGTGGTTGGTTGCCGGAGACTTTAATATTATTAGGAAGGATGATGAGTGAATTGGTGGACATCCGAGAGCTATTTCAGCGATGGATGAGTTTAACTCTTGCTTGGAATCATGTGGCCTTCTGGATCTCCCAAATACTGGGGGCCGTGTATCTTGGTGTAATGGTCAGGAGGGTCTCTCTCGTAGCTGGGCAAGATTGGACAGAATGGTTTGCAATACTGAGTTCTCAAACTATTTCTCGGAAGCTTGGTATGAGTATTTGCCAAGAAAATCTTCGGATCATTGTCCCATGATCCTTAGGTTGCGAAGAAATTTGCAGAGGTATGGCCCATCAACTTTTAGATTCCAGAATATGTGGTGTGAACATGTTTCTTTCAGGGATTGTGTAGAGTCGGTTTGGTGCACACCAATACAAGGGTCTGGTCTGGTGAGGCTAGCGGCAAAGCTGAAGAAGTTGAAAGTGGCTTTGAGATCGTGGAATAAATTGGTATTTGGCCGAGTGGAGGCTCATTTGAAGGAATTAGAGGATCGATTGGAAGGGCTGGAGAGACAGCTTCAGGATGGTTTCTCTACTGCATTGGAGGCCGATTATTTGGCTACTAAATTCGAGTTAGAAGCCTGGGAACACAAGGAGGAATTGCGCCTAGCTCAGATTGCAAAGAAAGCTTGGATGGTTGATGGGGACAATAATTCGAAATTCTTTCATGCTGTGGTAAACCAGCGCAGAAAGAAAAACTTCATTTCGTCCATGACCTTAGTGGATGGCACGATCCTTGATTCACCGGAACAGGTTCATCTAAGGGCGGTGAGTTATTTTCAGGATTTCTTATCAGGTCCAGCGGCTAGTGAGGTAGCTCAACTAACGCCACTTATGGATAAAATTATTTTCGATGATGATAATCTTTTTCTTTGTAAAGAGCCAACAGAGTTAGAGGTCAAGGAGGCATTAATGTCCATCCCGAAGCACAGCAGCCCCGGACCGGATGGCTTTGGTTCTGGTTTTTTCAGTAGTTGTTGGGAGTTGGTGAAGGAGGATGTGGTCGAGGCGGCAAAGGAATTTTTCTCAGGTGCTCCCTTACCCCAGTTTTATACATCGTCTTACATTGTTCTTATTCCAAAGGTGCAAGAGCCAAAGAGTTTCGATAAGTTCCGGCCTATTAGTTTATGTTCGGTTACTTATAAAAAATTTTCGAAGATTTTGGTGCGGAGGTTGACAAGGTTTCTTCCATTAATGATCTCACAAGAACAAGGCGCTTTTATTCTGGGTAGGAGTATCTTCGAGAATATTACATTGGCACAAGAGATGGTTCATTCTTTGAATAAAAAGAAAAATGGGGGTAACCTTATGGTAAAGATGGATATGTCTAAAGCCTATGATCGGGTTGACTGGAATTTTATTTTACATGTTCTGGAGTGTTTTGGGTTTTCTCAAAAATTTCGAGTCTTGGTGGGCAATTGTGTGAGGTCTCAATGGTTCTCGATTATGATGAATGGGTCGTATAAGGGTTTTTTTAAATCGACCCGGGGGTTTCGACAAGGAGATCCGCTATCTCCATATTTGTTTATCATCATGGAAGAAGTGTTGTCTCGACTGCTAAAATAGAATTTTGATAGTGGTAGGATTAAAGCCTTTTCTCACCCTTCGGGGGCACCTTTGATATCTCACTTACTTTATGCTGATGACCTTTTGATTTTTATGAACAGGGAGAAACGATCCTTACGACAACTTATTGAGGTTTTGGGATGCTATGAGAGGTGGTCGGGTCAGTCGATAAACAAGGAAAAATCTGCCTTGTTTTTCTCAGAACATATTACTCAGGGGAGGAGGGTATGTTTGAAGAGGTTGACAGGTTTTATGGAAGGGAAGTTTCCGGTGATTTATCTGGGTGTTCCCCTGGTGGTGGGACGAAAAAAGGCGCTGGACTTGGAACCTTTAGTGTCCAAAATCAGAAATAAAGTGGCGGGATGGAAATATAAATTGCTTTCACAAGGGGGTCATCTTACGCTCCTTCGACATGTTGTCTCAAGTATGTCCATGCACCTTCTCTCGGTAATCAATATTCCAAAAGCAGTGCATCACAAGATTGATTCTATTTTATCTACGTTCTTTTGGGGTGTCTCGGCTGGACGTAGTAAGCGGAAATGGCGTTCGTGGTCCTATATGTGTAAACCAACTGGGGAAGGGGGATTGAGTCTGCGAAACTCATTAGAGGTTCAAAGGGCACTCCATATGAAATTTGCGTGGCGTCTACTGTCAGGAGATAGCCTATGGAATAGGTTCTTCCAGGCCAAATACATTAAGAAGGGTCATGTGGTATTGGCAAGTGAAAATGGCTCTCGTTTTTGGAAATCTGTCATGGGGGTCTGACCAGAGGTGCTGGAGAATGTGCGACTGATGGTCAAAGAGGGCAAGGGATCTTTCTGGTATGATCGGTGGCTTTTGTCTGGACCTCTTAACCTTCAGGCAAATGGGAATTTTTCTCCCACATTGTCCATAAAGGATCTATGGGTGGAGAATAGTTGGGATAGAGACAAGTTGGTGGAGCTAGTGGGTGCTATCAAAACAGAGGAGATTGTTAAGACAATTGCAGCGGGTAGAGGGGGTGAGGATGTACTGGTATGGATGCCGAGTAAAGATGGGAAGTTTTCATCAGCATCTGCATGGGATCGTATTCGAGTCAAAGCACCTCAACCTCCTAAAATGAAGTGGATCTGGCATGGCTTACTACCTAAGAGAGTTTCAGTTTGTGTTTGGAAAGCCCGGTATGATTGTTTGCCGGTGGATGAAAATATCTCTTGTGTAGGGATACAGCTTGCTTCCAAGTGTGACTGCTGTGTTTCAGGACAATGTGAGTCGCATGACCATGTTTTGAGCTCAAGCGAGTTTGCAGGGAAGCTGTGGTCTTTGGCAGAGGCAGCGTTGGGTGTTTCAGTTGTTTCACATTCATGGTGGTCGAGAGTCTTTCAATGGTGGTCTTATGCAAAAAAGTCTACTACACGGGGAACCTTATTGGGAGTCCTACCTTGTGTGATAACATGGAGGCTTTGGCTTCGACGATGTAAGGCACGTATGGAGGGTATACAAGAGATGGTAGAAGGCGTCTGGCTTGCTGTAAAGGCATGGATTAGAAATATTTCAGAAGGTTTGAAGAAAAGTGGAGAGATTTCCAGTATGGATATGGCTATGCTCGCTGCACTGGAGGTAAGCTATCAGCCGATCATTGCACGTAGACCACAGATAATTAAGTGGAAAAAGCCATTGGAGGGTAGAGTAAAATTAAACACAGATGGCAGTTGTAGAGGGAACCCAGGGAGTATGGGGGGTGGGGGTGTCATACGAGATTGTCATGGTCATTTCCTAGCTGCTTTTTCGAGACATTTAGGACATGGGACTAATAATGAAGCTGAGCTTAGGGCATTAACGGAAGGGGTTACATTGTGTACGGAGTTGGGTTTCTCGCTTATTGATATTGAATGTGATTCCAAACTTGTGGTAGACTGGGTTCAGGCTAAACGGTGCATAGTTTGGTATTTGTGGGACTTTTGAGAAGCATTTGTCGATGCAGTGAATGGTATTTCTTTCTCTATTTGTCATCAATTTAGAGAAGGAAACATGGTTGCCGATTTTTTGGCACGTAGTGGTGAGAAAGGGTGTAGTAGACGGTATGAGGTTTATGGAATGCTTCCTAAGGAGCTGAAGGGAATAATCCGTTTGGAGAAGTTGGGTTTGCCGTATTTACGAAAATAGGATGGAAGTCTCGAGACCAGGAGGAAGTGGAGCAGAAGAAACAGTAGCAACAGCTGCAGAACATGGCTTCAAGAGCATAAAACAATCCCACAGCAGCAAACATATTTCACGCGGAAGGAGCCCTCTGCACTTACAAAATTATTCTCTGCTGCATAAAAATGCAGAGTAGCACGCAACAGAACGCACTCACAGAAGCAGACCAAAAATCGTGGGCTAAGGCAACAGAACGGAAGAGGCCTCTCATTGGCTAGCATTTCCCTTTCCTCTGCAGTTTGGTAGGGGTAGAAGGGGTTTTTACCCGCTACATACCCCGAGATTTAGGCCTGTTAGAGTGTTTTATGTCTGCGTTGGTTGTGGAGTAGTCAGTTTGTATTTGGGTGCTTGTACACCCCAATTGCTTGGTTTGCAATGGAGGTTTTCCTCCGCCTTAAGCGAGGGTAATAATAAACTTGGGACGGAGCCTCTGTAGTGGGGTAACCGGCTCTTTTTTTTTTTTTTTTTTTTTTTAAAAAAGTAAGACTAAGTCTATATTAATATACATAATTATGAATATTATAAATTATATATATATATATATATCTAACTTTTGGCTATTATATATTATATATAATATATATATATATATATATTGTATTATATATGTATAAATATATACGAGTCGAGCTCACGAGTTGAGTCGAGCTTCATACGAGTTTGTTCACGAACATTAATCGAGCCGGTCGAGCTTTATACGAGTTTGTATCGTTTAATAATTGAGCCTAATTCTATGTTTACGAACAGCCCATTTAATATTCGATTCGAGTCGATTTCGAGTTTAATCGAGTCGAATTCGAGCTGCCTATCGAGTAGCCTATTCATTTTACAGCCCTATTTATTTTTGCTCATGCTACTTGTATTTTCATGACTGCTACTTTTTTTCCGAGTTTTTTACTTTATCTCCGTGACTACTACTTTATTTGTTTTTCCTGAGATGATTATGTTTTGGTTTGATGAGGTTATTGGTAATTGTGTTGTGTTAAACTTTTTCCATGATCGTTGGGATGTGGTATTAAGTGCGATATTTATTACTAATATTTTTTCTTACCAAGTATAAGTTGGATGGTTGATGAGAACTTAAAAATAAAAGAGTAATGTTTTTTGTATTAAAATATAATGTTGTCAATATATGAAATTCTAATTCCTAACTACTTTAGTTGGACAGCATAGTAGAACGTGGTAGAGTATGGATGATGCGAATTGGTAAGCAAGAACCTCCTCAATGGGCGTGAACCTCGATGCATATGACATCTTCCCTGATGGAGGTGTGACTGATAGTAATGATGAATTTGCAAAAGACATGGTTGGGATCATGGACCTTATTGGGAATTTCAGTTGTCGACAGAGACAGAATCTTAGATAGCCACAACACAATATTAGCCTGTAGGGATATCAATATATTCTGGAAGTTTTGAATGGAAATCCAGAAAATTGTCATGAATTATTCCGAATGGAGGTTGATGCCTTCTACACATTATGTTTTTTGTTATGGAACAATGAGTTTTTAAGGGATTCTAGAAAATGGGTGACCATTGAGGAACAAATAGGCATATTCAGTTCGATAGTGGCGCTTGCAGAAGGACAACGCATTGTGGCTTAGCGGTTCAACATTCAACAGAAATCATTAACCAGCACGTAAGGAAAGTCAACACACACATCCAGGGTACACCCAACAATCATCGCAGCTAACCCGAGAAATTATGCTTGGTTTGAGGTAAGTACTTTATCATACATAATAAATTACAATAAAGATTATGCAATAGTTTTGCTTAAATTATTTATTTGAACGTATGCAAGCATAATCAGATGGTTTATTCATTTGGAGCGATACGTTGGTGCAATCAATGGGACCATGATTGACGCCATTGTACCTGAAGAGATACGTGAGGCATTTCACAACTGGCATGGGCGAGTTGCCCAAAACGTCTTGTGTGTATGTGATTTAAATATGAAGTTCATTTGTTTTACACTGGTTGGAAGGGAACCATGCATGACGCACGAATATTCATTGATGCATTGAGTCAGGCCCGTAACCAATTTCCATGGCCTTTGGACGATAAACATCTAATATTATTTAATTGTTTCTGTTAAAAAGTTGTTTGTCTTTATATGTATTTGTTATATCTCTAGGAATGGTTGGTAAGTAATTGATTTTTTTGTTATTAATCGATTAGCAAATCATCATTATCTAGTCGATTCGACTTTCCCATGTATTCAGGGATTTATGCCCCTATCCCATGTATAAGTGACCGTCAGGGTCAGAGAAGATTTTGGGAGTATAAGGATTATTTAAATCATGTCATTCAACAATTTGTAACATAATAGAACGTACATTTGGGATCTTGAAAATCATGGTTTAGATTGTTAAGACTCATGTCTGCGTATTTAGTTGGGAGGCAAACGTTACTGATCACCGCATGTTGTATGTTACATAATTTTATTAGAATGATGATGTTGGACAACTTCTTATTCGAAGTGTGTAGGAACATGCGACGCGATCCGAACGGCCGTGCGGTGGTGATGCTACAGCTTCAACACATCAACTTGACATGACATTGGAATCAACATGTGCGATGACTGTAATCAGGGATAACATTGTCATTTCTATATGGGTAGCTTGGAGCAATTAGTGAATGGTAAATTGCTCATAATGACATGAATATCATAAATATTGTGACTATAATGGTGTAGTTTGATTATTCGAACTTTTTCACAAAATAATTATTTAAAAAATCTAGGTCGAACTTTAAGAGAATTTAAATTAAGAATTAAAGAAAATATGTTTAATTCATTTAACTAAAAAACTTGTGTAAATAAGAAAATACTATAAATCAATTTAAATAAAAATTAAAATGACATAGAAAACACTTCCAAAATATTAAATAAATTCTAAAGTTAAAAACAACTCTCTCTCGCGAAGGTTTGTTTTATTCTAGTTTTTAAAATTTTGGATTTATTTTATATTTTACAATATTTTAACCTAAAAAATAGAATTTTTTGAAAATACATTAACTAGAAAATTATATAAAAATCATTTTAACTCAAAACTTCTCCACCATGCAGAGTTTTCTTTTTCTTTATTTTAGAATTTATTTAATATTTATAAACTATTTTTAGGCTTTACTTAAGTAGTTTTTGTATTTTTAATTTTTAATGAAACTGTTTTTTCAGAATTTTCTTATTTACACAGATTGTTTTGGTTAAATTAATTAAACTGTTTTTCAAAACGTTTTTTAAACAACCTATTTTTATAAGAAATTTTCGTTAAAACGAATTTTCACATCTTTTTTAGATAACGATATTTTTATAATTTTGTTTAGTTAAACCAGTTTTCTTTTTAAAAAATCAGCAAAACATAATTGTTTTTTGAATTTTTTAGTTAAAATTATTTTTTTAAAAGTTTAACAGATTTTTAAAATTTTATTTAAAAATATATTTTTAACTTAAACATATTCTTAATAATATTTTTTAATTCAAATAATGTTTTTGTCAATTTTTCATAATTGTTTAAATTGAAATGAGAAAAATTAATAAGAATGGCACGTGTCAAGCTTTGATTTGCTGACCCGTGCATTTGTAAAAGGATTCGTCAACTGACAAACGGTCTTTTTACGAAAGTTGCCAGTTGGAAAATTTTACAATCTGTATGAATGTTACTTTTAAGTGTGAATGCATACCATTCAGAGTTTGTTAAAAGATGCGTTTAGATATTAATTTAGTTAAATTGAGTTAAATTTTTTTATAAATAGTAATGAGTTGAAATTGTTGAATAGATTTTGTAGAGTTTATTTAAAATGAATTTATGTATGTTTAGATATTAAAATAAATTTAAATATATTTATAAAAATTATAAAATAATTAAGAACTACCATTATTTGACTTCAGATTTTTATTGCCGACGCGCTGTTTACGAAGATTTTATAAAAAAAAAAAAATGTTTACCAACCGCACAAATTGAGAGAGGGGATAGCAAAAAGGAAAAAAAAAGAACAAAAAACAAAAAAAGCAGCTTTTGTCATAAGAAAGAGGAGGAAGTTGACGGCAACAAAAAATAAAAAATAGGAAAGTTAGCACTTTTTCAGCTTTTTAGTCAGTCTTTCAACCTGTCAGTTGCAGGATCAAGTTTAAACTTGAACTGCACTCAATTGACTACTTACATTTGTTTGAATGTTGAAAGTAGTTTAAAAATGAAGTGAATTGAGCTACTTTTGACATCTAAACGTAAGCTTAATTTGTCAAAAGTCGTCATATTTTCTAAGAGAGAAATATTTTAAATTGTTATTTAAAGATAAATAAGGATTGGCCAAATCATTATGTGGTTCATGCAACGCCAATCATTACTTTCACAAGTCTTCAATTCCACGGTAACGAATTGACTTGAAAAGTGAGTTTTTTAACACTTGATGCACTTGAATTGACCAAAACTGTCCTAGACTTTTGATTTGTTAACATGTGTCATTGGTAAAAGGATTTGTTAACTGACAAACGACTAATGGAAGTTGCGAATTGCAAAATTTTAAAATCTTATGTATAATTGTTGCGAGTTGAAAAAATCGAGGGAATTTTTTGCAAACTGGCGAAAATCAAAGTAGTGAATTTGCAATTAACACTAAAAATAAATTAGGATATTGTGTTCATTAGAGAATGATAACATAAAGATAGAGCATCCTTGGTCAGCTATCTTTTCAGGATTTTAAAATATTGTCATGGGGATGTTTGGAAATATATATATTTTTTTTTATCTAATTTCATCTCATATCGTTTTATTTTGTTTCATTTCTTTTCTAAACATTATTTAAACACAAACATTTTCAAATTAATTATTACAAATTTTCTAACTTTTCAAACAAAAACAAATAAACAATTCAATTTTTTCAAATCTCAAAATAAAAATTATATTAAAAAATATAATAAATATTTTAATTATATCATAACAATATTTTAATTTTATAATATTTTTTATTCAATTTTTTTTCTCTCATTTTCTAAAACCTAATAAATATTTATTTCAAACTATTTTACTACTATTCACAAACTATCTTACTATTATTCAAAAAATTCTTATATCATCTCATTTCCCAAGCATTTCTACATGTTTGATATCAATAATGGATTATTTCTTATTTTGCGACAAAAGAAATTGGAATAATTTTGAAGGGACCAAACTCCTTCCTCACCTACAGGCCTACCCACATGCTACAAAGGCCTGTGGGCCCAAATGGAGCTAGCCCATGACACTCGGCCTCCGGTAGCTAACCCCGGTTGTTCACTGTAAGCCCCAAATCTTTTAGCACTACTAGTTGACTCACTCAAAAATGAGCAACACATAGACTATCCCAAGTGCAGGAGGATGTCGCATAATAAGTAAGAATAAATTCTTGCATCGTCTCATCAGGAAAAGTTACTTAAAATCAAACTCGTTTAAAATGGTAAAAATATTCACAAAGAGAAAATAAAAATTGTGGTATGTGCAATGAATGGAAGAGTGCAACGAGAATAAAAAAAAAGACACTAATCATGGACTAGATTTATATTTCTAGATTTTTGAGTGTCGAAATGAAATGTAAAAGACTAACAAATTGAAATTAACAATCAATAAATCAATTAAGTTAAACAATCTTAATTAATCTGAAAATTAAATACTAAAACATAAATTATTTAAATCCTAATTAAGTTTTAATTAATTTAATATGCAATGGAACTAAGAGATTAATAAAACTAAACTAAGAATTAAATTAGATTAAAAAATAATTGACAAAATACGAACTGAAAATTAGAAAGTCCTAAAATCAAGATTATAGGGTTCATCCTTATATTCAAATTACAAATTCGCAAAATCAATTCATAGCAATTGTAATTACTATTAAATAAAAGCTTAAAAGAGTAAAAAAATAACAACATCAAGTAAAATAAATTGTAAATAAATTATCCAAACATCTAAATCAAAAATCTAAAAAATACTACATAAATATTAAATTAAAATTAAATAAAAATAGAGAATAAAAAGAGTAAAAGTCAAATGAACATAGATGGAATAGAGATGGAAGTAACAGCCGTAGAGGAAAAGACTGGGCTGCGGCAGTTAGACCCTGGAGATCTTCAGCGCCGCTCCCAAAAAAAAAAAATGTTGCGTCCGAATGTCAAAAGAAAAATAAAAATTCATCTGTGCGGCGTTCCCCTTTTTTTCTCCTGTGCGTGTTGCTTCCGTTGCGTGCGTGCGTGCGTTTTGGCTTGCTTTTTCATTTCTTTTGCCGTGAGTTTTCATTTCTTTTGGTTTTTGACTTGCTTTTTGACTTGACTTTTCTCTTACATTTATTGGCCTATGTAAAATAATAAAATAAGAATTAGAAATAAAAACAAAAGAAAAAAGTATGTTATATATGTGAATGAAAATTATCCAATTAAATTACAAGTTATAAATATTAAGTATTAATTATGCTATAAATCAATTTAAATCACAATTTAGATTTATGCATCTTAACTAATTTTTTTATCTAAAATTAATAATAATGTAATGAAATAATTAAAATATATAGATTCTAGATGTATAAAATATATAATAATTCACTACAATCACTAGTATATAAGGAGACCACCTTGCCGCTCTCTGAATGGTATGGGAATTCAAATGCTCTCTCAGACAACAACTTGGGACTAGATAAAAGGAGAATTTAAACAATAACAAACCCAAATCCAATTTGAATAAAAGAATTAGGTTGTTGTGCAAAGTAGAACGAGTCACCTTCCACTCTCTCTATATATATATATATGAGGAAATTCAATCAAGATAAATTTATTCGAGTATTTGATTCGTAAAGGTGTTATACAAGTCATCTAACTTAAGTATCAGAGATGTTTCATACCTTTCAAGCTTTTTATGAGTTTACTGGTGCAGGTTTGTTTAAGATGTTCGCAATAGTGCAAAACACGTTGACAATAAATATCATACATTTACAATCGAGATTGCATGATGTCGAATATAAGGAGAAATTTTTGAGCTTTTAATGGATTAAAAAAAACTACAATTATAATATTAAGTATTACTTTTCTTTTTCTTGTAAGTGTGAATCCATACATGATTCACAGCTTCTTTAGTTGGTCATATTTCCTAAGAGATAAATATTCACGATCTCTTGCTACCAGCTTGGTATTGAGGATCTTATTGTGGAGATATATTCTCTTCTTATTGTGAATTGGTTTAATAATAATTCTCAATCCCTTGGATTTGGGATGATATCCTTCATGTTAAAAATGTCTTCCCTTCTAGTTTTAATCATATATACAAAGAAGTAAGTGCTTTTGCGGACAGTCTTGCAACCTATGGACCTCAAGGCCGCACGGTAAGTTTTTCCTCCAGTTTTGATTTCCCAAAGATATGGTTGGCCTTTTTGTTTTGGATCGTTCAGGTAATTTTTACTTTCGTCATTAATTTATAATGTTTTTAGTTTTAAGCAGTACTATGTCATATTTTTTCGCTGGAATATTTTTTGTAACCTATTTGCTCTATTTGTATAAAGTAAGGGTGTGCATCCGGACCGGATTTTTTTCCGGTCCGGTTAAAAATCCGGAAATCCGGATGATCCGGGCGGATACAAAATAATTATATCCGCCCGGATCGGTTACGGATCCGGTATTTAACCGGTTGTAATCCGTAACCGGCTGTGACAAAATTAAAAGGAAAAGGTCCATCGCAATCACAAAGCTATAGAAAAATATAACCCGTAGTCTCTCCTTTCCAAAGCAAAAGGTTATAGCCTGGCAGCTTGTATGTTTCTTCTTCCCAAAGCAAAAAGTTAAAAAGTAAAACTCACTTTTTCAAAATATCGTGTATGTTGATTTCTTCTCTCTCTCTCCCACCGACGACCCAAGCATCTTTCATCAACTCGGTAGCTTCCTCTCTCTCGATTCTAACTCAAATGCTCTGCATAATCGCTACCCAGGCTTCGCTCTCTCACCATCGTCTCTGTTAAAGACTACAAAATAAGATCTACAAACTACAAGGTTTCCTCTCTCTCTCGATTTTAGTTCGTTCATGTTTGGTTTTTGAGAAAACATATTTATTTAAAAATGTTAAAAATATATTTATTTAAAAAAACAAAATAACATTTTATAAAATCCGGATATTGGTCCAAATTTGTATGAAAGTCTTTTAAAAAGTCTTAAAAAGTCTTCTTTTTTTTTAATACATTTTAAAAGTGGTAAAAACATATTGTTTTTTAAAAATAAAAATTCAAAAAAAAAGATATAAATCCGGATATCCGGGTCTAAATCCGGATATCTGCCCGGATTTCAATCCGGTTTACCCGGACGGATATCCGCCCGTTTTTTAAAATCCGGATCCGGATGCACAGCCTTAGTATAAAGTATTCTTCTCTCAAAATTAAGAGTTTATCAATATTAGGATATTGTTTTTTATTTTTTTTAAAAAATCTTAAATCGTTAAAATGATGATTGGCCAAAACATCACGTGTTTCATGCGACGACAACGGCCATTACTTTCTCAAGCCGCCACGGAAACGACTTGACTTGGAAAGTGAGGTTTTTTTAACTCTTTACCAGCATATA
The DNA here is from genome assembly GCA_029856935.1 of Cyclocarya paliurus. Classification (NCBI taxonomy): domain Eukaryota; kingdom Viridiplantae; phylum Streptophyta; class Magnoliopsida; order Fagales; family Juglandaceae; genus Cyclocarya; species Cyclocarya paliurus. Next base: position 9,755,408 of record CM056954.1, on the reverse strand, counting down.
TTGTAAGCTAGCTTATCATGCACACGAAACGAAGACTTGACTAATTTAAACATATGGTCCCTGCCAACTCATCCAAGACTTATTTAAATACATCACGTACTCGTTGAGTGAATGAAATCATCTAAAATTCCTTTCCTCTATTTCTTTTCTGATCTCTTGATCTCTTCCCAGCTCCAATATTTTAGACGATGGGTTTATCCTTTCCTCTCATCATCTGGATCGTGCACTTTCTTGTTTCATTGATGATGTTTTATATTATACTTTCTGCCTCTTCTTCTGGTGTGCAACCCCTGTGCCTTGATGATGAGAGATTTGCCTTGTTGCAATTCAAGGAAAGCTTCTTCATCAATCAGTCTGCGTCCAGAGATCCCTCTGCTTATCCTAAGGTTTCATCATGGAAGCCTGATCAAATCAGTGATTGCTGCAAGTGGGATGGTGTAGAGTGCAATAAGGACACTGGTCATGTCATCGGCCTCAATCTCAGTAGCAGCTGTCTTAAAGGTTTTCTCAACTCCAATAGCAGCCTCTTCCGCCTTGCTCACCTCCAAAACCTCTATTTGGACGACAATGACTTTAACTCTTCTCCACTCCCAACTAGTTTTAGGCTGCTTTCAAGGCTAACAAATCTCAGCCTCTCTTACTCTGTATTTTCTGGCCAAATCCCTTCAGAAATTTTAGAGCTCTCCAAGTTAGTTTTCCTGGATCTCTCAGATAATCCGTTGTTGAAGCTCCACAAATCTGGCCTAACAGTTATAGCTCAAAACTTCACAAACTTGGAAGTACTATATCTTGACCAGGTTGACATATCATCCAACGTTCCCAATATCTTCGCAAACTTATCTTCTTTAACATATCTATCTCTAAGCAAGTGTGACCTGCAAGGTGAGTTTCCCGTGGGAATTTTCCATCTACCTAAGCTTCAGCGTATTAATATACAGCATAATGTAAACCTCAACGGCTGTATCCCAGAATTTCACAGAACCAGCCCCCTTAAAGTTTTGAGACTTGGTGACACGAGTTTCTATGGTGAGATACTGGATTCGATTGGTCACCTCAAGTCCTTGGTTAAGTTGATTGCGGGTTTTTGCTATTTCTCAGGAGAATTACCGTCTTCACTAGGTAACCTTACCAATCTAATTGTTTTAGATCTTCGATCAAATAGGTTGCACGGTTCAGTTCCACAGTCAATATCAAGGCTTGTAAATCTTGAAGTTCTGCGTCTCGGTGATAACTATTTCAGTGGCAGGGTGGAGTTTGAGTTGTTTCTCAAACTCGGAAAGCTAGTTGAATTGCAGTTATCTAGAAACAATATTTCATTGATTACAAATCCGAGTACCAACTCAACTTTTCCAAAATTTAGAATATTATTACTAGCTCATTGTGACTTGGGTGAGTTCCCAGAGTTTCTGAGGAACCAAAATCAGTTGGAGCTATTAAATCTTGGTGAAAACAAAATTCTCGGCCAAGTTCCAAAATGGATGGGGAACGTAAGTACAGAAAATCTCTGGCAATTAGCTCTGCGACACAACTTTCTCACCGGTTTCGACCAACTTCCGGTTATACTCCCCTATGTTAATCTAAAGTCACTGAAGCTTGATTCTAACATGCTTCAAGGGTCAGTGCCAATCCCACCTCCTTCCATTTATTTCTATACGGTCTCAAACAACAGACTGGCTGGAGAAATTCCACATTTGATTTGCAATCTAAGTTTAATAACTGAGCTCGATTTGTCAAGCAACAACTTGGGTGGCAATCTTCCTCAATGTTTAGGCAACTTGAGTGCTTCTCTCACAAAATTGGATCTACACAACAATAGCTTTCATGGAACCATTCCTCAGATCTGCGGTGAAGCAAACGAATTGATGATGATTGATTTCAGTGAAAATCATTTACAGGGGCGTGTACCAAGATCATTGGCGGATTGTACCAAGCTTGAAGCTGTTAATCTTGCTAACAATCAGATACATGATATTTTTCCTTCCTGGTTGGGCATTCTTCCAGAGTTGAGGATTCTCATTTTGAGATCTAATGAACTCTATGGTACAATGGGAAGTTCTGATAGCAATTTCGATTTCCCGAAATTGCACATCATTGACCTCTCAAATAATGATCTTACTGGCAAGTTGCCCTCTGAACAATTCCAAAATTGGAAAGCCATGCAAGTCGTCGATGCCGAGAGCTTAAAGTACATTGAGGAAGACCAAATTCAATTGACACCAACTGGAGATCGCATGAGACATACCTACTCTTTCTCAATGACAATGATCAACAAAGGCACGGAAAGACTATATGAAAGAGTCAATGATTTGTTAATTGTTATTGATCTCTCGAACAACAGATTTGAAGGAGAAATCCCAGACGAGGTGGGGAATCTGAAAGGACTTTATTTGCTCAACCTTTCCTCAAACTTTCTCACAGGACCTATCCCATTTACCTTGGCAAACTTGACATGGCTAGAAACATTGGATCTGTCTCAAAACAAGTTGTCTGGTGCGATCCCTCTGCAACTAACGGAACTCACTTTCCTTTCACACTTTAATGTCTCCCATAATCGTTTGACAGGACCTATACCACTTGGGAAACAATTCGACACATTCAATATCAGTTCGTTTAGTGAGAACCCTGAATTATGCGGAAGTCTTTTGTCAAAGAAATGTGGGAATCCTGAGGACTCACTACCTCCATCTTCAAGCCACAACTCAGAGTTCTCATTTGAATTTGGTTGGAAAGTAGTCGCGTTGGGATACGGATGTGGATTCGTGTTTGGAGCTGTGTCTGGGCAAATCGTGATCACAAAGAAGTATGGTTGGTTTATGAAGACGTTTGCAATTGGGCAGCCACGAAGAAGGGTGAATTGGAGGGGCCGCAGAAATTAAGTATAATCCTACATGCATGTTTCCATAATAAATAAATAATTACATGCACAATGTCTGCAGTATGTACTATTATTGTGGCTTTACTTTTCTTTTTCTCTTTTTTTTCCCCTCTTTTAGATGTTGTAGGAAAGGGCCATGGATAGGATGTTTGTACTGAAAAGAATCTGTTGTATTTGCACCCAAGCTCTCAATAAAACAAGTGTTGTGAAAGAAAATTAACCACAGAGATTTATGGCAGTGAAAGCATAGATCATGCCCGGCTCTGGTGTATTTCTGTTCAAATTTATAGTAATTGTTACACTTGGGTTCTGTAAATGATCATTAGAGAGAGATAATCTGTTAATCTGGAGAATTGAACTTCATATTCATCTTCATCTTGAGCTACTACAGCTGTACAAGGTATGATGTGGTATATATTGCCAGGTGTTGTTGCTACAACAGATGTTGTTGAGGCATGCACTGGGGTTAACATTGCAATCATGGTTGGTGGGTTTCCAAATCCTCTAGCTGCATGGATGACGATTAATAAAAGTTAGAATCAAATGATGCCTTAATTCTGTTTCCCTTTTTCTTGAATGGCATGCTGAAATTAATTCCATACATGTAACATATTAAATCTACAATGCTCTGAAAAACTTCAGGTGTGAATTTATGCACCATGAGAACTAGATGGCTTTATTGCTGTTTGGATTTCATCTATTGATCTATCACTTAGATCAATGAGCTCTAGTTTGAATGGCACCTCCTTCCTTTGTAATCACTGGGTGGAGAGTCAACTTTTAGGTTGAAGATCCACTGGGTGTAAGTTACAGTAAGAATCATCACTTAGAGTCGGGCCATTTCAAATTTTTACTTTTATAAGTAATGATGCTTGGCATAGACTATAGTTGCCCCCATTGGGAACATGGAACATTTCGTTATGTACTAAACCAATTAGTTTGAAGTTCTAAGTAAAACTTTCCAGATGATTCCATGTCCCCACAATGACTGTATGTGAAAATGAGCAAGCACAATGTTTAGATTCCTTCTAATTCCTATGCAGGTTTTGGTTGTTGCCAACCCAGCAAACACCAATGCACTGATATTGAAGGAATTCGCACCATCAATCCTTGAGAAAAAATATTACTTATTTGACTAGACTCGATCATAACAGAGCCTTGGGCCAGATTTCTGAACGGCTAAATGTTCAAGTTTTTTATGTTAACCATGCAACAGTGAAAACACGTTCTGGAGAGAAGCCAATCCCCTTGCTTGTTGCTAATGATGCATGGTATGAAAACGGATTAATAGTTAATTTAGTTTGTTACTTACAAAAAAAAATAGTTAATTTAGTCTGTTTGTATTAAGTCCATTGAAGTGTTGATATGAATTTCTTTACCTAAGGTTGAAGGGAGAATTCATAACTACCGTTCAACAACGTGGTGCTGCAATTATCAAAGCTAGGAAACTATCAAGTGCATTGTCTGCTGCTAGTTCTGCTTGTGACCACATACGTGATTGGGTGCTTGGAACCCCCGAGGTTGGAATCATTCTGTCTATTCTTTGATCGTATAATGTGAAAAAGTCCATTTCCTACACAATGACCCTTTTTCCTGCAATTTCAGGGCACTTGGGTTTCCATGGGAGTATACTCTGATGGTTCATACAATGAACCAGCCGGACTCATTTATTCATTAGCTGTCACTTGTCGCAATGGAGAGTGGACGATAGTCTCGGGTAATTTTCATCATGCACTACTAATTGTGTTTGTTTTTTGGTTCGGGGGGGCGGGGTGGTGGTGGTGGGTTGGGTTGTTCATACATTTGAATTCTTCGTGCTGCTTCATCGTTACCCATGAATAACAGATATATCTGGTTCATATTGAGTTGTACTTTTTTCTCTTTTTTTTTCTTTTGTTTTTCAAAAGTGGACAGCAAGTCCATTTATTAATTGAAGCCTCGCTTATGGCGGAGGAAAATCATAATACAGGACTCACGCTAGTGCAACACTAAGGACTCCAACAAGTGCCAAAAACCAAAACATTACCACTAAAGTAGTTCCTATCGGATACGTAAATAAGGAAGATTTAATTTATCCGTGCGAATGAGTCCTCGTAGCTTCAACGGCATCTGCGTGGTGTCATGCCAAACTTAGATATGACCAGCACCAAACTATTTTTTTTAATGAGTATATCGGCACCAAACTATTAAAGAATAGATTTACAATATTTGTTAATCTTCAGTCTAGGATTCTCTTGGAGAATCGAACCTGTTTCTTGACTCTTGTTGTCTTCTATCTGCCCAGGACTTTCAATCGATGAATACCAGAGGAAGAAGCTGGACTTGACTGCAAAGGAGCTCACTAAGGAGAAGGCTTTGGCTTACTCATGCCTCTCTTGATCATGAATGCTCTTGTTCCTTCTCTAATGTGGAAGTACGTCCGGCTCTTTCGTGTGTGTCAATTGAAGTAGCTGGAGTTTTGAATAATGCCATTGTTAAAGATTTAGAGGAACTGTTAACGATGGAGAAACTGCTTCTATGTATTTGTACTCTTTGCGGCTTGCATTTCTACTTGGATGCTTGAATTTATAACTATCATTCTAATTAATGGATATTAACAACTTAATATTTGAATGTATGGAAGAGGCTATGTGGATCCATAAGATGTAATGTCTTTTTATTTTTATTATTATTGGTTCTCCCTGCATGCATAATTGTTAAACCTGATTATTATTATTATTATTGCATAATTGTTAAACCTGATTTTTTGGTTTGAAGTCTTGAAGTTTCTTATTATCTAAACATGATGAAATAACCAAAAAATCTAATGCTATTAGCTCTAGCATGGTTCGTCGGCTCTGCAGCGGCCTACTCGGCTATCACCGGAAACTAACCTTATAGGGCAAACCAAGTCCTCTGAACTCAACAACCCTCATTAGAATTTGTGGTCACACACCGTAATAGTGTAATAGACATTTTGCATGCACTTCGGCTGTTCGCATTGCTGATCATCAAGAAAAAGTATTGGCATCAGCCACAGGTTGGGATCATCCAAAACACACCATAGTAAAATGACCAAAAACACCCCACAACAAAACCCACTTCCAAGGTGTCATGTGGTGATCTTTTAATTGACGAAAAGAATCAACTTGGCCCTTTGCAGATGGTCGGTTTAGAAGATTAGCATGACGAGGTAATGGAGATCCAAGAAGGGTCATTCGTAATGCCACTAGGCGGGCTAGGCGCACCAAGACTAGGAGAGTTGCATTGGGATGCATGCATGGCTCAGGTGGTGAGGTGATGGGCGTCCAATACAAGTGCAACTAGATGAGTCTCAAGTGTTGGCCAATTCTTTGATTTTAGGGATTAGATGACAAGATGACAAACCCTTTGATTTTAGGAAAGTGAGTTTTAATTTAGAGATTTATCTATTATCATTTGTTTAAGTTATCTCCTAGTTTATTTCCTTTAGTTTAGGCTTTTTTTTTTTCTGTAAACCAAACTACTTATATTCCTCCTCACTTAAGGTGGAGGGCAAAACCTTATTACAAAGGACTTAAAACTGATCACCTCAAGAACATAACCCAGAAACACAACCAAAACAAGCAAACTCAATTACATATGTAAGCCTGTAGCTGAGGGGGGTATTGGGATCCGAAATTTGCATGAGGTACAGTCTTCATTACATATGAAATTGGTATGGAACTTAGTGCAGGGTAACTCGGTTTGGGCAAAATTCTTGATTGCTAAATATGTTGGAAGAAAACACATTATGTGTGTGGACTCTTCAAAAGGCTCAAACTTATGGAAGATGCTTATGAAAGTGCTTCCGGATGTTTTAAATTCGTCTAAGTGGAGGGTGCGAGATGGGAATCTTTCATTTTGGTATGACAAATGGTTAAAGGATGGTCCACTTTTTCAGAACCAGGAAAACAGAGAAATGCAGAATATTATGCTTGTGGACTGTAAGCAGGAGCATGGGTGGAATGTCGATTTGTTTGACAGGCTTGTAGGCTTGGAGCAATCAGAAAATTTTTTAGAGGAATTGGGCAGTGTAAAGCAAGGGAAGGATGTTCTTATTTGGTTGCCAAATGCTCAAGGGAATTTCTCTACTCGCTCTGCCTGGGAATGTATCCGAGTTCGTTCACCTCAAATCCCCTGGAGCAACTGGTTGTGGCACCCTGCTTTACCAAAAAAAATTTCTTTATTGATGTGGAAAGTTCAGAATAATTGTTTGCCGGTTGATGATCGTGTGAGACGTGTAGGGATTCCATTGGCTTCTAAGTGTGACTATTGTTCTCTTGGAGAATACGAGGACTTGAATCATATTTTGGCACTTGGTAATTTTGCCGAACAAGTTTGGGGCATGGTTTGTTCAGCTCTTACTGTACCAATGTTACGTGGCCGCACCTGGAGAGAAAGAATTGAGAGCTGGTTTCGACGTGCCAAAAACACAACACAAAGCGGCCAATTATTTGGTCTTCTGCCAAGCATAATTACCTGGAGATTATGGACCAGGAGGTGTACTGCTAGAATGAAGGGCAAGATGGAATCGGTTCAGTTAGTGTGGAATTCCATAACGTACTGGGTGGCTCTTGTAGGAGAAAATTTAAAAGCATCTATCAATTTGTCTAAGAGGGACGAAGAAATTTTGCATTTGTTCAATATTCCTATTAAGCAAAAATCATCTTCTGGTTTGTTGTTGAGATGGATGAAGCCGAAGGATGGGTGGTTTAAACTCAACGTGGATGGAAGTTCCATGGGGAATCCAGGGCCATCGGGTGCAGGAGGAGTTATCCGTGACTCTAATGGTGAATTTATTTCTAGTTTTGCTATTAGCACAGGTATGCATTCTAATAATGTTGCTGAGTTTCTGAGTTTACTGCAAGGCATTCGGATAGTAAGATTTCTAGGCCTTCATAATATTGAAATAGAAATGGATTCAGTGATTGTGATTGATTGGATGAAGAAGAAGAGATGTGGTCTTTGGTATTTGGAAGACTACTGGGAAGAATTGATGAAGCTTCTTGAAGGTCTCAACTACAATTTTTGTCATGTCTATAGGGAGATTAATTCTTTGGCTGATGGTTTTGCTCGCCTGGGTGCCATGGGTATTAACAAAACCTGGAATAATTGTTCTAGTATTCCTTCTTCTATGACGGGAAATCTATGTCTGGATAAGTCTGGTTGCTTTTATCTTAGATCTAAGTCCTTTGTTTAATATGATGGTCTGGTCATGGCTATATTTTTATAGAGTTGTTTTTGTTTTGATTAAGATTTGGGAGGGTGTTGTAGTGCTGATTTGTTAACTCTCAAATTCTTGGTTTGTTTTCATGGTTTTCCTCTGCCATATGTGAGGATTTATTAATAAACTTGGGACGGGGCCACTATGTGTGGGGCTACCGGCTCTTTTAAAAAAAAAAGTAAACTCAATTACCAAACTACATTACCTTCCTAATATACGGAATACCCATCTTATCAGTTCTTACAAATCCCCTAAGATTCCTAGGGATATTATCATTCGACTGCCATGCAGCATAGATCTCCTCTGAACCCAATTTTGCAAGGAAATCTGCAGGAGAATTTCCTTCTCTATACACATGCCGAAAGGTGAATGTCATGTCCCATAGCATAAGAATCAATTCATCCCAATAATCCTCGAGGTACCAAACTGGGCATGTAGGTCTTTTTAGCCAGTTCACCACCGTGTTAGAATCTAATTCTATCTCCACGTGTAACAGAACCATCCGAAGAAGATGCCTCACCCCATGAACTAGTGCCATGAACTCTGCCACATTACTGGAGCCATGACCAATAAAATCAGAAAAGACATATACCAGATTTCCTAAGTGATCCCTGATGAGTCCTCCGACCCTCGCTTTACATGGGTTACCTCTACTACTCCCATCTACATTTAACTTGAACCAACCCTCCTTTGGTCTCTGCCATTTCACAATCTGCCACCGCTTACTTCTTCTCTCCTTGTTAGTTACTTGCAGGTCCTTCAATATTTGTTCATCACGCCAAGACAAAGGCTTCTTGGCAATGATTTTCTCACTCAATTTAATAATCCAAAATTTAATACTCGGCCACACCTCCTCTACCGTTTCACATATGCCTTCCATCCGCGCTTTGCAACGCCAGGACCAGAGCTTCCATCTAACAATTGAGGGAATAATCCCTATCAGCTGCCCCTTTGTTGATGATTTAGATGCTCAGTTAAACCAAGCTAGTATTGTTTCTTTCCATGAAACATTATGATGTCGAAGCAAACCAACATGAACTGAACATAGTGACCATACCTTCTGCGCTATCTCTCCTGTAGCCAAGACATGGTCTAAATTCTCATAAGCCCCTTGCTCACAACAATTACATTTAGACACCAATGGAATGCCAGTTCTACATATTCTATCATCTACACTGAAAGCATTGTGGAAACTTTTCCACACAATGTTCACCATATTCTTAGGAATAATAGGATGCCACACCCAGTCCACCCAACCAACTTTTGGTGCCCTTACTCTTACACATTCCCAAGCACTTTTAGTGTTGAACCTGCCATCTGCTTTTGCTGTCCAGATCAAACTATCCATCCCTTCCTTTTTACTTTTCATATCTCTAATAATCTCTTCTGCCTTTTGAGAACCCACCAGCCTAACCAATAGCTCCATATCCCACCCTTCCTCCAATCAGCAATCTTTCACTTTAATCATAGGCTGGTAAACATTATGGACTACACCTAGAGGATCCTCACCGAACCATTTGTCATACCAAAATGAGATATCCCCTACTTTTAGCCTCTATTTCGAATTTTCCACTATCTCTAGGATGCATTTCAGGATACTTTTCAACTACCGTGATCCTTTGCTTCTATCAATTAAAGAAATGTGACTTCTTTTAACATATTTGGCCTTGAAGAAATTAGACCATAATGAGTTTTCCATTAAAATCTTCCATGCCAGCTTCATATGTAAGGCCTTTTCCAATTCTAGTAGATTCCGAAGGCCAATTCCTCCTTCTTGAATCGGTTTGCACATTGATTCCCAGGCCTTCCAATGCTTTTTTGGTCTTCCTTCTGTATAACCCCAATAGAAATTACTCTTATATTTATTGAGGGTTTGAATGCTAGATTTTGGAACCTGTAAAACCAATAAAATGTGAATAGGAAAACTCCCAAGAATGTGTTTAAGTAATAACAGCCTAGCCCCTCCTGAGAGTACCCTTGCTTGCCATCCACCAATCTTCGCCCGAATCTCCCCCAATTATTCATCAAGATGAACAGTGTTCAATCTACCTGAGACAATAGGAACCCTCAGATATTTGAAAGGAAGAGTGCCCTCTATGAAACCTATTAGACGCAACAAAATTCTGCGCCTTGGAGTTGAAATCAACTTCGAGAAGATAATAGTAGATTTCTCCTTACTAACTCTTTGTCCTAACCAACTCTCATACAGATCAAGAATCTGTGTAATAGACCTTATGGAAGCTTTGTTTCCATTCGAAAAGACGACTATGTCATTAGCATATAGTAAGTGAGAGATGACAAGGCAGTCTTTTGGTTGGGAGAAAACACCAATCCTCCCCTCATCAAACTTTTTCTTCAACAATCTAGAAAGAATTTCTTCGACCATGATAAAGAGATAGGGGAATATAGGATCCCCTTGACACAAACCCCTCCCACTTTGGAAAAAACCTTTAGCACACCATTCATTACAACTGAGAACCACGGCGATGAAATGCAAGCTTGGACCAAATTACACATTGGATCCAAAAAGCCAGCAGCCTTCATAGCATGAATCAAGAAATTCCAGTCCACGCTATCGTAGGCCTTAGCCATATCCAACTTTAATATCACATTCCCTCCTTTAACTGGTTTGTGCAAACTTTGTATCATCTCCTGTGTTAGAGTTACATTCTCAAACAAACTCCTCCCAAGTTTGAAAGCTCCTTGGTCTTGAGAAATAAATCTGGAAAGTAGAGGGGAAAGACGATTCACCAGGATCTTAGTACACATTTTATAAAAAATTGTACATAGGCTAATTGGATGAAAATTTTCAAATCCTTTAGGATTCTCAACTTTGGGAATTAAAACTAAAAAAGTGGTAGTAAAAGCCATTGGCACATGAGACCCTTTGAAGAAATCCCAAACAGCATCCACAACATCAACACAAACTATATCCTAGCAAGAAGTAAAAAACCTAGAGCCAAACTCGTCAGGTCCAGGGCTACTGTCTACTGGAATAGAAAATATAGCCTCTTTTATCCCTTGGATTGAAGGAAGTTCTAAGAGTTTAATGTTTTCATCATCGTGAACCACCCTGTCCACTAGGCCAGAAAAGTCTGTTAGTGAACTCGAATGCTTCACCCTCAAGAAATCTTGAAAATAATTTACTGCACCCATATGAACCTCTTCAGGCATTTTCAGAACCTCCACCTCACTCATTTTCATTTCCCTCACAACTGTATGATTTCTAGTAACCATAAGATGAAAAAATTCAGCATTGGCCTCTCCCTTTCCAAGCCACGCTTGTTTAGCTTGTTGAACCAACCATGATTCTCCCTGCTCAACCACATCGATAATTCCAATCTCGTAGCAAGTAGGTCCATTTCCACGTCCTCTGAAAATCCTGCTTGAAGTTGTTCCTCCAAGATCCCAACCTTTCCTCCAGTAGCCAAATATGATTGGTGGTCCAACCAAAAACATTTTTATTCCACTCCCGCAACTCACCTTTCAACCCTTTCAATTTCCTAGATATCTGAATCATACCCTCCCCTAACTGGGGTTTATTCCAAGCCTTTACCCTGTAATCTCAAATCTGATCATGCGTAGTCCACATCTGTTGAAATTTAAAAGGATAGTAACCATACTTTAACTTTATGGGATCCAACATAATCTTCATTACTGCATGATCCGATGTAAGACTAGATAAATATTGCCCCTCAGCACAAGGAAACGACAACTTCATCGTTGAATTTACTAGTACTCTATCAAACTTAGACCAGCTTCTAGCTCTCCCCTGATGGCCATTGCACCATAACATATTGTTTCCCAGCAAACTCATTTCCACAAGTCCCGCCCCATCAATAAAGGAATTAAACTCCTCCATAGCTATATTTGGCCTCGGTCTTCCTCCAATTTTCTCATCATCTGAACAGATGATATTGAAGTCACCTAACACCATCAATGGCTCTGTTCTAGGATTAGAACTCAACAATTGATTCCATAAACTCCTCTGTTCACCATATTGACATTTTGCATAAACAAACGATATCCACATTCTCTTTCCATCCAACACCAAAGAAATGTTTATACACTGCTTAAAGAGACTTACCACAAACACTTGCATGCCCTGCTTCCATATCACCCAGATTTTACCTCCTTCTAACTTATTAGAGCTGCACCCCCCAAACGAAACTTTGTTTTGAAGAGTAGTCATGTGTCGATCATCGCAAAACGGCTCAGCCAGAACAAAGACAAACGGTTTGTTAGATCGAACCATCCTCAACAGCCATTTTTTTGAGGTCCCCAGCCCTCTAATATTCCAGAACAGAATTGTACTCGTCATAAATTCATACGAAGGGGCCTACTTTTAGCCCTAGTCAAACTTCTTACACTAGTTCCTGCTTTTTCCTCATCACAACCCTTTGTACCCTCCGAGTCCGAATAAAAACCCTTCACATGTTAAAGATGAGGTCCCGCATTTGTCCCCTTTGAATCAGACAAAGATTGAACTGGGTTGGTTCTCTCCTCTCATTGTAATACTTCCTCCACCAGAGGCTCCTCCCATTGCGAATCTAAACCATCTACCAAAATCTCCCTGCCTTCCCCATTTAATGCCTCATCCCTCATATCTGGCTTGAAACCACGCTCAGACTTATCATCTTCCCCTTCTAACATCTCGCCCTCCTTCATTTATTCTACAATGACTCCCTCTTTCACCAAGGGAATATCAATAACCGGCTTCTCAAACACATCCTCGGAGGATTCTCCACCAACTAGGTTGATATTTACACGTCTATTTTATGCATTCACAGGATCATTTCTCTCTTCCAACTCCTTGTTCATATTTTCTTCATGACTATTGTCCTTCTTCTCACTGGTCTCTATTTCTGCATATATTTCCTGCCTTTCGTCATTTGGAGCACTTGGATTCTTGGGAGGCATCTTCACCCACGAGACCATCTCCTTCCCTTTATGTGGCATATCTTCTTTTGCTTTACCCTTCCCCTTTTTACAGGTCCTCTCATTGTGCCCTTGCATGTGACAACCGTTACAATAGGTCGGCAAAGTCTCATAAACAATTTCTTGAAACCTACTATTTGGATTATTGGGAGGGCCAATCCAAAAACCTTTTAGTGGAGAAGCAGCTACATCCATTTCTACACACACTCTAGCACCATTCGTCCGAGAAGCACATCTCGTACTGTTATCTCTTCTAATGTAATAACCAATCGGTAGCATTAGGTTTTTCAAGAAAGATTCATGATAAAAAATTGGCAGCAATCCTGGAAAGACCACCCAAACAGACACCAACAACGGTTCTCGATCCTCTGAGAAATTTATAGTCCAGTGAAAAATACGGTAGGACCCCTTCCACCTCGCATGCCTCACGAGCAAATGCCTTTAGGAAATCCTCCTCTTTAGAAAATCGAATGAATACATTCCTCAGTTTACTCATTCCAGAAAATACCGATTGAACATCCAGACCCCAATGGCTACGAATAAACAATCTTATCACATCCAGAGAAGGTCGTTGACATAAAAATTTCAAAACAATCGAATACTAAAATGGAATTGCAAATTTCACTAATTCCTCCTGTGTGAACATAATACAGGTTTCACCCTCAATGATCTTCCGCAGACGCAAAGGAACCTCTACCTTTGAGAGAGGCAGAGGAGACTGAGTAGCCAAATCCACAAACGTTCGAATCCTGCCATACAGAGCTGAGTTACCCAGAGGGGGCCCGGTGGCAGCCATCTTGTGAAAAAAAAAACCATAAACCTAGCAGAGCCCAAAAATTGCCTCACGTGTATTCACCCTTTGCACCATTGACCTATCGTCTACAATTAGTTTAGTTTAGGCATTTGATAAGATTGTTTCCTTAAACTTAAGAGTTTGATTTGTTTTGGGATTAGGATTTGAAAACAAAACTACTATTTATTTGGATTTTTGGCTTGTAATTCATCATTATGCTATTTTGAATGAATGAGAATTTTCTCTTCCAATCTTTCAAGAATTGAGTGCTAGCCTGAGTTAGTCTTAATTTTCACCATCATACCAATCAGATCTTGGTGTTGCCTTGAGGTAACTCTAGATTCAACCAACCAACATGCCACAAACACTTGAATGAGAGTGAGGCTTCCATCATTAGTGCTTTCATTGAAAGGGTCCAACCCAAGGAGAGGAAGCCATGATCGAACGACAAACAACTCATAGGGAGCAGATTGAGCCTTGAAGCCACTTTGAAGGCACAACAAACCACCACCAATGAAAGGCTTGGAAGGATAGAGGAGGTGTTCCACCTATTAGTGGATCAAAGGAGGAATGGAGATGGGAGGCGCTATAGGAGGAGAGCCCATAGTCCAAAGGGTTTCATTGGATCTAGAAGAAGCCAACACCGAGAGAGGGTAGATGACTCAGATTCATCTTCTCAAGATTCCTCAAACACTCATGAGGAATCAACCGGGGAAAGTGAAGGAGAATGAGGGAACTGTGATGAGAGGAGAGGAGCACGTAGGGGGGAAGTTCTTAAGCCAAAGATGGACTTTCCAAAGTTCAATAGTGATGACCCGAGCATGTGGGTTAATAGGGCGGAGCAATACTTTGAGCACAATCACATGGAGGGCCATGCAAAAGTGTTCTATGATGCCTACTTCCTGGAGGGGGAGGCCAACCAATGGTGGCAATGGATGAGGAAGACGTATATGGCTCAAAAGAGGGAGTTGAAATGGAGGAAGTTTGTCAAGGAGCTTTTGAGGAGGTTCAGTCCATTCGAGTATATGGATTACCATGAGACTATCTCAAAGATCAAGCAAACCAGATCTTTAAGAGATTATCAAAAGGAGTTCGAATACTTGTCCACTAGAGCACATGGGTGGTTGGAGAAGGCCCTCATTGGGACCTTTGTGGGTGGCTTGAAAAGTGAGTTGGCGGTGGAGATGAAACTTAAGAAGTCAAAGACTTTGATGCAAGCTTTGGAGGTTGCACGGATCAAGCAAGATCGACTTCAAGATTTGAAGAAGAGTAGCAGGTTTGAGGTGAGGAAACCACCCCCAATGGTTTCCAAGTTTGATGCAAACTAAACTTTTAGCAAGGACTTCTCACCAAAAGGTCCTAGTAGAGGTCATCAAGTGGAACCAAACCATTACCCGCCGGAGTGAAGAGGCTACCTTGGGAAGAGATGCAACGATGAAGAGAGAATGAGCTTTGTTTTAATTGCAATGAGAGGTTCATAATGGGCCATAGATGCAAAACCAAACAAATTTTTCTCATAGAAATGGAGTCGGAGGAAGAGGAAGACATAGGAGTGAAAGAGCAAGGGCGAGAAGAGCAAGAATAAGATGAAGCCGTGAGGGGAGATTCTCAAATTTCTATCCATGGATTGACTTGTGTTGTGGGGCCTAGAACGATGAAAACACAAGCTCATATTGGCAAGATAGAGATAACGGTTCTTATTGATAATGGCTCATCCCTAAACTTCATCAACTCTAAAGTGGCTGAGAGCTTGGGGTTGCCTATGACTTCTATCACTCCATTCGAGGTCAAGGTAGCTAGCGGGGAGAAGATGAGATGTAGAGAGTATTTAAAAAAGTATGTTTGAAAACACAAGGCCTTGAAATTGTAGTGGATTTATATTCTTTGCCTATTGTGGGGTTGGACGTTGTGTTGGGAGTGCAATGGCTAGAGGAGCTAGGGAAGATAGTCTCGGACTATAGAAAAATGACTATGGAGTTTATGATGGGGGCAAATGGGTGACCATCAGGATGAATGGAAGAGGGGGATGTAAGGCCATGGGGCCTAATGAGATGGAGAAGCTATTGAGATAAGGGGCTAATGTTTTGTTATCACATTGGTCTCCCAACCGAGGGGTTTAAGTGAGGGACATGAAGTGGAAGATAGGGGCATGGAGAGGGAGTTAGGGGCCGAGATTCCTAACGACTTGAGGGAGTACGTGAGGAAGGGTGGCCAAGTGGAAACCGAAGCCTTGGTTCAATGGAGAGGGCTCCCAACCGAAGATGCTACATGGGAGAGTGTTCGGGTGGTCAAGGATCAATTCTCAAATTTGGACCTTCAGGACAAGTTCAGTCTTGAAGGGGGGAGGATTGATGGAGATCCAAGAAGGGTCATTCGTAATACCACTTGGAGGGTTGCATTGGGATGCATGCATGGCTCGGGTGGTGAGGTGATGGGGGTCCAAGATAAGTGCAACTAGAGGAGTCTCAAGTGTTGGCCAATTCCTTGATTTTAGGGATCGGATGACAAAATGACAAACCCCTTGATTTTAGGGAAGTGAGCTTTAATTTAGAGATTTATCTATTATCATTTGTTTAAGTTATCTCTTAGTTTATTTCCTTAAGTTTAGGCATTTTATAAGATTGTTTCCTTAAACTTAGGAGTTTGATTTGTTTTGGGATTAGGATTTCAAAACAAAACTACTATTTATTTGGATTTTTAGCTTGTAATTCATCATTATGTTATTTTGAATGAATGAAAATTTTCTCTTCCAATCTTTCGAGAATTGAGTGCTAGCCTGTGTTAGTCTTAATTTTCATCAACATACCAATCAGATCTTGGTGTTGCCTTGAGATAACCCTAGATTCAACCACCCAACACGCCACAAACACTTAAGTGAGAGTGAGGCTTCTATCACGAGGACATGGTCATGGTTTTTAGCCACTGTTTGAAATATAATTCGATAGAGAAGTTCTCTAGATTCCTATCTAAAGCACCATAGGGTGCCGACGTCCAAGGTGTTAAGAATAATTTATTCACTTAGGCCTAAAACGACATGTGTGTTCGAATAAATATGCAAAAGTGACTTTAGAAGAGATCAAAATGTCGGGACTTGTGAAAAAACACTACGTCGGGACTTATCAAAACTTTTTATTAATTTATTTTTAAAATCTTTTAAATCCTCAACTTTTTCATCTAATTTTTGTAACTTTATCAAACTTTTAAACAAAACATAAAAAATAATACAATTTTTTAAATTTCAAAACGAAAATTATATTATAACAATATTTTAATTTTATAATATTTTTATGTAACTTTTTATCTTTCTTTTTCTCAAAACTCAACAAAAAGTTTAATTCTAAATATTTCACTACTATTAACAGAATTTTCATCTCATTACCTAAACGTGTACTTAAAGAGATTATGGTGAAAGAGTATAGAGTAGAGATAATTATGAAAGACTGCATAGTGATCTTGAATCAATAATTATTTATAATTGATTTCAACATGTACTCTTTCGATCCTGCTAGCTTCCATATATAATTTTCATTTTCCAACCTTCTCAGACTTGTCGCTACCGCGAAATTTCACAGCACGTTAACCTTCCCTCCATCATGTTAAGATTCTTAGTTTCTTTGGTTTAGATTTTGTACAGATGTGTTGCTCCCATTAATGTGATCGAGCTTAAAACTGACACAGTTTTAATGTGATCGAGCTTAACCTTCAGGTGTTGGGCATTAAGCCTTTTTCTTTTAGAACATGCATACATCTTTTATATATTGTATCCCAATCTTTTTCATCAAGCACTTACAGTTACCAATGACTTTAATTTGTTCATTCATTAATTGGGACTATCTATTTTGAGAATTTTAAGTTATACTGCCCTTGCATTTTATAAAACGGCTATAAATACTCCTATATATAAATTAGTTTGAGAAGGCACGTACGTACAGAAATTTAATGAGAACAACACTCATTGCATGCATGGATGTTTGCTTTGTAAGAACAGTCTGAAGTTTATCTTAAAGGTCTCATTGATTTATGGCCTTTTGATTTATATTTTGGGGAAATGATCAACTTCTTCTTCATGTACCTAAGGCGTGATTAAAAAAAAAAAGAACAATCGAACTCTTTTAATAAAAACTACTAACTCTTTATGATGTGGCATTTAAACTACTTTGAAGTTGTCATTTAACCTCTCAGGTGAGCAGGACATAAATGACCATTTTTATGCTCATTAATTAAGATATATATGAGTTAAGTTATGGAAAAACAGATGGATCGGAAAATGCTAAATTTTACTTAAAAAACTTTTACTAATTCCATGTGATTGGTGAGTTGGTGACAGATCACCAATATATGAAAAATGATTTTGTACAGTCTTAGTTGCGTAAATCTCAACACTACCTTTGGAAAAGAAAATAAATTTGGTGTCCAAGTGAAAAAATCTACTTTTAGCATTCATGACATAATATTTAGTCTCTGATTCCATCTTTTTGCATTCATGATTGATTTATTTAAGAAAATTGCATCTGATTTGTAGTCAAATCAGTTTATGTGAAATAAATCGTGATAATACAATGTGGTTGATAATATATAAATATATGAATGCTATCAATGTTTTATATTTGAATGACAAGCTGATTTAATATCATATTATGGGTTTAAATTCTTGAGAACTTTAAATACTAGAAAGCAATCTTATAACATTTATTATGGGTTTTGTGCTCTTGGAATGTATTTCAAACACTTCCATATTTATGCCACTGGCTCCAAAGGTTAACAAGTAATATGCAAGTTCTGTTTCACACAAGTGCTCTTAAATCTTTTTCACACACGAATATTTACAGAAACAATATTTATTTATGTGAATAATGAAAATACTACTTTTATGAATATTTGTACACACAAATGACTGTTCACAACTTCACATACCAGATAATCATATTGCTTCTCATGTTACAAGTCATAATATTATTGATAAAAACTTGGGGTGGAGTTGTGGCATGACATGCTATGATTTGCTCAGGAAAATCAAGGTAGGCTTTTGGTTTATATTGCTTTGTCTTCTTTCCAAATTGAAATTCTGCATTTCAAATAGATATACTTTTGAAGATTTGCCATCTAGGTCCTTGTGCCAGCACTTGCTCAAATAAAAGTTCTTTGGCATATTTCCCACCTACTTTTCACCCAAACAAGTCAGGTTCATGATATTCCCAAAGATTTGTTTGCTTTATCATGGGTCTTTCTCATTTATGGGATTTTTCCCATTTTGTAGGAGTCTTCATCCCTGAGAAACATATCAGTGGTGATTATGTCATCCGAGAATGTGCCTTCAAGGATCAACAAGTGCATATTTTGTTTTATTTTATTTTATTTATTCCTTGAGAATTTGATTTCTTATAAGCAATAATACTAACGTGCAATTGGCAGCAGATGCTTCTACATCAATATTATTTATTTATTCCTGATAAGTATTTATTTATTTTATAACTTGTATATATATATGTGTATTTCTGATCCTTACAACAGCTGCAGCAGGAATTTTTCAGCTGTCATACCTACACCTTGTAAGCTCCAAACTGATGGTTTAAGGCCTTTTCTCTTGAACAAATCATCTTTCTTTCTTCTTAAGAAAGTGTAGAGTGACTATTATATGATAAATCTTTAATTATAGCTGCAGATTAAGAGCTTTTAACATTAGAAGCAAGTGAAAACAGAGGGAATCAATGCTTGCTACAGTAAGCATTTTTTACCTTTGAGATCTACTTTTGAAACTTCAGCCTCGCTAATTTCCTTTATTTTTCATCATCATCACTTTATTTCTTAGCCATGATAGAACAAGAGACATTAGAAGCTTATAGTTTCACCAAATGGTAGTGGGAAACAACAAAGGAAAACAGAAAACTCAGCTGCATACTTGTCACATGCATGTCTTTCATTTCAGGTTGATCGTCTATGATCTTTACTTGTCTTCTATTCTAGTCACTTTTCACTTGTCACTTGTAGAACTATGATTTAGGCCACCATGAGAAGTGGAATAAGTCACCATTTCGACCTCTAGTAGAAATAAGGCAGCAACATCATGGACAATAGCAGCAGAAAATCTTGTTGCAGTAGCAAGAAAAATATTCAACCCGATAGCTTCAACCTTCCTTCCTCTCAACTCTCATCACCTTAGTCACTTATTTACCTTGTTCGAGACAACCTCAAAAAGTATCTCAGCCAGTACAGCAGAATTTAGATGCCTCAAACAGCAACCAGTAAACTAGATTTCATGTCCTGCATGAAATCTAGTAATGACAGCTTCCTCCAAAATGACTAAACTTCTCTAAAGTCACCAGTATGCAGTCCTTGTCTCTTCCCTAGACCAAAGGGAAAAAGGGAAAAAAAAAAGGTTATAAATCGCTGTGGTATAGCTTCAAATTTAACTAAAAGTAACTACAAAATCAAATTCCAAAACCAAAAAGAGGTTAAGTGATCCTCTTCACCCAAAAAATTGGCTGTTATTAGTTAAAGCCATGTATCACAATCCACTTATACAAAATCAAGCAATAGACCCTAAAATCTGTTACATCTTTGTTATAAGACCATGTCTGAACAAAAGAGAGAGACAACAGCCATACTTGACCCTAACCTGGTATTTATCAATAGTATGTATCTACATAGAGGTTATGCATACAGTAAAAGTAAAGCAAATAGAACTACAAACAGATGAGACATATCACCTGGACAAGAGGAGGTAGTTGATAAGCAAAGATTATGATTCATGAAATAGCATTACTGAACTTTTGTTAAACCAAGATTTTTTTAGGCTTATTGAGGCACCTCTGCACACTGCACACAGAAGTTCCACTACAGAAGCAGCACCCACCATCGCAGCAGCAGAAGCATCAGGAAAGGCCACCATTCTAGAAGATATTCCCATAACAGAATAAAGATTCTTGTAGCCACGTGTCATCTCAAGATTGGCACAGTTGTATTGTTTGTTATAGAATACACATTATAAATAGAACAGTAGTATGTACAGAAAATCAATGAGAAGAAGAATGAATTTTCAGTAACATGTCTGTGTTGTCCATGGCGTTTTCTCAAACAGTCTTTGTGCTTGCTTTTCTTCTTTAGTTTTAGCATGGTATCTAGAGCCTAGGACTCGCGTCACAACTTCTCCACGGCCACCTCAAAAAAAAAATTCCTCCTCCACTCCCACCTCCTTTCTTACTTCCGCTTCGCACTCTGTCACCATCAAACTTACAAACTCCAATTTCTTACTCTGGAAGGCACAAATTGTGCCATTTCTGCGTGGACATCAACTCTTTGATTATGTTGATGGCACCATGTCTCCCCCCTGTGCTCTCATTGATGGTAAAACTAACCCTGAGTATACTCACTGGGTACTCCAAGATCAGCTCATTATTTCTGCTCTCAATTCCTCACTTTCCGGTTCTGTTCTTGCCCAAGTTGTCGACTGTAAAACTTCCCATGAAGTTTGGACAACTCTTCTCAATCTTTTTCAAGCCAAATCTTCTGCTCATGCCTTCCATACACACTATCAGCTCGCTACCCTCAAAAAAGGATCTGAGTCCATCTGTGACTACTACAACAAAGCTAAATCACTAGCCTCCTCTTGGTGCGACTGGCCATACTCTCACAGATCAAGAATTTTCGGTCTATCTTCTTTCTAGCCTTGGGACGGATTATGAGTCCCTCGTTACAACCCTCACTACTCGTCCTGACCCCCTTTCCCCTAATCAAATTTACAGCTATCTCCTTAACTATGCGTCACACCTCTCATACCAGACACAGACTATGCTCTCAGGTTCTTCCTTCTCTACAAACAACACGGTCACCAGAGCACCATCTATACTTGGCTCTCCTACTCGTGGTCATGGTACCTTCCGAGGTCGTGGTCGGGCCGTTAAAGGGGTCGTTCCTTCTCTGGCTCTGGCCGTCCCCCCTCAAATTTCTTTCAGAACCACAATGACTCTCACCCTGTTTGCCAACTTTGCCAAAAACCAGGTCACACGGTCTTTAATTGCTACCATAGATTTGGCCATGCTTTTCAATTCCTTGCACTCACCTTCTTTACAAAAATTCTACTCAACCTCTTACTATTCACACAACCTTCACACACCATATTTTTTTTTATCAAATATTTAATATATAAATAATGAATAGAAAAATTAAATTAATTTAAAAAGAATAAACTCAAAAAAAAATTTAAAAAAAAATATTAAAAAATTTAAAAATTTAAAAAAATGTAGTGTGTGGAGGTTGGGAAAGTTGTGTAGCATTTCTCCATTCTTTAACTGCGCATCTCACCCAAATCTCTCCTTCACCATCACATACTTCTTCTTGGTTCCTCTATACCGCAGCCACTAATCACTTTACTCTTGATCTCTCTACCCTCAACCTTGATTCTGTATCTTACCAGGCTCTGACCAAGTGAGCATCGGCGATGGCTCCTCTATCCCCATTCAGCACGTTGGCTCAGCTCAGCTCCATTCTCTTTACAGCAAATTTCTCTTACACAATCTTCTCCATGTTCCTTTAATTTCCAGAAACCTTATTTCTGTTAGACAATTTTGCATTGATAATGGTGTTTTCTTTGAGTTTTACTTTGATTTTTTCTGTGTGAAGGATTTGCGTACCAAGGTGGAGCTTCTTCGGGGTCCCGTTGGGAACGGCCTTTATGTTCTGCCATCATAACTCAGTTCGGCATCTACCTCAGTCACCTCATCCTCTCCTTCTCCATAAGCCTACATCGGCACTCGTACCTCTGCAAATCTCTGGCACCACCGCTTAGGACATCCCTCTCCTCGCACAACACGGCTCACTCTTCAGAAATACAAGCCTCCAACGACATCAAACCATACACTTTCATTATGTTCGGCATGTTCCCAGGCCAAAGCCCACGCCCAACCTCATCCTCCATCCCCATCTAGGTCCAATGGGCTTTTTCAACTTGTATTTCTTGATGTATGGGGCCCATCCCCAGTTTTATCCACAAATGGGTGTCGATATTTTCTTTCTATAATAGATGACTTTTCCAAGTACTTGTGGTGTTTTCCTATACATTTAAAATCTGATGTGTCATCTATTATTATTGCATTTTTACAATATGTCCGTACTTCCTTCTCTCAAAATGTTGTGTCCATACAAACTGATGGGGGGGGGGGGGGGGGGGGGGGGGTGCAAATTTCGTCCTCTCTGCTCAATTTTTCAAACACATAGCATTACACATCGTCTCACTTGTCCCCATTCCCATCAACAAAATGGAACCATTGAGCGTCGTCATCGACAAATTGTTGAAATCAGATTGTCCTTACTAGCTCATGCATCCATGCCCTAAAAATATTGTGGTGAATCTTGTCAGACGACTACTTATAGCACTCCCAGTGGTTCATTTATCCTATCCTTTAAAATACATCACCAAAACTTACTTTTTCTATTTTACCTATTGACTTTTACAATAGATTATACATCCGCTTATCTATTTTTTCACTATATCATTTAAATATTCTTTTTTTAATATTTTTTTATTCATTTCAAATGAACCTCATAACACCAAACAACTATCAAATGAGAGAGAAAATAATTAAAAATATTTTAGAGGATGAATAGTATTCTCTACATGTAGAGAATTACTATTGCAAAATGTAAAATAAAGAAGAGAATAGAAAACCCATTGGAAGCTACTTTTGACCAATTTCTTTTATATTATACAAGAAAATGTATTTTACAAGAGCCATTGGGAGTGCACTAATTAATCACATGCCTACCCCTGTGCTTCAAGACAAGTCACCTTTTGAAGTTTTGATGGGTCATCCTCCTGACTACAATTTTCTCTGTGTCTTTGGGTCTACTTGATGGCCTAAGTTAAGGCCGTATAATCATCACAAAATCGATCTTAGGTCCCAATTGTGCTTTTTCATGGGCTACAGCCCAGATCACAAAACTTACAAATGTTTACACTTGCCTTCAAGCCGTCTGTATCTTTCTCGAGACGTGGTCTTTAATGAGCATGCCTTTCCATTTGCACCCAAGCCCACTGACTCCTCTTCCCACACTCTCTGCTCACCTGCAACACCCACCATCACTTCACTTCTTCTCCCACCATTGGCCCACTCTCCAAGCCCAAACCCCTCTTCTAGTCCAAACGAGTCATCGCAGCCCATCTCCCCCTCTCCAAACACTTCCAACCCTAGATCTTCTTCGTCTTCCTCTGCCGACTCCTCTTTCCCAGCTATCTCTGGTTCTCCCATCATATCTGCCGCACCACCACCTTTAGCACATACCCCTTCTATTTCTTCCATAGAATCCACACAACCCCTGCCCAGCATTTCTCATTCCCATCACTCTATGTCCACCCGCTCCCAAATACACACTCTCTGTCCTTGTGTGCGCACTAATGGCAAGATACCCTGGCCTTCAAAACAACCATATCTCTCGCTCACTACCTCCTTAGTCTCACAATCTTCCTCCTCCTCCTCTATTCCAGAGGAACCAACTTGCTTCAATGAAGCCAATAAATACCCCGAATGGCGCTTGGCCATGTCTGAGGAATTTTTCGTGCATTGCTTCTTAACCAAACTTGGGAACTTGTTCCCTCCACTCCTGACCTCAACATCTTAGGCTTGAAATGGGTATTGAAAACCAAGAGGCGTGCCGATGGAATCCTTGACGCCGTAAGGCACGACTTATGGCCAAGGGCTTCCATCAGCAGCCTGGTTTGGATTTTCATGAAACCTATAGTCATGTGGTCAAGCCAGTAACCGTTTGACTCATCCTCTCTGTTGTCGTAACCTCCACTTGGCCTTTCCACCAACTTGATGTGCAAAATGTGTTCTTGCACGGAGACCTTGATGAAGCTGTGTTCATGCAACAGCCACCTGGCTTCGCTCATCCAGGATATCTATCGCACGTATGTAAGCTCAAAAAATCTCTCTATGGATTGAAACAAGCCCCTAGGGCTTGGTTTGCCAAATTGACTGATAAACTGCTTTCCCTTGGTTTTGTTGCATCTCAATCCGATTCTTCTCTTTTTATTTTAAATACTGCCACTGACTGTATATACATTCTCATCTATGTTGATGATTTGATTGTTAGAGGTTCGAATTCCACTCTCATCTCTGAGTTTATCTCTTTTTTAAGTTCATATTTTCCAGTTAAAGATTTAGGTCTTCTGCACTACTTCTTAGGCATTGAAGTCACTAGGAATTCATCTGGTCTTTTTCTCTCACAGTCTAAATATATTAATGATTTGTTACAAAAAACTCGGATGCACAATTCCAATCCTGTTACTACCCCATGTCTTCTTTGACTAAACTGTCTCTCCTTGAAGGCTACACATTTTAGGATCCACAACTCTATCAGAGTGTGGTTGGCAGCCTCCAGTACTTAGTCTTTACCCGCCCAGACATCTCCTTTGTTGTAAACTGAGTCTGTCAATTTATGCACAATCCAAGGATTCCACACTGGCATGCAGTGAAACAGATCCTCCGTTATCTCCGACATACCCCCTCTCTAGGTCTCTGGTTCTCCCCCTCTTCCTCCTTCCAACTTTCATCTTTCTCTGATGCGGACTGGGCTGGATGCCCAGATGACCGTAGGTCCACGGGAGGGTTTTGCATCTACTTTGGCAAACATCTAGTGTCTTGGGGCTCGAAAAAACAAGCAACAATTGCTTGGTTTTCCACTGAAGCCGAGTACAAATCAGTTGCAAATACGGCATGTGAGGTCTTGTGGTTACAATCCTTAGTCAAAGAACTTGGTATTTTCTCACTCATCCCCCTGTTTTATGGTGTGATAACTTAGGCGCAACCTACTTATCTATTAATCCTGTGCTTCATGCCCGCACTAAACATGTTGAGCTCAATTCTCACTTTGTGCATGAACGAGTTGCAGCAAAAACACTTCAAGTTTCATTTATCTCCAGCAAAGAACAGATAGCTGACATCCTCACCAAGCCATTGTCCTTTACTTGGTTCAGTCAATTTCGATCAAGCCTCACTATGACCATAGTGCTGCTTGCATTGCGAGAGGGTATTGAGGCACCTTTGCACACTGCACACAGAAGTTCCACTACAGAAGCAGCACCCGCCATCGCAGCAGCAGAAGCATCAGGAAAGGCCACCATTCTAGAAGATATTCCCATAACAGAATAAAGATTCTTGTAGCCACGTGTCATCTCAAGATTGGCACAGTTGTATTGTTTGTTATAGAATACACATTATAAATAGAATAGTAGTATGTACAGAAAATCAATGAGAAGAAGAATGAATTTTTAGTAACATGTCTGTGTTGTCCATGGCATTTTCTCAAACAGTCTGTGTGCTTCCTTTTCTTCTTTAGTTTTAGCAAGGCTTATCATTTAACCACTTAGTTAATATAGTTTTCTTGATGAAATCTATAAATGGGCAGTTGAAATAAAGGAAGGGAAGATTGTATCCATTGTTAAAAAAGAGGATAGACATTGGAATTCCAAGGAGGGACATGTAGTTGATTATGGAGAGGCCGTTGTCATGCCTGGCCTGATTCAAGTGTAATAATATTGCGGCAATATTATTATCGGCAAACAATAAATTGCCGCAATAAGGCCATTTTCTTGTTGTGTTTTTCTCAAAACTCAACAAAAATCTTAATTCTAAATATTTCACTACTATTTACAGAATTCTCATCTCATTACCTAAACATGTCTTTAAGAGATTATGGTGAAAGAGGATAGAGTAGAGATAATTATGAAAGACAGCATAATGATCTTCAATCAATAATTACTTATAATTGATTTCAACCGATTTGGCATACTATGGGGGAGATCATGACGTTTGAGTAATTAATATTAGTGTGGTATGTAGGATTAGTTATCTTAAAATGTGACTCGGACGCAGTAGTACTACAAGTCGATTCTCTATTAAACACACTCATAATTTGTTATGGAATCAAAATGATTATAAGAACATTTAAAATATAACTTTTTATATTAGTTAGCATGACAGGCTTCTATATTGATAATGTATTGAGTATGTCAATAAAATTAAAAATTAAAAATTAAAACTTGCTATTAAAATTTACCTTTAAGAGCATTGGTAATGGCCTAGCTAAATATCAATGCAAGTCCATAATTTGGCTATATTTGTCAAAAAGCTTTGACATTGGATTAGCCAATAGTCCAAAGCTTAACATATGAATTACATCAATTCTTAGGTACTCTCCAAAGTTGGCGAGCTACTGTTCACACTGGATAAGAGTATTTTATTATTTCATCTACCTCTCTCTTTCCCTCATTCTTTTCTCTTTCTACAACTTGAATACAGACTGAGCTACATAAACCCCCAAAGTTTTCAAAAAGTGCAAACAAATATTTTTTTGAGGAATTTTTATAAAATAAATATTATATAATATTAGTTTTTATGAAGGATTTTTTAGAAAATGAGTAATCGGCATTGTTAAAAAAGAATAAAGAAAAAATGTAGTGTAAATTTAGGGGTGGCAAATATTTATGAACATACGACTATATAGGTCAACCCAACCTGATTCGTTAAGCTAAACGTGTCAAATATTTAAACCCTAATACGACCTATTAGATAAGGGGTCGTGTCAATACATTTTGACTTATCCAATAATTAATTAGAAATAGGTTAATACAACACGACTCATTTAAACTATTTTATGTAAATGAGTTAAAGTAACATGCATAACCCATTTGACCTGATTAACATAATTTCACATGAAAGTTAAAATGTATATGTAATTTCACTAGTTAGTAGCCACAATATCTTAAAAAAATAAGACTAGTTACCTAGTAACAAAAAATATCAATATTTTAACATATAATAAAACTAATATTACAAATCCTAGAATAACAAATATGAGTAAAGGTCCAGAATTATAATCTCAACCCTAAAAACATAAGCATACAGAGAGATAATAATATTATAACTCAACAATAATAAAATTGTAATGTTGAAATAAAATCTAAACGGGTGATCAAAACAGGTTGATTCGGGTTAAACTGATTGACCAGTTATTGATCCGTTTATGACTCGTGTTTTAATGGGTCAACTCTTTTTTATCCAAACCCTTTAACATCAAACTCAAATTCAAACTCATTAATTTTGTATCTATTTGATTGTATTGAATTCATAAGTCGTGTCATATATTGCTACCGTATATATGCTAGATTTAGAAATTGTGAAGAGTAAACGTAAAGGAAAGAACTAGGAAGATGCACACGGACAATTAGCAGCAACGACTGGAAATTTTCGG
This sequence comes from Cyclocarya paliurus, assembly GCA_029856935.1. Lineage (NCBI taxonomy): Eukaryota > Viridiplantae > Streptophyta > Magnoliopsida > Fagales > Juglandaceae > Cyclocarya > Cyclocarya paliurus. The sequence continues at coordinate 9,727,331 of CM056954.1, read as the reverse complement.
TAAACGATGTGAAAGGGTACGTGAAAGCAACGGCTGGATGAACATATCTGAAGATTAAGAAAGGAAAATGCTATTATCTTCTCTTTCTAACTATTTTTCCATCTTGGTTGACAACAAGTATTTTTGGTTTGTGCTTGGTGAAATATCAGTGGATATTAATAAAATATCTCATTTTTTATATTTATGGTGGTGGCGGTTTGACTTGGTTTTTGAAAAGTTCTTCCTATGACTTGTTTGTCCACACTAGTACATACCACTACAAGAAATTTGATTTTTAGGAACGAAATTCAAAAATAATTGAGCTACAAAATTCGTTCGAATGGACAAATATCCATTTGAACAAGATATTTTGTGACAAACAAAATCGTCTCAAAAAAGAAAAACCATTTGAATGGAACAAAATATATTCGAACAACCAATTAATGTCTGTTCGAATAGTATATTATCTGTTCGAATAATAATATTGGTGGAAAATTAATTTATTTTTCCCAGGGAAAGTTAATAACCATTCGGACTTAAATTTATTTGTTCGAACGGACATTTTTTCCATTAATTTGTTTATCATCATTAATTTGTACATATATTTTTTCCATTAGAGTAATAAATATTTTTTCCATTAATTTGTTATCATTTTCAAAATATAAAAATGTGTATACATTATATATTATGATTTGCGGTGAGTTAAAATATTTATAAATTCATAAATTAATTTTATGAAATTAATTTCAAAACTTTATAGTGATTTCTTTTATGTTAAATTTATATAAATATAACTTTAAAGATAGTATCATTTTTTATATTATCATAAACGGCAAGTAAAATGAAAAAAATAAACAAGGTAGCAAACATGAAAAATAAAAACCATACATTAATTACATCTCAACTATGTAATGTTCAATACAATATAAAAAAGTAAAATAATAACTAAAATGACTATTTGCTAAGTAGATCAACATCTTTTTGTAACATTTTAATGCGTCCATCCAGATCCCTAAGCTTCTCCATGATGGGTTCAACGAACTTAACAAACAGAGCTCGTACCTGATCCAAAGTAGCGCTAGGAGGCTGTCTCTCAATAGCGGCAGTAGTAGTATAAGCTGGATCGGTGGGCGGGGCACTAGGTTGTTCTAGTGCAGTCTTCCGCAAGTGCCCCTTGCTCTTACTGAATGTGATCTTGTTAAGGAGCCCCATCTATAGCGACCTCCGCTCAGCCGCAGACATTGTAACCCCCGATCAGAGTAGGAGGTTAGATATCAGCAGTGCAAATGGTAGACTATCTCCACTGGAATAGCGTGACTCCGATCGAATGCGGTAGAAGAAATACAAGGCCAAATCAATGGGGTCCCCTTGCGCTATCCGCAACAAAAATCTATCTCGATCGATCCCAAAATCAATCTTGTGTTTTTTCGGATCGATATTATAGCCAACAATCAAATTAAGCATTCTGAAAAATGCTATACAGTCAGCCTATCGGGTCACCTTGCTCTCATCATATGGAGGAGCCGAAGGGTCTCGCACTAGATGACGCACCTGATTGTCTGTGAGACCATCATCAGGTAGATCCTCATCCTCACTACCATCCAATCTAGCATCTGGCTTTACATTCAGGGCTAGCGTGGAGGATGCAGCCGATGTGTAAGAATCAGATGATGTAGCCACTGGTCCCGGTGTAGCCGCTGCAGGATATGCACCGGCCTCGCACTGGATGTCAAGGAACTTAGCAATAATACGGAGAGAGAAATTAATACTCACTCCCCGGACTGATAAGGTGTAAAATAGCATCAACACTCTCCTCTCTCATGGCAAGATAAAATTCACCGACTATCTTTGGATATGCAGTCCTCCGCTGCTGACAGATTGTTGCTCATCCCGACTCGATGAAGATGGACTGCATGCTCCGTCCCTCTCATGAAAGATCGGAGAAGTCAGACAAAATGATCCCACGCTCGACGAGTATAGGCCTCGTCGCCTGAGCATGAGCTGCTCCACTACTTTGGTCGGCCTGATCTCTTGCACATTTTCTTCCACTAGATGCCATTAGTATACTGTTTAACCACAAGGAAATTAAGAATATAATTAACCATAATATTTAAATTATATTATTGAAGAATTATACTATATTGAACTGAATTGAAATAACTAGTTCGAACAAAACATATTTTGTTCGAACTAGTAAAATCTATTCGAATGAAGATATTGTTCATTCAAACTGGCAATTAATATTCATTCGAATGAAATTATTTAGTTTGAACAGAAATAAATCTGTTTGGAAACTTCGCGTTCGAATGGAATAAAGTTAGTTCGAACGAGAACTAGCCAAACAGCCATGGTTGAGTCGACTCAGCCTCGAACGAAATATAGTTATTCTAGACCAAAATCTTTGTTTTAATCAGTAGAAATGACTAAGGAGTGAAGTCCAATCATTTCTACCGATTAAAAACGTGTTATAGTGATCAGAATACAACCCATTAGTGCAAAAATATAAACAATAGAGGTGGAGAGTTGACCCATACCTCTTAGAAGTTCAAATGTGGGGTTGCTACAGCAGTTGAGTAGGGATTTTTGTGGCAGAGATAAGGGGCGACTCGGAGGCTCTCGGCGGCTAAGGGTTTGAATGAGAGAAATGGGTTTGATTGTAATTGAACTGGGTATATAATGACCGTGGCGTCTCGTTCAAACGGGATAAATATCCGTTCGAACGGTTATTATACTAATATATTTCTAATTATATTACTAATAGTAATATATAATAATACTAAAATTACTAAGTACAAAAGTATAAAAATAAAACTAATAATAGTAATATAATACTTTTATTTAACATATTTAGTATATTATTTGTAAATATACTTATTTACAAGTTAATATAATTAATATATATATATATATACTACTTATTAGTTATATAGCTAATATAGTGTAAGTATTATATATAGTACTTATTAGTTATATAGCTACTATAGTGTAAATATTATATCCTAGTTACTATATAGATATAGCTATTGAATAAGTTATGATAACTATACACGTTAATTTAATGAATACATATATAGTACTTTTTTTTTTTTTTTTGAAAATGTCAATTATCATTCATTATAGCAAATGCTGAATACATGGAGGATAGTCCTCAATAAGAATACAGTCCTCCGAGCAGGTTAGGGCAAATTTTGCCAAAACATGGGCAATTACATTGACTTCCCTAGGAACATGTTGGATAGACCATCCACGAACTTTGGATAATAACACCTTGATGTCTCTAATAACCATTCCAATTGAAGTCCAACTCTCCTTCCCTTGTTGGACAGCCTTCACCACACCAAGAGAGTCCCCTTCTAAGATGAACTGGTGTAATCCCAATTCAGCACACAAAGAAGTAGCTCTGAGAGCAGCTACTGCTTCTCCTAGAAATGGATCAGGAGTTAAGGGAATAGCTGAGCATAATGAGGCTATGATGTAACCATCTGAATCCCTGATAATCACACCAATTCCCAGTCTCGAGTTGCCTTTATCTATGGCTGCATCCCAATTAGCCTTGAAGAATTCTGGTGGAAGGGCAAACCATTGTATGATATGAGGCACTTGGACCTTAACCCTTTTTTTCGAGTTCTCTAACCAAGTGCCAATGGCATTCAGCTTAGCAAGGACCTGTTTAGACACTTGGAGAGGAGGTTGAAAATGCTACTCAAGCAACCAAGAATTCCTTCTGTGCCAAATAGCTTTAGCAGTAACAACTATCTCTATAAGTTCCAATGGGGATAGTTGATCCAACATTGGCAACAAAATTTCTTTGAAGGAAGTGTCCTTCTAGAGCTCATAGACCACACATGGGCTGCTAAACAAGTCCAGAGAGCATGTGCAATTGATTCAAGATGCATAGAGTAGATCGGACAAAGTGGAGACTCCACCACCTTTATCTTGTGCAAGTTGAGATTAGTGGCAAGAGACTCACTAGCTGCTCTCCACAGAAAATATTTTGTGGCTTGGGGTCCCAGTTTATCATCCTTCATGGTGCCCTGTAGGTGATATGCACTCCTCACTGAAAATTTACCATCTACTGAGCATCTCCAAGTAAGCATATCATGGCTCCTACAAGGACTAATGGTCATCTTTCTTATTAAATTAGCCTCAGAAGTTGAGAAAATGGCATATATGAGAGAAAGATCCCATTGCATTGTAGCTGGGTTAATTAGCTCAGAAACAGAAGCCTCACTGTTCAGTATGCTTACTGGAGACTGAATTCTAAAAGTTGATGGGCAAGGGAACCATTTATCATGCCAAATTTTGATCTTTTTCCCGTCTCCTATTCTCCATAGTAAACCCTCAGAGAGAATGGGTCTTGCTGAGAGGAAGCTCCTTCAAACAAATGAGTCATTAGCTCTTGGTTTAGCTGAAAGGAAATATGAGTTGATAAAATAATTGGCCTTGAGCACCTGAGCAACAAGAGAAGAAGGATTTTGAAGAATCCTCCAGCCTTGTTTAGCCAAAAAGGCTAGATTAAAATGTTCAAACTCCCTAAAATCCAAGCCCCCACTAGGTTTGGGTTTACCAAGGGCCTGCCAACTCAGCCAGTGGATTTTTGATCTATTATCCTTTTGACCCCACCAAAAGGACTGCAGCAGGTGGTTGAGGCTCCTTATAATGGTCTTTGGTAGTCTGAAGATGCCCATGCTATATGTAGGGATTGACTACAGGACAGCTTTTAGCAAAGTTTCTTTCCCTACTTGAGACAACACATTAATCTTCCAATTATCCATCTTAGTCTTGACACTATCTAGAATTGAGTTGAAAGCTTTGGTTTTGTGTCTTCCGACATAAGAAGGTAATCCCAAATATTTATCAAATGGACCAGAGGCTTGAATTCCTACTTGCTGTAATATGCTTTGTTGGACCTCTATTTTGGTATTGCTGCTGAAGAAGATAGATGTTTTGTCAAGATTAAGTCTTTGGCCCAAAACTTGTTCATATTTGTTGAGGACTTGCTGTAATCTACTCCACTCTTTTGGTTTGGATATGCAAAAGACCAGGCTATCATCTACAAAAAATAGGTGATTCAAATGTAGTCCACCTCGAGCTGCTGGAATTCCAGATATTAAGCCCTGCAATTCAGCTTGGTTAAAGCAGTGGCTAGGAAATTCATGAAGAGATAGGGAGAGAGGGGATCTCCCTGCCTGATTCCTCTAGAAGGGATAAAAGGCTCTTGAGGAATACCATTAATTAAAATAGAGTAATTAACAGTGGTTACACATTTCATCACCAAATCCACCCATGTACTGTCAAAGCCCATCTTAAGCATCACTTTATGCAAGAAGCCCCATTCGACACGGTTATAAGCCTTGCTCAAGTCAAGTTTTAGTGCCATAAAGCCATTAGATTTCCCTTTTAGTCTAGTTTGCATAGAGTGCAACAATTCATATGCAACTACCACATTGTCTGAAATTAATCTCCCTGGGACAAAGGCACTTTGAGTTGGGGAAATTATGCTAGGCATGATGAGTTTAAGCCTATTTGCAATTGCTTTGGATATTATCTTGTAGAAAACGTTGCAAAGGCTAATAGGTCTGTAGTTTGTGACTGATTGAGGAGATTTCTTCTTAGGTATCAAAGATATAAAGGTCTGATTGATTTCACTAAGACCCTTCCTGGAATTGAGAACATATATATATAGTACTTATTAGTTATATAACTATTATAGTGTAAGTATTATATCCTAGTTACTATATAGTTATACTTATTATAAGTTATGATAACGATACAAGTTAATATAATTAATATATATAGTACTTATTAGTTATATAGCTACTATAGTGTATGTATTATATCCTAGTTACTATATAGATATAGCTATTGAATGAGTTATGATAACTATACAAGTTAATATAATTAATATATTATATTATACTTAAAATTAAGATATAGCACTAAGTATTGTATAAGTACTATATATTAATAGAAAAATGCTAGCAGGCTCCCCTCTTTTTTGCCAGATTGGGTTTTTTTTTTTTTTTTAGTATTTTTTTTTACTTAGTTAATATCCTAGTTACTATATAGTTATAGCATTTTTTTTAGTTTTTTTTTACTTAGTGATTAAGAATATATTATTTAATAATATTGTGAATTTTTTTTCTTTTGTTTAAAATATTTAAAAGTGTTAAAAAAATGATGTAAAAAAAATCAAAAAATCTTTAATTTTCTTTTAAATATAAAATAGTTGCTATAGATTATAATATAATATTATATACTATATAATATTATTTATAAACATAATAATATTATTATTAGTTCGAGCCTAAGTTAGAGAAATAGACAGACTGTAAGCATATCAAGAAGTCAAGTGATCATTTGTTACCTCCATAGGCTTATTTATAAAGGTATAGTGAAGTGTTGGGGATGTCGATAATCACCAATCCCTTGTATTTATCCTTAACGATCCCTTAATAAGAGGGGGGATAACTGTCTTGGTTTATAGGTGTTATCCTACCTAGGATAACTACCTCAATCCGTGGGCGTTATACCCCTCCAAGTAGTGTTATCTACCATGTGGTCTTGGGCCATAAATCTTATAAGTCAAGGCAACAGGTTGGGCTTGCCTTCAGTCATGGGCTTCACTTTCAATCGGTTTAACTAAAAATTTATAAAAACCTCTTTATCCATACAAGATTTTAAAATTTATTTTCACAAATAAAATTTATTTAAATAAATTTTAAATAATTAAAGAATTTGTGTAAATAAGAAAATCCTACAAATCAATTTAAATAAAAATTAAAAAGACAAAAAGATTTCTACTTAAGCGTAACAAACACTTCCAAAATATTAAATAACTTCTAAAGTTAAAAACTAAGGGTGGCAAATCATATTTTTAGTTCGTGTTTTTATTGTGTTAAGTCATGAACGTTCGATTATATAGATTAATCCAAACCCGACCCGTTAAGTTAAACATGTCAAACTCTAACTCAACTCATTTAAATAACGTGTCGTGTAATTCGTTTTGACCTATTTAATAATTAATTAAAAATAAGTCAGCAACACAACTCATTTAAAGAAAAAGCTGAAGGTAGTCAATTTCGTGGACTCATTTGTGCACGAAATCGACATGGATGCAACAGGTTAAATGAAACGGTGCGCACGGGCTCTCCTCCTTTCAACCTTGCGAAAAGCTGCGTATTGGTTTAATTGTTTTTTTGTTTTGAAGTTGAAGCTTTCCTTCGCCCTTCACATCTCTTCTCTTCGTGCCCATCAGAAGTCAAACCCGAGATGTCCCCAGAAATTCGCTTCCATTCCATGTGAAATTTCCATAGTCAATTGTTCGGTTCCCACTCGTTGACTCGCGGCAATTTTTTTACTGGCTCGCTCCAAAATCAGATTTTCCTTCAATGTCCAAAAAAATAAAATTGATGAACTGAAATACACCCTTTAGCACTATGAGGAAAGATGATGAACTGAATATCAAAGGACCTTTTATGTCTAAGGTGATATGTCCGAAATTTTCTTTTTGGCTAGTTACACTATGAAGCATGCGTGAGATTTTTCATCCTTAGCGTTATTACAGTTGGAGTTTATGCATTTGTTTGATAGTAATTACAGAAAGTAAGGACTGAGTTTGGTGAGTTTTGTAGGGAAGGAGAAGATAGTGTGAGCTTTACATGGCTCTGATACCATACAAAAGGAAGTAAAGGTGTGGCGCCCCCAACTTCCATGCACGGACACGCACGGAAATCGAGACATCCAGGATGATGACAATACGGTCACGCACCCCAACGACACGTGCCGAGTGTGTGAAATGCAACACGTGTACAACAAATAATACGCAGCGGAAAGGTTAAGTCAAGATAACTAAGTACCAGAGTTAATACAATACAAAAATAGTACAGAAATCCACAAGTAAACATAATACAATTTTCTTGTTTATAAAACAACCTCAAATAACAATACACATGAAATATAGCCAAATGTCCCTACTCCTCAGGCGGAGCCGCAACCTCGGGCTCAACCTCCTCAAAGCCTGTACCAAAATCTGCAATACCAATAAATGGTACCACAGGTAAGTAAAACCCAAAAAAAATACTCCAAGATAACAAATATATAAATACAACAGCCACTATGCATGCACATGATGACCAAGACATCAAACCCGAGAAAAACACCATTTCTCAAAAATCACAGTTTTTCACGCACGCCAAAAATCACCATTTGGCACAACTTAGTAAAATCCAACAATAGTTACTTTAATTCCAATTTTAACCCGTATGCACCATGGTCTCCCCTAGGGACCATCCACATACCCTGGCTCCCTTCCTCACCCCACAGGTAGCGACCGTGCGAGTGATACAACACGAGTGATGCCCAGTTCCGCGCCCACCACTTACATAGCCAAACATCCTCTGATCTCCGCCAGCCCGAGAGATCACGGAGTCGGATCGAGAGCGCTACCATCTCATCCAAGTCCCGAGCAACAGCTTCAGGGGACGACACTCAGTATATTCCGCTCCCGAGTGCCCAGAGGAGCTCCACCGAGATAATACCCCATCTCGGCTTGGGGGTGATACACACACACCCGAAAAGCCTTTTTACAAAACACAGTTTCCAAAAATATACACACCCACGCATGCGTGCACAATGCCATGAAATCAACCAATTACCAACAACCAACAGATATCAGTAATTTCCAAATAACCAATACAGCCTAACCAGATAACCAATTCACAGTTTATAAAACAGGTCATTGTAAAAATATATTTAAATCTTAAAAGTCTTTTGGAGAAATACTTACAGCGCTTTAAAATAATTTATGGAGGACCACGGAGGAACTGGAAGCACCAAAACAGCAACTGTCACAGTGTAAAAACACTGTGGCCGAAATTCAGAATGAACCCAAAAATACACGGGGTCAAACGAAGACTTGAAATTGATAAGGTAGGGCCTATGGAAGGTGGGGAATCTAATGGTGGTGATGATTGGCCGTGGGTGATAGCCGAAACGGCGGTGGAAAGCCACGAAGTGTAAATCGGAGAGGGTGTTCGATGGGGCGGCTCCGGCGACGGATTGGGGCCGGGGTTGGGTCGGTTAGGACGGAAATGGGCCGGTGGTGATGTGGCTAGGAGCTGATGGCCGGAAGTGGCCGGACGGCGGCGGAACGGTGCAAAAACCACCGCGGCTTCGCACGGCTACTGGCGACTAACGGCAGCGTTAGCCAGCCTGAAAATTTATGGGTGAGGTCTCCGGCGCACGGGGAAGCCGGTGGTACCGGCGGTGTCGACCACTGCCTGCCGGCGGCGGCTCAGGGAAGGAGAAACCGAGTTGAGCGTGGGAGAGGAGAGAGAGAAAGGGATCCGGGTCGGGGCTGGGGGGAAACCGGGGGAAAGAAGAAAAAGAAAAAGAGAAAAAGAAAAAGAAAAAGAAGAAAAAGGAGATCCAATCTTTTAACTTAGGTTTCGAAAGTGATCCAACGAAAACGATTTTAAAACTACTAAATAAATAAAATAATTCAAACGCAGTGAAATATTCAAATTAAACAATAACTATTTTTAAAATAGTTAAAATAAATAAATCAATTTAACTCAAAATTAACTAAAGTAAAATATTAAACTTTGACAAAAACATCCTTTAAAATAAAGAGGAATTAAATTGCAGATCACTAATTAAAATTAATCAAATGCAGTGAAATGCTTTAATAAAACAATAGAAATTTTAAAACTCACAAACAAACTAATTTAAATTAAAGATCAATTTAAATCCAAAACAATAATTAACAATAAGAAAGCCCAATAAAAATAATTTTTCACAATTTAAAATATTCTAAAATAATATTCTAAAACTCCAAAAATTCTAAAATAAGAGAATCAATTTTTTAACAAATTAAAATAATCCTTCTTTAAAAATACACTAAAATCCGGGATGTTACAAAAGGAGACGTAGGTGAAGTGTTTGAAGAAAGACCACTGTGAGGATTTCATTGAAGCCATAAAATTTCCAAGTTTTGGTTTTCCACTATATACAACGCAAAGACCCTTTGGTGCCCAATACGTACTGTTGCAAGGTAAGTAAATGCTACATTTAACAAGCATTTCATTTGCATTTAAAAACAGACTTGGGACCACTATGATAAATGCTGTTATCACCGAAATTCTCTCTAAGTATTTGATGAAATTAGATGATTCAATTTCAAAATGAGAAAGACATATCATGTGTGTTTGAATTTGTCATGTAGCATGTTTGAAGTGTGTTTATCTTTTTCCATTAGTCTATCCAATTCGGTGAAGCAATTGGTTAGAGAGAGCCAAAAATTGTGCAATTGTATTTTTGGGTCTCTTGCCTTGTCGCATAGAGCTCAAGGACTGAGGCTTACGGATTTTGACAATGACTGGGGAGCAAATCTTTCAATGCCCTCTGCAGAAACCTTCACCTGAAGCAACGGATGCCAAATAAATCTAACCCTCAAACCTTAGTGATTGAGCCTGGGGCTGTATTACTCACCCAAACTCAGCTTGATTTATGAAAAACTAAGTTGGAGTTTTGCTAGAAACTTGAGTTGTATTTGAGTACTCAAGTTGAACACGGCTCAACTAAAGATCTTTTTTTCTTTCTATTTTATTGTTTTAAAAGAGGTAATAAATAAATGAATATATAAATACATAAATGGGATAATAAAGAAGTTGATCAATTTCCTTTAGTAAATAAATCGACCATGTATAGAGTTGCCTCCAATCTTGACCTTTACACCCCAACCCACAAAAGTTAAAACATTCATTTCACATACAGACCTTCGGCTGTTTACTTGTTCTTCTAGCTATTCCATATTTTTTTTCTGTTATGCTAGGGAGTAATTGACAGAATTTAGAGTGGAAGCATGTGCTATTTACAAGCCACTATTTTTAAGTTTGTAAGTTTGTTTTTGTTAAATCATTTCAGAGAATCATACACAGATACATTAGAGTGCCATTGTTGTTGGCGAGAGAAATGTACGAAGACGTTCAGAGATGTGCTGGTGGCGGAGACATGCCAGCGAAGACGAGAAATACGTACGCTGGTTCATGAACGCAATGCAATGCGAGCTGAAGCTTCGTGCTTCTCTTCCTACGAGAGAGACATTCGGTGCGAAGACGTTGACGTTCGGAGAGGAGACATGCCAGTAGAGATGGGCCAACGGAGATGTAGGTGCACTCTTTCGTGAGCGGGAAACGAAGCTTCTTCTTCGTGCATAATGGTTTCTTTTGCTTTCAGCCTTTTTTTTTCGGAAAAAGCTAAAGGTAGTCGATTTCGGGGACTCCGTTGCGCACGAAATCGATATGTGGCTGCCACTTGTTAAATGAAACGGTGCACACGGGCTCCTTGCTAAAGACGAAAAAGTTGCTCCTCCTTTCAGCCTTGTGAAACAGTGCGTACTGAAGAATTGCATATTGTTCTGAAGCTGAAGCTCCTTCGCATCTCTTCTCTTCTCTTCGTGGCCATAAACGAAATCGAACCGAAGATGTTTCCAACAGAGTTGCCATCGTGAGTGAGCGTCTCCCTCTCCAAATTCACAGCTAAAGCTGAAGCTTCTTTCTTCCTTTCTTCGAGGTTCAAACCCTAGCCCTAGGCAATTTTTTTTTGTTTCTATTCAAAACCATATTTTCGTTACCAATGTTGTATTTGTTGCTCCAAGTGGCACTAGCCTTGCTGTTATGCCAGGCATTTTATAAAGCAAAGATTCCGCAATAATTTCCAGTGGCATGTTAAGGGAGAGATAGCTTTGAACTTTATACGATTAGGTGGGAGTGATTTATTTCATCCAAACCATTTTATCAAATCATTATGTAATTCGCAGTGATTGATCGATCTGTTGTCAATTATTAACATTTTTGGTTTCCGGAATACGTTGGAAATGGTACTGGCACTGGCCTATAACTTGTTAAAAACAAGCAAATTCTAGAACTATTGCAGCCCCTTGTGAGTTCAATCTTTGGAGATTATCTTGTATCAATTGGATCAATGGAGTATTTTGAAAAGATGCACATAGCTGGTTGAACTTGCTCTTGAATTCTTGGTTTCGGGACTGTCTACCGGACAGATTGCTGACCCATTCGAACGAGTCTATGCCAAAAACCTTAGCCTCAAGCTCATGGATAGAAACCAGGAAATGGCAACGAAAATCTGTCAATAACTCTCACTAACGGGGGTCTATTTAAAATGCAAATCTGTAAGGACTTTTTATGTCTAAGGTGAAATGTTTGAAATTTTCTTTTTGGCCAACTGAAACTTCTTCGTGGTTCACTTCTGCGAGAGAAATGTGCGGTGTGAAGCATTCGAAAAGGAGACGTAGGTGCACTAGTTCGTGAGCGGGAAACCAATCTTCTTTGTGCGTTCTCTTCCTTCCAGGCTTTCAGTTTTTTTTTTTTTTCCATTCTATTGTCTTTTTTTTTTAAAGGCCACGTGTGCAAGGGTGCGTAAGGTGTCCCCCAAATGGACTACCTATAGAGAATTGTTTTTTTTCAATTCTATTGTTTTTTTTTTCTTTTACGGCCACGTAGGCCGGGGTGCCCAAAGTGTCCCCCAAATGGACTACCTGTAGCAGAATTGCTCATTTAAATTCATTTAATATAAATTAATTAAATTAACACACATATTTTATTTGACCTTATTAACATAATTTCATATAAAAGTTAAAGTTGTATTTATTAGTAGTCACAATATCTTAAAAGAAACTTTCTATTAACAAAAAATATTAATATTTTTCAAATTTTAATATATAATAAAACTAATATTATAAACCCTACAGTAACAAATATGAACATAGGTTTAAAATTGCAATCTCAATAATAAAAAAGAAATTATATATTTAGTCGCCCAAGATAAACGCCGTGTAAGCGATTGCTTATATGGATTCATTTAATCGAAACTCACCATTTTGATTCCAAAAATTTTCCTCAAAATTTTTTTCCTTATCGAAACGCACCGTTCTGTTTCAATTCCATAGCCTCCTTTCTCTTAAAATTTTTTTCCTTCCTCATTCCCTCCCTCAGCGTTTCCTCTCCTCAGTTTAGAACTCCCTCTCTCAATCCTTCCACAATTACCCTTCTGTCGAAGACGACCATTCCATCCCCTCGAAGCGCCTTTGTCAAGGACGGCACATCCCTCCCCTCGAAGCCGTCGCCCTCCCTCCCTTAGTGTCATGATGGTTCTCTGAGACCCACACTAGGCCGCCCTTAGTTTCGTCTTTCCTTAGTTTCTACAGCCACATCGTTCCATCATCTTCAACGAATGAGGAGCACGGAAGAAGAAGCAGAAGAAGAAGAATGGTAGATGTTAATGATGCTGGATCTTCGACGACGGATACATTGCCGCCATTTCTGAGGAAGCATTACGCCATGGTGGACGAGCCGAAGACCGACTCGGTGGTTTCCTGGAGCAACGACAACAACAACTTTATGATCTGCAACCCAAATGAGTTCGCCACCAAGCTTCTGATCTCTGCACCAACAGCCTCTGTTGAATCATTAGCACCAACACATTCACAAAGTCTCGCTTGAATCATGAGTTCACCGCCAAGCTTCTTGCCTCTGCTAATTGGTGTTGTGTCTGCATTACATGTGCAGAGGATTGCACACCAAACAAGCTTTGCAAGGATGTCCATACTTCACGAGCAGTAGTGCATTCAAGCACTTGGGAGAGGACCTGGTGTTAAGGAAGAATTAAGAATTGAAAGTATAAGTTGATCTAAGAGGAGCCACTGAGTATGGTCTGGATTAGGGCTACCATCAATCATGGGAGAAGACATAGTGGAAGTGCCATCCACATGATTGAATAATTGGTGTCCTTTGAGGAAGGGGACCATTTGGGCCTTCCATAGAAGATAATTATCTATGGACAACTTAATGGTGGTGAAGTGAGTTGCAGAGTTGAGAATGAATGGGTTGATGGTGGGCGTTGGGTTTTGTATGGAGGAGACGGGGAAAGAGTCTTCGGATGCCATGGAAAAAACAGAAGAAAGAGAAAAAAAAAAGTTGGTGAAGACGATGGTCTTTCAACAAGCTTTTGATACCATATTGAGATTACAACTTAGTATGAAAATCAATTGCTTGACAGAATGTGTAAAAGAGAAAACCATATTTTCATATCTCTGTTTTTGTTCCTCTCACCTCTTTACAGTGCTTTTACATTGCTTTATATAGAGAACCTAGTAACTAACAATTGCAGGATCAATGGACACATGTCCTACCAGAAACAATTTGTTTATTCTAGAAGATTCATTTTTCCTCTATTGTGATTTTTCTTGCATCTGCAATGTGGGTATTTGCTTGAGTGTTGGTTTAGGTTGTGCATGTGCTGATGCATTCTTCTTCTGGGGCGACTACTTGTGCACTTGATTTATTTTCTTCCTTAATACTTACAGACTCAACCACTTGAAGCTCGAGCGAAGACCACAAATTGCCAAAGACCACAACACAAGAGAAGCACCAAAGGAGAAGCAAGCGGGAAGCAGAGTTGAAGAGAATCGGAAATGCAATCAACTCGCCATCAGTTTCTACCCGAAGAGTCGAAGACCACGAATCACAAGACGTGGAGGAGAAGGAAGCAGGAATTGGAACTCTGTTTTTCTTTTTTCTTTTTTTTAATAGAAGTTGATGTGGCAGCCGACTATGCGGTGACTGTACATAGCAAGAGTGATAATAAAAACATAAGCATATTGAGAAATACTAATATTACAACTTAAATATATATAATAAAATTATAATTTCAAAATAAAATTTAAAAGATTCAAAACAAGTTGATTTTTGGTTGAGCGGGTTGACTCATTTTAAAGCATATCTTAACGGATCAGTTGTTTTGATCTAAACCCATTAACATCAAACTTAAACCTGTTAATTTCATGTTATATTTGTGTTGGGTTAAACTCCTACTAAAAACAATTCTCCCTTGCTTAGAATATTTTTTTATTTTAGTTTTTAAAATTTTGAGTTTATTTAATTTTTTCAATATTTTAACTTAAAAAATCAATTTTTGTAAAATACATTAACTAGAAATCAATATAAAAAATCATTTTAACTCAAAACTTCTCCACCGTGCCGATTTTTCTTTATTTAATATTTTTAAATTATTTTTAGGCTTTACTTAAGTAGTTTTTTGAATTTTGAATTTTTAGTAAAACTGTTTTTCCAGAATTTTCTTATTTACATGACAGATTGTTTTGGTTAAATTAATTAAACTGATTTTTTTATAGGAATTAAACTGATTTTCTAAACGTTTTTTAACAACCTATTTTTATAAGCATTTTCAGTTAAAACGACTTTTCACATCTTTTTCGGATAACGATATTTTTATAAATTTTTTAGTTAAACCAGTTTTCTTTTTAAAAAATCAGCTAAACATATTTGTTTTTTGAATTTTTTAATTAAAGTGATTTTTTCGTTGTTGTTTCAAGTTGAACGGATTTTTTAAAAATTATTTTCATTTAAATCGATTATTTTAACTTAAACATATTTTTATAATATTTTTTAATTCAAATAAGTTTTTAATTAACTTCTTTATAATTTTTTGAGTTGATATATATGGAAACGGCTCATGTCAAGTTTTGATTTGCAGACACGGATCACTAGTATAAGGCTTCGTTAACTAACAAAAGATCTTTTTATGGAAGTTGCGAATTGCAAAATTTTACAATCTTAGGTATAAATGTTGCAAGTTGAAAAAACCGAGTGAGTTTTTGCAAACCGGTGAAATTTGAAGTAATGAATTTGCCATTAACTCTAAAAATAAAGATTTAATTAATTTATTATTATTATTCTCATCATCTCATGAGTTGTTATTAAATGATAGGTTCACAAGATAAATATAATAAATAGTTTTCAATCATCTAATATTAAATCATAAGATAATGATGAAAAGATAATAAAAAAACGGATGATGAGTATCATTACTTAAAAATAAATTAGGATATATATTATTGTTTGTTAGAAGATGATAACATTAAGATATAGCATCCCCTTGGTCAGTTATTTTCCAAGATTTTAAAAAGTTATTGCTAAACATTTGGTACCAAAAATAGCTTATTTCTTATTTTGGGAGAAAAGAAATTGGAATAATATCATATATTTACGAGAGTTTAGTGAACGATCAAGTTTGCATGATGTTTGAAACTCTGTATATAAGGAGAAATTTTTGAGTTTTATAATATTAAGGTTATACTTGGTAGATGAGATAAGATGAGAATTTTTAAAAATTTTATGAATAGTGTTAAGATAAAAGTTTAAAATATTAATTTAAAATATTAAAATTTGAAAAAGTTGTATTGAGATTTGAAAAAGTTGAATTGTTTATTATATTTTATATGAAAATTTGAAAAAATTGTAATGATGAGATGGGATAGAGATAGAGATGAGAAATCTCATCTTTACCCCCAAACATATCCTTAAGTATAAATCCATATGTGATCGAGAGCTTCTTTACTTGGTAATATTTTTTAGGAGAGAAATATCTTAAGTTGTTATTTAGAGACAAATGATGATTGGCCAAAACATTACGTGGCTCATGCCTAGGCAAACGACTTGACATCGGAAAGTGAGGTTTTTTAACTCCTTATCAACATATATCCAAGCGAAGTGTGACCACGGTAGGATAAATGTTTTTTATTTATTTTTAATTTCAACTTTAGAAAAATATTGTGAAAATATGTTTAATTAAAAAATAAATTTAACTAAATATAATTTTAAAAATACATATGTTCAACTTAAAAAACTGCGAAAAAATCATTTTAACAAGAAGAATTTTAAAAAAAAAAAATTATCTTTAATTTTGTTCAAAAACCGGTTTCACTAAAATATTGTAAAAACCTCTTTACCTAAACAAGGCTTAAAAATTTATTTTCACAAAAACTTATTTAAAAAATCTAGGTCGAACTTTAACACAATTTAAATAATTAAGAATTCAAGAAAATATGTTTAATTCATTTAACTAAAAACATTGTTTAAATAAGAAAATCCTATAAATCAATTTAAATAAAAATTAAAAGACAATTTTTTTTTAACTAAAGCCAAAGAAAACACTTCCAAAATATTAAATAAATTCTAACGTTAAAAGCAATTCTCCCTCTCGCAGGTTTGTTTTATTCTAGGTTTTAAATTTTGGATTTATTTTATATTTTTCAATATTTTAACTTAAAAATATAATTTTTTGAAAATACATTAACTAGAAAATTATATAAAAAATCATTTTAACTCAAAAATTCTCCACCGTGCAGAGTTTTCTTTTTCTTTATTTTAGAATTTATTTAATATTTGTAAAGTATTTTTAGGCTTTACTTAAGTAGTTTTTGTATTTTAAAGTTTTAGTGAAACTGTTTTGTCAGAATTTTCTTATTTACACAGATTTTTTTGGTTAAATTAATTAAACTGATTTTCTAACGTTTTTTAAACAACCTATTTTAATAAGAAATTTTAGTTAAAACGACTTTTCACATCTTTTTTATATACCGATATTTTTATAATTTTTTTAGTTAGGCCAGTTTTCTTTTTAAAAAAATCAGCTAAACATTTTTTTAAAAATTTTTTAATTAAAATGATTTTTTTTAAGTTGAACAGATTTTTAAAAAATATTTTTATTTAAATCTATTTTTTTAACTTAAACATAATCTTAATAATATTTTTTAATTCAAATAATTTTTTAACTTGAAATGAAAAAAATTAATAAGAACGGCACATGTCAAGTTTTGATTTACTGACACGTGTCACTTGTAAAAGACTTCGTCAACTGACGAACGGTCTTTCTATGGAAGTGGCCAATTGCAAAAGTTTACAATATATTACAAGTTGAAAAAGAGCATGCTATTCATCTATTTTTTTATCATCTTTTTATTATTTTATGATGTGATATTAGATAATTGAAGACTATAATAATTAGAAGTTTTCGTTGAAAAAAATCTAATAATAATATTAGGTATTTTTTTTTCTTGTACATTGCAAGTGTGGATCGTGATTCAGAGTTTCTTTAGTTAATTCGTCATATTTCCTAAGAGATAAATATCTTAAATTGTTATTTAGAGGCAATTTGCAAATGATGATGGGCCAAATCATTACCTGGTTATACGATGCCGGCAACTCCGGAAGATGTTACGTACATATCATCCAAGCTAGCTTAGCATGCACACGAGACGACGGCTTACTAATTTAAACATATGGTCCCTGCCAACTCATCCAAGACTAATTTAAATACATCATATACTCGTTGAGTGAATGAAATCATTGTTATGGATGGAGACAAAGTCTCATGCAAGCACCGAATGCACCAAGAATCAAAAGGTGCGGCTGCCTAATTAATGCACTAAGAAAAACAGAATCAAAAGGTGCGGCTGCCTAATTAATGCACTAACAGAGTCAAAAGGAGCGGCTGCTCAACTACCCCAGCGCCTTCTTCTTCCGTTTGTTGCTATAAATAGAAGTGTTGTGATATGTAGAGAGGTAGAATACAAGAGAGTGCAACAGAAGAGAGTGCAGCGTGTATAGTGGTGCAAGTGAGTGACAGAGAGTAAGAGAGTTTACAGAGTTTGTAAATTCGGTTTTCATAGTGAAGCGCAGCAACAGTGGACGTAGGCAGTTGCCGAACCACTTAAATTTCGTCTCTCTATAATCTAGAATTATTCTCTGTCTAGAATGAAGTCCCCAACAATCATCCAATATTCCTTTCTCTCCATTTCTTTTCTGATCTCTTGATCTCTCCCCAGCTCCAATATTTTAGACAATGGGTATATCCTATCCTCTCATCATCGTGATCGTGCGCTTTCTTGTTTCATTGATGATGTTTTATCTTATACTTTCTGCCTCTTCTTCTGGTGTGCAGCCCCTGTGCCATGATGATGAGAGATTTGCCTTGTTGCAATTCAAGGAAAGCTTCTTCATCAATCAGTCCGCGTCCGATAATCCTACTGCTTATCCGAAGGTTTCATCGTGGAAGCCTGATCAAATCAGTGATTGCTGCAAGTGGGACGGTGTAGAGTGCAATAAGGACACTGGTCATATCATCGGCCTCGATCTCAGTAGCAGCTGTCTTCAAGGTTTTCTCAACTCCAATAGCAGCCTCTTCCACCTTGCTCAACTCCAAAACCTCAATCTGGACGACAATGACTTCAACTCTTCTCCACTTCCAACTAGTTTGAGGCAGCTTTCAAGGCTAACAAATCTCAGCCTCTCTAACTCTGTATTTTCTGGCCAAATCCCTTCAGAGATTTTTGAGCTCTCCAAGTTAGTTTTCTTGGATCTCTCACATAATCCGTTGTTGAAGCTCCAAGAATCTGCCCTAAGAGTTATAGCTCAAAACTTCACAAACTTGGAAGTACTACATCTTGACCAGGTTGACATATCATCCAACGTACCCAATATCTTGGCAAACTTAACTTCTTTAACATCTCTATCTCTAAGCGAGTGTGACCTGCAAGGTGAGTTTCCCGTGGGAATTTTCCATCTACCTAATCTTCAGCTTCTTAATATAGGGGGAAACGAATACCTCAAGGGCTGTATCCCAGAACTTAACAGAACTAGCCCCCTTGTTACATTGATACTTCGTGAAACGAGCTTCTATGGTGAGATACCAGATTCGAGTGGTCACCTCAAGTCCTTGGTTGAATTGACTGCACGTTATTGCAATTTCTCAGGAGAAATTCCATCTTGACTAGGTAACCTTACCAATCTATTTCTTTTACAATTTCAATTAAATAGGTTGCACGGTTCAATTCCACAGTCAATATCAAGGCTTGTAAATCTTGAAATTCTGTGTCTCAATGAAAACCATTTGAGTGGCACGGTGGAGTTTGAGTTGTTTCTGAGACTCATAAAGCTACATGCATTGCAGTTATCTCATAACGATATTTCATTGCTTACAAATCCGAGTGCCAACTCAACTTTTCCAAAATTTGATGTATTATTTCTAGCTGGTTGTGACTTGCGTGAGTTCCCAGCGTTTCTGAGGAACCAAGATCAGTTGGAGCTATTAGATCTTGGTGGAAACAAAATTCCCGGCCAAGTTCCAAAATGGATGGGGAACGTAGGTACAGAAACTCTCTGGAGGTTATATCTGCAAGACAACTTGCTGACCGGTTTCGACCAACTTCCGGCTTTACTCCCCTACGTTAATCTAAAGGAACTGCGGCTTGATTCTAACATGTTTCAAGGGTCACTGCCAATCCCACCTCCTTCCATGGATTTCTATAAGGTCTCGAACAATAGACTGACCGGAGAAATTCCACATTTGATTTGCAATCAAAGTTTAATAACTGAGCTCGATTTGTCAAGCAACAACTTGAGTGGCAATCTTCCTCAATGTTTAGTCAACTTGAGTGCTTCTCTCAAAAAATTGGATCTACACAACAATAGCTTTCATGGAACCATTCCTCGGATCTGCGGTGAAGCAAACGAATTGATGATGGTTGATTTCAGCAAAATCATTTACAGGGGCGTGTACCGAGATCATTGGCAGATTGTACCAAGCTTGAAGCTGTTAATCTTGGTAACAATCAGATAAATGATATTTTTCCTTCCTGGTTGGGCATTCTTCCAGAGTTGAGGATTCTCATTTTGAGATCTAATGAACTCTATGGTACAATAGGAAGTTCTGATAACAATTTCGATTTCCCGAAATTGCACATCATTGACCTCTCAAATAATGATCTTACTGGCAAGTTGCCCTCTGAACACTTCCAAAATTGGAAAGCCATGCAAATCGTCGATGTCGAGAGCTTAATGTACATGGAGGAACACCAAACTCTAGTGACTCGTGCAGGCGATCTTATGGGCCATACCTACTACTACTCACTGATAATGATCAACAAAGGCACTGAAACGAAATATGAGAAAGTCCTAGATTTCTTAATAGTTATTGATCTCTCGAACAACAGATTTGAAGGAGAAATCCCAGACGTGGTGGGGAATCTGAAAGGACTTAATTTGCTCAACCTTTCCCTTAACTTTCTCACAGGTCCTATCCCATTTACATTGGCAAACTTGACAGGGCTAGAAGCATTGGATCTGTCTCGAAACAAGTTGTCTGGTGCGATCCCTCCGCAACTAACGGAACTCACTTTCCTTTCATACTTTGATG
The DNA here is from genome assembly GCA_029856935.1 of Cyclocarya paliurus. Lineage (NCBI taxonomy): Eukaryota > Viridiplantae > Streptophyta > Magnoliopsida > Fagales > Juglandaceae > Cyclocarya > Cyclocarya paliurus. The sequence goes on along the minus strand of CM056954.1, from coordinate 9,706,274 downwards.
TCTCCCATAATCGTTTGAAAGGACCTATACCACATGGGAAACAATTCGACACATTTGACAACAGTTCGTTTAGTGAGAACCCTGAATTATGTGGAAGTCCTTTGTCAAAGAAATGTTGGAATCCTGAGGACTCACTGCCTCCATCTTCAAGCCACAACTCAGAATTGTCATTTGAATTTGGTTGGAAAGTAGTCGTGATTGGATATGGATGTGGATTCGTGTTTGGAGCTGTGTCTGGGCAAATGGTAATAAAAAAGAAGTATGGTTGGTTTATGAAGACGTTTGCAATTGGGCAGCAGAACCGAACAAGGGTGAATTGGATGGGCCGCAGAAATGAAATATAAGAATGTTTCCATGCACAATCTCTGTAGTACGTATTATTGTGGCTTTACTTTACTTTTATATTATTGTGGGTAGGATGTTTGTACTGAAAAGAATCTGTTGTATTTGCATCCATGCTCTCAATAAAATAAGTGCTTTGAAAGACAATTAATTACAGAGATTAATGGCAGTGAAAGCAGAGATTCCTGCTCTGGTGTATTTCCGTTCCAATTTACACTTGAGTTCTGTATACAAGGAGAGAATTTCATACACATATCTAAGATAGGATTTTTATCTAAGATAAGATAAAGAGTAGTAGTCTGGTAATCTGGAGAACTAAACTTCACATTCATCTCCATCTTGAAACCTGAAAGCAGGGATTGCTGCAATTGGGACGGTGTAGAGTGCAAAAAGGACACTGGTCATGTCATCGGCCTCGATCTCAGTAGCAGCTGTCTTAAAGGTTTTCTCAACTCCAATAGCAGCCTCTTCCACCTTGCTCACCTCGAGAGCCTAAATCTAGCCGACAATGACTTTAACTCGTCTCCAATCCCAGTTAGTTTTAGACAGCTTTCAAGGCTAACAGTGCTCAACCTCTCTGCCTCTGTATTTTCTGGCCAAATCCCTTCAGAAATTTTAGAGCTCTCCAAGTTAGTTTCCCTGGATCTCTCATATAATGATCATCCATTGTTGAAGCTCCAAAAATCTGGCCTAAGAGTTATAGCTCAAAACTTCACAAACTTGGAAGTACTACATCTTGACTATGTTGTTATATCTTGGCAAACTTAATTTCTTTAACAGTTCTATCTCTAATGTGGTGTGACCTGCATGGTGAGTTTCCCGTGGGAATTTTCCATCTACCTAATCTTCAGCGTCTTAATATAGGGTTTAACGAAAACCTCACGGGACGTGTCCCAGAATTTAACAGAACTAGGATACACGAACTTCTATGGTGAGCTACCGGATTCATTTGGTCACCTCAAGTCCTTGGTTAGATTTGATGCGTTTTTTAGCAATTTCCCAGGAGAAATACCATCTTCACTAGGTAACCTTACCAATCTAATTGAATTACAACTTCAATTTAATACTTTGCACGATTCAATTCCACAGTCAATATCTAGGCTTGTAAATTTTGAAGTTCTGTTTCTCAATGATAACAATTTGAGTGGTACGGTGGAGTTTGAGTTGTTTCTGAGACTCAAATACCTATCCGTTCTCGTGCTGTCTTATAATAACAATATTTCATTGCTTACAAAGCCTAGTACCAACTCAACTGTTCCAAAATATTTCATTGTGACTTGAGTGAGTTCCCAGAGTTTCTCAAGAACCAAGATCAATTGGAGGATTTGGATCTTAGTAGAAACAAAATTTACGGCCAAGTTCCAAAATGGATGGGGAATATAAGTTTCTTGTGTGTCAACTGAAGTAGCTGGAGTTTTGAATAATGCCATTGTTAAAGATTTAGAGGAACTGTTAATGATGGAGAAGCTAGCTGCCTCTATGTATTTTATACTCTTTGCGGCTTGCATTTCTACTTGGATGCTTGAATTTATAACTTTTGAAAAAACGCTTTACAATTTTTCATAATTTCGGGACTTGTGAAAAAACGCTACGCCGGACTCATCAAAACTTTTCATAATTTCATTTCTAAAATTTTTTTCTCAAAACTCAATAGAAATATTAAATCTAAATATTTCACTACTATTTATAGAATTTTCATCTCATTACCTAAACATGTACTTATAGAGATTATGGTGAAAGAGGATAGAGTAGAGATAATTATGAAAGACAGCATAGTGATCTTCAATCAATAATTATTTATAATTGATTTCACAGCACGTTAACCTTCCCTGCATTATGTTAAGATTCTTAGTTTCTATGGTTTAGATTTTGTACAGATGTGTTGCTCCCATTAATGTGATCGAGCTTAAAACTGACAGTTTTAAGAGGAAGGAAATTCTTCCCTATACCAAAGGGAAAAAGGAAAAAAAAAGGTTATAACTCGCTGTGGTATAGCTTCAAATTTAACTAAAAGTAAATACAAAATCAAATTCCAAAACCAAAAAGTGGTTAAGTGATCCTCTTCACCCAAAAAATTGGCTATTATTAGTTTAAGCCATGTATCACAATCCACTCGGACAAAATCAAGCAAAGGACCCTAAAATCTGTTACATCTTTGTTAGAAGACCATGTCAAAAAGCAAAACAGAGTCCATTCAAATGTTCTCCTTTTTATAGTGTTGATTATAGAACCAATGATAAGGCCACGTCAAACTAGATTGCTCAACAACTGAATCAAAGTTCAAACATCTGAGAATCCTGTACAGAAATTGTGTTTCAGATGTAACCATAGACGAGCCCTTTGAAATGTATTTATTGTCTGATGTAAAAGCCAAACCAATAAGAAAGAAACTGCATAAATACATTTTGAATAATTGGAATATGGTTGATCTTACATTTTAGGACCACCCGAACCACCAAGTAGATTATTTGCATAATCTTTTTTTTTTTTAAGTTTCATCGCTTAGATGAATACATGTTGGTTAAAGATACTACGCACAAAATTACATTTTAATACAAATCCAGGGCCTGAATGAAGTCAGTTGGATTATTATTATGGTGAGGAAATATCTTTTTAGATCAGTTTTGGTTCGTTAGTTGCAGTGTACATCTAATAAAAGATTGTCCAAAAGGTTTATCCATTCTTGTGTGCGGCTATGGAGATGGTAGTTGTGGATCTCTATTCTATTGGTACCCCCTATCGTGAATATGAGAGAGAGAGAGAGAGATTTTCCTAATTTGGATGTGTATTATATTTTTGTATGTATTCTGTTTTCGTTTGCTTTTTTTTTTTTTTTTTGTCAAAAACCTTTTTCTAACAAGTAAAATTAGCCGGAAATAGTTTTTTGTCAATAAAACTTATTTGCGGCGATAACTTATCGTCACAAAAGCTCTATTTCGGCGACAATTACTTGTTGGGAATACATAATTGCGACGATAATTCATAACCGTCGGAAAAAAATCAAAGCAATTTTGGTGATTTAGTAACCTTTTGTGACGATATATACGCTGCAATTGACTTTTCTCAACGATTTAATAGTAAACGAAAACATCATTTTTGTCTTTTTTGGAACATTTGCGACAGACTAAAATCGTTGGGAATAGTAGCTTTTTGTGGCGATTTTTCCTTCGCTGAAATTGATTAGAAGTAGTGCCTTTATTTCGTAAAAAATGTAGCGATTTAAAAATCGCAAAAAATGATCAAATGCAGCGATTATTAGGGACATTTGCGACGATTTTGAGCACTGAAAAATGCCTAATTTCTTGTAGTAAGGGAGAGATCATCACATTTGAGTAATTAATATTAGTGTGGTATGTAGCATTAGTTATCTTAAAATGTGACTCGGACGCAGCAGTACTACGAGTCGATTCACTATTAAACACACTCATAATTTGTTATGGAATCAAAATGATTATAATAACATTTAAAATATAATGTTTTTATATTAGTTAACGTGACAGGTTTCTATATTGATAATGGATTGAGTATGCCAATTAAAATTAAAATTAAAAATTAAAACTTGCTATTAAAATTTTCCTTTCAGAGAGGGTACGTTTGGATGTTGAGATGAGTTGGGTTGACTTGAGTTGAGATGATAAAATATTGTTAGAATATTATTTTTAAATATTAAAGTTGTTTTGGGATTTAAAAAAGTTGAATTATTTATTATATTTTGTATTGAAATTTCAAAAAGTTGTAATGATGAGTTGAGATGAATTGAAATGAGTTGGGATGAGTTTGACATCCAAACGAAGCATAAATGAATAGAGGCTGAACTACATGGTTACGTGGGGGTAATTTAGCCCCAAAATTTTGGGAAAGTGCAAAAAAATATTTTTTTTGAGGAGTTTTTATAAAAGAAATATTATATAATATTAATTTTTATAAATGAATTCTTTAGGAAATGAGTAATCGGTATTGTTAAAAGAATGTAGTGTAAATTCACTACAAGAAAAATGAGCATTTGTGACAAATTATTTACGATGAGAATAACTATTTGCGACGAAAACAGACTCATTTTAGCAGGCGTTTGGGCGTTCTAGGTAAAGGGTCACTATTTCTAAAGGTTCATTTGCTTTAGCTTGCATCAGGTTGTCTTCATCCCTTGCTTCTATGTATTGGCCATCTTCAACCAAGGGTCGGGGTGGCGGTTGTTTGTCCAAACTATCCACCATACACACTGTAGGTGCCCCCGGCTTTAACTCTTGAGCATAGCGCTCCCATGCCAGGATTTGCTCACCATGGACCTCACCGACTCTTGCTTCAAGTGGAAACTTCATCTTCAAATGGTAAGTGGAGGTGACTACCTTCAAGTTGTTGAGAGTTGGCCATCCCAATATGGCGTTATAGGATGACGGAGCTTTGACCACTAGGAAGTTCGTCCATGTGGTGACCATGTGGGTGCCTTGGCCAACTATGACTAGCAGTGCAATGGCGCCATGGGGTTGAACAGCTTCTCCGAAGAACCCCTTGAGTGGAGATGGCGATGGGCGCAACTTGTCAGGGCTAATGCCCATCCTGGTGAAAGAATCCAAGAACAAAATGTTGGATAAGCTCCCGTTGTCGATTATGATCTGCCTAATTGTGTAGTTGGCTATCAACAAGGTGACAACCAGGGCTTGGCAATCTTCGTCTCCAAATGAAATAGTAGGGGTTGCATTCAACATGGGGTGTTTGGGGGGCTTATCTACCATATAGACTTCATGGTACCTTGCTCTGTGGGCGAGAGCTTTCCTGTTGGATGTTGTTACCCCCCCCCTCGCCAGCAAACCCTCCTACTATGGTACATATCTCACCAATGGGGCTTTTGCTCTTCTGATTTTCAAGCTCACGACCTTTTTCTCTCTTTGGCTTGATGTAGTCAACCAACATTCGTTCAAGCTCCCTACTCCCCGCCAGACTGGTGACCCTCTTCTTCAATGTAGAGCAATCTTCTATCCAGTGGGTGTCAGAATGGTGGTACTTGCAGTAGCGCTGCCCCCTTACTGGCGGGCGCTCTTCCTTTCTTACTGTCTGGTTGTTTTCCTGCACGCTTAGATTGTTGTGAATGAGGAAGCGCCATTGGTCTCACTGACTGGAGTACCTTTCCCGCCTTTTATCCCGATGACCCTGCCCAGTCTTCTTGTCTTAAGAACCATTTTGGTTCTTGGTCTCTAACTTTACCTCCTACTTCCTTGGCTCTAAGAGAGCCTGCAATGTGTTCTCGGCATTTACAAAGTCGTCTATTTTGTCCATGAACTCCCTTAGGGTAGAGGGGGTTTTCCTGGCCAACTCAGCCATAAAAGGGCTACGAGCCACGAGGCCAAATGCCCCCCAAAAGGGCGGCTAGCGTGATCTTTCTCATCTTGGGTTGTTTGTGTTCAGTCTCTTCTTGTTGAAGCATGTCAAGTAGGCTTTTAGGCTCTCCCCTTCTTTTTGCTTGATGGTTAGTAAATAGGCAGCTGGTCTGCGGCTCCTCATACTCGCCATAAATTGTGTAAAGAACTACTTGGCTAGTTCCTCAAAACTACCAATGGACCTGGGGCTCAAAGTCCCAAACTAGCCCCGTGCTATCCCTTTCTGTGTTAGTGGGAGAGCTCTACAAGCCACCTCTCAGGGAAAGCCATAGAGAGTCATGTGCACCTTGAAGTTTTCAAGGTTATCCATAGGGTCCCGTGACCCGTCTTACAAATCAATATGAGGAACCTTAAACTTAGGTGTGAGGGGCATCGCCATCACTTTCTCACTATAAGGAAGGTCAATGCAGTTAAGCAAGTTTTCCACTGAAGAGGATCCTCCCATTCTTCTTGCCATCTCCTCGTATTTGTCAACAAGGCTGCATAGTTTGTCATGTAGTCTCTTCTTTTCCAACTCTTCACTATTCATTCCCCCCGCACTATGTGCATCTCCTTTTACCTGCCCATTTTGGAAGGGTGGCGCACTGGCGTTCTGCCGCTTTAGCTCTTCGTTCTCCTTTTGTAACTGCTCAACAACCGCCATCGCTTTTTCAACTTCTCATTGGCCTCTGCAAATCTCGTTTCTACCTCTGCCATATTCATCTCTTGATAGGGGGTTGCGTGAGATCGCGTAGTTTGTAGAGATCCCACAAATGGCTCCACTATAAAGGACGTGTTTCACACAACCAACCACTCGGATGACCTATAACAAATGAAGGGTTGGCACTAGGTGCCCGGGAGAAAGTCCGATGCCTGATATGATAAGGGTCTTTTTAGACTAGCGAGAAAATTAAAAAAAAAATGAAGGGTTGTTTGATTGCATGGAATAAAACATCCTTTGGTAGAACTGATGTGAATATCAGTATGCTAGAGACACATATAGAAGCATTAGAGGAAGTTTTACAACATGGGCATTCTGAAGGTGATGAAATTGATTTATTGTCTTCTCGATTGGAGTTAAACCTTTGGCAACAGAGAGAATCTACGCGGCTGGCTCAACAATGCAAACAAGTATGGTTAAATACTGGTAATGCTAAATCCAATTTTTCTGTGCGTTGACAAACTGTACACATAGTATGGTGCATGAGACGTCTCTTAGCGATGGTCGTAGACTTTCTTCTCCAGAAGATATTCACAATGAGGCTATTAATTAATTCTCTAATTTCCTTGCTTTTAAGCAAGCTGGTCCTTTACCGGATTTGTCTCATCTTGTGAATCCGATGCTTTCTATCTCTAATAATCTTAATTTTTGCGAGCTCCCTTTGATCCAAGAAATAAAGAAGACTCTCTTCTCTATCCTGATTGATAGCAGTCCAGGCCCAAATGGTTTTGGGTTAGGTTTCTTCCGCTCTTGCTGGGATAGTGTTAGTAAAGATGTGGTGGATGCTGTGCAAGATTTCTTCAAGGGTACCTCTCTTCCAAGGTATTATTCGGCTACGCCTTTGGTTTTGATTCCAAAGGTGGACAACCCCTCAAGTTTTGATAAGTTCCGACCTATTAGTCTTAGCACTGTGATTTATAAGGTGTGTTCCAAGATTTTGGTTAGACGGCTTTCTCCTTTTCTTTCAAAATTCATTTCTCAGGAACAGGGTGCCTTTATTCCTGGAAGAAGTATTTTTGAAAATATAAGCTTGACTCAAGAAATGACTCATAGTATTAATAAGTCTAATCGGGGAGGCAATGTGGTGTTTAAAATTGATATTGTTAAGGCTTATGATAGTATCAATTGGGATTTTCTGTTGCACATCTTCACACAATTGGGTTTTTCTGAGAGGGCTTGTGGCCTTATAAATCAATGTGTTCGCTCATCATGGTTTTCTGTGGTGATAAATGGTATTTCAAAAGGTTTTTTCCCAGCTGGTGTTGGATTGAGTTAGGGAGATCCTATTTCACCTTATCTTTTTATTATGGTGGAGGAAATTCTATCTCGCATGCTCAAGAAATCCTTTCAAGATGGCAAGATTCTTTCATTCTATCATCCTCGAGGTACGCCTATTGTCTCTCATCTCCTTATGCTGATGACATTGTTATTTTTGCTAGTGGGAATAAAGCTTCCATGAAAACTATCTCTGAGATATTAGCCATCTATAAAATTTGGTCGTGTCAAAAGGTCAGCAAAGAAAAATCTTCTATTATTTTTTCTAAAAGTATTTCTCTACATAGAAGACGATTTACTCTAAATATCACTGGTTTTGTTGAGGGAAAGTTGCCTTTCAAATATCTTGGTCTTCCCATTATTTCTGGAAGATTAAAGGCTATCTATCTTGATGAGATGGTGAGTAATATCCAACGCCGTGTAGGGGATGGCAAAATAATTTTTTGTCTACTGGGGATCGGCTGCTGTTGATTAAGCATGTCCTTGCTAGTATTCCAATTCATACTTTATCTATTGTTCATGCTCCTCTTTCAGTTATTCACAATATTCATAAATGCATGAATAATTTCTTTTGGGGCTCTAGTGAGGGGAAACAGAAGAAACACTGGTGTTCTTGGAAGCATATATGCAGACCTTGCCAAGAAGGAGAACTTGGTCTAAAGGACCTTCAAGATGTTCAAAAATCTCTTCATATGAAGTTTGCTTGGAAAGTCATTAAGGATAATTCCCTTTGGTCAAAGTTCTTTCGGGGCAAATATGTCAAAAATAATCATATTTCCATTGTCAATCAGGCAAAAGGAAGTAGATTTTGGAAAAGAATTATGTCTTGTATACCTGATGTTCTTAGAAACTCTAAATGGAAACTTAAGGATGGAAATATCTCTTTTTGGAGGGATAATTGGCTAGAAGAAGGCCCGCTTTGTGAAAAGTTTGCCATTTCTAATTTGCCTAATCTTTGTGTCAAGGACTGTTGAATTGATTCTGGGTGGGATGTTACTTTACTCCAAAGTTTAGCTGGTGAGAGACAAGCAGCGGTGATCCTACGTACACTGTGTAATGCCAAGGCAGGTGAAGACATTTTAGTATGGAAAGGGAATTCTAATGGTGCTTTCTCTACTCATAGTGCTTGGGACATATTGAGAGTTCGGTCTCCCAGAATACAATGGACAAATTGGCTTTGGCATACTACTTTACCTCATCATATTTCTGTCATTACTTGGAAAGCTTTTAATTCTTCTTTAAGTGTTGATGATAGATTGATAAAGGTGGGAATTCCTACAGCTTCCAAGTGTAATTGCTGTGTGATTGGTTGCTATGAGGACCAAAATCATGTTCTGGCTGGGGGGAGTTTTCTAGGGAAATATGGAAGAAAGCTGCTATGCTTGTAGGTATGCCATATTTTCTTCAGTAAAGTTGGCATGACACTATATTTATGTGGTTTAGAAAAGCTTCTAGACGTTCCCAATTTGGACAAATTTTGGGTTTAATACCTATTATCATCACTTGGAGATTATGGCTTCGAAGTTGTAAATGCTGCATGGAGGGTTCTCAAGGGTCTCTTAGTTCAGTTTGGAGAGATATTCTGTTTTGGGTTGGGAGAGTAGGAGAAAAACTGAAACCTAGTACTTCTCTATCTCATGATGATGAGATGATCTTGCAAAGTCTTCATATTCCTATAAAAAGGCCTAAAAGGAATTCTATATGCATTGTTAACTGGATTCAACCTCTGGGAGGCCAAATGAAGCTTAATGTGGATGGAAGTTCCTTAGGGAATCCGGGCCGTGTAGGAGCTGGAGGGGTTATTAGAGATGATAAGGGTAATTTGGATAGAGCTTTTTTAGAACACTTAGGCCTGGGATCGAATAATTATGCTGAGGGGATGGGACTCCTTTTTGGTTTGCAACTTGTTAAGAATTTGGGTTTCATTCATGTTGACATTGAATTAGATTCTATAATTATTGTTTAGTGGGTTCATAAATCACATTATGGACTTTGGTACTTTGAAGATTTTTTGGAGGAAATCCTTGGTATTCTTGAAGGTTTGAATTACTTTATTTCCCACGTGTTTAGACAAAGTAATGCTCCAACTGATTTTTTGGCAAGGATGGGTGCTGAAGGTACTAGTGCGACATGAAATAATTTTGATCATTTTCCTCATTTATTAAAAGGAATGTTGAAGACAGATAAGTTGAGACTTCCATATGTAAGATTTGGCTAAGTTTGATTTGATTTATATAGGCTTGTTAGATTTTGATTTTTCCTGGTTTTATTTTGATTTTATTGGTTTGTTTTGACACTTGGTTTTGGGTTAGTTTATAGCATTATATCTTGTAAACCCCCAAGTGTAATGATGTTTCCACAGTATTCCTCCGCCATAAGTGAGGGCGGCTTACTACAAATTTGCGACAGGGCCGCTATGTGTGTGGCTACCAACTCTTTTAAAAAATATATATATATATATATATATATATATATATATATGTTTAATTCATTTTACTAAAAAATTGTTCAAATAAGAAAATCGTACAAATCAGTTTAAATAAAAATTAAAAAGACAATTTTTTTAAACTAAAGCCTAAGAAAACACTTCCAAAATATGAAATAAATTCTAAAGTTAAAAACAATTCTCCCTCTCGCAGGTTTGTTTTATTCTAGTTTTTAAAATTTTGGATTTATTTTATATTTTTCAATATCTTAACTTAAAAAATAGAATTTTTTGAAAATACATTAACTAGGAAATTATATAAAAAATCATTTTAACTCAAAACTTCTCCATCGTGCAGAGTTTTCTTTTTCTTTATTTTAGAATTTATTTAATATTTATAAAGTATTTTTAGGCTTTACTTAAGTAGTTATTGTATTTTAAATTTTTAGTAAAACTGTTTTTTCTGAAATTTCTTATTTACACAGATTTTTTTGGTTAAATTAATTAAACTGATTTTCTAAACGTTTTTTTAAACAACCTATATTTATAAGAAATTTTAGTTAAAACGGGTTTTCACATCTTTTTAGATAACGACATTTTTATAATTTTTTTAGTTAAACCAGTTTTCTTTTTAAAAAATCAGCTAAACATTTTTTTTTGAATTTTTTAATTAAAATGATCTTTTATTTTAAGTTGAACAGATTTTAAAAAAATGTTTTTATTTAAATCTGTTTTTTTTAACTTAAACATATTCTTAATAATATTTTTTAATTCAAATAAATTTTTAAATTGAAATAAAAAAACTTATTAGGAACGGCACATGTCAAGTTTTGATTGTTAACACGTGTCACTTGTAAAAGGCTTCGTCAACTGACGAACGGTCTTTTTATGGAAGTGGCCAATTGCAAAATTTTACAATATGTATGAATGTTACAAGTTGAAAAAGAGACTGCTCCTCATCAATTTTTTCATTATTTTTTTATTTTTTTATGATGTTGCATTAGATATTTAGAAATTATTTATTATTTTTCTTGTAAATCTATTATTTAATGTCTCATCATATAATGATGAGTAGAATTTTTCATTAAAAAAACTCTAATAATAATATTAAGTAGTACTTTTTCTTGTAAGTTGTAAGTGTGAATCCATACGTGATTCAAAGCTTCTTTAATTAATTCGTCATATTTTCTAAGAGATAAATATCTTAAGTTGATATTTAAAGGCAAATGATGATTGGCCAAATCATTATGTGGTTCATGTGATGCTGACCATTACTTTCACAAGCCTTCAATTCCACATAAACGACTTGACTTGAACAAGATAGGATAACTTATTCCGGAAGGTGTTACGTAATCATCCATTAATATAACTTATTCGGGGAGTTGTTACTAATCATCCATTAATATAACTTATTCCGGGAGGTGTTACTTTCACAAGCCTTCAATGCCACCGTAACGACTTGACTTGGAAAGTGAGGTTTTTTAAACTCTTTATCAGCATATATTGTAAGCTAGCTTTGCATGCACTCGAGATGACGACTTGACTAATTTAAACACATATGGTCCTCTGCCAACTCATCCAAGACTAATTTAAATACTTCACGTACTCGTTGAGTGAATGAAATCATCTAAAATTCCTTTCCCTCCATTTCTTTTCTAATCTCTTGATCTCTCCCCAGCTCCAATATTTTAGACAATGGGTTTATCCTATCCTCTCATCATTTTGATAGTGCGCTTTCTTGTTTCATTGATGATGTTTTATCTTATACTTTCTGCCTCTTCTTCTGGTGTGCAGCCCCTGTGCCATGATGATGAGAGATTTGCCCTGTTGCAATTCAAGGAAAGCTTCATCATCAATCGATTCGCGTCCAATGATTTTTCTGCTTATCCGAAGGTTTCATCGTGGAAGCTTGATCAAATCAGTGATTGCTGCAATTGGGACGGTGTACAGTGCAATAAGGACACTGGTCATGTCATCGGCCTCGATCTTAGTAGCAGCTGTCTTAAAGGTTTTCTCAAATCCAATAGCAGCCTCTTCTGCCTTGCTCACCTCGAGAGCCTAAATCTGGCCGACAATCACTTTAAATCTTCTCCAATCCCAACTAGTTTTATTTCAAGGCTAACAAATCTCAACCTCTCTGCCACTAGATTTTCTGGCTGAATCCCTTCAGAAATCTTTGAGCTCTCCAAGTTAGTTTCCCTGGATCTCTCATATAATCATCCGTTGTTGAAGCTCCAAAAATCTGGCCTAACAGTTATAGCTCAAAACCTCACCAACTTGAAAGTACTATCTCTTAAACAGGTTGACATATCATCCAACATTCCCAATATATTGGCAAACTTATCTTCATTAGTAGTTCTATCTCTAAGCAGGTGTGACCTGCATGGTGAGTTTCCCATGGGAATTTTCCATCTTCCTAAGCTTCAGCATCTTAATATACAGCATAATAAAAACCTCACGGGACGTGTCCCAGAATTTCACAGAACCAGCCCCCTTGTATCATTGAGACTTGGAAACACGACCTTCTATGGTGATCTACCGGATTCGATTGGTCACCTCAAGTCCTTGGTTGCATTTCATGCGTTTTTTAGCAATTTCTCAGGAGAAGTACCATCTTCACTAGGTAACCTTACCAATCTAATTATTTTACAACTACAATATCATAGTTTGCACGGTTCAATTCCATAGTCAATATCAAGGCTTGTAAAAATTGAAATTCTGTTTCTCAATAGTAACTATTTAAGTGGCAGGGTGGAATTTGAGTTGTTTCCGAGACTCAAATACCTCTCCGTTCTCATGCTATCTAATAATAACAGTATTTTGTCAAGAAATGCAAGAGAGTTTGAAGAATGATATATTTTCTTGTCTTTTTCTCAATGAGTTTGCTACATATATATAGATGAATTCCTAATACCTAACATTAGGTAGCCTACAACATTAGGTAGCCTACAATGTTTGGTATAGCCCACAACATTAGGTAGCCCACAACATTAGGTAGCCTACAATATTAGGTAGCCTACAATATTAAGTAGCCTACAACATTAGGTAGTGTACAATGTTTGGTATAGCCCACAACATTAGGTAGCCTACAACATTAGGTAGTTTACAACATTTGGTAGCCTACAATATTTGACATTGTGGTTCAACTAGTATGATCAACTCATGCCAACACTCCCCTTCAAGTTGATGCATCCAGGTCTTAGATGCGCAACTTGTTAAGTGAGTTGTGAAAATCTTTGCTTGATACAGCCTTTGTGAGTATGTCTGCTAGTTGATCTTCAGATTTCACAAATGGAAACTGAATTATTTTTGCTTCTAGATTCTCTTTGATGAAATGTCGATCTACCTCTACATGTTTGGTGCGATCGTGTTGGACTGGGTCGTGAGAGATGGCAATTGCGGCTTTGTTGTCACAGAAGAGATCAATCTCAGAGGTAGGGGCAAAGCCAATTTCAGTGAGTAGTTTTTTAATCCAAAGAAGTTCGCAGAGTCCCTTTGCAATTCCTCGGAATTCAGCCTCTGCACTTGATAGTGCCACTACTTTTTGTTTCTTGCTTCTCCATGTAACAAGATTCCCACCGACAAACATGAAGTAGCCAGAGGTGGATTTTCTGTCTGAAATGCTCCTTGCCCAATCTGCATCTGTATAGCCAGTCACTCGTATCTCATTACTCTTCACCTCCGCAGTTATACATGCATTGTGCTTGGAGAACATAAGTCCTTTTCCGGGTGAGGACTTCAAGTATCGAAGTATTCGGGTCACTGCGTCCATATGGTCCTCACTAGAATTGTGCATGAACTGACTAACAATGCTCACAGCATATGCAATATCTGGACGAGTATGAGAAAGATAGATAAGCTTTCCAACTAACCTTTGATACCTTCCTTTATCTGTTGGCACTTGATCTGGATATTCTCCAAACTTATGGTTTTGAATAATTGGGGTGTCTGCCGGTTTACACTCCAACATTCCTACCTCAGTTAATAAGTCCAACACATATTTTCTTTGGGAAAGAAAAATACCTTGTTTTGATCTGGCAACTTCAATTCCCAGAAAGTATTTGAGTCCTCCTAAATTCTTCATTTCGAATTCAGTTGCTAGCTGTGTCTGAAGTTTGGCTATTTCTTCCTTATCATCCCCTGTGATAATCATGTCATCTACATAGACTATCAAAGCAGTTACCTTACCCAGTTTATGCTTCAGGAATAAGGTATAGTCTGAGTGGCTTTGTCGGAAGCCGTATTTCTTCATTGCCAAACTGAATCGTCCAAACCACGCTCGAGGTGATTGTTTCAGTCCATATAAAGCTCGCTGCAACTTGCATACAACCTCAGTGTTTGAGGATGTCGTGTAACCAGGAGGAATGTCCATGTAGACTTCCTCTTCGAGATTACCGTGGAGAAAGGCATTCTTTACGTCAAATTGATGTAACGGCCAGTCGAGGTTAGCTGCAAGAGATAGAAGTACCCTAACAGTATTTAGTTTAGCAACAGGTGAAAACGTTTCTTGATAATCCACCCCATATGTCTGAGTATAGCCTTTTGCCACTAGTCTCGCTTTGTATCGCTCAATCAACCCATCTGCTTTATGTTTGATGGAGAATACCCATCTGCAACCTACTGGCTTCTTCCATTTAGGTAATGGAACTAAAGTCCATGTGTCATTCTTCAATAATGCCTCCATTTCTTCCTCCATTGCCTGAGTCCATTTTGGATTTGTTAAGGCTTCCTGAACACTAGTGGGAACATGACAATGCAAAAGTTCATGCACAAACGTCTTGAGGGGTTCAGATAGCCTTTGTGTGGACACATAGTTAGCAATTGGATACTTCGTCCTCCATTCCTCAATATCTGGAGAATATCTGTTTGGTGGTTTGCCACGATTATGCCTGAAAGGTAATGTGAATGCAGCAGGAGGATCCATGTCATTCATATTTAAAGGTGTGTCAAGAATGCTTACCTCAGGAATATTCTCAGGAGATGGGTTTGCAGATACTGAAGAGGGGAGGGAACTGGGTTCATCTTCTGGAGGTGTATCAGTCTCTGGAGCCTGATCTGACCCTGAAGATTCATCTGGCATATCAGGACTGGGTTCGCTAACCACTGTTTCGATGTTTGTCCAATCAAGGTGTAACCAATTGTGCTCTTCATCTTGGATCTCCCCCTGAAGAGAAGAATTGGTGGTCGGGGGAAAAATAGGTGTCAGACTCCAGAAAGGTGACATCCATGGTTACATAGGTACGTTGGGTAGACAGATCGTAGCAACGGTATCCTTTTTGGTGTACGGCATAGCCCAAGAAGAGACATCTAAGGGCGCAAGGATCAAGTTTCGTACGTTGATTCTTATGAAGATGCACATAAACTACACAGCCAAATATTCGGGGGGGAAGCATTAAGACCGTGGGTAGAGGAAGGTGAGATGCCAGAACCTGGAGCGGAGTCTTAAAATTCAAGACTTTGGAGGGCATCCGGTTGAGTAGGTATACTGCGGTAGCAACTGCATCAAGCCAGTACCGGTTAGGTACATAGGCGCCATGGAGTAAAGCACGTGCAGTTTCAAGAATATGGCGATTCTTTCGCTCAGCTATGCCATTTTGTTGAGGGGTCTGCGGGCATGTGGTCTCATGAATAAGGCCATGTTGTTCAAAATAGGCACGGAAGCGTTGATTGACATATTCACCACCATTATCGGAGCAGAGAACCCGTAGTTTGGCAGAAAATTGAGTCTGTATCATAGCATGGAATGAGTGAAACACCTGGAATACTTCGTCTTTATTTTTCATTTGGTAAAGCCAGGTCATACGAGTACAATCATCAACAAAGATAACAAACCAACGAACACCAGAGCTAGTAGAAATAGGGGAAGGACCCCACACATCAGAATGAACTAAAGCAAATGGAGTAATACTTTTATTCATACTCAACGGGTAAGAAGTGCGGTGACTTTTGGCTAAAATGCACGTATCACATTTAAAGTCAGAATGGATTTCATGGGAAAAAAAATCAGGAAATAAATGTTTCATGTAACCAAAGGAGGGATGCCCCAAACGGCGATGCTAGAGCCAAAGTTGTCGTTCCTTGCCATCTCCCTGTATGTGATGAGTACGCCCCACACCGAAATCTTCCATGTAGTATAATCCCCCCCTCTTAGTACCACGCCCAATTATCTCCTTGGTGAGAATATCCTGAAGAAGACAAAATGAAGGATAAATAAGCACAGCACAATTTAATTCTGTAGTAACTTGACTAACAGAAAGTAATTTATGCGAAAGTGTCGGCACAAGTAACGTATGAGATAATGTGAGGGAAGGAGATAGAGACACAGAGCCAGCGCCTGTGACCGGAGAGAGGACCCCATTAGCATTTGCAACGCTGGTCCGTCGTGGTGGAGATGTCTGGTTAAAATCGGTGGCATCAAATGTCATGTGATCAGTAGCTCCTGAGTCGAGTAACCAAGAACCACAATCACTGTCCAGGGAAAAGATAACAAGTGCGGTACTAAAGTTACCTAAATCTGAAGGAGGGCCCATATCGTCGGGAGACGCGGCTAGTGGTATCAGGGTCAGCTGGGGTTTGGCGATCACCACAGCTGCCTTACCCGTGCTTCCATCGATGCTAGCAACATCTCGCCTTTTTCGGGCCTGAAGATCGTGCCACCAGTCGGGGTATCCATGTAGTTTGACTCACGCATGTGTTTTGTAGACATGCAATGAGAACACGTCGATCCATTAGTAACCGTGCGAGACTTGGAGACAATAGTAGGTTTTCCAGGGTGCATAGAGGACCCAGCAGACGTGGTTGGACTTAGTTTCAGAGTTTTGGTGGCCAAAACTGCACTTGAGACATGGTCTGTGTCTCCAGTGGTCATGACCGCCTGTCGAAGTGCCTCTCTACGAACATGAGCGTAGGCTTGCTCGATGGAAGGGAAGGGCTGCATCTGTAGCACGTCGCCGCGGATATTATCGAGGCGATCATCAAGCCCATCCAGGAAGGTGTACACTCGATCCTCTTGGACAAGATTATTGTAGCAGTGGATGTCAGTGGTACACGTCATTGGGTTCGGTCGGCGGAAGTCAATTTCCCGCCAAAGGCCCTGAAGTTCGGTGTAAAATTTCTCAAGAGAACCACCGGCCTGTCGTAGGCGAGTCACACGTCGTCGGAGTTCGTAGACTTGAGAGGTGTCACTGCCGTCAAAATATGTTGTAGCAATGGCATCCCAAACCGATTTTGCAGTGGGGAATCGGATGAAGTTGCCAATGAGGGTCGGTTCCATAGAATTGATCAACCATCCTTTGACGATGGCATTGTCTGTGCGCCATTTTCGAAAGGTTGGTTCGGTCGGAGTCGGTGGAGGGAAATCGCCATTGATGTAGCCCAGTTTGTCTTTGCCGGAGATGTACATCTCGACAACCTGGGACCAAAGGGCATAGTTGGAGCCATCCAACTTGATACCGATAGGGGCGGTAGAGTGTTCGGTGGTTGGGGTCGGGACTTGGGCTTTGGATAAAGCTTCAGTCATTGTTTTGGTGAGGGTGGTGAGGATAGAATCTGTGTTTGGTGGAGTTTCACCAGAATTGGTGATTACGTCTGCCATATTCAAATGGAATAAGGAGATTTAGAAGTGCAAGATCATAGGAGTCCCAGGATTGGCCTGGGGCTCTGATACCATGTCAAGAAATGCAAGAGAGTTTGAAGAATGATATATTTTCTTGTCTTTTTCTCAATGAGTTTGCTACATATATATAGATAAATTCCTAATACCTAACATTAGGTGGCCTACAACATTAGGTAGCCTACAATGTTTGGTATAGCCCACAACATTAGGTAGCCCACAACATTAGGTAGCCTACAACATTAGGTAGCCTACAATATTAGGTAGCCTACAATATTAAGTAGCCTACAACATTAGGTAGTCTACAATGTTTGGTATAGCCCACAACATTAGGTAGCCTACAACATTAGGTAGTCTACAACATTTGGTAGCCTACAATATTTGACATTGTGGTTCAACTAGTATGATCAACTCATGCCAACATATTTCATTGCTTACAAAGCCTAGTACCAACTCAACTGTTGCAAAATTTATGACTTTAGATCTTGGTTGTTGTGACTTGAGTGAGTTCCCAGAGTTTCTGAGGAACCAAGATCAGTTGGAGCTGTTAAATCTTGGTGGAAACAAAATTCACGGCCAAGTTCCAAAATGGATAGGGAACATAAGTATAGTAACTCTCTGGTATTTAAATCTGGAACACAACTTTCTCACCGGTTTCGATCAACTTCCGGTTGTACTCCCCTACGTTAATCTAAAGGCACTGAAGCTTGATTCTAACATGCTTCAAAGGTCACTGCCAATCCCACCTCCTTCCATTGATTTCTATGAGGTCGAAAAAAACAGGCTGACTGGAGTAATTCCACATTTGATTTGCAATCTAAGTTCAATAACTGAGATCGATTTGTCAAGCAACAACTTGGGTGGCCTTCTTCCTCAATGTTTAGGCAACTTGAGTGATCCTCTCAGAATTGTGGATCTACATGACAATAGCTTTCACGGAACCATTCCTCAGACCTTCGGTGAGGGAAAACAATTGAGAATGATTGATTTTAGCCAAAATCAATTACAGGGACATCTACCGAGATCATTGGCCAATTGTTCCATGCTTGAAGCTCTTAATCTTGGTAACAATCAGAAACATGAGATTTTTCCTTCCTGGTTGGGCATTCTTCCAGAGTTGAGGATTCTCATTTTGAGATCTAATGAACTCTATGGTACAATAGGAAGTTCTGATAGCAATTTCAATTTCCCGAAAATGCACATCATTGACCTCTCAAATAATGATCTTACTAGCAAGTTGCCCTCTGAACACTTCCAAAATTGGAAAGCCATGCAAATTGTCGATGACGAGCAATTAAAGTACATGGAGGAACAAAAAGCTCTACGGATGTCTCAAGGTTTTGATGTTATAGTTATCTATGCTTTATCAATCACAATGATGAACAAAGGCACAGAGATGGTATATGGAAAAGTCTCAAATTTGTTCATAGCTATTGATCTCTCGAGAAACAGATTTGAAGGAGAAATTCCAGAAGTGGTGGGGCATCTAAAAGGACTTAATTTGCTCAACCTTTCCCACAACTTTCTCACAGGTCCTATTCCATTTACATTGGCAAACTTGACAGAGCTAGAAGCACTGGATTTGTCTCAAAACAAGTTGTCTAGTGTGATCCCTCTGCAATTAACAGAACTCACTTTCCTTTCACTTTTTAATGTCTCCCATAATCACTTGACAGGACCTATACCACATGGGAAACAATTCGACATATTCGACAATAGTTCGTTTAGTGAGAACCCTGAATTATGCGGAAGTCCTTTGTCAAAGAAATGTGGGAATCCTGAGGACTCACTGCCTCCATCTTCAAGCCACAACTCAACAAACCATAACTCAGAGTTCTCATTTGAATTTGGTTGGAAAGTAGTCGCGTTGGGATACGGATGTGGATTCGTGTTTGGAGCTGTGTCTGGGCAAATCGTGATCACAAAGAAGTATGGTTGGTTTATGAAGAAGTTTGCAATTGGGCAGCCAGGAAGAAATTAAGTATAATCCTACATGAATGTTTCCGTAATAATAAATAATTACATGCACAATGTCTGTAGTACGTACTATTATTGTGGCTTTACTTTTCTTTTCCTGTTTTTTTTCCTCTTTTAGATGCTATAGGAAAGGGCCATGGATAGGATGTTTCTAGTGAAAAGAATCTATTGTATTTCCAACCAAGCTCTCAATAAAACAAGTGTTGCGAAAGAAAATTAACCACAGAGATTTATGGCAGTGAAAGCAGAGATGCCCTTGCTCTGGTGTACTTTACTATCTTCGTTCCAATTACAGTAATCGTTACACTAATGTTCTATATACAAGGAGAGAATTTCAAACACATATATCTAAGATAAGATAAAGAGTAGTAGTCTGGTAATCTAGAGAATTGAAATTCATCTCGAGTTACTACTATTGTACTCTGCTGGTCCTTGTCTGAACCTCCTCTATTCACAGATTGGACTAAGACTCATATTCGCTTATACCCCTACAACAAATACACCTAAAAAAGCTATAACTAAAAGTTATGAAATTCATTAATATTTCGCAACACCTCTGTTACTTGATTCATTAAATTGGGGAAGAGAACCACTCCCTCAATTTTCTCTAAACCAAATAGAAGACTTGAGAAAAAGGTAAAAATAATAAGGGGTGTGTGTGTGTGTGTGTGTGTGAGAGAGAGAGAGAGATGCATTACTAGTGGAAAGCAGGATTCGTTTTCTGAGTGGTTTGAAGTGTAAGAGAAATTTGAGGGGCAAACTCTTGAAAAAAACGAACTGGGTTTATTTCCGAGCGGTCTGTGTATGGATGAAAATGGGCACAGCATTTTCTTTCTTATTCCTCGATTTTCATTTTTTTAAATAATATAAGCGCTGACGTGACAGAACACCACGGCATGCACAATGCCTCCACACTTGTGACTGTATGTAACAAAACTGTAAAAATAAACGTTTTAGTCACAAGAAGATCTAATAAAAGTAAATTTACAAATTGACATAGTTACGGTGATATTTAAGATTGTAAAATTAATTTTATTGTAAAATAGATCTAACGTATCATATGAAATCTTATTAATTTGTAAGTTTATTTTTATGGATTTTTTTATAGCTGTAGCAATTATTCATGTTAAATTTGTGTGTAGATATTAATAATAGATGAAAAGTAATTTTGAGTAAAGTTTTGTCATTTTTTTTATTATGACCATAGCCCTCCCTATGTGATAAGAACTAAATATTTAATGACAATTTTTATTTGAAAGCCTACTCATTTTTCTAGTAGTGAATCTTACATTTTTTTTAGAATGAGCGAGACTTGTATACCTTAGAACTATATCTAGCATTACTCTTACTGATAGATTATTTTTACAATCCTAGAGTGTGCAAGTTCCGTACACTCTCTTTAAAAAAAAAAAAAGGTAAATCTGACACTAATATGCAAAATTATTTTCTAAAAGTTGACTCATTTTTTCAAAAAGAATGCACGAGTCTTACACATCCTAAAACCATGTAGCATTACCCATTACTGATATGAAAACTTTCCATCTAAAATAAAATGTGTGGTACTTACTTACTTTAAGAACTGTAATAAAGCAGGGGTGCCCTTAGTAGGCGTGCCACTGCCACTTCTCATATTGGGATGCCAGGCATAATGCCTGGCATTACTGTAGGCATTATGCCTGGAGTCATGGAGGTAATGAAGGTTGGCCCAACGATTACCAAACGAGAACTAATTGTCCTCCATTCCTGACAGAGATACGTTTGGATCTCTCTATATTGTTCTGTGAAAAACTATTAGGTTGTGGGCATCTTGAGTGTGTCTCTAGAATTATCTCTGTAACACACTCACACACTAGGTGAAGGCGAACTCAGATTGAACAAATGTTTGAACACTGGATTCACTTGTAGAACAACTACAAAGATTATCCTTGAGGTATTTCTTTCACTGTGTATATTTACATAAAATTCTAACATTGGTATCAGGGCATCGTTAGTTGTTCCTAGTGATATATATTTGTTTCTTTTTCATGTAATACACATATTTTTTTCTTACATTTTATAGATCTGATCGTGTGTGTATATATATATATATATATATTGGGTCGTGACTGTTTGAAATGCCATGATATATTACTCACTACAACAAATTATATTTTTTGGAACAAAAAATTTCATCTCAAAATATTGTCATTTCGTCCCAAAATAATTTTTGGAACGAAAAAAAAGTGTCGCAAGGTCGTCCCTATAAAACTGTCCCAAAAGATATTTTGGGACGAAAATCACAAATTCGTCCCAAAAAATATTTTTTAGGACGAAATTAACTGTGACCATTCGAAATCGTTCGAACGGATGTTTTTTTGGGACGAATTAAAATTCGTCTTGGAATACCGTTTGAACATATAAAATAACGTTCGAACATATGTGACTGTTCGAACGGTCGGAGTAAATAACGTTCGAACGGGTAATTCATGAAGAAACGTTCGAACGGAGAAATTGAAGATCGAACGCAGATAGTGAATTTTCTGTTCGAACGGCAAGCAACTTTTTCAGTTCGAACGATAATGTATGATGTTCGAACGGTTATGTCCGATTTGAATATGTTCGAACGGTTATTATTTTTATGGACAATCAATACTAATTTAGAACCAAATAGATATTTATAATTTAAAAATACAATACAAATTGTTCAATAAAATACTAATAATACTAATAAAATTCTCAGTACATGATATATAATTGTTCAATATGCAAACCACTTCTAATGAAAATTAATTGCTTGGAGACCTGAATTGTTGCATAAGTATCTGCATTTGAAGCTTCATCTCTCTTTGTTCATCTTCTTGTTGTTTCATGCGCATCTCCATCTCTGCTTGCTTTGTCAATTGAGCCTCTAACTCATGTTGTTTTGTAATCTCCATCTCTGCTTGTTTTGTCAATTGAGCCTCTAACTCATGCTGTTTTGTAAGCAATTCTTGAATCGTAGAATTTGCATTTTCTAACGCAATAGCAGTAGTGCTTGACATTGATGAAGAGCTTGAAGGTTTTATACAGCGACCCAAACCCCTCAAATATCCTGAACGTTGCCCTAGAACTTGTGTAAAAATTTCAACATCATTTGTTGATGAATTATGATCTGAAGCAGCTTCAGCACGTATGGCAAGCATTTTATCCTTCACAAAACACATACGTTTAATATTGACACAATAATTTAAATATGTTTAATTAAAAAAAATTATAACACTTACATAATTTTCACGAGCATCGGGATGAGTCCACTCTCCATTACTATTAGTATGTGATGCAGCATATAATTTTGTTAGATCATAATTGGTGTCTGACGCTTCCTACAAGAGAAATTGTTAAGATATAAAGTTAATATTAAAAACAAACTATATAGAATAAAAAAAAAAAAAAATACATTACCAATTTCTTAGAGAGGCGATGGAAAGATCTTGAGCCTGCGCGATGATGAATCTTCAACTTTGATCTATTCATTTTGTTTATAGAACTTCGTTCCTGCATAGAAATTGTAAAAGTTAGTAAGTGAAAATTATAAATATGATACATAAATAATTTATTTATTTTACCTTATATGATGGATCATCAAACATGTCACAAAGTTTTTTCCATTCTTCAGGTCGGACATCCTGAAAAGGATGCTCACATGCTTCTTCCTTGTTCTCGTACTTCTTGTAATGCTCATGACACCTCGCCTTATACTTGCGGAATGCATTACACATCAACTCTTCAACAGTCTTAAGCTCCTCTCTCCGACCATAATTTAGTTCAAAGTCATCCTTAAAAGAGTATATATACAAAGACATTATCATTTAGAATATTAAATAATATCCATATAAATTTATTATTTAAATATTACATACCAAACAACGCTTTTTTATAACCTCTTTCGCCTCTTTGGGGACTTTATGCCATGAACTCGTATCCAAAGGTGCATAACTCCGTGTAAGAGCACCCACATGTGATGCAAGCCAAGCTGCCTGCTGTCCCTGGCCTCCGGTATGTTCATCAAGAATGTTAACCTTAATTTTACCTACTTTACGATATTTCTCCAATGTCACACCTCTAGTAATGCCTCGTCCACGACGAGATTGTACTGTTATCTCTATAAAATAATATTAGTTATTTACCCCGTATCAATTAGCATATATCTTAATTGAAAAAATGAGTAGTAGCTATTTACCTTGTTCCGTAGAGTTAGTCTCTAATGGCAAGTCAGACGGAGAGCTAGAAACAGGTGGAGATGGGATGGGAACTTCCTTCCTCTTTGGTGGCATAATTGCGAGATACTGTATAATGTGAACACAAACTGGTCAATCATCTGTATCAGTTTCATCTATAGATTCAGTCTCATCATCTATAGATACTTCAGATGACTCAACACTTTGATCAACTGTCGTCTCAACTATATAAGCCCCAATATCTTCCCTTAGTAATGGGATCATCTCATACTGGCTCAAATCTACAAATAAGTTAAAGGCAGGTTGACTCTCTTGGTATGCTTCTTGAGTAGAGGTATCATCGTCTTCTTCATCTTGTCCCTTCGCCTCAGGGATAACGTCATAAATATTTTTAGGAGAAAATTTTTGTACTACTTGCCATTGATTTCCTAACTGTGAATCGTCTAAATAGAATACTTGAGATGCTTGGGAAGCCAAAATAAAAGGATCATCTTCATACCATTTTTTTGATGTATTAATACTCAGAAAATATTCATCCTGGCATTTTCCTCTTCGAGGATTGCTTAAATCCCACCAATCACACTTAAACATATAAACCACAAGCTCCCCCACATATCTCAATCCGATTATATCTACGATAACTCCGTAGAAATCAATATTGTCTCCATCATGACTCCCTTCGACAAGGACACCACTATTTTATGTTTTCCTATAAAGTTCTCGATCAATTGTGTGATACCTACTTCCTCGAGAAATACATGCAGAATATCGAGCAGCACGTCTTGAGGGACCACACGCCAGTGCATATAGTTCGTCTGATATATTGTTCTGATTACTTGCATGCATTTGTAAAACCTACATATTAAATAAAGTATAAACATTCAACCGTTAACAATAGTAATATTTTAATAACTAATAAAATTACAATAAGATATTAATGTCATTACCCGTTGTTCGAACCATTTCGGGAACTCCTGTTCATGTCTCAGGTCTATAGCATTTGCTCCCAATTCTTTGAGCATGTTAATATGATCACTAAAATTAAAAATTACCAATAATAAGTATGTTTATATAAATGTTTAATAAGTAAATTCAACGATTAATTAACAATTAATTTAAACTTACTTCAAGTGGCTCTCTATCTCTAGGCAATTATTTAGCACGTACCATTGAGCTTTCTCAAAT
This sequence comes from Cyclocarya paliurus, assembly GCA_029856935.1. NCBI lineage: Eukaryota > Viridiplantae > Streptophyta > Magnoliopsida > Fagales > Juglandaceae > Cyclocarya > Cyclocarya paliurus. The sequence continues at coordinate 9,681,187 of CM056954.1, read as the reverse complement.
TCTCGTTCACACAAATCATAACCACCCTGAGCACCAAGTGGACGTACCTGTTGGGAAAATACAAAAAATCCATTCCATTGTCTTGCTTGGTCAACATCAAAATTTCTTTCTGGCCGATCAAATCTTGTGTCAACCCCATGGAAGTATTTGGAACAGAATGTATGCCACTTATCATCACTATATGTTTCTGCAATTGATCCTTCTGGACGGGCCTTATTACCCACTGTGCGTTTCAACTTTCCAAGAAATCGTTCAATAGGATACATCCACCTATATTGGACTGGTCCTGCAAGTCGAGCTTCACGTGGCAAATGAATGGTTAAGTGAACCATGATGTCAAAAAATGAAGGTGGGTAAATACTCTCCAACTTACACAATATTAGTGCGATTTCTCGTTCCATACGATCCAAAACTTCAAAGTTCAACGTTCTCGCACATAAATTTTTAAAAAAGGCACCCAACTCAATTAATGCAACCCGCACATCTCTAGTCAAAAATCCACAGATTCCAATAGGCAATATACGTTGTAAAAATACATGACAATCATGACTTTTTAGTCCAGTAATTTTCCAATCATTCGTTCGCACACACCTTGTTAGATTCGAGGCATATCCATCTGGTAATTTAATTTTCTGCAACCACTCACAAAATGTAGCCCTTTCATTCCTTGGCAATGTATACCATCCAATTGGCATGTAAACAGACAAGCCATTTTGTTGCAAGTGCATTTGCGGTCTAATTTCCAACCGTTTTAGATCTTTCCGTGAGTTTATATTATCTTTCGTTTTACCTTCAATTGACATCAACGTTCCTAACACGGACTCGCATATATTTTTTTCAATATGCATAACATCGAGACTATGCCGCAATTTTAACGTTGACCAGTAGGGTAGTTCAAAAAATATACTCTTCTTTGTCCAATTCAACTCTAATGCACTTCGTTTTCTCTTCCGTTATTTTTTACCAAAATCATTACTTCCGACATTCGCAAACTGTGCAATAATATCGTCGCCAGACAAGAATGGTGGAGGGTGCCCCCATTCAACAGAACCATTAAACATCCTACCATTTCTACGCCATTTATGGTCACCAATTAAAAATTGACGATGATCCATGAAGCATAATTTCTTCCCATACGTAAGCCATTCAGATTGGGTATATTTGTTACAAGTCGGACATGCCAATTTCCCCTTAGTGCTCCAACCTGATAAGTTTTCATAAGCAGGAAAATCATTTATTGTCCATAACACCGCAACATGCATCTTAAATGACTTGCCTGTTGATGAATCAAATGTTAATACTCCATTCTCCCACAAATCTTTCAATTCTGCTATCAGTGGCTGCAGGTGTATGTCTATGTCATTTCCAGGTGATCTTGGACCTGGAATGAGTAAACTCATCATGAAATATGGATCTTTCATACACTTCCACGGTGGTAGATTGTACGACATAAGTACAACTGGCCAAGTACTATGACTAGTACTCATGTTTCCAAATGGATTAAATCCATCTGTTGCTAACCCAAGTCGAACATTACGAGGTTCTTCAGCAAACCATGGGTGTTCCAAGTCAAATTCCTTCCAAACTTGAGAGTCTGCAGGATGTGACATGACATTATCATTCTTGACTCTAGATGATGAGTGCCATGTCATATCCACAGCCGTTGAACGTGACATAAATAATCATTGTAATCTAGGTATCAATGGAAAGTGACGTACAACCTTCCGCGGCACATTCTGCTTCTCAGTTGTCCATCTTGATTCATGGCAAATAGGACATGAGTTCAACTGCTCATTCTCTCGCCAAAATAATACACAATCATTATTACATGCATGTATTAGATTGTAATCAAATCCGAGTCCTTTTTTCAACTGTTTTGCTTCGTAGAAGTTGCGAGGTAAAATATTGTCTGATGGAAGTGCCTCTCCAAACAGCTCCAGCAACATATTGGCAGCCTTAATAGATATTCGGCACATGGATTTTATATGAAGTAGTTTAACTGTAAAAGATAATTTACTGTATCTTCTACACCCTGGATATAACTCACGTTGTGAATCATTCCATAAGCGGGTAAATTTGCTATGGCACAGATCATTTGAATTATATGGATCTGTTCCACTTTCATCCATACACACTCCCATACTAATGTCGCCCAACATTTGCTCCATGTCTTCTGATGGATCGTCACCAACATCATCTACATGTACATCTTCATCGATGTTTTCGAATGATGTTGGAAACGGTTCTCCATGTAAGACCCAATCAGTATAACCTTGGTCAATACCTTTAACAAACAAATGCTCTTTCACCAACTCTATCTTATGAGAACGTAAATTCTTGCAATTTCGGCAGGGACATCTAATACGACCATCACTCCCAATTGTACATGATGCAAACTCCAAAAATTTCTTAACTCCTTGGGCGTATATATTATAATCCTCACCCAACCGATCTCTAACTCGCATCCAACTCTTATCCATGGCTAATATCCTATTGCTAACAATCACGTGCATCAACAAACAGAATGGTCCATACATAAAATAAACATAAATATTGGAAATCTAGGGTGGTCCATACATAAAATAAACATACAGTCCATACATATATCAAAATGTAAATCAAGCAATATCAAAGAATTCCAATCTCCTTCGACTATGGAGAACAAATGAACTACAAAAAATAGATGAATAATTTTTCAAAAGAATTCTAATATAGTAGTAACAACATAGTAACAATACAACAATATCAAAGAATTCCAATATAGTAGTAACAACACAGTAACAACACAACAATATCAAAGAATTCCAACAACAATATCAAAGAATTTTAACAAATTTTCAATAAAGTAAGGATGTATGGGAAAATAAAAATATTAAAAAAAACATACCTATAATGTGTTGAGACTAGATTGAGAGAGAATGACGCAACTTTATTTGTGAGGGAATGAGAGTGGGAGAAGGGGGAGATTCTAATTTCTGAGATCTGTAATCAACATTTGAATAAAGTTTCCCGTTCGAACGGTTACTTACTAACCGTTCGAACTGGAAACCATGAAGCGGGAAAAATTCCCTCCTAAAGTTTACCGTTCGAACTTTATTTAATAACCGTTCGAACGTATAACCAATTAGCGGGAAATTTCCCTCCTAAAGTTTCCCGTTCGAACGTAATAGACATAACGTTCGAACGTGGAATGATTCATATCAAACCGTTCGAACCCTAATTATTTACAGTTCGAACCATTGCTAAATTTTTATGAATATTAATCATCAACATTATACTATTACATAAAATAATAGTTCTAATATATATAGACATATTAGAATATAATATAGTTTACGAACACAGTAATATCATATTCAATAATTACTATATTCAGCAATCACTAGTGTCATTTAATTAGATTACTAACATACTAATATAGTTACTTATATGAATATATAGTACTAATTAAATTTATTAATTATAGTATATATATTACAATATATATATGACACATATTAGTATATATATTATAATATATATGATACATATTAGTAATACATTAAAGTAATACTATATTAGTACTTTATTATAATGTTAGTACTATTTATAGTAATACATGAATATATAGTACTATTTATATTTAATAATTATGGACATAATATATATATATAAATATATATACAGCAATCACTAGTGTTATATATAATAATATATATTACAATAAATCTATAATAAGATAAATTCTAAAATATAAAAATATATATAATATATGACGAAAAACGTTCGAACTCTTAAACATAAACGTTCGAACCCGTAAACAATAAGTTCGAACGAATAAACTAACCGTTCGAACGATACTGTATATTTAACTTCTCCCCGTCGGTCATTTCAACCGAAACAATCGAATCAAAAATTAAAACCGTCCCTAAAAACCTCCATCTCCGCCGTTTAACGACGTCGTTGCCGTCATGAATAGTGCCCACTCGAAGCCTCCAACCCCCGTTCAACGGTATGTTGATTTTCTAACTATTTTACCGTTTAAATTTAAGTTTTTATGGATTATTTGTTTAAATTAGGATAATTTATCCATCAATACTCACCGTAGATTTGTTTAAATCTATACTAGGAAGGTTTATTTTGTTTTGTTTAGTTTTGTTTGTTGAGAAATCTAAAGAATCGAAAGATTCCATGGATTTCAATGGCTGAGTCGACTCAGTACCGTTCGAACGACTTGTATGGTCGTTCGAACGGTACTAGTCAAATAGCAATTCCATTTAACTCGTTCGAACGTTTTTGTTTTAGTTCGAACGGTTATATCCAAACAGGCTAAACCGTTCGAACGTTTATTAAGAGTTCGAACAGTTTTAGCCAAACGTGAATTACATTTAGCCCGTTCGAACTTTTTTGGTAGTTCGAACGGTACTAGCCAAAAAGGTTAATCCGTTCGAACGTGGTTAAAGAGTTCGAACGGTTTCTGCCAAACAGGAATTACAAGTATCACGTTCGAACGTATTTTTCCATGTTCGAACGGTAATGGTCTATACCGTTCGAACGTGGTTTTGTTCGTTCGAACTGTACTTGCCAAACAAATTAATTACACTTAATTTGGCCAAACATGCTAAGGTATTGGCCAAACATGCATTTCACACGTTCACACGGTATAAATTATGTGTATTTTTATTCACTATTGTTGTTCCATTATTTCTTAGCAAGAATATGTCTTATTTTATGATTAAATTAATATAGCATTTAATCACATTTTATTAAATATTTTTATTATTAATATTTTATTGATGAGTTAATAATTAATTGTAAATTTCAGGTTCATTATTATGTCTTCTTCTAGGATGAGACGTAAGCAACGTCGTCAGGCAGAGACTAGCAGTACTCCTGCTAGGGAGAGGACTGTTTCACTTGAGCGACAGGTGAAACTTTCTGACTTTGAGAGTCTTGTCTGGGAGGGTCATTCCCTGCCGTCAGTTTTCAGAGATCGTGGTTGGGGACCTATCTTAGATAGTCCAGATGACTCATTTGAGACTATCGCTTATATCAACATTGTTTCTGAGTTCTATAGAGAGCTCGGTAGTGCCAGCCCAGATGATGGAGGGGCATATAGCATGTCTGTCCGAGGAGTTCCGATTGTATTTTCACGGGACCGACTATCTGAGCATCTTCATATTCCTAGGCTGCCAGATGCATATCCGAACATGGTGCCTAGAGAGTCTGATCCTTTAGTTGAGGATGAGACAGCTGAGGAGGATGCATCGTTCCATTATACAGATGAGGTCGATATCATTGCTGATCATGAGGTGAGGGATTTGTTTGTTGGTCCAGATGCTCCCCTGTATGACGGGACGAAGAGCATCAAGCAGGCAGATCTATCCTCGTTCTTCAAGATCCTGAATTTGATAATCGCCTACAATATCAACCCTCGGCAGCACAAAACAGAGGTTGGCATTGAGCGAACAAAATTTATGATACGGGTCGCTCGTGGCATTCCTATTGATTTGGTGGGATATATATTTGATAGGATTCGATCAGAGTCCCGGTACATTTCTACAGATATACTACCATTCGGGATCCTGATCACCCGATATCTATTATTTGTTGGTGTTGTGCCTGATATTGCCGAGCGCAAACGGCAGCCGATGGGACCGATCAACAGCACTACCCTCTCACGCAGTACAGGACACTCGAGACTGCGTCTTCGTGGGCAGCATCTAGACCCAGTTGATCCTCAGAGAGATGCACAGCCAGGAGATCCTGGACCACAGGTCGAGGCATCAGTACATAGCGCTACACGTGAGGACATGGCTGAGATCGTGCGTGCAGCAATCAGCGGACAAACATCAGCGCTAATTGATGCAGTGCGTACTGAGGTCCGTTCTGCTATGTCTGATTTTCGTACTGAGATTATTGGTAGCATCTCTGAGTTACGTACGAGGGTTGATGCCATGTCTGCGACTCAGATCACCATTAGTACTCGACTGACACAGATAGAGGAACGTTTAGATGCAGTCGAGGATCTGGGCAAAGAGTTGGGATCTTAGTATTTTCTATATTTTATTTATTTTTTCTTTTATTTTTAGAATGGACAATATTTAATATTTTGTAAATTCACTATTTATTTATGAAATAGTCTTATTTTATATTTCCTGAACTAATCATTGATTTATATTATTCATATTATTTAATCAATATATTTATTATAATTACTAGTTAATATAAATATAATTCTCTTTTTAAAAAAAAATGCTCACCGTTCGAACGGTCAAAAGTTACGTTCGATCGATAATATATACGTTCGAACGCTGAATCATCACTGTTCGAACGTTTCCATTTTTAGGGACGCAATTTTTCGTCCCTAAATATAACGTTCAAACGATTTTATTATGCGTTCGAACGGAAAACTTTTTTTGGGATGAAAATTAAAATTCGTCCCTAAATCTCACTTTTTGGGACAATTTTTATTCCGTCCCAAAATAAAATCGTCCCAAAATGTTATTTTTGTTGTAGTGACTGTAAGTTTCATTTATCTTTGTTTACATGAGCATCGCGCCATTGAAAGATATACTTGACAGTATGATTTTTTTTTTTTTTTTTGCATTCATCTGTTGATTTGAGTATTTATTGTATTGTATATTTTTTTTAGGGTGAAATACTGTCAAATAGTTTTTGGGTTTCTAATCACCAAGCGCTGCGCACCGTGGTGCTACGCATGGTGCTGTGGCTCACCAGGTACCGTGAGGTTATTGTGTTAAAATGTAAAAGCAAGTAGTTTTCATGTATTCTGAACCCATGACCTAGTGGGATACAAGGGTTGGTGCACTACTGTGCTACTGCTCCTCTTGGTGATAGGTAGGGCTCATACTTTATTTATTTACTAATTGTGCTGGGAAAAAAATATATGTTTTTTATTTTATTTTATTTTATTTTATTGCATAATTATTTCTTCATATGAAATTAAATTATCACTGGATTTGTAAGGCTATTTTTTTTTTTGGCTACAAATATTTTTTTGAAGTGATAAATATTGCGAGTATGGTTGAAATTTAAGTTGTATTTTAGTCTCCCATACAATTTAAAATTTGCGCAAAAATTAAGTTAAAAGTTAATAATTAGGCACTGTGGTGCAAGAGATGTTTAGGAAGCTTGGTAAATTTTCGATCTTGCGACATGTCTAAATTAGTTTTCTCTTTAACTTAGATCGGAGCAACAATTTCTTTTAGCTGTGTGTAATATCTAATTCGTGCCTTTTTTATAGTGAAATAGCATCCAAAGGTATTGTTGCCTATTTGAATAAAGGAAAAACATTAGATGGGGAGAATTATGACATTTGGCATCATAGGATCTAATATGTCTTGAATAAGCAAGAGGTCATAAAAACCCTAACTCACTCCCTAACTGAGCTTGAGAATGGGAACTTAGAACAACACCGAAACAATCGTGAGACCTTTGAGAATTGGCTCAAGAAGGATTGATGTGTGCGCTTTATTATGTTAAGCAGCATGTACAATGACCTTATTGGTGAGTTCAATGAGTATAACACTGCACAGAGTATGTGGCAAGCAATGAAAGTGAAGTTCGGGGGAACTTCTACCATGAGGGTGCGCGGACTGACTATAATGTTTGACTCCTACAAGATAGGGTCTGAACACACGATAAAGTAGCATATTATAACGATATCATTCATGATCCGTGAACTTAAAGTGGTTGGAAACAATCTAACTAATGAACAACAAATCCAAGCGGTGATAAGCTTGCTACCCAATTATGGTAGGAAAGCACTATTTGATTATCAAAATTGGACTCTGAATGGTTTAGATCTAATCCAAAACAGATTTGGAATTTTTACGGTTTAGATCAACACGAATAGCAGTAGGCACGTGTGATGTACACGTGGGGGCTAGGGCGAGTGGGATGTGGGGGCACGTGCTGGACAGCACCGGCAAGTTCACGCACTGGAGACATCTAGGGCGCGTCTTGCTCATGCGCTAGACAATTCTTGGGTGTGTAAGGGCATGTGACGATGCGTGGGAGCATGTGACTCATGCGTCATCTATCTCTAGAACGCATGAGGCAAGTGGCGTGCATGCTTCAACCTTCTCGGGGCACATGGGGACTCTTACGGCGTCGATTTTCGATGTCGTTTGCGGCAATGTGTTCATCTTATCAAGATGAACCTCCTGGTGTGGTCAAAAGTTTATTTATATCAACTTGACTTTTTGGGTAGAGTGAACAAATGCTCTAATACCATGAAAAATAAACATAGGAAAGGAAGAGAATATGCACTTGTGCTTTTTATTGATCTTATTTCTCATTACATAAACTATGGCTATTTATAGAAGGGAAATGGTGAAGCACACAGTGGTGTCTTGATTTGAGGCTTGATTTTTGAAAATTTGTCTCCCTTGATTTATGCAAAATTTTCTCCCTTGATCTATGCAAATTTTTCTTCTAACTAACTGTCAATAGAGAGAGAGAGAGGTATTTATCGACAGCACAGTTGGATGTGGTGTGGCGGCCTCCATTGGTCATGGTGGCGGAACCAAAGAGGGAACAAACAGAGGTTTAGAGAGAGAGAGAGACAGAGAGGGACAAAGACAGAGAGAAGATGCGAGGGAGACAGGGTGAGTCAAATAGAGGGAGAGATGGAGAAGGAGAACCCACCGTTGTTGATGTTGAACTAGCACGGGCAGTGACGACGGGTTTGAGTTTTGGGATCGAAGAGGGAGGGGATCATTGAATTAAGCTTACCAGTGGCCTCGTAGAACAATGTGTTGGATAGGAGATGAAGGTAGCGGAAACCTGGACGGTGACAAAAATGAAGGGAGGGGAAGGGAGAGAAAGAGAGTGCGAGAGAGGGAGAGAAAACAAGAGAGAGAAAGGGGCCAAGAGAAATGAGAAAGTGATGGAGGCGTAAGAGCTTACCAACTATCGTTCGTGGTGCAATGGAGCAGAGGACAGTAGGGAAGGAGAGAGTGACGAGTAGAAAGGAGGGAGAGAGAGAGAGAGAGCGGCAGGGAAGGGACGAAAAGAAAGCTAGGGCAAAAAGAAAAGTGAAACTCTATAGAGCAGCCACTATAGCAGTGCACACAACGCACACCCTACATGGCTTCTGTTGTTTTTTTTTTCATTTTAACAAAACGTGTGTTTTGGTCCTCCACAGTCATCGTGAATTAACAACTCTAGATGGACCCAGATGAGAAACAGAGCACCAAACAAAGATCACAGAGCAATGTGTCAACTTTGAATGCTGGGACTTAAGTTTTCGTGCCTTTTTCACCAAATCCAGAAGATAAAGACATGAGCAAGAGACTCACAAAGAGAAGGGTCCAAAGGAGCAACTGGGATTCTGAGAAAGTGGAGAGAGAGAGAGATGGGAATGGAGAGTAAGTTAAGGTTGTACGGGAGAGAGATGTGTGCACTGCTATAGTGGTTATTCTATAAAGTTTGATTCAAATAGCAACAACGTCGAGTTTGTGCGTTAGTGGTGGATCTGGTACAGTGGCTTGAGGCCTTGGAGGGTGCGGACAACATTATCAGGAGGAGCACGACCTCCCAAAAATGCTCCAGTAGGGTCATTGGTGATAGAGCCTTGTTGTTCTTGGTGGCGCAGGCAACGACGGCATTTCCTCTAAGCCTCATTACAAGAAAAATTGGTATTTGTGACATTTGTTTTTGTGACAAAAAGGATTATTTGCTACAAAAATATACTCATTTTAGCTAAAAATAATCATTTCATGAGAAACAACTGGTCGTAAATAAGCAGTTTTCTTATAGTGCCTGGGGATGCAAAGGCTGCTCTTCTATTTTCTGGGGCTTGCCTCTAGAGTTTTTGATTCACGATGACTGTGGAGGACCAAAACGCACATTTTGTTAATAAATAAATTTTAAAATTTTTAAAAAAAAAAGAAAAAGAAGAAGCCTTGTAGGGTGTGTGTTGTGTGCACTACTATAGTGGCTGCTCTATAAAGTATCCCGAAAGAAAAAAAAAATATAGGAGTCCTTTGGGCAAGTTGCACTTTTTTGTTTCTTTTAGGTGAGCTGGGCTTTGGCATCACTCTACTGCATTAGTATTGTTAGCGATAATTATAATCGTCTCTAATTCTAATATTCACTTATTTTTTCATTTAGTGGAATTTTTTTTCGTTTATGTTAGTGACCAATATAAACAATGGTAATATTTTTGGCCGTTCAAAGTGATATTAGCAATGACTTTAAAATTTTCCACTGAAGATAAATCCTTAGCTACGAATTTTATATAATCGCTAAAACATTGCCTTTTACAAAGATAAATTGGAAAAATTAATTGTTAGATTATAACTGACAAACAATTATAGTTTCTCTAAAACTTACTATTTATGGCAAAATGCAATTCGTTGGAAATGCTCTACTGCACTAATATTCTTAGCAACAATTACAATTGTCGCTAATTCTAACATTGCCATCACAATTACTTTTCTCATTTGGTGGAGAATTTCCGCGCTTATGCATTTGCGACCAATATAAATAACGGTAACAATTTTGGTCTTTAAAAGAGATATTAGTGACGAATTTAAAGCTTTTCTCACAGAAGATATCTTTAGCTACGAGTTTTATATCGTTACTAAAACATTACCTTTTGCGAAGATAAATTGGGTCATAAAAGGTCAATTATTATACTATAATTGATTAAAAATTATAGTTTTGCTAAAACTTACTATTTTTTACAAGGTGCAACTCGTTGGCAATACTCTACTGCAACAAGATTATTAGCGAAAATTACAATCATCACTAATTCTAACATTTCCGTCACAATTGCTCTTCTCATTAGGTGGAAAATTTTCTCGCTAATGCATTTGCAACCAATATAAATGACAATAACGATTTTGGTCGTTAAAAGTGATATTAGCAATGAATTTAAAGTTTTTCTCATCGAAAATAAACCTTTAGCTATGAGTTTTATATTGTCGCTAAAACATTACCTTTTGCAAAGATAAATTGGATCACAAAAAGTCAATTATTAGATTATAACAGACAAAAAATTATAGCTTTACTAAAACTTACTATTTTCATGAAAGTGCAACTTGTTGGCAATACCCTATTGTAGCAAGATTACAATCATTGCTAAGCCTAGAATTGTTGTCACAATTACTTTCTCATTTTGTGGGAAATTTTTCGCTTATATATTTGGGACCAATATTAATGACGGTAACAATTTTGGTCGTTAAAAGTGATATTAGTAATGAATTTAAATGTTTTTTTTAATAAAGATAAACTTTTAGCTACGATTTTTACATCATTGCTAAAACTTTCATCGATAAAAGTGATTTTTCTTGTAGTGTCATTGATTTTTTATTTTGCTTTACTTTCTTGCATCGTTTTTCACAACACGACGGCGATTATAATTTTCACAAGCCTTCAAATTAGGGGTGGCAATATGTGACATGACTTGTGAACCCAACACGAATATGACACGAAACTATCAGATTTGGGTTTGATCATCTTAACCGGTTCAAGTCAAAATGGGTTAATCTATTAAGACACGATTTATAAACGGGTCAACCCGCTTGACCCAAAATCAACCTGTTTCAATTTTATATCAAAATTAAAATTTTATTATTGTTGAGTTGTAATACTAGTATTTCTCAGCCTGCTTATGCTTCTATTATTGAGATTATAATTCTGGACCTATACTCGTATTTGTTATTATATGGTTAGTAATATTAGTTTTATTATATGTTAAAAATTGAAAAATATTGATATTTTTTGTTAAAATAAAGTCTTATTTTTTTAAAAGATATTATGACTACTAATAAATATAGATTTGAACTTTTATGTGAAATTATGTTAAAATGAATTATGCATGTTAGTTCTACATGAAATGAGTTTAAATGAGTTGTGTCATGTTAACCTATTTTCAATTAATTATTAAATGAGTCAAAATGAGTGACATGACCCAATATCTAAATGGGTTGGTTAGGGTTTGAAAGTTTGACACGTTTAACGGGTTGGGTTCGGATTGACCGATATAGTTGAATGTTCATGACTTCATACGAACATGATCCAAAAGCACTAATTGCAACCCCTACTTCAAATGACTTGACTTGAAAAGTGAGATTTTTTAACTATTATTTTTATCTGAGAGAAGTGAGAAGGGAATGACTTGACTTGAAAAGTTAGTTTTTTTAACTGTTATTAGCTCTAACAACTGTATAAATACATGTACACGGCGAGTGAATGAAATCATCATAAATTCCTTTCCTCCATTTCTTTTCTCTCTTGATCTCTCCCCAACTCCAATATTTTTTACAATGGGTTTATCGATTTCTCTTATCATTTTGATCATGTGCTTTCTTGTTTTGTTAACGATGTTTAATCATCCATTTGCTTGCTCTTCTTCTGGTGTACAACCACTGTGCCGTTATTGTTGCGATTCAAGGAAAGCTTCATCATCGATCAATCCGCATCTAGAAATCCTTTTGCTTATCCGAAGATTTCTTCTTGGAAGCCTGAAAGCAGTGTGTAAGGGATCCCCCCCCCCCAACTTCACAAGCCTATTAGACCTCAACCTGATACCCGGCCCCAGGTCCCAAATTTGCCCATGAAATAAGTTGCCTATAAGGAAAAGTAAACAATGATGGCTGATAGAAAAGACAGGTCTGAGGTCGCTCGACCACACTTTGCACATGGGGACTTGTACAGGGCAGAACGAGAAAGGCGGAGAACCTTTGATCTTCTGACAAGGAGACATAGACAGACCACTGAAGGTAAAGTAAATGGTACGCCGCATTAATGGTACCACTACCCGAGCTACACACCACATTAATGACGCCGTCGTAGAGGCACGTCACATTAAACGACTCTGACAAAAGGAATACTACAAAGGACATGGACTCCACGGGGGCAGACATGATTTGTCCCCTCCTTAAACTCCCGGTATAAATAGTAACTTCTAGGTACGAGAAAATCTCTCTGATCCCTAGAGTCTCTAATTATTTACAAACTTCTAAGAGAATTCACTAACTTTGGTATCGAAGACTCCACGGCCCCAACACCGCCCTCTCTTAGCTGCTTTCTACTTCATTTTCACAAGCCCAGTTTTAAAGACTTGAGTTGCTGAAACTTTGCTCAAAAGCATACAAAACACGACATTAACAATGGCGCCATCTGTGGGATCCTTGTAGATCTTGTGTGTACTTCATATGCCTATCACCACTCATTCTAGACAATTTGGAAGCTCACTAATAGCGCCGACGAACATGGATGCTAACCAACGAGGAGGTCAAACCAAGGTTTTGAATACCATGTCGTACCAGCTGGTACGACCGGTATTTACTATACTGGACTAGTAGCCGGTATTAAGTATGCTAGCCGAAATTTTGTATTTTTATATTTTCAGTGTATTTTCTTAATTTTCACTTCAATTCTCACATTTGAAGACTATTTTCTTAACTTTTTTTAATCCCATTTTCTCAAGGACCTAAAATCAAAACCCTAGTCCCCTTTTCTTGAAGAAGATGAGCGATTATTTTTTCTAATAGTTGGATTGAGAACTTAGAAGTATTATTGAGTTTTATAAATATGTGTTTTAACTTTTTAAGACTTTTATTGATGTTATTTTGAAATATAATTTATACATATATAATTAATTTATCTATATATAGACTATTCAAAAATGGTATCGGTATCGAATTATTTCGTTTCAGTGCCTTAACGAAACGGTCACCGAAACGATATTCAAAACTTTGAGTCAAACTCCCAGGATTGGAGGAGGAGATGCCGTGGAAGAAAGGCGGGAACATACCCAGGAAAGGGTGCCTCTGAGTGGCAAGGTGAATGCAGTATGCCTTTCAATGGATGACTACACCTTGCTACTGCCGCCTGTCTGTGCCTCAGTTGAAGGCAAAATCTAAGATAAGCAGAGACTCATGAAGGTGGAGCCAAACGAGCCATTGGAGTTCGTCCCCCTAAACTCGTATCAACCAGAAGCCATGACAAGGATCGACAGCGAAATGACACCCAAGGTGCCGAGCACCAGGATGTATTCTCTTGGAGCCACTAGGACATGCCTAGAATAGCCCCCAAAGTTATATAGCACAGCCTTAGCGTAGAGCCAAACGCCAAAGGAGTGAGGCAAAAACACCGAAGCATAAGTGCAAAAAAGAACATAGCCATAGCTAAGGAAGTGAACCGCCTGTTAGCCGCTAGGTTCATCTGAGAAGCCCACTATCCAGAATGACTGTCCAAGGTGGTGCTCATGAAAAAGCTGAGCTGTAAATGGAGAATGTGTGTCAACTTCACCGACCTCAACAAAGCCTGCCTGAAGGAGAGCTTCCCATTTCCCTGCATCGATCTGATTGTCGACTCCATCGTATGCTTAGCTTCATGGATGCCTACTCTGGGTATAACCAAATCCGCATGAACCCAAAGGAAGAGGAGAAGACCTCCTTCATCACCGACTGAGGCCTGTATTGTTACACAGCAATGCCTTTTGGGCTGAAGAACGCGTGAGCCACCTACCAGCAGCTGGTCAATCGTATATTCAAAAATCAGGTAGGAAGAAATATGGAGGTCTACATGGATGACCTGTTGGTTAAGAGTGGGACTTCGGAAGAACATTTGAACGATCTGAGGAAGGGTTTTGCAATACTGAGGTAGTACCAGATGAAGTTGAACCCGGCGAAGGGTGCCTTTGGCATCAGATAAGGGAAGTTCCTAGGGTTTATGGTGTCAGAATGTGAACTCGAAACCAACCCTGAAAAGGTGGATGCCATCCTCAACATGGCCCCAACCCAAAGCATAAACGAAGTACAAAGGCTAGCTGGGCGAGTGGCGGCTCTCAACAAGTTCATGTCAAGATCTACCGACAAGTGTCTGCCTTTGTTCAAGGTTCTACGAAAGGCATAGATATGGGACCGCGAATACGACCAGGCGTTCGAGGCTCTAAAAAAATACCTTACAAGCCCATCGTTCCTCAATCAACCCAGGTGTGGGGAAACGCTGACCCTGTACCTAGCAGCCTCCCCCCAAGCAATCTCTTCGGCATTAGTGCGCGAAGAGGATGGAGTCCAGAGGCCGGTCTACTACACTAGCCGAACATATCATGGGGCTAAAGTCAGATACCCCTGCATAGAGCAACTTGCCTTTGCACTGGTGGTAACCACACGCAAGCAACGCCCATACTTCCAAGCTCACCCCGTAAGGGTCCTCACAAAAACCCCTCTGAAAATGATCCTACAAAGGTCGAATGCTACCGGCCAACTCATGAACTAGGCAGTAGAGTTGAGCGAATTTGACATCTACTACATACCACAAAATACCATCAAGTGGCAGGTGTTGGTAGACTTCGTAGCTAAATTTACTGGTTTCCCGGCAGAGAACGAACATGCACCTCTTGTAAAGCCCTGTCAAGTTTTCGTGGATGGCTCATCTTGTTGGACTAGAGGGGGGAGTAAGAGTGCATATCATTACACCTAGGGGAGAGGAACACAATTACGCAATCAAGTTGGCATTCAAAATCATGAACAACGAGGTGGAGTATAAAGCACTGCTTTCAGGGCTGGCTGTAGCCAGGTCTCAGGGCGCTGCAAAAATTGAAGTACGAGCCAACTCGCAGGTGGTGGTCAGTCAAGTATGAGGGGAGTTCGCCATGAAGAGCGCAGAATTGAAAACCAAAAAGCAGACAAACTGGCACGCGAGGCATCCGGGCAAGAAGACTCCCACTTGCTAGAGCAGATGGTGATCTGAACCATCGAAGTACCCGCCTTAGGGATCGAGGTAATGGAGATACAACCCAGACCCCCAGATTAGACCTAGGACATTCTTAGGAAAGAGGCCAGAAAGATTAGAAATGGAGCGACATGCTACACTCTAATCGAGTGAATTATGTACGGGAGGGGCCACTCGACGCCTCTCTTCAGGTGCACTTCCACTAAAGAAGATCAGTATATGTTAGCAAAAATAAACGAAGGGATCCTATGGCAGTCACTCAGGAGGAAAGGCGCTAGCTAGAAAGGTAATGAGGGCATGGTATTATTGGCTCCGCACCTTGCGGTATGCCGAGGAGTATGCACGAAAATGCCAAGAGTACGCTGAAGTGTCACACTGCCTACCGGAAGAATTGACGTCTAGGCCTTTCGCCCAGTGAGGAATTGACCTGGTCGGCCCACTCTTCCCTGGCAAGGGAGGAGTAAAATTTGTGGTAGTAGCTGTGGATTACTTCACCAAATGAGTCAAGGCCGAGGCCTTAGCAACCATCATGGCAAACAACATCATGTAGCTCCTATGGTAGATGGTGATTTGAAGGTTTGCCATCCCACGCACTATCATATCAGACAATGGGAGACAATTTGATTCCAACCACTATCGTAACTAGTGCCGGGAGTTAGGCATTGAGTTTCGGTACTCGTCTTCGAGCCACCCCCAGTCTAACGGGCAGGTGGAGGCAACTAACAAGATGTTAATGGGAATACTCAAGAAGCGACTCGACGACAGGAAGGCCGTGTGGGCAGAAGAACTTCTTGCTATCCTGTGGGCCTACCAGGTCACAGTGAAGACATCGGGAAACTCCTTTCACCCTCACTTACGACCACAAGGCGATGCCGCTAGACTTTAGGGGTGTAACCGGTTCGGTTTGGTCCAATTTTGGACAAAATTTAGGACCAAACCGGTCTGACCGATTTTACATTTTTCAAAACCGATTACGCACCAGTTACCCTCCTAAATTGATACTTCCGATTTTTACCGATTTCTGGTCCGGTCCTGTTTTAATTTAGTGAATGCATGAGATTTGTGTGTGAGAGAGAGAGAGAGAGAGAGAGAAGCATTGAAAGTAGCTAGCAATCTAAAACTTGGACAAATATATGTGTGAGAGAGAGACTAATAGCTGAAGACTAAAGGATACCTAGCTAGAATCTGAAACTGCATCAAAAGGATACCTAGCTAGAATATTATTACGGATCAGATTCATCACTATATATGAAAGCAGGTGCTCTTGGGGAACAGTATTGTTTATGGATGAGAGCCCAATACAATGCTTGGAAATGTATCCTATCTTAAGAGGTAAAAGGCTGCTCTTTGCCCCCACATTTGCATAAACCTTTTGAAAAAATGATATGTTTAGTAAATTTATAAAAAAATGATTTAAGAAAGGAATAATAATAGTAAATTTAAGAAACACAAAAATTTTAAAATATATATATAATACAAATTCCTATAAAAGAATATAATATGTTTAGTAAGTTTATAAAAAATAATGATCTTCACTATTGACGTTAGACAAAGAAAGATCCTCAAGAAGATGATTTTAACTGTTTTTTCTTTTTTTTGTTATACTTTTAATATCTTGACTCCATCTATGTATGAGAGCAAATAAATCTTTCAAAAGGGAATTCAACTGGTAGGTAGGTTTTTTTTACAATTCAGTAGATGTTTTATTTTTCATTTTTGACTTGGTAGAAATGGGAGATTTCATCTTTGGAAGTCATAAAAGAGATATGGGACTGAAGGTAGTGGAACAAAGCCACTTGAAAGCTTTCAATCAACTCAAATGCTTAATCAAACAAAATAAACAGAGCTTCACTCAACTTGGAAGTATTAGACTTTCTTTGTTGTGTTTGAAATCGACAACCCAAAGTAAAATAGTTTCTATGTTCTGCTTTCTTTTAACAACTGGGAGCATATGTCTAAACAATCCTGACCTCAAAGAAAGATGCACAAAATTGTATAGGAATTAATTCCAACGAGCAACACCTGGAAGAAAATTCTCAAAGATGTCTAAAGTTCCCATTTAACCAATAAACCTTTAAAACAAAAAAGTTCGCATAACAATTAAACCAACAGACATTAAAAATGATTTACACATCCAAAATTGTTCAAAGAAAATTTATCGTCGAAGATAAAGAGATGTGAGAGAGGGGCTACTGGCTACGTAAGAGATGGGAGGGTTGCGTGAGACAGGGAGAGTAAGACGGTGAGGGACAGAGAGGGTAGCGCAGCGTTGAGAGAAGGGCCGAGGGGCTGTGTGCGATGGGAACAGCTCGAGAGGTGAGGCCGTGAGGGGAGGTGCAATGGTGAGAGAGTGGGTCTGTGTTTCTGAGGGGGCGACAACAAGAGGGAGGGGACTCAGGCTGAGGGGGTGACGACGAGAAGTGCATAGTGCAACGGTGTGGGCTGTGGCCGCGTGAGAGGGTAGAGATGCAGAGAGGCTGCGAGCAGAGAGGCAGACTGAGAGAGTGAGGAAGAGAGGGGTGGGTCTTAGGGTTTTGGACACTGGAGGTGCAACATTGCCGTTTAGTAATAATATCAAAATTATTACTAATAGTCTAATTAGACTAAACTCTTATACTATAAGTCTATAACTATATTAGTAATTTTGTATAAGTATAATTATAGTCTATATTAGACTATTAGTATTAGAATAAATATTAGTAGTAGTTATAGCTATATAATATATTAGACTATATAATAGTATTAATATTAGACTATTAGTATAGCTATATATTAGTATTAATTATAGTGATTTAGTATAACTATATTAGTATAACTATAGTCTATACTAGACTATTAGTATTAGTTATAGCTATCTAATATATTAGACTATATAATAGTATTAATATTAGACTATTAGTATAGTTATATACAAGTATTAGTTATGGTGATTTAGTATAACTATATTAGTATAAGTATAACTATAGTCTATATTAGACTATTAGTATTAGTATATATATTAGTATTACTTATAGCTATATAATATATTAGACTATATAATAGTATTAATATTAGACTATTAGTATAGCTATATATTAGTATTAGTTATATATTAGTGTAGCTATATAATATATTAGACTATATAATATTATTAATATTAGACTATTAGTATAGTTATATATTAGTACTAGTTATAAACTTTTAGTGATTTAGTATAGCTATATTTGTATAACTATAGTCTATATTAGACTATTAGTATTAGTTAAATAGTTATAGACTTATATATTAGTATAGCTAAATAATATATTAGACTGTATAATAGTATTAACATTAGCCTATTAGTATAGTTATATATTAGTATTAATTATAGTGATTTAGTATAACTATATTAGTATAAGTATAACTATAGTCTATACTAGACTATTAGTATTAGAATAAATATTAGTATTGGTTATAGCTATATAATATATTAGACTATATAATAGTATTAATATTAGACTATTAGTATAGTTATATATTCGTATTAGTTATAAACTATATATTAGTATTAGTTATAAACTTTTAGTATAAACTTTTAGTATTAATTATAAGTATAACTATAGTCTATATTAGACTATTAGTATTAGTTATAAACTTATATATTAGTGTAGCTATATAAATTATAATATATTAGACTATATAATAGTATAATAGTATTAATATTAGATTATTAGTATAGTTATATATTAGTATTAGTTATAAACTTATAATGATTTAGTATAACTATATTTGTATAAGTATAACTATAGTCTATATTAGACTATTAGTATTAGTTATAAACTTATATATTAGTATAGCTATATAAATTATTAGACTATATAATAGTATTAATATTAGACTATTAGTATAGCTATATATTAGTATTAGTTATAAACTATATATTACTATATTAGTATAGCTATATAATACATGATCAATTAAATTTTCATTTTTAAGATTAAACTTTTATTTTATAATAACATTATCTTATATATAATTATATTAATAGCATATGATCAAACAAATTACAAATGTTCCGACCGGTTTACACATTATAAGAACCGGTCCCAGACTGGACTGGTTCAAAACCGGTAAAACCGGTTCAGTCCGGACCGGTTTTCCAGTTTGAATTTACACCCCTAATAGTAGAGATCAGGATCCCAACCTACAGAGTTTAGCACTTCGAGCAAGACTCCATTGACAAGAGGCTGGAAGAACAGCTTGATTTGCTAGAAGAAGTTAGGCTGGAGGTAGAGATAAGAGCCCCCGCCAACAAAAGGAAGGTCGAGCGGTGTTTCAACAAGTGAGTGCATTCAAAGTTGAAGACCTCATACTCAGATAAACAAGAACAACAACACAAAACAAGGGAAAGCTGGGTCCCTAATGGGAAGGCCCCTACGTGGTCACTGCCACCAACTGCCCAAGCTCCTACTGGTTTCGAGACTCCTAAGAAAACGAGCTGCTGCACCCCTAGAACGTCAAACACTTACGAAAATTTTATTGTTAAAGTTAGCTTAATTATTGTACATTTATGTTTTCATACATACACTACGAATCCTAATGAAAGAGGTGTTGGGTTTCAATGTTGAATTTCAGGGACATGACAAAATCTCCATCAACGTAATCTCCATCAACGAAGCCTCCATCAACAAAATCTTCATCGAATGTTTACCTCCCCCAGGACACAAAAGGGGCGAGTCATGCCAGAGGCCACTCTACCCCTCTCGCGGAGGAGTACGGGTCAACCCTCAGCCACCCGAAGACAATAATTACCTTCCTCGTGAACATCAACAGGCAGGAGCAAGTCCAGTTACAGACTGCTAGAACAATGTACCTCTCACGAGCCTAAAGGACTTTGACAAAAGGATTAGTAAAAAGGACATGGACTCCACGGGGGCAGACACGATCTGTCCCCCCCCCCTCAGAGTCTCGAA
The DNA here is from genome assembly GCA_029856935.1 of Cyclocarya paliurus. Taxonomy (NCBI): domain Eukaryota; kingdom Viridiplantae; phylum Streptophyta; class Magnoliopsida; order Fagales; family Juglandaceae; genus Cyclocarya; species Cyclocarya paliurus. The sequence continues at coordinate 9,660,560 of CM056954.1, read as the reverse complement.
ATAAATAGCAACTTTCAGGTACGAGAAATTCTCTCTAATCCTTAGATTCTCTGATTATTTACAAACTTCCAACAGATTTTACTAACTTTTGCATCAGAGACCCCCCAGCCCCAAAGCCGCCCTCTCTAAGCTACTTTCTACTTTGTTTTCGGAGGATAAATTCTAAATACCTGAGTTGCTGGAACCTAGCTCAAAGGCGTACAAAACACAACATTAACACAATGATTGCTGCAAGTGGTATGGTGTTAAATGCAACAAGAACACTGGTCATGTCATCAGCCTCAATCTCAGTAGCAACTATCTTAAAGGTATTCTCAATTCCAATAGCAGCCTCTTCCAGCTTCCTCACCTCGAGAGCCTTAATCTAGCCAAAAATCACTTTAACTCCTCTCAAATCCCAACTAGTTTTAGGCATCTATTAAGGCTAACAGAGCTCAACCTCTCTAACTCTGTAATTTCTATCCAAATCACTTCAGAAATCTTTGAGCTCTCCAAGTTAGTTGTCTTGGATCTCTAAGATAATCCGTTGTTGAAGCTCTAAAAATTTGGCCTATCAATTATACCTCAAAACTTCACAAACTTGAAAGTACTATCTCTTGACCAAGTTGACATATCATCCAATGTTCCCAATATATTAGCAAACTTAACTTCTTTAACATCTCTATCTCTAAGCAAGTGTGACCTATATGGTGAGCATCCTGTGGGAATGTTCTATCTACCTAATCTTGAGCATCTTTATCTGGATGGAAATATAAACCTCACAGGACATATGCTAGAATTTCACAAAACCAGCCCCCTCAACACATTGTTACTTGCAGGCACGAACTTCTTTGGTGAGCTACCGGATTCGATTAGGAACCTAAATTCCTTGGTTGCACTTGATGAGTTTCAATGCAAATTCTCTAGACAAATACCATCTTCACTAGGTAACCTTAACAATCTACATTATTTACAACTTCAAGAAAATAAGTTTTATGGTTCAATTCCACAGTCAATATCTAGGCATGTAAATCTTGAAATTCTAACTCTCGGGGGTAACTATCGGAGTGGCCCGGTGGAGTTTGACTTGTTTCTGAGACTCAAATACTTCTCTGTTCTCACTCTATCTCTTAACAATATTTCACTACTTACAAAGCCCAGTACCAATTCAACTTTTCCAAAATTTAGCATATTATGGCTAGCTCAATGTGACTTGGGTGAGTTCCCAGAGTTTCTCAGGAACCAAGATCAATTGGAGGAATTGGATCTTGGTAGAAACAAAATTCACGGCCAAGTTCCAAAATGGATGGGGAATAAAAGTACAGAATCTCTTGGGAGTTTATATCTGGCATTCAACTTTCTCACCGATTTCGACCAACTTCCTGCTAATCTTAAGGATTTGAGGCTTGATTTTAACATGCTTGATGTTAGGATCCTACCCTGTTAATGTACTACAGTCTATGATGTAAAATGGTAAAGAAGAAATCAAACAAACGCTGGAAGCCACAAGAAAATGGAGGCACAGCAGGAGTTTGAAAAAAATCCTCAAAGCCACACCATTGTATTGATAAGGGTTCTACCTCGAGGAGAACCAACCTCCTTACATTGAATAAAGAAAACAACATAACACTGGCAATTTCCAGAATAATCCCAACAAGACTGCTGTCCTAGAGGTGTAAGTCTACACTGAAAAACCGGACCGAACCCGTTGGTCCAGTTTTGAACCAGTCCGGTCCGGGACTAGTTCCTATATTATGAAAACTGGCCAGACCCTGTCCAATCTCAGTTCCATAGTTTTTGGGACCGGACTAGACTGGTTGGGAAAAAAATTTATATAAAAATTAATTTTATATATTACACAAAATATTTTATATATATATAGAAGTTTTATATATAATATTAATTATCTATGAAATTTTATATATAATATATATAATTATATATCATATATGAAATAATTTCATATTATAATTTATTAATTATAACATAAAATGTTAATCTTAAATATGAACATTTGTAATTTGTTTGATCATATGTTATTAATATAATTATATATAAAATAATGTTATTATAATTTATAAAATAAAAGTTTAATCTTAAAGATGAAAAATTAATTGATCATGTGCTTTAAACATAAAATATATATTAAATTATTAATAACATTTTATTATAAGAAGTAACACTTTATTATATGTTTTTTACATTCTCAAAAAGGAAAACCGGACCAGACCATACTGGACCAAAAACTGGTAAAACCGGAGGTACCGGTTTAGGAGGGTAACTGGGGCGTAATCGGTTTTGAAAAAATTCAAAACCGATACATACCAATTCGGTCCTAAACTTTGTCTAAAACCAGACCAGACCGAACCGGTTACACCCCTAATCGTCCCCTAGATATACTGGGAAAAATGCCCCTAAACGACAACCATCAACTAAGGCCATGGGCCGCTAAACGATAACTTAGCAACTTACTAAAATAAAAGATCACAACTAGGTTGGAGGCCCATCAAGCCCGGCCCAACTTAGTTGGGTTCATAACACTTGAAGGGTCATTCCCAATCCCACCACCTTCCATCTCTTTTTATTCGATATCATACAACACACTGACGAGAGAGATCCCAAGTTTAATTTGCAATCTAAGATCAATAACTCATCTGGATTTGTTAAGCAACAACTTGAATGGCCTACTTCTGCAATGCTTAGGCAACTTGAGTGATTCTCTCACAATAGTGGATCTACACAACAATAGTTTTCAGGGAACCATTCTTCAGACCTTCGGTGAAGGAAAGAAATTGAGGATGATTGATTTTCAATTACAGGGACATCTACCAAGATCATTGACCAATTGTACCATACTTGAAGCTCTTAATCTTGGTAACAATCAGATAAATGATATTTTCCCTTTCTGGTTGGGCATTCTTCCGGAGTTGAGGGTTCTCATTTTGAGATCTAATGAGTTCTATGGTACAATAGGAAATTCCAATAGAAGTTTCAATTTTCTAAACTTGCACATCATTGATCTCTCAAATAATGACATTACTGGCAAGCTACCCTCTGAATACTTCCAAAATTGGAAAGCCATGCAAATTTTCGATGACAAGCAATTTGAAGTACATGGAGGAAGAAAAAACTCTATGGATGTCTCAAGGTGATTCTATTGAAGAAATAGACGATTTATCAATAAAAATGATCAACAAAGGCATGGAGATGTTATATCGAAAAGTTCCAGATTTCTTCAAAGCTATTGATCTCTCGGGCAACAGATTTGAAGGAGAAATTCCAAAAGGGGTGGGGCATTAAAAGGACTTAATTTGCTCAACATTTCCAACAACTTTGTCGTAGGTTCTATACAATGTGAAACCACTATCTGTCTCAAAAGCTTAAGTCACAAAGGTCAGATCTGAAAGATCTGATGGTGGCAAGTCCGATGATCTGACGCATGTGTCGAGAAGAGCTGCTGAAATGAGTGACACGTGAGGATCACACACGTGAGCTCACAAGCATGTAGTGTTGCGCATCTCTTGTAACAAACCCGTGCCTCAGTCTAGAATATTCTAGCTCTTGTAAAATTGTACAAAACCGTTAGCTCATGTCTATATAAAGAGTCATCTGTAATAGTCCAAAAAAATTTAATGAAAAATATCAAAACTATTGTAAATTCATGGAATGAATTTGATGGATGACCATTAGAATTCTTCCATGTTCATGTATCCCTATTTCCCATGTTCATGTATCCCTATTCCCCATGTTCATGTATCCCTTTAATTCATGTATTATCATTCCCTAAGTTCATGTATTCATGTATCCTCCATGCCTATAAAATGGTATCTTGAGGAGCATTTGTAGTAGACTTACAATAAGGAAATTGAGAGAAATAATATATAGTTCCTGAAGAAGTAATTCTAGATATTGTGGTCTTTCAATTCTCTTACTACTTTTCTTTAGTTTTACAACACGTTATCAGCACGAGACTCTAGCCAATTGTCGTGTTATTTGACGTTGAAAGCTATCTGTGAGATTGCTCCGATCACTATAATGTCGAATCTTACAAAATTACAATTTGTTGCTCTCAACGTCTCTGACAACAATTGCTTATCTTGGATTTTGGATGCTGAAATCCATCTTGATGCAATGAACCTTGGAAATACTATCCAAGAAAAGAATGAAAGGTCCCTGCAGGATCGTGCTAAAGCAATGATTTTTCTTCGCCATCATTTGCATGAAGAATTGAAAAGTGAGTACCTCACTATAAAAGATCCCTTGGTTTTATGGAATAGTCTAAGGGAGAGATACGAGCACTAGAAGACCGTTATCCTTCCAAAGGCTCACTATGATTGGATGCACCTAAAACTGCAAGATTTTAAAACAGTGTCTGAGTACAACTCTGCACTTTTCAAAATAAGTTCACAGTTGAAATTATGTGGTGAGAGAGTCACTGATGAAGATATGTTAGAAAAAACATATACCACGTTCCATACCTCAAATGTACTCCTGCAACAGTAATATCGAGAGCCCAAGTTCACAAAATATTCTGAACTAATATCTTGTCTGTTAGTAGCTTAACAGAACAATGAGCTTTTAATGAAAAATCATCAATCTCGTCCAACTGGTTCTACTCCATTCCCTGAAGTGAATGGAACTTCATTTCATAATCATAAAGGAAATCGGGGACGTGGTCGTGGTAAGAAAAACTATAAAAATCAAGGAGACTGTACTCAAAATTACTCAAAAAGAAATTCAGTATACCACCGGAAGTGGAACAACACTAAGACAAAAAATGATGATAATAAAGGCTCACAGAATAAGCCTGCAAAGAACTATGAGGATAAATGTTTTAGATGTGGTATGAATGGACATTGGTCACGTACTTGTCGTACACCAAAACATTTGGTAGACCTATATCAAGCCTACATTAAAGAAAAGGAAAAGGGGGTCAAAATGAATTTTGCTGATCACAAGAATTTAGTAGATTCAACTTATACCCCAAATGGAATAGCTCACACCCATCTGGATGTTTCTGATTTCTTTGTGAACCCCAACGAAAATACAGATTTTCTGATTAGTGATGATTTTGGATACAATAATGAATTTTCTTTCTTTGCCTTGTAATCGCATTATATTTTAGTTATTATCTTCGAATACATTGTAATTTTCCTTTATATTAAAGTTTTATATGTGTTTTGCTTTTATTAAGGAAGCATGGATTTTATTGATGAATTGATCAATTTGTAGACTATTGATGGAGATGTATGTCTCGCAGACAGTTGTACCACACATACAATTCTTAAACATAAGAAATATTTTCAATGTTTAACATTGAATAGAGCTAATGTCAATACCATCTCCGGTTCTTCAAATCTAATTGAAGGCTCCGGAAGAGCAAATATAATGTTACCAGAAGGAACAAAATTTTGTATTGACGATGCTTTGTATTCTTCAAAATCTAGAAGAGATTTGCTAAGTTTTTAAGATATTCGTCGCATTGGTTATCATGTTGAAACTATTAATGAAGGCAATAATGAATATTTTTACATTACTTCTATGATTTCGAGCCAGAAGCTCATATTAGAAAAACTGTCAGCTTTCTCTTCGGGCTTATATTATACAACTATAAGTACAATTGAATCAAATATTGTAATGCACCGGAAATGCTCTGATCCAAAAATTTTTACGCTTTGGCATGATCGCCTTTGACATCCGGGATCAATTATGATGCGACGAATAATTAAGAACTCACATGGACATCCTCTAAAGAACCTGGAGATTCTTTTACTAAGTGATTATCCATGTGCATCATGTTCTCAAGGAAAACTTATTAACAAACCATCCCCTTTTAAGGTAGTAATTGAATCTCCATCATTTTTAGAAAGAATTCATGGGGACATATGTGGGCCAATACATCCGCCATGTGGACCATTTAGATATTTTATGGTTTTAATAGATGCATCAACTAGATGGTCACATGTTTGTTTACTCTCTACTCGTAATGTTTTATTTGCTAGACTTCTTGTACAAATTATAAGATTATGAGCTCAATTTCCTGATTATCCAATCAAGTCTATCAAATTGGATAATGCAGCAGAATTTACATCTCAAGCATTTGATGATTATTACATGTCAATAGGAATTTGTGTTGAACATTCAGTTGCGCATGTACATACTCACAATGGTTTAGTTGAATCGTTTATTAAACGATTTCAATTAATTGCTAGACCTTTGCTTATGAGAACAAAACTACATGTTTCTGCTTGGGGACATGCAATTTTACATGCTGCATCATTAGTTCTAATTAGACCAACTGCCCATAATAAATACTCCCTATTGCAACTTGCTTTTGGTCAACCACCAAATATTTTTCATCTTCGTATTTTTGGTTGTGCTGTCTATGTTCCAATTGTAACTCCCAAACGCACTAAGATGGGCCCTCAACGAAGACTTGGTATTTATATTAGTTTTGATTCTCCTTCTATTATTAGATACCTTGAACCTTTAACTGGTGATATTTTTAAAGCACGTTTCGAAAATTTTCATTTTGATGAAACAATTTTTCCACCATTAGGAAACGATAATGTGCCTAGAGCACAAAAAGCAATAACATGGAATGCATCCACATTATCTCATATTGATCCTCATACAAATCAATGTGAACTGGAAGTTCAGAGGATTATTCATTTACAAGGTATTGCAAATCAATTACCGGATGCATTTACTGATAGTAAGAAAATAATAAAATCGCATATTCCAGCTGCTAATATCCCTACGCAGATTGAAGTTCCTGTAGAACAATCAATAAATCAAGCAACAAATGAATCTAAGACATGCCTGAAGCGTGGAAGACCTATTGGTGCAAAGGATAAGATTCCCCGAAAGAGAAAAACAAAAGAAATTGGTATTCTTGAAGAAACCATACCCACAAAACAAGCAACAAAATCAATTGATCCATCCAAACTTTCAACACCAAATTCTCCTGAAAAAGAATCCACTGAAGAGGAATCTCTTGAAGAGATATCTCCTGAAGAGCAACAGGTACCTGAAAATAACGAGATCTCAATAAATTATGTAATTACAGGAGAATTATGGGATAGAAATAAAATTATTGTCGACAATATATTTTCATTTAAAGTTGCAATTGACATTACCAGAAGTAATGATGAAATTGAACAACAAACTGTCGCAGAATGTCGACATAGAAATGATTGGCCAAAATGAAAAAATGCAATTAATGCAGAATTGAATTCACTTGCAAAACGTGAAGTATTTGGACCTGTCTTCCAAACACCTAAAGGTGTTACACCTGTTGGATATAAGTGGGTATTTGTACAAAAACATAATGAGAAAAATGAAATCGTGAGATATAAAACATGACTTGTTGGACAAGGTTTCTCGCAGAAACCTGGTATTGATTTTCAAGAAACATATTCTCCTGTAATGGATTCAATTACATTCATATTTTTTATTAGCTTGGTAGTAATGGAAAGTTTGGATATGCATTTAATGGATGTGGTTACCGGATATTTATATGGATCACTAGATAATGATATATAAATGAAAATCCCTGAAGGATATAAACTGCCCAAAGCATATAATTCAAGATCTAGAAGTATTTATTCTATCAAGCTACAAAAATCATTGTATGGTTTCAAGCAATCCGGACGCATGTGGTACAATCATCTTAATGAATATTTATTGAAAAATGGATTTGAGAATAATCCAATTTGTCCATGTGTTTTTATTAAGAAGTCAGAGTCTGGATTCGCAATTATTGTAGTATATGTGGATGATTTAAATCTTGTTGGGACTCCAAAAAAGCTCACGAAAACTGCAACTTATTTGAAAAATGAATTTGAAATGAAAGATCTTGGAAAAACCAGATTTTGTCTTGGTTTACAAATTGAGCATCTTTCAAATAGAATTTTAGTTCATCAATCTACATATACAGAAAAAGTCCTGAAGCACTTTTATATGGATAAAGCTCACCCTTTAAACGCTCCAATCGTTGTTCGATCACTTGATATTAAGAAGGATCCTTTTCGTCCTCGAGGGGAAGATGAAGAAATTATTGGTCCTAAAGTACCATATCTTAGTGCAATTGGTGCTTTAATGTATCTTGCAAATTCTACAAGACCTGACATTGCATTTTCAGTCAACTTATTAGCAAGATATAATTCTGCACCAACTCGAAGACATTGGAATGGAGTCAAACATGTCCTACATTACCTTCGTGGTACGATCGACATGGGATTATTTTATCCAAAAGAATCAAGCACACAATTAATTGGATATGCAGATGCAGGTTATCTATCTAATCTGCATAAAGGGCATTCTCAAACAGGATACCTATTTACGTATGGAGGTACAGCTATTTCATGGAAGTCTGTCAAACAAACAATAGTAGCTACTTCCTCCAATTACTCAGAAATTATTGCAATACATGAAGCAAGCCATGAATGTATTTGGTTAAGATCATTAATTCAGCATATTCTAGAAAAATGTGGTTTACCCACAATTAAAGGCAGTCCAACAATATTATACAAAGATAATGTGGCATGTATTATGTAAATAAGAAGTGACTACATCAAAGGCGATAGGACCAAGCATATTTCACCAAAAAAATTTTATACACACGAGCTTCAAAAGGGTGGTAACATTGATGTCAAGAAAATACAGTCAAATGATAATTTGGCGAATTTATTCACTAAAACTTTACCAACTACAACATTCAAAACGTTGGTACACAATATTGGAATGCGACGACTCAAGGATCTTTCATCACGAACAATTGAAGATTTGCATACCTACGAGGGGAAGTAATTTATCATCTGGATTGCACTCTTTTTCCTTCGCAAAGGTTTTCCCATTGGGTTTTACTTTGCAAGGTTTTAATGAGACAATCATAAAGCATTCAAAGACACATTAGAATGTTGTACTCTTTTTCCTTCGCAAAGGTTTTTCCCATAGGATTTTACTTTGCAAGATTTTAATGAGACAATCCTAAAGCATTCAAAGACACATTAGAATGTTGTACTCTTTTTCCTTCGCCACAAGTTTTTCCCACTGGGTTTTCTTTGGCAAGGTTTTAACGAGGCATATTCTTTATGTATGGTCATCCAATGGGAAGTGTTGTAAATTCATGGAATGTATTTAATGGATGACCATTAGAATTCTTCCATGTTCATGTATCCCTATTTCCCATGTTCATGTATCCCTATTCCTCATGTTCATGTATCCCTTTAATTCATGTATTGTCATCCCCTAAGTTCATGTATTCATGTATCCTCCATGCCTATAAAAGGGTGTCTTGAGGAGCATTTGTAGTAGACTTACAACAAGGAAGTTGAGAGAAATAATATATAGTTCCTAAAGAACTAATTCTAGATATTGTGGTCTTTCAATTCTCTTGCTACTTTTCTTTAGTTTTACAACAAAAACTATGTTTTTACAGCATGGTACCAGATCTAAAAAAGGACTCGCATCCATGGCTACTTCTTCTTCCTCCCCGATCCTTCTTCTTCCTCCCTCCCTCATCCATATTTTTCTCATACTATCTTTGTTAAACTTATCCCAAAAAATTACTTGTTATGGTAGGTCCAATTGGTTCCCTACCTTCGTGGTCAACGTCTCTATAAGTTTGTTGATGGAACCTGTCCTGCTCCCAAACCCGAGCTTGAAGACTCTACCCCAAACACTGCCTATGATTTATGGCTCCAGCAAGACCAATTAGTGATGTCTGCACTAATATCTTCCATTTCCGAACCTATTATGGAACAGGTAGTTGCTGTGCTACAGCTCAAGCCGTATGGCTCTCTTTAGAATCCACCTATGCTTCCATTTCTCAAGCCCATATCATCCAAACACAACTCCAACTTGCTTCCCTTAAAAAGGGCTCTGACTCCATTTCATCTTACTTTCGTCGAGCTAAATCACTTGCTGATACCATGGCTGCAGCAGGCCGTCGCCTTTCACCTGCTGACTTTGTGCCATACCTTCTTACTGGTCTTCGTGTTGAATATGACCCACTTGTTTCCTTGGTAACTACTCGCCTGGAACCAATTTTCCTAGATGAACTACTCGGCCATTTGCTTGCTCATGAAGCACGAATGCTTCATCACTCTTGCTCGTGGTAGTGGTGGCTATAATTCTCAAAGAGCTCGAGGCTCATTTTCAAGTAACACTGGTAATACTTTTTCCTCACCTACTGACACTCGTGTAGTCTGTCAAGTTTGTACCGGCCTGGTGATTCTGCCATTAATTGCTACTATCGGTACGACCAACCATACACAAATGTGCCTCAAGCTATGGCCAATTTTTCCTCCAACTACCCAACTGATGCCTCTTGGTATAAAGACACTGCTGCTACAAACCACATTACAAGTAATTTGGCTAAGTTGAATATGCATGATGCAGACTATAATGGTGCTGAACAACTTCGAGTTGGTGATGGCTCAACTGTGCAAATTTCCCACACTGGTTCAGCCTCTTTCTCTACTCCCAACTCCACTTTTCTTCTTAACAAAACTCTTTGTGTTCCATCATTCTAGAAAAATCTCAATATATGTCCATTAATTTTGCCTTGATAATGATGTGTATTTTGAATTTTTCTCTAATCATTTTTGTGTTAAGGATCACAACTTGGGGACAACTCTTTGATAAGTGTTATTTTTATGTGATTTTTATCACTCTTTTATTTATGAAAAATGTCATTTTCCCTTCAATACTATTGATTTTATTTTATTTCTACATATTTTTATTTATTTTCTCGGATTTGAAGGAGTAAGAAGATTTAGTACAAAATGAGAGCAGTTTGATACAAAAGAATAGACTACGGATCCAGATCGATGAGAGGCAGCGAGATCTGAAGAGAGCCGATCAGATTTGCACGAGGACTCTTGTCTCGTGGGCAGCAAAGAGATTTCTCTTACCCAAAGGTGAGAACACTTACCTCTCATTAGGCGAGGAGACTCGCGACCAGAAGGTGTGAAGATTTGGCGACAATGCTCTAGGCAGTTAGATTGGGCGACAAGTCTAAACGACCAACTTAAAAGACCAACTTAAACGACATTGTGGGCAACAACTAGAAAAGGCGAGAGGTGTCTTTCATCCTGGTCGGGAGTTTTTCCACTCTGTAGGCGAGGAGAGGGCCGTGTGGTCCTTGTGACCTCCACGCCCATTCATTTGTGACCTCTACACCCATTCAATTGTAACCTTCACGCTAGTTATATTCAGCGCACATGGCATCTACTCGGTGGGATAATTCCTTCCGACTGAGATCAATCTACTCCTGACCACCAAATCTGAGTTTTGAAATCAATCTCTTGGCGACCAAATCCTCCCGAACTCCTCAATTCAAGCCTCATATCACTAAATCTTCCATTTTAGATAATCTCATTATTCTTGGGATAATTTCCTTTTATGTTAACATCTATTTTTAGAATTGTTTTTCCATATTTTTAGGCTAGATTGTAGCCGCATTTATCTTGTTTTCAGATTTGAATTTCGACATCTATTTAATCTTGACTCGTGGGATGAATAGAAGGTTGGAGTTCTGAATTAGAGTTGAGAGTTTTTATGTTTTAGAGTCTGAGTCTGAGTTTAGAGTTCCAGTTTTTATTCTTGAAGTATTCTTTCTAGAAGGCAGAACTGGAGGGCTCAGGCGAGAGCCAAATGCTTCATCAACAGACTTCAACAAAGAACACCAGTTTTATTCTTTTTCTTTTTAATTTCATTATAAACTAATTTTATTTTCTAGAGCTTTGATGTAGCCTAGCACTGAACACACAGTTTCTATTTCAAGTTATTTTATTTTCAATATTTCCGAGATTGAGTGTTTATTCTTTGTTCTTAATGCTTGCAATTTTCTAGGTAACTATTGTTCGATCTATTGAATCACAATGAGACCGAGAGGTGATTTGTGATTAAAGCTCTAAGATTAAACGCAATTAGTTGAGCGAAAGCAAAGATGCTTTACCACGACTAGTGTGATTTTCAAGAAAAATCCAAAGAATTTAATGAGTCTCCAATTAGTTAAACTCAGATAGAGATATGGAATTATTAGTTAGAGATATTTTTTGTATTGTTCGAGAGAAAATATTGATTAGTTAAGGGATTTTTATTATCAACTTGAGATAATTGAGATTCTATAACAAGGAAGAATAAATAGTGTGGGATTTGCTAAGTGAAGTTAAATGCTCTAGATCTATTCTCATTATTTTTAAAATTTTAATTTTAATGTTCTTTTCTTCAGTTTAATTTAGATAATTCATTTTTCAAATTTTGATTTTCTATATAGTATTTAATTTAGTCAATTTCAATACTCAATAGCATAATTATTCCATGTAGGTTCGATAACCGTTTTCTTTGAAACACTTTACTAGTTGTTACGATTCTGTGCACTTGCAAATATATTTTTATATGAACACTCTTCTTCAAGGGACCACAAATAATGGCCTCTACTCCTTTTCACCTTCACTTAATCATCCATCTGCTCAAACAAGTTTTCTTTCAGTTCCATTATGGCATCATCAGCTCAGCCATCCTTCAATAAAGCTTTTCCGATCTATCCTCCATCAACATGACCTCCCATATAATCCTTCTATATTTCCAGCCTTCTGTGATGCATGCGCTAAGACCAAATCTCATAGGACTCTAGCTCACAAACAGCCTCATCGATCCTCTACAGCTTTTGAACTTATTTTTTCAGATTTATGGGGACCTTCCCCACATGTGTCACATGATGGTTATCGATTTTATATTAGTTTTGTTGATGACTTCTCTCGTCACACATGGTTTTTTCCTCTCAAAACCAAATCCCAAGCATTTGATATGTTTGTTAAATTCAAAACACAAGTTGAATTACAATTTAATACCAAAATCAAACAATTTCAATTCGATTGGGGGGGGCGAATTTTGAACTTTTTTGTCTTATTTGGCATCATGTGGAATAAACCATCGTGTTACATGTCCACACACTCATACTCAAAATGGCATTATTGAAAGGAAACATTGTCATATCGTTGATACGGGGTTAGCTTTACTTGCCCATGCATCGGTCCCCCTCACTTTTTGGCCCTATGCTTTTCTTCATGTGGTTTATTTAATTAATTTGTTACCATCATCCTCTTTCAATAATTCCTCGCCTTATTTTCTTCTTAATAATCAACATTTAGACTACTCAACCCTTCGTGTATTTGATGCCGAATGCTACCCATTGACCACTCCATATAACAATCACAAGTTCTCTTTCCGTTCGATGTCTTGTGCTTTTCTTGGACTTAGTCCAAGTCATAAGGGATTTATCTGCTCTCATATACAAACTGGCCGGGCTTACATTTCAAAGGATGTTAAATTTAATGAGCTTAAATTTCCTTTTGCCTTTGTGTCTCACTCAACACCCAACCCATCATCCACTCACGTAGCCCTTCCTCTTTTTAATCTTCCAATAGTAACTCCCTCGTCTCCTACCTCAATTCTTAGTTCATCACTTGCACTTTCTCCTCCTCCATCACCGACTCCACAGGATTTTGCACCATTTATTGCTCCTCAATAGGTTCATTCAATGGTGACCAAATAACAGACACAAAGCGTCCATCCTCGGCAATTCACAGATGGCACAATTAAATGGCCTCTCCCCCATGCACTTCTTATAGAAACCGAATCCATACCTGAGACACCAACATGTTATACCATTGCCCAAAAATATCCTGAATGGAGAGCAGCAATGGCTAAGGAATTTAATACATTACTTGAGAATAACAATTGGTCGTTAGTTCCATCTTCTCAAGCTAGCAACATAGTCACCTGCAAGTGGGTGTTTCGAACTAAACGGCTTCCCGATGGCTCCATCAAAAGGAGACAAGCGCGCCTAGTTGCAAAGGGGTTTCTTCAACAATCGGGCATAGATTTTGAAGAAACCTTCAACCCTGTTGTGAAAGCCACTACCATTAGACTTGTTCTTGCATTGGCAGTATCTCATCGCTGGCCTATTCGGGAATACGACGTGCAAAATGCATTTTTGCATGGTCCTCTCACCGAAACAGTTTTTATAGCACAATAGATTTACTCACTCTAAGTTCCCATCTCATGTGTGCAGGTTGCATAAGGCAATTTATGGTCTTCTCCAATCACCTCGAGCATGGTATTCTCGCTTGAGCTGTCGCTTGGTTCAACTTGGATTTACTATATCTTCCACAGATCCCTCACTGTTCGTATGCATTTCTGGTTCGACTACAACATTTGTGTTAGTATACGTTGACGATCTTCTCATCATAGGATCCTCAACTCAATGCATTTCAGACCTGCTTGCTGCTCTACGCCAGGAATTTCCTATAACCGATCTTGGCAATTATTTTTTTCTGGGCATCGAAGCCACCACCAATTCAAATGGACTGCTCCTCACACAGCAAATATATGTCACGGATTTGATGCACCGAACCAACATGCACTTGGCAAAACCTGTCAAGTCTCTAATGTCTACTTCGGAGAAGCTCAGTGCATTTACTAGGAATTTATTTGAGGATCCAACACTATATCGAAGCACAATTGGCTCGTTACAATACTTGTCATTCACCCAACCAGACCTCGCTTTCGCAATTGGCAAGGTATGCCAATTTATGCATACCCCTCATATTCAACATTGGAGTGCTGCCAAACGTATATTGAGATATCTCAAGCATACACCAATTGTTGGTTTGCGGATTTCTCCTTCTTCTGACCTTAATATTACTGCATTTCCCAACGCCGATTGGGCTAGGTGCCCCAACGATCAGCGATCAACCAGTGGTTACTGTATTTTCTTTGGTCACAATTTAGTATCTTGGTCCTCAAAGAAGCAAAACATCGTGGCCCATTCATCAACCGAACTGAATTCAAAGCTATGGCCAACACCACAGCTGAAGTTATTTGGTTACAAAGTCTTTATCGTGATCTTCAAATTACTCCCACTCGAGCTCCTCTCATTTACTGTGACAACTTAAGTGAGATTTACCTCTCCTCTAATCAAATATCTCACGCACGAACGAAGCATGTTGAAATTGATTTTCACTTCGTCCGTGATCAAGTCCTCTATAAATCACTGCATGTCAATTTTATCTCTGGAAAGGACCAACTCGCAGACATACTAACCAAGGCTTTATCAGCTGCTCTCTTTGCTGCCTTGTGTTCAAGTCTATGCCTTCGGCAACTACAGCTTGACTTGAGGGGGGATGTCAAGGCTAGTATCGTCTCTCCAAGAGTTTCCAGCTCACAAGCATCAAAGCTCGAACATTCCAGTGATATCACGTAACCAAATGGCAGCATGTAGTGCTGCGCATCTCTTGTAATAGACCTGTGCCTCAATCTAGAATATTCTAGCTCCTGCAAAATTGTACAAAACCGTTAGCTCATGTCTATATAAAGAATCCTATGTAATAGTACAAAACAATGTAATGAAAAATATCAAAACTCTGTTTTTATAGCATAATCAAATGAGAAAATATATTGCTATGGAAAAGTAAAGAGTGGAAACATTATTGGGGCATTTGATTCAAGAAATCTAACATTTTGATCTTTCGATATCTACGTTTTCTAAAAATATGATATCTGAAAATTTGGATATATGTAGAATTATGATTGAACTCACGTTTAGCATCTCGTAGATTTTTTTAATTAAATTCTCATATTTAGTTTATCCCTATGAATCCTATAGTTCATTTGTGTTATCTTTCTCAAATTATATTTAGATTTTCTCTCAAAGTGCATAAGATTATTTTATGCAAATTGGTTATGAGTTAATTAAAATGACAGGAAATCAGGCATGACAAAAAATTATAATTTGGGGGAAAATTATAAAAGGAAATTTTATGGAGACAACAAATATTTGTTATAATCTACTTTATAATACCCGGCCTTAAAAATTAAAATTCTAATGAGTGTTTGAAACCGTAGGTTTCGCTAAATACAAAGTATATGTATTGAAAATATTTTTTAATTATAACCAAATAAACTGATGTGACATTATTTTTTCCCTTTCCCCCTTTCCTTTCCCAAACCAAAGAAGACAAAAGGGTCTCGTGGTTTTGTGAGTATCCCAGTTAGTCTGCTGCACTTTCAGCACAGGGAAAGGAGGAAAACATAGAAAAGAAAATAGAGAGAAGAGTGTTCTGGGCAAACCCATTTGAAAAGTTGTGAAATTTTTGTTTCTAAGCCATGGATGGTTTTGGGGAAGGTGTTAAGCTTCCAGTGATGAACGGGTGTCGAGTTTTTCTCTACAGAGGGTAGGGGAGTGGGCTGCTAGTGTTCTCGGTGGCGTTGAGAGCTTTCTGGACAAGTTCTAATTTTTTTTTTTTTTTTTTTTTTTTTTTGTCTTGTATTTCTGCCTTTATATGTCGGGGAGGGAAATGGAAATGACCATGTCGGCTGTTTGTTGGGATTGGCTCCGACATATGACGCCGATTGTTTGTTGGGGAAGGGGAATGCAGGGGGCGGGAAAAAAATCGAATGCAGAAACTATGGAAAAAAATTTTTAATTTATTGACGTGATACAATACTAGTTTATGAAAACATTAGTATTGGATTGGCTATTTTATTCTTTAAATTTTGACTAATATGTAACTTTTTCATTTTTAGCTAATCATTCAAAACTTGAAATCTACATTGGATTAGTCATTCTATTCTCTATAATAATAAAATATTATTATTTTTATTAATTATATTTTTTTAATTAATTTTTATTTTATTTTCATAATCTTCAATAACCTCCAATAATCATATTCATTTCATTTTCACAATCCAACAATCTATAATATAATAATCTCATATGAATATAAATGATAAAATCTTATATGAATAAAAATATCATATTTATAATATAATAATCTTAAAAAGTACTTTTAAACTTTCTATAGTTCTTTTCATATTTGAAAAGAAGAATAGATTTACTATTACTCATAGTTTGGATGAAAACAATTTAGTTAATTCAATGTGGAGCAAATATGGATGATATTGGCTAAATTTGAAGATGAAAAGGTATTTGGCTAATCCAATGCCAATGTTCTGAGTCCTGCTACTGTATCGAAAGTAGTATATTTTTAATTTTTTTTTCTTTTATTTATTTTTTAAATATCTTTCAAAAAGAAAAAAAAGCACAAATTTATTAATAATTAATTTCTTAATCATTAAGAAATTTAAAAAAAAACACACAATCGGTCAAAGCATTGGTTCACTTAGCATTTCTCTTAAGTGTTGTTTGGATAGTGAGTTGAAATATGATGTGTTGAGATTAAAGTTTAAAATTGAATAAATTATTATTATAATAATATTTTTTAATATTATTATTGTTTTGAGATTTGAAAAAATTGAATTGTTTATTATACTTTATGTAGAAATTTGAAAAAATTGTAATGATAAGATTAAATAAAATAAAACACTTATTATATCCAAACGGAACAATTTGTAGGATCCCTTATGGGATCTCTCTCCGGTAACCTTCTATAATTTTTTATCAATGGTCAAGGGATTTTGAAATTTATAATTAAGGTAATTAACTTCTTAATTAACTTTTCTTCAATAAATTGAAGGGCAGTTCTACGAAGACTGAAGGTCTACCAAAGGTCTACCGATAGAATTGATCGATTATCACTAAACTACTTTTTTTTTATTTCTTAAATAATAAGAAAAATATTTTTTAATATTTAAGAAAAAATATATAAAAACAAATTAATTCATTTCTAAATATTTAAAAAAATAAAAATGCACCATCGGTGCAAATGCTCGCGGTAACCCTAGCATTTCTCCAAATTGAAAGATTCTTTTCGATCTTTACTTATATCTAAATAATGATTGTTGCTACGTGTAGGAATAATCATACATTTTTATTTATTATTCCTTACAAAATTGTTTCTTAAATTTTTTCTTTGCAAGTACGTACCTGTGATTTATTAAATTGTCTATATCGTTGTAAAAAATGAAAACGAATTATAAATATGTATAGAGATTGTCGAAACATATGCACTCGGGGTTGGGGAATCCCCGCGTACCCTCCCTCCACTTGTACAATAATAAGCATCATATTATTATGTTCTTGTTCCAGATATTTATAATGGACTGCAGTAATCTAGTCCTTTATTTAGGGAGCCATAAATTTACAAGAAGAAATCACAATGGCTCAACATAGATGAAATTTAAATTGTCATCGTTCCCAAGCTCAAAAGCATTAACATACCCCCAACTTGCAATAGCGTTGGCAGTGTTTTGTGGTTCCGATGGATCAGGAGGTGCGGGGTTTCTGTTGGTTCTCACAACGCAAAATCTACAGCCTCGAGTGCAAGTATCCCCGAGAAGCATGATTGTGGCAGTGGCAACACCATCTCCGCCTCCGTTCCAACACTCACCAAGGTTAGGGCATTGGGCTTCCTTGCAGACGGTGTTGAGATTCAAGCGTGAGAGCGAGTCCTTGACCTGCTCATACCTCTTTCCTTGAGGGGCTCTCTGCCTCAACCACTCGGGTTTCTTCGCATTCGGGTCTCTCCCTGTGTAGGGCCCCATTCCTCCTGGGTAGGGCCCACTCTTCTTCGCCACCTAAGAATCCCACGACGACGACGACTTTGTGTCAATCTTCGATGAATCCACGGCCTCACAGAGAATTCTCATTCTCCTAGAACTACCAAGAAAATTACATGGAAAACAAATACTGGGAGAATAATTCAAGGATTTGGAGTGTGGGAGTTTTGGAAATAAGATTAAGAAAGGATAAGGATTCGAAACCGATTGCTGAATAATTTTTCCATTTTTGTCAAAAAGCACCACCAAATCTATAATTTTAAGAATTTAGAAAGAGAACTCTTGTGTCTATGAGAGAGAGAGAAACAGTACTGTAGGTATTTCTCACTTCTGGGTTTCATTTCGTTTCCCTCTCACTTTGTGTTTTGTGTGTGTGTGTGTGTTTTTTTTTTAATATATCACCATGTTAGTCGATTCCCTGAAAAATCTTTACAGCAGCCACTGTTTGGCTACATCCAATGCACACATGACGTGTAGACCGGATATTCATTGAACTGGATGAGCATTGTTCCGTCTCTCAACTCTTTGTCCTCATTCCCTTCATTCACATTTTGAACCCCCAAGCCCTCTCTCCCGAACCTCAGCCCTCCCAACCCACCCACCACGACCTCGACCTCGGCCTCCCCCGCCCCACCACGACCTCGGCCTCCCCACCCCACCACGACCTCAGCCCCAACCCACCCACCACAACCTCGTCCTCCCACCACGACGTTGCCCTCCCCACCCCACCACGACCTCGCCCTCCCGAGGAGATCAGTCCAGCCCTCGGTCCCTCAATCCACCAACGAAGCTCTCAGTCCCATCTCAATCCACCAACGAAGCCCCTAGTCAACTGATGCAAAGCCGCCCTCAGTCCACCGATGCGAAGCCGCCCTCAGTCCACCGAAGCCCTAAGATCTGCGGGAGGTTTAGCATACATTTCAAATTTATTTTCGTCTGTTTACTCCTTTCTCTTTGTATTTGCTTTTGCACTAATGGGTAGACCTCACTCTCGGCAGCTCTAAACCAACCCCACTGGTTTACATGGTTAAATACTTTTGAATAAGGTATTGAGAAGCACTTGCAGTTAAGGTAATGAGAGCTTAACTGGTTTATTTTTTTTCAAATCAGAGTTGTTTTTTCATGAGACGAAAGTTGGTTGCCTAAAAGTGGAATCAGATTCTGGAAACCAATTCTCACATATGAATATAGTATGGTTTGCCTGCATTTGCTTTTCCATTTTTTGGAAATGAGAAGAATAATCGAGTTCGTATTTATATTGATTTCATAACATGTTGGCCGAAAATTTACTGTCTTTGAGTATAGTTGCTTCACTGCATAGTTTAATTTACTCCATAGTTTAATTTACTCAATAGTTGAATGATACACTGTGAAATTTACTAGTAGTATATTTTATCTAAGGTTTCTAGCTTATAAAAAAAATGTACTCCATAGTTTACTCTATAGTTTATTCTACTCTAGAGTTTAATTCACTCCATTAATTTACCTATTCCAGCTTATAAAAAAAAGGGAAATTAACATTTCCTTACTAGTAGTCTATTTTCTCTATCTTAATAGTGTGAAATCCAATAAGTGCTTGCAATGGGCAACAGTGTTGCCCAGAACTCCTTCCATTTGGAAAAGACTCTTCCTCTGAAATTCTTAAACTAAGTCCAGTCATGGTTGACTGAATGAGTGCCCCATTAATACTGAGAATATGTTCATTTGTCTCATGTATACTCACTAACTCTAAACTAATGCTAAGACAACTATTTAACATATACTTCACAACACATTTTTATTGCAACATAACTCAATTATGTTCTAAACTACTAAACAGTTGGTTAGAGATCATTTAATTAGAATAATGAACAGTTGTCTTTGGTTTTTCAGAATCAGGCATGAACGTGGGATGATGTACTACAGCGCGAGTATGACGTTCGGAAAAGAGAAGATAAAGTGAGAGAGATAGCGAAAAATCTCAACAAGGAAAAACGAAAATTGTTGTGTTTGTACTAGATTATCATATTTGTAATAGTGTTTGCTTGGTTCGGATAAATTTCTAGACCTGTTTGCACGTTGTATGGATTAGATTTTGATGAAAATCATGTAAATTATATTTACTAAATCAACCTGTGTAATGAAAACAGGTTGTGTACTTCTCTGTATTTTGAAAACATTTGCCAAGTCTTTATACAATGGCCTTGTTTTTGCTTCTTTGGGAGAACAATGGAGCAACTAGATATATATATATATATATATATATATATATATATATAGCCCTAATTTTAAATCCAGTTTGGCACATGCTTCTATGATTCATGCTTAAAATATGAAAACCAAACAAAATTATTGATAAATACGGTATCAACCAATTTGCAAGTCACCAAAAGATATGGATAAATGAATAAAGTGTCTGAACTGTGCATTATCAGTCGGTTCCATTATATATTCAGCAAAAAAATGGCTTTTTTACAATGCACAAGATGTACAAAAATGGTGTTGAAAAATGGTTTTTTCAACCTGATCGACCAAAGACGTACAAAATGCCTAGAGAACAGCATAACCCAAAAGGAAAAAGCTTCAACAAAATGTAATGTCAACATGATGTAAAGTTTTGGTTTCAGCCAGAGATCCGAATATATGAAATCCCTGCCGTTAACTAAGGATGCTCCTTGGTGCCACGGGATCCCAGCTTCCCCAATTGACTCTCTTGAGATTCCTTCTTTGGTCCAAGCACGTACTCCTTAACAGAATTCCGTGCTGACAAAATAGGAAACAAGTATTTTAGTTCATAAAGATTGATACAAAATCAACATGCATAGAATACAAAAGTAAAAGCAGCTGAAAATTCACAGGGAAAACTTCAAGTGATTCACTAAAGCTTTTGAACCCCAAATGTCATCTACCAGTACTATTATCAGGAATTTGAACTCAAAAACTACCACTAACAATATTTAACACAACCCAAATGTCTAAATCCTCCTGAGGAGGGAAAATCTAATGGTAGCTGAAACTGCAAGTAACACAGATTTCTATGAAAAATTATTGAGGTATAGTAGTGTTCATCTAGCACTACATTTCCAGGATAAGTTCGTAAATTTTCTCTTTCTATCAATTCTTAACCCAATAACTAACCCAATAATTTTTAAACTTGACTAATAACAAGATTAAATAATTGAATCAAGATGCAAATAACTAACCCAATAATTTTTAAACTTGACTAATAACAAGATTAAATAATTGAATCAAGATGCAAATAACTAGTTTAAATAATTTTCAAACTTCATTATAAGATAACTGGTCCAGATGGGCCACCGATATAAACTCAAACCAACATACAATCATGCAAATAGACTATGTACACCAACAAGTTCAAAAGAAAACCCACCCACATAGGCTGAGCTTTACTCATTGAATTATCTTCAGATTATGTTTCGCAAAGAACATAAAACTGGTCATCCATTCACAATAGTTTCAAGGACTTTCTCTCAAGTTTCTTCACTCGGATAATCTAATTTGATTTGATAAAATATGGAATGGAGTTTATAATCACTCGGATAATCAATGATTTGATTTCACTCGAGCAGCACTATCAAGATGAAAAACAATTAATAAAATTTAAATACCTTTATCGAGCAGCATCCAAGTGGCTTCCATGATACAGGTGTTCATCATGCAGCCAGTCATGTAAATCACATATCAACATTTAAATACTCTTATAGTTAATAGTAAACATGAGTTTTCCATATCCATCTAGTGAGAAATGAGTGAAAAATGACACCAAGTTAATACTGCTACAAGGGCTGTTTTTTCATGATGCCATACATGGTTTTCACTTTTTGAAAATAGCTAATTAACCTCATTTCCTGGTGGAGTGCATTGTGTAATAATGTTGTTTTGTGTTCCAACACTAAGTCCATCTGAAAATTGGTGCTGTTGAGATCCCAGGGTGTCAGCCAATTCTGTTCAATCTACCAAGATTTTCCTGCAAGTCTAAGTACCAAAACAAAAATACACATATATTAGAATCAATTCACTAACGATTAACAATGCAAATTTTTATCTCTCAGTTACCGGTTTCTCTCTCTTTGTTGCTATATTTTTCACGGGTGGAACCTTCCTCTTACTTGGGGGTCTCCCTTTCTCTCGGACCACGTTGGGGCTTAATATCTTCTTATCTTTGTCCAAGACCACATTTGGATTAGTCTTCATTTGTTCGAATGTCAACTTTAGTGTTGACCCTTCACATTTTGTCTCAAACTCATCAATAACACGCAAGAATGCACTGACTTTATCATTATCTGAGGATATCTTGGTTGCTAATTTCGAACATCTTTTAACCACAAGGTCATAATTCCTCACATCTGATCTGTCCCGGAAGTCATCGTAGCTACAACTAAGTAATGTGTATCTCCTCTATAAGTCCTTTCTCCAGCGATCCAAGACATATACATTTGGCAGCACATTAATCTTCTTCAACTGACAAACTCTAAGTGCATGCCTACATAGAATCCCCCTCATTTCAAACAGTGCACACGTGCATTTTACCTCTAGTTCATCTTAGTTATAGTAAATTGAGAAATGAACTGTTTTGATGTGGCCATCAGTAGATATTTCATCCAACACATCATATTTTAAAATGCACCTTTCTGTGCTTAGCAAGTAACAATTATAACACATTAGGCCCAGCAACTCTCTTTGGACCTCTTTGAACTTCGCATTTGAATATACGCTCTGAAACTGCTTCTCAATGCTAAAATGGGACACGCAGGGAATAGTTTGGTTGGTAGACTTGAAGTCAGCCATTGTCTCTACCTCCACTTTCTTTCTAAGAGCATTATCAAACTGGTCGACGAATTCCTTCAACGTCGTACCAGAATGGACATATCTGTTGAAAAAAACATTCATGCTTTTCGACCTTTGCTTCGTGCTCATACCAACCCAAAAGACACTTTTCAAGTAAGCAGGAACCCAAAACGACATTTCCTCATATAAGGATTGAAGCCATTTATTGCCGACCAGATCATACTTCACAACTAGTTGACCCCAGCTCTCCTCAAATTTCGTGGTGGTCTGTGAGTCATATAATGAAGTCTGAATGTCAGTCTTTAGCCCCGCATTGAATTTGGCATGAGATCCTAACTTTTCTGGAAGTTTACGCATTATATGTCATAAACAATATCTATGACGTGTTTATTGATTGAAGATCAATAAACAATAATTATTGATCTTCAATCAATAATTATTTATAATTGATTTCAAACGATTTGGCATACTATGGGGGAGATCATCACATTTGAGCAATTAATATTAGTGTGGTATATAGGATTAGTTATCTTAAAATATGACTCGGACACAGCAGTACTACAAGTTGATTCTCTATTAAACACACTCATAATTTGTTATGGAATCAAAATTATTATAATAACATTTAATATATAACTTTTTTATATTAGTTAACGTGACAGGCTTCTATATTAATAATGGATTGAGTATGTCAAAAAAATTAAAATTAAAATCAAAAATAAAAACTTGCTATTAAAATTTACCTTTAAAAGCATTGGCAATGGCCTAGCCAAATGTCAATGCAAATCCATAATTTGACTATATTTGTCAAAAAGCTTCCACATTGGACTAGCCAATGGTCCAAAGCTTAACATATGAATTACAGTAATTCTTAGGTGCTCTCCAAAGTTGCCGAGCTACTATTCACATTGAATAAGAATATTTTATTATTTCATCAACCTCTAACTTTCCCTCGTTCTTTTCTCTTTCTACAACTCGAATAGAGGCTGAATTACATAAACCCCCAAAGTTTTCGAAAAGTGCAAACAAATATTTTTTTTGAGGCATTTTTATAACAGAAATATTATATAATATTAATTTGTATAAAGGATTCTTTTAGAAAATGAGTAATCAATATTGTTAAAAAAGAAAAAATGTAGTGTAAATTTAGGGGTGACAAATCGTGTTTTCGGATCGTGTCAAGTTATGAACATACGACTATATAGGTCAACCCAACCTGATCCGTTAAGCTAAACGTATCAAATATTTAAACCCTAAGATGACCTATTAGATAAGGAGTCGTGTCAATACATTTTGACTTGTCTAATAATTAATTAGAAATATGTCAATACAACACGACTTATTTAAACCATTTTATGTAAATGAGTTAAAGTAACACGTATAACCCATTTGACCTAATTAACATAATTTCACATGAAAGTTAAAATGTATATATAATTTCACTAGTTAGTATGCACAATATATTAAAAAAATAAGATTAGTTACCTAGTAACAAAAAATATCAATATTTTAACATATAATAAAACTAATATTACAAATCCTAGAATAATAAATATAAGTAAATGTCTAGAATTATAATCTCAACCATAAAAGCATAAGCATACTAAAAAATACTTATATTAAAACTCAATAATAATAAAATTGTAATGTTGAAATAAAATTTAAACAGGTTAAAACAGGTTGATTCGGCTTAAACTAATTGACCCGTAATTGATCCGTTTGACTCATGTTTTAACGGGTCAACTCTTTTTTATCCGAACCTTTTAACATCAAACTTAAACTTGTTAATTTCGTATCTATTCGATTGTATTGAATTCATAAATAATGTCATATATTACCCCTATATAAGCTAGACTTAAAAATCGTGAAGAGTAAACGTCAAGGAAAGAACTAGGAAGAAGCACACGGATAATTAGTAGCAACGACTGGAAAATTTCGGTAAACGATGTGAAAGGGTACGTGGATATCTGAAGATTAAAAAAGGAAAATACTATTTTCTTCTCTTTCTAACTATTTTTCCATCTTGGCTGACAAAGAGTATTTTCGGTTTGTGCTTAGTAAAATATCAGGGATATTAATAAAATATCTCATTTTTTATATATATACGGCGGTTTGACTTGATTTTTGAAAAGTTCTTCCTGTGACTTGTTTGTCCACGCTAGTACGCACACTACTACTACAGACAGAATCATGACTTTTCACCCCCTAATTTTTATCTTTTCTTTTTCCGACTGATCTTCACCACCTTGAACTTAATAATGCATTAATATATTTTACAGGTCATGTAATATATGCATTTTTCCTCTCTCTCTCTCTAAAAAACCAGACCCTCTCTCTCCAAAAAACTCGCCTGTTTGATTTCAGCTGGGGGAAGGGGAGCTTCGACTCTTCTTCCTCTTCCTCTCCTCCCTCTCCTCGGCAGCCCATTGTCTCCGCTGATTTTTTTTTTATTTTTTTGCATATTTTCGGCCGAATAAGGGGTAGCCGTTTCGAGCTTCTCCGATGACCATCTTCCGACATGCGCACTACCGGACGAAGCCTCATCCGCCGATCTTGAGGATGACCGTTTTGGGCATCAATCAGAGCAGCACGTTTTGCCGACGTGTGGCTTAAAGGAACCGCGTGGGTTCTTTCAAACCGTCGCAATTCATCTTCCGCCGACGCCATGCGCGGCAGCTCATGGCCCAATGACTCCGGCAATGTCTTCCTTTGGAAGGAGGTGGAGTGATCCTCCTCCTAGGGAGGACGAAGGTTGATAGTGCTTCTCTTCTTTTGAAGAGAAGTCGTTTAGTTCTGTTTTTACAGAACACTATTCTCTTAGAAAAACCTGAAGGTTTGTTAGGAAAGAGTTTATAAAAGTTAAGATAAAATCCGTCATAAAGAAATTTATGTATGGGAGTGCTATAGATCCGATGCATAGTTTGGCTTGTAGTCTGAATTTTTTCCTGTATTGATAAGTCACAATTGTGATTTCGGGATTCATTGAATGAAATAAAATTTATTTTCATCAAAAAAATAAAAATAAAAATAATGCATTAATATTGAAAGCTCGAAAATTTGAAATTGTTTTAGAAAAAATAGAAAGCGATTTATTTTTCTAACTAGTAATTAGAAGGTGGAGTACAGCTTACATGCAATAACCAAATGCATAGTACTTTCTTTGAATTAAATGCCTCCATTTTTAATTCAACATATTTCTTCTATATGATCACTGATGCTGTACACCCTTTTACATAATTACGATCAGAAAAGTTTGGCAAGTCATTAAACAATTCTTATAATATCTCAACTCATATCACTTAATCATTACATTTTTTTAAAATTTTTAGGTAAAATATAATAAATAATTTAACTTTTTCAAATCTCAAAATAAAAATAATATTTTATTCAACTTTTATCTTTTATCTCATCTCAACTCACTAATTAAACCTCCCTATTAATTATTTCCGTATTTTTCTCATTTTTAAATCTCTCTTATTCTTCTTCTTTTTCTTTTTTAATCCTCCATTTCTTGGCTGCACATTTTTTAATCCAGTCCTCTTCATCTGCATGCGTGCTTTTAATTTATTCTATTTTTTTTTTAACAAGTATGGCCGTCATAATTAGCATATATTTCGAATAACCAATGACTTCTTATGTGTCCCATTTTTAAGATTATATATAATGATTCTCAATCATAGCGCTATATATTGATATGTATTAATCAAGTTGTGAGTCACGCCAGTACGCCTTGAAATTATTCATTTATAATTGATTTCAACCGATTTGGCATACTATGGGGGAGATCAATATCACATTTGAGTAATTAATTTACTAAGCAAGTTGCTCGAATTCATCCATTTTTTATCACCAAATCAAACATATTTTACCCAAAACCAGAGAGAAAAATTCTCATCGATGGAAATTAATTAAGAAGGGATGCCTAATAACAGCCAGCATGCTAAGGTAATTGATGTAAATTAATGTAAGAATATAATTATTGCTGTCATCTTCATTATATTAAAATCTAATTAAAAGAATTGACATGACTAAGGTACTGAAGAAACATAATTTCTTAGTTCAATGAAAGATCTTAGAATTCAAAAAAATACACTCCATTCTTATGAAGTCCTCCTATCGATCACTTTACAACGATATTGATTCTGTGTCGATCTTTTTTTTACGTAGTTTACTGATCTCTTCCTGTCACCAGCTTAGATGGTACTTTTCAACCTTAACCTCATTGCCAAGATCGATCAGTTCGTCAATGCAGGATGATTAATTCTGGCTTTTGGGCTTGGAGACACATTTGCCCCCACACTTTAAATTGCTAGCTGTCCTTTTGTTGTTGCAATTAACGGTCAAAGACCTGACAAAGATTAAGGCATTCAAATACTCCAAGCCGACAAAACAGAAAGCAAAGCCTCTTCAAAATTCCGATGATTCCGGTGAACCCCCTGCTCCGATGAAAAGGTTGTACCAAAACTCCATGCCATCATCAATAATCGAACCAAAATTATCATAACCTGGTTCCACTACTTCAACTGAATTGAAAAGATATTGAGACGTTTGTGATTCATGATCACTAATTGCAAATAAATCAGATGGCACGCTGGTGTTCTCAGGCAAAGGTGATTCCGACCACAGACTGTCATCGATCACCAGAAAATTTTCTGACATATCTTCAACCTCAATATGGTCTATGTACTGATTGTTTGGTTCCATGGTTGTAAGAGAGGCATCTGTGACCGATGAAAAATCACTTGAAGATGTCTGTGGTGACAATGATGTGTATGATGGATCAGTCTCAGACGTCTCTTGATCATGTGAGGGAAGATTCAAGCTGGAGGATGGTGATTTACTCAAGGCACTGGAATGGTTTGTTGGTATAGGTAGGACGGTTTCCGGGTTGGCCTGATTACGTTTCAATCTTTTCTTCAAGTGGGTGTGCCACACATTTTTTATTTCATTGTCGGTTCGTCCTGGTAATTTTGCTGCAATTGCTGACCACCTGAAAACGAAGGAACATAATTTTCGTTAATGAATCAATGATGTAATCAGTTTTATTCTAATTATATATCTTAATTATGCACAGACAATATATATATATATATATAGACATGCATGTATATATATTAATGCATGGCTGTGAGCGCGCCGCAAAAATATTGCTGTAGCTAGAGCTAGCTCAGGTCAACCCAGAGACTCTTTCAGCCAGTACTATTGATTTTTTTTTTTTTTTGTAACAATGGCTTCTAGTCCCCACTGCATACCCTCCAAGCGATTAATTAAAAAGACCACTTGATCAAAACTGTTTTAGAATCTCCAGCAAGATTAAGTGACCAAACACGTTTAATAATTAGATTTATTTATTTTTTCTTGGCGAAGTTCGAAAAGATGTTCAAAGTGAAATATGGTCAACTATTGTCATGTAAGCAGCAATTAAATAATATATGAAACCACCAGAAATAGAGCAATTTCTTAAGTTGATGGAGATCAATTTCTCCATGATCGATACATACTTATTTCCAAGCATTTCATGCAATTTCATGATAGTTTCCTCTTCTTTTGTGCTGAAGTTTCCTCTCTTTATATCTGGACGCAAGTAGTTTATCCACCGGAGTCTGCAACTCTTCCCACATCTCAATAGACCTAAACAAAACAAAGAAAACGGGAAAAATTAAACAAATAAAGATCATTACGACAGCATTAAGATAACTACTCTTCTCCCATTTCATACACCCAAAACGAGCAGCAGTACTGAATCCTTGAAAAAAATATGGCTATCTATAGACATATTTACAGAGAAAAAACAGGTAGGATTTTGTAGTTACCGGCTTGCTTTGGAAGCGCACGCCAATTTTCATGGCCATATTTTTGGATGTAGGACATTAAAATCTGATCTTCTTCAGTAGTCCAAGGCCCCTTCTTTAATCCCACCTTGTCACAGCAAGGAGCTCTCACCATCTTTGTTCTCCAAGTCTTTTAACTGATCTGTATTCAAATGCTGATCCCTAGCTCACTTTCTTTTTTAAATGGGATCCTTGAGCTCAAAATGTCCCAAGGTCTTTGTTGGGTATTTATAGAGATATTCCACAGAGCAGAAAAGTTGCTTGAATAGTCCAGAAGAAGAAGTGCATGCACATGTCTTTCTCACTTGGCAGTTTCCAGGAAGGAAGAAGTCTCTCTCCTTGACCATTAAAGAAAATGAAAAATTACTAAAAAAAATATGATAGCTAGTAAGCAGTTGAGTCTGGGTAAGACTGGGGAGTAGTCCGATAATTCTTAAATTAATGCAATATAATGAACAGTAAAATCCTACGAGCTAGGAAGCCAATAAGACCAAAGATTATGTTTATCTTTCTATTATAGAATAATTGTGTACCAAAGAACATAAAATAAAAGGAAAAGAATACTTTCACCTACAAAATCTACTGAAAAAAATCACCGATTAAATTTTTTATTATTATTACTTAATAATTAGAGAATTGTTTTTTAATAAATTTGTGATTTTATTTTTTATTTTTAAAAATTTTTAAAGAGTTTAAAAAAATATTTAAAAAAAAACAAAAATAATGGTTGTTCAGTAGCTTCCGTAGGTAGCTCCCCTTGTGGGAGTAGCACCACCAAAAATATAGTACAGAGAGTTGCTATGCATCAGCAACTATTTGGATCCCACGCTACACACACTTTTTATTTCTTATTTCTTTTAAATGTCAGACCCTCATCTACATCTCTCTCTCTCATCTACGTCTCTCTCTCTCATCAAGCTCTCTCACTCCTCAGGTCTCTCTCTGACCTCTCTCTCTCTTCAAGCTCTCTTTCTCTCATCAGCTCTCTCTCCTAAAACTCTCTTTCTCATCAAGCTTTCTCTCTCATCAAACCCCCTCTCTCTCTCTCTCCGACCTCTCTCTATCCTCAATCTCTCTCTCATCAAGCTCTCTCTCTCTCCTCAAGATCTCTCTTTGAACTTTCTCTCTCATCAATCTCTCTCTCTCTCTCATCAGCTCTCTCTCTCCTAAAGCTCGCTCTCATCAAACTTTCTTTCTCATCAAACTTTCTCTTCAAGAGATTTTTTATGAAGATAATGAGCCATCTCCTCAGTAAGGCTGATATTTTTAAAAATACTTCTACTAGGAATAAAAGCTCCTTGCTCTTGGGAGATTATCTTGGTAAGCATAATCGTCATACGAGCCACAATAACCTTAACACATATCTTATAAAAAAACATAGTAAAGCCTAATTGGTCTGAACTTATCGAAGCCAGAAAAATTATCCATCTTGGGAATCAAAACAATATAAGAGGCGGTGAAGAACCTAGGAAGAGACTTATATTGAAAAAACTCAGAATTAGCTTACAAAAGATCTTCCTTAATAAAGTCCCAACAAACACGAAAGAAATCAGAACTAAAACCATCCGGTCCAAAACTACTATCAATGGGGATACTAAAGAGAGCATCCTTAATCTCCTCAAGAGAGGGATTTTTACGAATCAATAGGTTCTCAACATCAGAAATCACAGGAGAAATTAAAGAACTTAAATCAGGCAAAACACAGCTATTACTATGGCCCAAAAATTGATGAAAGTATTCTACTACGCAATATAACTAGGAAGATGTTTCAAATACCACACATGAGTTATTGGACATGCCAGTTTGATATAGCCCATTTGATATCTTCGTATCCGAGAATCCAAAAATTCGAAGAATGTAAAGAGGAACCATCAGCCAAACGCATAGTACTAACCTGATAGTACTTTTTAGCATTCAAAATAGCATGGAAGAACTTAGAATTTCAAGCACCATCTCTTAACCAATTCTTCTTGGCCATTTGAGACAAACGCATCTCCTCTCTTCCCAACCAAGTTTGAAGTTTCAATTTGGACACCATGAGATCATAATTATCCACAGCATTAAAATTATTCTAAAGACTGGTCTTTGAGCACTCAATTCGTCATTCTAAATCATGGATAACAACATTAGTCCCACCAAAAATACGTTGATTCCACTCCTTCAACGCAACCTTAACCCTCTTAAGTTTAAAAGACAATTTATAAAGACCAAATCCAATCCCTTCCTGCTTCCACACCCCCTCCACAAAACTAAGAAAATCAGCATAATCAGTCCACATAAACTGAAATCGAAAAGGGCTAAGGTCATACCTAAAAGGGTCCTCCCCCATTTGAATCACCAAGGAGGAGTGATCCAACGTAGTACAAGCCAATACCTGGTAATAAACATTAGGAAAACAGTTAAGAAAGTTAGAGTCAATAAAACAACAATCTAACCTTGCCCACTTCCTTGCCAAGCCACCTTGTCCATTGCACCAAGTCAGCCATGATCCTTTAAAGCACATGTCCAGCAAACCACAACTTTGGATATAGGGATTAAAATCAACCATAGCAGCAAACTGACGAGGATGACGACCTTTGCACTCCAAATTGTCTCTGATAATATTGAAGTCACCTCAAATAATCCAAGGGAGACCACCACTGCCATTATCCTCCAAATCGGCCCATAGAGATTGCCTCACAAGACAACTGCACTTGGCATACACTACAGTGAGGATAAAAACCTGATCATTTCCTCAACTTTCATAGACAAAAATTGGCTAGATGCTTTCAACCTTTGTACAGTAACTGTCCAATTCCACAATAGCCAAATTTTCCCCCCATTCACTTCATTGGTAGTAAACAAATCACATCTAAACTTACTCAACAAACTAGGGATATGATCCTCCAGTAAAATCAGCTCAGCAAGAGCTAAGATATTAGGGCTATACTTCTTAATGATCTTCCTCAAACAAGATTGAGACGTACCCACACCCCGTAAGTTCCAAAAAATGATAAGGCTTATCATAAATTTAGTTTAGAAGGATGGGTTACCACCCTAGTGAACTCCTTTTTCTTGAAAGTACCTTTTGTAATTCTTGGAACTTCGGAATCAGTGCTATAGTCCTTTTGCAAGTCCGATCTCAACTTATCTCTTTCAACTTCACAATCAAATTGAGAGTCTAACATAGTGGAAGTTTCTTGCGCATAAACAACATCTTTAACCAGATTAACTCCAAGAGCATCACTATCAAAAGGAAAGCCCACATTACCAACCTTTTCCACTGATCCATCTGAACTCACCACTTCCTCCACCCCTTCCCTCACTAGCGCCAATCTCACAGAATCTTCCTACATGATGCACGGCTCAGCCGTGAATTGAACAACCATCTTCGACTTATTACAATTCTGCATAGGCTGCGTGATGACCCCATTAGACAAACCATCACCCATTGGTTCATCGATACCAACAGGCTACTCACCATGTGAAATAGGTGGCTCGAGAGCCAACTCTACACTAGCCTGCATGTCACCACAATGATCCAATGTAGAGCCAACAACAGGCCATGGGACATAACTCCCATCATGCTCAACAACTGCCCAGTTATCATTAGGCCACCTCAACAACTCCCATGTCGCCTTGAGGCCTTGCTGACAACTCAACAACCTCCAACGGTTTCGAAGCCCCTTCGTTCTCCATGCCCAAAACCACTTTCTCACCCTTTATCACCCATACTTGGTCCCCCTTAATAGTTCTCTTTTGAGTAGTATGGGCGGTTTTACAAGTTCTCAAGTTATGACCCTGTTGTCTACACCTTCGGTAAAAAGTAGGTAAAGTCTCATAAACCACCTCTTGTCTCCTACTACTAGGCAAGCTAGGGCATCCAAGCCAAAAGTGGCTGATCGGATCGCGAGAAGCATCGACCTCTAGACAGACCCTTGCTCCATCAGTTCTTGTAGCACATGTAGTTGGATTGTCTCACTAAATGAGTTTCCCAATCGGCACAGTAATCATCGTCAACACCAAAGCATGGAAGAAATGAGGAGGAAGCCCTGGTAAGATTACCCACACAGGCACACATGGTGACACATGGCAAACAAGAGGGGTACCTCTATCATGAAGGGAATATTGTTGCTGATTATCTTGCTAAACAAGGAGTTGGGAGTTTAAACATGGATTGGTTTGCAGATCGAGTCCATTGACCAGTACTCTAAGAGGCCTTCTTCCCATTGATCCACTTGGTTTTCCCAATTTGCAGATCTCGCTATGAGGTATTGCTTTTATTCAGTTTGATTAACTTGTTTATTAATTGTTATGCTTGTACTGTTCCCTTTTTGCAAGTTTCTTTTTATCTATTTTTAATTTTTGTGAATATCTATAACCCCCAGGATATATGTAATTTGGTTTGGCATCTAGGTTTTTTATGCCTGGATTTTGGTTTTTTATGAATATTTGTAACTCCTAGGTGTCTGGTTATAACTACGGTTTTCTTCCGTTATAAGTAAGGGTTATAAATAAAATTGGGGTACCGTCATCTTCTTTTAAAAAAAAAAAAGTAAAGAAAAGAGGAGTGTGCTTGCCATCCCAGGGTAGCCAGCCACTTTATTTGGCTGATGTGTGATCGGCGACCTTTGGAGTGGTTTGTCGCCACCCTTAAACATGTATAGTTCATCACAAACAGTTTAGTGATATGTTAGGAGGTTATTTTTTTTATACATGGGGCAGGAAAATTCTTTTTCTTGGTTCTCTTAGTGAGAAATCAAGATATTGTCAATTGATCCAAAAGATCTTGGTGTGTCAGGAGATTATTTAAGAGGAAGTAAGAGATTATTAAGAGTAAGTTGGGTAGGACTACGGAGGTTCTCATTTATTAATGTCAATGGTTTTAATTAGAAAAAATATGTGCATCAGCCTACTGTACGCATAAGCCAACACACACCCTACGTGTCAACCGGTTTTACCGTTTGATTTTTTTCCTCTTGATGTGAGAGAGAACACTTGAAGAGAAATAAGTGAGAGACGTTGAGAGGCAGAGAGTGAGAGCTTGATGAGAGAGAACACTTGAGGAGAGATAGAGGTCGGTTTGATGAGAGAGAGAGCTTGAGGAGAGAGAGAGGTCGAAGAGAGAGAAACATGAGAGAGAAAGCTTGAGGAGGAGAGAGGTCGAAAAGAGAGAGAGCTTGATGAGAGAGAGGTGATGAGAGAGAGAGCTTGAGGAGAGAGAGACGTAGACAAGAGAGAAGATAAGAGAGCTAATGAGGAGATCTGACATTTAAAAGAAATAAAAATATGTTGTGTGCATCTAAACAGTTGCGAATCCTTAACAAAACTCTTTAATTAGGTGCTTAAAGAGGAATTTAGATTATTTTTTTTTTTTGAGAAAAGAGAGATGGAATCCCAATTATATTGGTAACCTTATGACAGAATAATACATTTTACAAATGGGAAAATAATTTTAAAGATTACATAAATCTCGAAATCAAAACCCTGCAAACAGTACCATATATTCTAAGAAATTAACAATCCATAAAATAAACTGCAAGAACCTGTTCTAACTTGAAGATCTCTTGTAAAAGAAATCCATATATAAATTGATCAGTCCTTAAATATTTGTTAATATAAATAATATTTTCTAATAATATCTAATATTTAGTAAATATTGTGTGTTTATATATATATATATATATATATATATATATGACCATTTCATATGCCTATTTATTCCATACTAAATACTAGATACTAAAATTTAGAAAAAAGAAAAAGAAAAGAAAGAGACAGTTACTCCTGGTTAAGAGTGTACATGCAAGGAGCCTTATATTCATAAAGAAAACCACATCTTAAAAAAACAAATTAAAGCTGAAAAATAATTTGTCTAGTAATATTTGATTAGGCTGTTTCGTGAAGCCATTTTAAAAAATAAAAATAATAATAATAAGGCATGCACGAAAGTCACGCAAAAGAGTCTATTTTTTTTTATAATTAATTTAAGAAAAATAATATTTATAATCATATATAAAATATTATAAATTTTTTAAAATAATAAATAAATATGAGATATATATTAAATAATAAATTTTTTAATAATAAATTTTACTATTTTTTAAAACGATTAGACAACGTTAATTTCCCACTCGCACTCAAGCAATATACGTAGCTGTACTCATATTTGAACTTTCTTTCGAATAATTATAGGAGACCTGCACATCAGAAACTCTATTTAGAAGTACTGCCTTAGAGCATTGGTATGGGATTAGCTAAATATCTTTTTATCTTTAAATTTAGCCAATATCATCCATATTTGCTCCACATTGAATTAGCTAAATTGTTTTCATCCAAACTATAAGTTACAGTAAATCTATTCTTCTTTTCAAATATGAAAAGAACTATAGAAAGTCTAAAAGTACTTTTTGAAATTATTATATTATAAATATGATATTTTTATTCATATGAAATTTTATCGTCTATATTCATATGAGATTATTATATTATAGATTATTGGATTGTGAAAATGAAAATAAATATGATTGTTAGAGGTTATTGAAGATTATGAAAATAAAATAAAAATTAATTAAAAAAATATAATTAATAAAAAATAATAATATTTTATTATTATAGAGAGTAGAATGACTAATCCAATGTAGACTTCAAGTTTTGAATGATTAGCTAAAAGTGAAAAAACTACATATTAATCAAAATTTTAAAAATAAGATAGTCAATCTAATACTAATGCTCTTAGTTTGACTAGTCGGATCAATCAAATTAACACGTGCCAATTTCTGAGCAGTGAGCACAGCCATTAAAAGAGCGAGAGAGCCCACGTACATTCCTAATTAATTAACTTTTATGAAACTCTTTTCCATGCAGTATTAACGTACTCCGTCATGGGAGCTGGTTGGTCAAATATTGTGGACTTATGGGTTTAATTTAATATTAATAATATTGTCTTAATGCCACTTGGTCGCCAATTCCAATTACTAGGTGCATGGACTGTACACGCCAGCCGATGAATTTGACTGGTTTTTTTTATTAATTAAAACAAAGTAAAAACAAACAATAATTGAGTTGAATGGTTAACCTTCCGCTTCTAATTTTAAGTTTATTTTAATATTTAAAAATTTAATTATCAAATTATTAAATTTATTTTAATTCAAAATTTTTTACACGTAAAATTTATAATTTATTTTAACTTAATATATTTTTACACGTGAGATTGATAATTTTTTTTAACTTATCTTGAATATATCTAAATTTATCATAACATTTAAATATATTTACACTCATTTTATATGAAGTCTATAAAATTCATTCTATCATCTCAATTCACTATTATTTATAAAAAAAATTCAATTAAACTCAAACCAACATCTAAACAAATTGTTCACCTTTTAAAACACTTGAGCAGTAATAAATTACCTGAATTTGGGTCGGCCAAGATCAACCTTGCTTTGGAAATATTCTATATAAATATAAATAATTTGTATCATGATCAAGTCCGGCATGTATCTGAGTAATACTGTTTTTACATCTCAACTTGAGTCCGACCCAAATGCATTTGATAAATGAAAAATTTTATTTTTAGACTATTGGGTATACAATGTGTCAGCTAGTAAAATATTTACATAACATAATTTACATTAAAAAATAAATTTAAAAATTTAAATTTTACTAATCAAATTTTACCATTAAATTAATATAAATGATGTACTCTATACACAAATTTAAAAATAAAATAACAATTGAAAATTTTGATTATTGAATGTTGGTTTTTTATGTCGTTCGCGTCACATTTGACTCGTAACTCATTGCATATTTGTTTGCGAATAATTGTGTCAAAGTAACGTTAATTATGAATCGAGTCCATTTCTTATCAAATTAAACAGCACTTTATTGATATTATTTCGCTTCTAAGATTGTTAGTTGTGTGTAAATGTGTGTTTATATCTATATATAAATATATATATATATATATATATATATATATATATATCTGTGTGTATCTTTCCATTAAGAGTTTTGCTATAAGATTGTCACACATGACGTAGCAATTTATATATTTATTTTTCTATAAGGTGTGAGGTGAGGTGTGATAAATAGTGATTGATTAGAATAATTTTTTTTTAATTAAATTGATCAAAAGTAGTATATGTATGGAATGGATTAAGATTGGTCGGCCAGTAGTTGAGAAAATAATTAATGACAAATAATGGCTGCATACATGTGAGTCATGTGACTATAATATTATCGTTAAATCAAAAGGCACAAAAGGACACAATCGAAGTAAGTGTGGTCTATGACGGCAGGCTTGGCCATCCGTAGCTGCTTCATAAGCATCATAAGACTGATAACCACACATATTTAATTGGGTCTTAACTCGCGTACTGGTCTGATGCCGATTGACCAAAAAATCATATATATAATATTTTGAATTTACTGAACTCATCGATCGAGGAAACAGTCGGTCATGGAAATTAATCGGCCGGGATCAAGGCTCAGTCAGGTCTAAAGTCAGCACACAAATACATATTATAATATGATTGCATGAGCTGTGAATTTCATATATATATATATATATATATATATATATATATATATATATATATATACACACACACACATACATGCTGCTTACCAAAAATCAAAATAATATAAAAAACGCTTCTTAAAAATTAGTGGGAGTATACATAATACGTACATTATTTAGAAAACATTTTTAGAAATACAATAATAAAAACAGGATCTATAAGTATATTTTTATTTTTATTTTTTAAACATTTTTAAATATTTTTAAAAAATACATAAATTCATTAATAATGCTTTTCTTAATCATTAAGAATTCTTTAGAAAAGAATACAATCGATCGTCAAACTATCAATTCACTTAGCATTAATTCTCTAATAAATTCATTAAGCTCCCGTGTAATTGGTTGCGGAAGTCGTACTAGTATATATGTGGCTCCAATGATTACTATTTTGTTTAAAAAATAATAATGTTTTTTATTAGTATAAGATGACAATTGTTATCTTTATTATATATATATACACGTGATATATTTTAATATAGTTTATCCGAAAATTCCGATTTAGAGGTGTGTTGTAACAAGTCATGAGCTGTTAATTGTGTGAGATGTGTATATTTTCAAATTTTGAGAGCCACATTGTCGTACAAAACTTAGCAAGAACAAAAGAAACCAAGTTAAGCATAATTAAGGATTTTCATTGAGAAATCATGTGTATATAATGCATGCATGCACACTAGAAGAAAAACAGGCTTTTACGACTAATTTATTGCAACCAACAGATTATTTACGATCAAAATACAGATTGTTTGCAATCAATTCAATCTGTTGGTTGCAATAAATTGATCGTAAAAGTCTATTTTTCTTCTAGTGGCAAAACAAGATCCCATGAATCAATTACATTAATGCCTAAATTAGCCCCTAATCTTTTAAGTTTGCATTTTGTTTTTCTCTGTAATCTTATCTGAAATATCATACAAATAATTGCAGTACTTATCCAAACGAAGGAAAAACAAAAATAAAGAGAAATTATTGATTCTCGTGAATGGATGCTTGTGCGCAAGTCATTCATGGGTCAATTATAGCAAATGAATAGTTAACGAAAGGGAAATGTTAGGTCAATACCAAAATTTTACACAAAAACGATAACTTTCTTGACGTGACTTAATATATTACGTTAGATTTATTTTAAAATAAAATAAATTATATAATCTAACAAATCACATTAAACCACGTTAATGTGTACACTTTATCATATAAGATTTTGTGTAGATAAAATATTTCTCTTAACAGAATTACAAGTGCTTAGTCAAGAATTGAGAATATTGAAAAATTCTACTAAGTAACTTTACACCACATATTTATTGAGGAAAAATAAATAAAAAGATAAAAAAAAATAAAGATTCACGTCAACAAGTATGTGATGTAGACCTATAGAGTAGAATAACTCATTGAGAATATGTATTTTGTACTACACATTCACAATGGTCAGAGTCAATTTTGTAGGCTACTATATATCAAGTCATCGATCAACATGTGTTAGTCTTCTATAATCATATATTCAAATCGAAATAACCACTTTTTAGCTAGTTTGAAATCAGATGTTGCATATCATGTGTAGCTAGCATTATATATTTATATATATATATATATATATTATATATATATATATATATATATAAATATATATATATATATTTTTTCATATATACGATATATAAGAATATTGCCCTTCCTTGTGTTTTTTATATTCGATCCTGTGCACAGAATTCCGAATAGCAGCTAGCCAGAAAACGAAAACACTAAAAACAATCAATATATTAATTTCAATTTATGGAAAAGTTTACCTATATATACATTAAATGTGCTTCGTCGTTTTTTTTTTTTTTTTAATTTCTGCTGCGTATACGCTTGTTGTTAGTGCATGCGTCAAAATACATGCACGCATGCACGCACGTTGTTATAAGTGCATGCGTCAAAATTTGATGCAGCGTGACAGTCAAAGATCGGCGCCACAAGATAACTTCAAAGACTACATGACATGCAAGATACCTTCCCCCTTCCCATTGGATGAATGTCTCGATCTATATAATTTGCTACACTATCTAATTTGACGCATCCACATACGATTGGATTAGTCAAAAGTTCAAGATCAATTGAATTTACTTGTATTTATATTGAGATAATATCTAAATAATTAAATATATCTATATGTATTCTCTTATCAGCTTAAATTTTTTAACAAGTGGTAATTTCACATAATATCAAAATAGAGATTTTGAATTCTAATTTTGACTCTATAATACTCTATCTCATTTAATTAAATATTCTACGTGATAACACACTTATTGAAAGGTGGTGATCTGGCTGGCCATACATGAAGAAGAATGTTAAGATAAAATATAAATAATTAAATTTATCTCTTTCTATAATTTAAATTTTTACCAAAAAGATGCAGAGTAATATATATGATCCATCTATATATTAAACGGAAACCAATACTTATATATAAGATTATTGAGAAATATTTTTAATGGTTATGAAATTGATAAAAATGTGAATTATGAGCTATATATATTATATGGATCGAAGAATTGCAGGATAAGATGTATAATAAACTAGGGTCTCATTTTCATTAACCCTGAATATATAGTCAGAGTATAATTAATTAATTACAAGTAAAGTACTTTGACCGTTTATACTCAGTACTCTAGCTATAAGTC
Source organism: Cyclocarya paliurus (assembly GCA_029856935.1). Classification (NCBI taxonomy): domain Eukaryota; kingdom Viridiplantae; phylum Streptophyta; class Magnoliopsida; order Fagales; family Juglandaceae; genus Cyclocarya; species Cyclocarya paliurus. The sequence goes on along the minus strand of CM056954.1, from coordinate 9,620,211 downwards.
ATCATCGATCGATCGATCCCACTTATTCAAATTGATTCCTTCGGTCAATGCTAGCTAGCTAGCTGGCTATCTATATAGTTGTATGCTTTATATATATATATATATATATATATATATATATATATATATATATATATATTAGTCATCATATATATATGCCACTTCCTTTACGGCTCTTCCTTTTGCCGTTATTAGTTTACATCATATTTTATTTCTACGTGTCAAGCAATTTCTTCTTGTCCAAGCAACGACACATGAATACAAAAGAGACAGTACTACTACATATCTTAAGTCCAAACATTTATATATATACTGAAGTTAATTACCAAGTCATTAGTCTTAATTAAATAATGCCATATGATACATGCATGATCTGCATTTATATATTAATTACGATGGAGAAAGATAGAGAATTAATAGACGAGAGAGAGTGAAAATGAAAGGGAGACATATTGCATTACCACAAACCCATGCAAATCATATTTAACTTTCTTATAAGAATTAATGTGAATTCAATGATTGGTGATTAACTGATCATGGCACAAATTTGGATTATAGCAACATCATAATCCCGCCCACCATTTTCCTTAAAAGATGTTATTTTGCATAATAAGCAAGAAATCATGAAGTTTAGAGTACTGTGTGCTTCTTGAATCCGATATATATATATATATATATATATATTAAGAGTATGATCGATGTAAATATATAGAGAGATATGTTGTTATTTATTTTAAATTTTATCATTACTAATCATATGTTTTACGTGGAATAGTTTAAGTCGTAGCTGGTTTGCACATGAAATCATATAAAATGTACTACATCATTAATTAAGTATAATTAAAAATAATAAAATATATCGTTTATAATATATATTTTTAATATATAAGAGTACTGATTCTATAGATGTGTCTTTGTTTTTTATTAAGGTATGCTGTATGCATCAAGATTATAAATCATCCTTTTAATTAAGGCGGCAAGTACAACTGCTTTTGGAAGGAAGCCTTAAAAAAAAAAAATCGGACAGCGGTATATATTACATTATAGCTGGTGTTTAGGGCCAACTTGTCCGAGGCACATGATGATCGGCCTATTCAAGCATCTTCCTTAATTTCTTCTTCCCGGTGAGTTACCTTGCATCAACGGTGAGCATTTTTTTAGAATTTGTAAGCAATTCTATAATCTATTCTTTAAAGATAAAATACTAATATTGTTAAATTAATTAAACATGAGTTGCTACTTTGTTATAACAAAATTTGTCACTTTCAACATATAATTTATAAAATATCGTACATATTAAGGGGACAACTATTGGGTTGGTAACGTTGATGTAAGAAAATCATATTCATTTATTGATGCATGACACAATATGTTTAAAATTACTGAAGGTCCTTCTCATGCTGTATAAGAGTTAAAATAAAAATCTTGTCAAGTACGTACTTTCGATGGTACTGGTATAGAATGTCAAAATTTGGATTAACGCATTTTATATTTCTTTAAATCCCAACTTACTAGAAATCATGTCCAACAACCTGACGTGGCATAGTGACATGTTATCATAAAATTATTTTTATTTTTACTTTTTTTTCTATTTTTCATTTTTCCATTCTTCCCGCACCTGAGTTCTCCTCACCACATACCTGCCGATGAGGGGGACAAGGTCAGTTTCAGGGATCCATTTTGTACAAAATAATGAACTGAACAAGAGTGTACGTTGAGAGTGCTGCGTACGTGAATCAAGTAGTAGGTGTAGTATGACAAATATTAGCAAAGTGAATGAAACGGTGAGTTCTGAGAGTCACAATTGTACTTGAGTGTCCTAAACCCTTTGTAAGTTTGTCAATTTTATAATAAAATAATTTTAGTTAATTTGGTGTCAAAGAGCTTCTTCTCCAAACCCAACATTATATTAGTGTCTGGAACTTCGCAGACCCACAGATGACATGCACAGACCTCTTCAAATGGATAAATGTTGAACGATTCCACGAGCCATTCAAACTTGTCTCCCAAAATTATAAACTTTTTTATTATTATTATGCTGTCACCGGCAAAACACTTAATTTGCATCGAAACATATACATAAATTATTTATATAAATTCATCTTTCTATATATATATTGGCAATTTGCAGACAACCACGCACATATATATCCAACCGTACGTGCGTACGCTGGGGTTCTTTATCGGACTGCAGCACGTCCATTGGTTGAAGGTAACATTGGAATATTCAAAAGTGGGATGAAAGACCAGGTATATATTAGAAATGGTCAAAATAAATTAAGGATCTCCCATGCCAGCAGCAGAATTAGTCCATTCCTTACATCTATATGTCATCTTTCATATATATATATATATATATATATATATATATATATATATATATATATATATATATATATTCTATATCTTTTCGCACTTTAAAATAAATAGTAAAAAGAATGGACAAAAGAAACTACAAATGTTGGGTGACAGGATCGGTCGATGAAGTAGTAGAACATTGTATTTGATCCCAACATTAGTAGAATTAGCGTATTAAGCCCAGGGTGAAGGCCCGTTCTAAGCTTAATATTGATGATCCAACAAAACATTAAAGGTGGGATCGAATTTGTGTTCCTTCTTTCCTCGTTTTTCCTGGCCCGAGACCTTGAGCCCATTAATTGTCTATTTGAAGTTTAGAATCATCCTTGAAGAAATTGAGAATCCCGAACTTCTTTTTGCCCAAAGTTGAGGATAAAAAGTTTCATCTTGAAAAGATTCTTACAATTCCATATGAATTAGAGAAACAGTAGTAAGAACCCAAAGGTGATGATCTTCCATCATCAAAATCTTGTTCACTTTGATGGCTTGATTGATTCTCTTTCCATCTCTTGATTCTGCTCTTCCCTTCTTTAGTTTCCTCCTAAAATATAGTTTTGCATTATGCATTGAAAATTCAAAACTGTTAGAAAAACTAGATCAAAGTATATAGCATAAGCATTTATTTTGAGCAACAAATCATAGATCGGGTACACTCCAACCATAACCCATGCTGGCCTTTAAGGCTAGCCATTAAAGCTCATGAAGTGGATATTAAGCCACTTCATAACCCCTATTGGCACCCCTTTTTACTCCATAAACATTGGTCCTTAAAACACCTATGACCTTTGATTATTTGTTTGTTTGTTTTCTTGTTTCTACTACATGCCTTCATCACTACTATAAAATGAGCTGGAAAGGTGCACTCACTGACCATTGATGGGTAAGCCTATGTTCGTCATTGTGAAATTATTATTTGTCTAAACAACTCAAATTGATGTAAAGAGGTAAATTTTATTATTTAGTTCTTATCTTAGCACTTCCTCTTGCGTGTCGGCCATACTCATTTTTAATGAGTAGGCCAAACACGTGTAATATTTAATTAAGAATAGCGTTATATTTATTTACAATTTTTACTTATACTTCTATTTACAAGACTCATTTTATCAATTTTGTTTTAAAATTCAAAATATTTCATAATTTTCAATATATCAATAACTGACACGTGTAAACTTAGGTTGCATTTGGTTGTTGAATTGAATTGAGATAAGTTGAGTTTTTTATGAATATTAGTGAGTTGAGATGGTGAAGTAAATTTTGTGAGACCTACCTAAAATGAGTTTAGATGTATTTAGATGTTAATATGAGTTTAAATGTATTTATAGAAAGTTAAAAAATATTGTAGTTACATGTAAAGAGGTATTGAGTTGAATGATATTTAGTGATTTAAGAGTTTGTATTTGGATGTTGAGCTAATCTTAAATTTGAACTCAACTCAGATGAACTCAGTTGCTTCCATGTTTCAAACGTAATCTTAGAAATCAAATTCAAAACCTCTGTTTTAATATTATGATAAAATTCTTCCCATAATACCATGAAAAATGCTTCTTATAAGTAGAGGTATTGAGTTCGAATTTTGACTATATACTTTATTTTATTTAATTAGATCTACTTTATTTTTGCAGATGAGATTATATGAGTTGAGATAAAAATTGAAAGTTAAATAAAATATTATTATAAAATATTTTTTTAATATTATTTTTGTTTAGAGATTTAAAAAAATTGAATTGTTTATTATATTTTATAATGAATTTAAAAAAATTGTAATAATTATATATGATAAAATGAAAAGTTTTATAAAAATTTAGAGGAGATGAGATTAAAAATAAAATAAAAAATTTAATATTTTACGTATTGAATTTACTTATTAAAAAAATTAGAATTAAAATATAAATTAAATAATAAAAATTATTTCGTATAGTCAATAGATTTTTTCCAATTGATGCCAATTGAAAAGTGCCCAGTGATTTGACCCTTAGGGTGTGTTTGGTTGTTGAAATGAGTTGAGTTGAATTGAGTTTAGATCAATAAAATATTGTTAAAATATTATTTTTCAATATTTTCATCTTTTCTCATTTAAAAATTACAATTTTTTATTAATTTTGTATTAGAATTTAAAAAAATTATAATGATGAGTGAGATCATCTCATCTCATCTCCGAAAACAAACGAGGCCTTAGTTGACGCAAGGAATACAAATTAAAAAAAAAAGCGCACACATAATTCTGTTACATATTTCAACACCGTGAGATCCGAATACCATCATCCCCAGATAATCGCACTGAGACACGTCACACCAACCGCCCAAATCCACGCTAAAATACTCATCTGTCATCTGGAAGTCTAACAGGTGATCGTGACGCTAGCCTTACACGAATCTCTCACTCAATCCAGATAATCGTGACCGCCATTATTTGCTGCCCTTCCGTGCACCAGATAATGGCGGTCCTTTTCAAGAAAAGAATACACTGACGCGGCGCTTTCCTTTTTCTTTTCTTTTCCGTCAAAACACGAATCTCCCTCTCAAACCATAGGGAGAGAATCTTTTCTTTACGATAATCATTCTTTTTCTCTTTGAATTTCTTCGGTGGCTGCTTTTTATCCTTCTTTCCTCTCCTTACAGTTTCTTTGTCCTCTGTCTTTCTCTCTACATTATCTGTGTGTGTCTCTCTCTCTCTCATTGTGAGCCTGCAACCAAAGCAGCCATGTCTTACCGGGGGAGGGGGGTAAGCTTCAGCTTTCACCACAAGTTTTCGTTTCATTTCGTTTTTTTTTTTCGCTTCGTTTTGTTTTTGCAAACGTTTCCTTTAGATCTAATGTTTCAGTGCATTATTTTTAAGTATTATTATTATGAGTTGCGTGCATGTAAATCTGAGATAGATCTTATTCTATTGTACTTCAGAGTAACTTTCTTTAAAGTTCTCGGCTTTGATTTGTTGGAGTTTTTACTCCAAAAACTCGAAGATAGCTTTGCATTACTAATTTTCCCTTCCGTTTCTACTGTGTCATACTTGACTTGAAAGGCTTTTAGGTTTGATTTGAATGCCAGTAGTTATTCTGTGTTTAGTTGCATGCAAATGGGGGAGGAGATTTTTTTTTTTTTGATAATTAGGCAAATGGGGGGAAGAGATATATATTTCAATGAGATATTTTTCTTCTTCTTCTTCTTCTTCTTCTTCTTCTTTTTTTATGGGTAAAAAAATAGTCTTTACACAGCAAAAGCGGAATGTTTTAAATTGGGATCCACTGCATTGGCATTACGAATTTAATTCCATATTTATGATCAATTGTAGTGTTACACCGTTAGCTCTTAAGAAACTTCTGTGCCCTCATGTTGTAAGGAATTGCATAACCTGGGAAAATCTTGAAGCATTGTGCATAACAAGATTGAATGCATTAGAAATCGTGCTTCATGAACGATTGTTGTTGTTGGGATTACAGCCATAATTTTAGGTCATGTCTTGGACCAGAGAAGAAAAGAAAGAGAGCGAACTGGAAAAAAAATTGGAATACTCTTGTGTGCCCCCTTAACCATGGGACCTAGCCCCACCAACAGAAACCTCCCAAAGAAAAGATGTATGGGGCCGGAAAGACAATCTCGGGACCTTGACTTGAAGGATATTTGTGGGATCATCATGTTTTACAAAAGTCGCAAATAATAAGGAAGCCTCTTTGGATATTGTTAGAGTTGTACTATTATTGGCATCACAAGCTTCATTTGCAATATAGCTGATGATCAAGTGCTTTAACTTACGAATTTCATTTTCAGACAAATGCTTACTCTGGCATGGGCGTTCCTGAGCAAAGCATGACCACGTACCTTGAACTGCAGAGGAAGAAGGTGCACCGCTATGTAATTTTCAAGATTGATGAGAAGAAAAAAGAGGTTGTGGTCGAAAAAACTGGAGGCCCAGCTGAAAGCTACGATGACTTCACTGCATCTTTGCCAGAGAATGATTGCCGATATGCAGTTTATGACTATGACTTTGTGACTTCTGAGAACTGCCAGAAGAGCAAGATATTTTTTATTGCATGGTTGGTCTAGTTTGCAAATGCTTAACTCTCTATCATTTTAGGTCCTGTTATTGTGCAATTGCACTCATCAAATGTGCCTTAGGTCCTCTTATTTTAAATTCAGGCTAATATTGTGTTCACGCCAGTCATACTGATACTGTCATGGGTTTGTTTCATCAGCAAAGCCTATAGTGCCGTACTTTCAGTCTAAATTCATTAATTGCGTTTATTTATTTATTTTTTCGTTTGAATGAGAATTAGATGTGTACATTGAGAAGGAGCCAGTCATACATTACCACCTTGTGTTCTTCTCTCAGCGTGTTATGTTGATGGACTTATATGATCTGTTAGGTTGATCTCTTTTTGCATGTTCTCTGATTATTACTCTTAACACAAGTCAATATCTCAACGTTGCTTTCCTGGGAACATGTTGTTTATCATTGTCGTTATGGTACTTAGCTTCCCATCATCATTTCCTTGATTCCTCTTTATCATCATGGTTTCTCCTGACTTTATAAACTTGTCATTATGTGGTTGCCAATGTTCGTCTGTATGGAGAATAGCTTCATAATACAGGTTTGTGGCTCCCATAGACCTTTTTCTTATCGCTAGATGCCCCTATGCACTATTACACAAAAAGTGTGTAAACTTAATGGACCTTACCACAATGATATGCCCTTTGTCTGTTGGGATATCATCCTTGGTGTTCCACGTTTGTAGACAGAGTGCTAATGAATTGGTGGCATTGAGATTTCTCTAAGTTAAGTGATATGGCGTGAGCATTTGGAGAGGATGCTTTCATTAGTAGAGGATTTCTTTTGTTTGAATCTTGTAATAATATGGTTAAAGTAATATTTGAATCGATTGGTGGTCTTGATAATTGTGCCCTTTCTTTGGTATCATGGCCCACTATGTTTTAGTATACGGTTAAAAACATTGATGTTTGATAATTTTTCAGAGTTGGTATGTGGTCTCCATGGAAGTGATGCTGGCGATAGATCTTGGCGATGGCCATTTTGTGAATTGCTGAAGTTCTTATTTGTTCTATATTCATTTATGTGGCTATGGTAATGTATATATAGATTTCAATGTTTGGATAATTTTCAGCTTCTGACTTGCATTTCCTTGTGAAAGGATCTTAAAGCAGGGGAATGTATTTAGCTGTACTTCTGTGTTTTAATTTAATTTATTTGTTTCCAATAACTCTGGTGTTAACGTTTTTGTTTTCAATAATCTAGGTCTCCTGCTGTATCTAGAATCCGTGCTAAGATGCTCTATGCAACATCAAAGGACAGGTTCAGAAGGGCGCTGGAGGGCATCCATTATGAGATTCAGGCAACAGACCCAACTGAAATGGATCTTGAAGTCCTCAGAGACCGTGCAAACTAAGCACTCGTTTCAAAGGGTTTTGTTATCAGAGAACATCTGGGGGTTATCTTTGGTGACCGAATGAAATACAATTTCATGCTTCAATTACTTGCACACAAAATACATATAGCTTAACTTTTAAATAACGGCCACCTGAGAAGGCTGATTGGGGGCTCGTGGCTATGATACCCGATACAGGGGAATTTGGGCTTCCTTATTGCCATGATGCTTCCCAGGTGAAAATGGGTATGTTATGCGTACTGATAATTTGACTGCTATTCTACTAATATGGATATTGTATCAGTGGTCCACTCTTGAGTTCATTTCATTGCTTGTCATGGCAAATTATGGTTTCCTGAACAGACTACTTGCCCCCCAACTTTTTAGGATTTTATTGCTGGGGTCTGTAGTTTCAAATCTTGAGTTTACTTATAATATTGTTGAGCATATTCTGGTGATCATGTATATGATACTGATGTTTTGTCTCGAAAAGAACCTGTTTACTGTCAAGAAATTTTGCTTTGAGGTTTTTGCTCAATGCAGATCTCTCATCTAGTTGGCATAGTTTACATGACGAGTTCTTCAGTTTGTTCATTCAACTGGGTTTGTGTATGGAGATAAGAAATCAGGCACCTAAACTATATGTTAGAAGTAGAATGTAGCTCATATGAAATGGTGCCATGATGTCTAGCTTCCATATGCATTTTGTGAGGAACTTCGATCTATGTTGTGCTTCTTTCCGATGGACCTTTTTGATGGCCACATGTTGTGTATATTTCTATATGCCTTTACGTAAATTGGCTTTTCAAGTAAAATGAGTTGGACCACATAGTGGAATCATCTGGGGTGGGACATGGATCCATGTTTAGGCTACTATCGTGAAGTGCGTAAATGTTGCGTAATCTCTTTGAAAAAGAGTGGAGTTCACTATTAAAAAATAAATTTTTTTCATATGGGTTTCATGTTTATTCACTTTTTCAAAACAATTATGCAGTCGTTGCACAATTTACAGTTGTAAATATATTTTCTCAATTTTTTAATCTCGATGACATTTTTATTGCATCTGTCCCTTTTTTTTAACAATCTTTATTTTTACTTCTAATCATCTATTAAAATTTATGGATCATGTATCTATAATATTTTATTATTACTAAAAACAAGATAAAAGTACGGTTGGGGTTTAGCTCGGAGGTTCAATCAATGTTTTGAATATTGCTTCTGTATATGTTTTGGTTAAAGTACTGAAATGAAATATTTCGATACTGGAAATCGTTTTGAGTACCGTTTTGAGAGTCTATATATAATAAATTAATTATATATGTATAAATTATATTTCAAAATAATATTAATACAAGTCTTAAAAAATTAAAACTCATATTTATAAAACTCAATAATACTTCTAAGTTCTCAATCTAACTATTTAAAAGAATAATTACTCATCTTCATCATGAAAATAGAAGTAGAAGTAGGGATTTGATTTTCAGTTTTAAAAAAAAAGGGTTAAAAAAAGTTAAAAAAATTGTCTATAATAGAGTAAAAATTATGAAAAAGATAGGACTTTTACATTAATTATGAAAAAAAAAGGTCGGTACACTGAAAATAGACTGGTACACTGAAAATTGGCTGGTATTGATCGAAACATACCAGTATGGCCAGTATTTTGACTCGGTATGAAACATATATATTTCCTATAGTGATCACTACTCTGATACAGTAAAAAATGGTACGATACGAAATTTAAAACTTTGGCTCAATTTCCAACGGGGCTCTCAGGGCACTATATCCTGAAACTTGAACAAAAATTGAAAAATAAAAACAGTGGTATTATAAGAATTTGTATTGATACATCATTATGTCTTTTTTTTCCTCTTTATCATAAATGAGAATCTCATTAGTAGATACTAGATACATCATTATATATAGAAAAATGATATTTGTAGTTTTACGGTGTATAAATTTCACAATTCATGTAATTTATTTGAAATAAATAAATAAATCTAACACATAAAAAATTTATTTTTTTAATAATTGACTCTAAATATATATATTTTTAAAAATGTGAGAGATTTTCATACCCTAAAATTATATTTAACATATACTCAATCTGGTTGATCCTTATTTAATTTACAGTTTACTACATATGATTAATTTTAGTTAATAAAAACTTGTGTTAGAATAATACTATTGTATCAAAGTAATATGTCTTGGTAATTAGGAGTGGAAGTTGGTCGGTCTGGACTGACCCGAGATCAAGACCAATCAATTTCGGTACCTAAGTAGAGGATCGAGACTTTTCAGTCTGGTCCTGATCTAGGGATTTCTCGTCCTGGACCGGATCGGAACAACCAAATTAAAAAATATATATATTACATCTAATAATTATATAATTAATTAAGTAATTTTCATCTAACCTATTACCATTAAAAATATAAAATTTTAAATATATTAATAATAACTTAATATTCTATCAATTAATTAATGTATAATATCAAATAATTAATTATATAATAATTATATAAGTTAAGAATGTAATTTTTATCTAATTTATTATTATTAACCGTATAAAATAATTTTTTTATTGAATTAGTTACCTAATTTATATTAATAATTCACTTAATTTTAATTTAATATTTTAAATAGTTTTTTTATTAATTTATTTAAAAAATTATATAAAAAAATAATTAAACTAGATGGAACGGACAATCGAATCGGATCGATTTACACCCAATGGTAATTCAAATTTTCAATTTGTGGCTGTCACATCACTTACTAATCCGACCTATTGATAAATTATATTTGCTTTAATTCATTTCACAAGGATGCCATGCGTGAAAATTAAGTTGTCGGTGTGGCAGTTCAAGAACAAACAAAAAAGAAACGAAGCGAAAAGAAAACAAAAGAAAACAAAACAAAAGATAAAAAGGAAAAAAGTCTTATATTCAAAGATGGTTTCAATTAAATAATACTGTTGGTTCACTTGATTTTGTAGAAGAAATGATCTCATTTATTCTAAGCGATAAGGAGATACAATAATGTTAGAGCCATTGAATGCTGGGTTTTGATAATTTTTTTTAAAATTTTATTTAGTGATTAAGAAAGTATTTTTTTAATAATGTTGTGAATTTTTTTTAAAAAAATATTTAAAAATATAAAAAAAATAAATGAATAAAAATAAAAAAATATTTTTGTTGGACGGGTCTCGTGTGGATGTAGTACTGCTCAAGGAGATAAAGACAGTATACACAAGGTGTCCAGGAAACTGCAACGGCCCGGTCCAAATCATTTGCCAGAAATCATCCAGAAACGTGGTACCAAACCATGGCATTTGCGGTTCAGGTCAAACCTTAATGGCAAGGAAGACAAACTTGCCCCGTGTCTGAGAGAATCTACTTTTGTTTTCCTCTTTTTTTGTCCCTTCCAAAACCTTTCAGGTTTCAGGTTACTGTCGGCCTTTTCCTACTACACACAGCACTGCTTTCAAGATTCTCTACGGTGGGATTTGAGGCGTGTTTGGCAGAGGTATGAGACAGCGAGATCAGTACACGACACACGACAGCACCATCGTTCTCTATAAATCTTATTCTGCCCCACGTGATTTCACACCAAATCCGTGAAACAGTCACAAAAAGACCTTTCTCTCCGATTCACCTTGTTCCACCATAAACGCGACAGTGCATTATAAGGGTTTGTGAATGCATACAACAAACATAGAGCAATTGACTCCTACTTTTGGGGATTTTATCGTTGTTTTTGGTTGCTAGACTCGTGGCTTACTGGGTATATAGTATCCGTCAAATAATTGATCAAAATAGAAGTGGCTGCAGTTCCGGTTCGTTCCTTTGTATCCATTATCTTCTGCGCGCCAGTTCTTTTTATTGCCTTTTATAGTCTATTTTCACTACTCTAGTTGGTAATTGTGGATAATTTTCTTTGGTATGTATTGCTGAGGAATATTCTAGTTTCTCTCAGATCTATAATAACCTAACGTTTTCAATAGAGAGTTCCAGTTGAAGAGTACAATCATGGATGCTCGACCAAGGTGCAATAACAGGTTTGTAACAAAGTATCAAATTCACGGTCGTCAATAGTTTGCTGTAAATGGTTGTCTTTGTTTTGAGTTGCTTTGTGGGGTTTGATCTCAAACTGAACACTGTCAATTTGTTTCATAGAATATCGCGAGCGAAAAGAACCTTGTTGGTTTTCCTCGTACTGAAGTCCAGGTGAAGAGAAAATACTGTAATCACTTTGGAATTTAGAACTTTATCCTGGAGAATCGTATTCGATCGTCTAATATGGGGGGTAGCATCAAGACCGTTGTTTGGTTTAGGAGGGACCTCAGAATAGAGGACAATCCTGCCTTAGCTGCAGCTGCTAAGGATGGTTCTATTTTTCCTGTCTATATATGGTGCCCTAAAGAGGAAGGACACTTTTATCCAGGTCGAGTTTCAAGGTGGTGGCTGAAGCAGTCTCTAGTCCACTTAAAACAGTCCCTGAAGTCCCTTGGGGCGGAACTTACGCTGATAAAAACCGACAGTATTCTTGCCAGTCTCTTGGAGTGCATTGAAGCTGTCGGCGCAACCAAAGTAGTATTCAATCATCTTTATGGTATGTTCTGGTTTCCTTTCTTCAATGTAGATGACTCCACTGATATACACTTCGATAATATATCCATTGTACGTGAATGCTGAATTGCAAACTGCATCACGTATAGATCTTCAGATGATTATAGCTGTTGGTTTTTGAGTTTATAGCTGATGTTGGCATGATTATCAACACCAATCCAGAATATGGTGTTCAAAGAAAAAGAAAGTACAAGTCTATGAGTGAGAGGGAAACAACTTGTAAAACTCTAGTGCCCTCTTGTACATCTGAAGAGCTGTAATTTTCTTTTTATTTAATCCCAGATCCAGTGTCACTTGCTCGAGATAACAACATCAAAGAAAAACTGGTGGAGCTAGGCATTTCTGTGCAAAGCTATAATGGAGACTTGTTGTATGAGCCGTGGGAAGTACTTGATGAAAGTAGTCAAGCTTTTACAACCTTTGAGGCATTTTGGAACAAGTGCTTGCACTTCCAAATGCAACCCGTTTTACTTTTTCCTCCATGGAAATTAGTTCCAGCTGCAGGTACGTTAATTTAACAGAACTTCTTTTAATTAGCTCGGTACTTCCGTGATAGCGCAACAAACTGTCAACTTCAAAGGTTAAAAATATTACGATTTTCCAGTGATGTAAAAGCTAAAGAGGTAGTCGTGCTGCCGTTTTGATAACTTCCTTTAGCAGCAAAATTTTCATGAGTTTCAGCTCAGATTCTAATCTCTCAACATATTATTTCTGTGTCAATGTGTATAGAATAAAGAAAGAACGAAAAAACATTGGGAGTGATCATCTGAGAAATGCTGTTTCTGTATCAACAACAGGAACTGTTACAAATTGTTCAATAGAGGATTTGGGTCTTGAAGAAGAATCAGAAAAATCTAGCAATGCCTTGCTAGGAAGAGTATGGTTTCCGGGATGGAGTAATGCTGAAAAGGCTCTGACTGAATTTGTTGAGCTGCATCTGCTCGACTATTCTAAGAATAGGCTACAGGTTGGGGGAAACTCAACATCACTTTTATCCCCATATCTTCATTATGGAGAACTAAGCGTACGGAAAGTTTTCCAATATGTGCGTAGGAAACATGTGTTGTGGATAAAAGAAGGGAACTCTTTGGGGGAAGATAGTGTGGCTCTTTTCCTCAAGGCCATCGGACTTAGAGAATACTCCCGTTATCTTTGTTTTAACTTTCCCTTCACTCATGAGAGATCAATACTGAGCAACTTAAAATTTTTCCCTTGGCATGCTGACCAAACCTATTTTAAGGCATGGAGACAGGGTAGGACTGGCTACCCATTAGTTGATGCAGGAATGAGAGAACTTTGGGCAACTGGGTGGATACACAATCGAGAAAGAGTGATTGTTTCAAGCTTTGCAGTGAAAGTTCTACTTCTTCCATGGAAATGGGGGATGAAGTATTTCTGGGACACACTTTTGGATGCAGACTTAGAAAGTGATATCCTTGGTTGGCAGTATGTCTCAGGTAGCTTACCAGATGGCCATAAACTTGAGCGACTGGACAGTCCAGAGGTATGTTTGGCTTCCTTTGATTACAAGAGCATTTGAAATTGAATTTATAACAAGCAATTGGACCGAATTTCAAGACCAAACAAAAGATTTCATTTCTTTAATCTCCCATCATGTGGCCATGTCCTGTTTGTGGCAAAGTGTGATGTATGGTGTCTTCTTGCAATTGAGTGCTGTCTTGTGTGAGTTGTAAATTCTGAGTTTTAATTTCTTGAACTTCCCCTGCCTGCCTGTTTGCACCTCATTTCTTTCTTTTTTCTGTATTTTCTTTCTGGATTCAGATTCAATGCTCAAACTTTGATGCAGGACGAAAATGTGATTTTTTTTTTTTTCCACCAATCTAACTTTTTGGAGTCAGGTTCAAGGCTCAAAATTTGATCCAGAGGGTGAATATGTGAGACTTTGGCTACCCGAGCTAGCACGGATGCCAACTGAGTGGATTCATCATCCTTGGGATGCACCCTTTTCTGTACTGAAAGCCTCAGGAGTAGAGATGGGATTGAACTACCCAAAACCAATAATTGAGTTAGATTTAGCTAGAGAACGTTTGACTGAAGCTATATTCAAGATGTGGGAAACAGAAGCAGCTGCTAGGGCCTCCAACACTAATTGCACAAATGAAGTTGTTGTTGATAATTCTGATCAGGGTACTGAAAATTTGGCCATTTCAGCAACTGCCTTGAAGATAAATGCTCCACGTCCTACCATTTCATCAAACGACCAGAAGGTGCCAAATATTCAGAATTCCGAGAATCATCCACTCAATAGGAAGAGATTACAGCATGTGGTAGAGGAAAAGCCACAAGGAGATAATTTACCAAAGCTTAAAAATGCAGCTGAGACCTCAAGAAGAGATGAGGATATATGCTCTACAGCTGAATCTTCACCGGTTAAGAAGCAGACCACAAGCAGATCAGACTCGTTTTGTGTTCCTCAGTTGTGTTTTCCGTCAGAATGCAAGTCTTTACCAGAGCACGAATCTTCTGTCTTGGAGCAGCCGTTGCAAGAACAGATTGACATGGAACAGAGTTCAAGAAAAGATAGTAACTAACATATTTTGCATCACGACGTTTACAAGGGACGCATGCAGCCCTTTAGCCAAAATCAAGAAATACTTGAGCAGGAAAGTGATGAATGAAAATAATGGTGTGAATGCTGTGGAATGATCGATACATATGTTTTTATGATAATTACAATATTCATATCCTAACCAACTTATACTTTTCCTCTGCACATGTTTATGTCCGACTGTTCTGCTTTGGTTTCGTTCGTTTAAAGTCTTTTTCAATATTAATTCAATAGTCCAACTCAGAAGGTTGCCCACTTAATTACGTCCCCGCAATCAGCTCAAATTAAACTAAATAGGGCCACATATTCAAATTGAGATCCAGCCGAGTTTTAAAGTGAAATTTGAAAAAATAATATAAAATTATTAGGTTGAATCTTATAACATTAATTAATGAAATGCTCTTCTGCATCCTAAATTTTTTCATCACCAGTCACACTGTGATTTTACATATGACTGTTTTTTTAAGTGACTAATATATAAAGCTACTTAAAATTTGTTACATCAACAAATGTAACTGGAAATGATAAACTATAAGGTAAAGAGATTGTAATTAACTTTATCATTTTCCAATCTTATAATTCTATCCTCCTCTTTTATCAGAACAAAATTAGGTTGTAGATCATGTTTTGGTTTTGACATTTACATGATGTGCTTATATCACATGTTAATATTATAGCTAACAACGTAAAAAGATAATAATTGTGTTATATTTAAAAGAAATGATATTTACAATTCTATAATTTGTAAATCAAAGTATTTGTTTTTAAAAAATAAAATATTCAGAATTCATATAAAAAAATTATTTGTTTAATAATTTATCTCACTATTTTTCAAGGAGTGCCAAACTTCCAATTGTAATTACTCTTTATTTAACCCCCGTTTAAAACATCAAATATTACATGAAATGAAGTACAGTTTTCATGTTGGTGAGAGACGTGTGGCTAGACGAGTGTTAGTTCGTTGGGTGTACGGTAATTAGTTAGTTACTACTACTAGGAAAAGGTTTGGAATTCCTCTTCGCTTTTCATGAACTCCTTAACCCGATCAACTCTGATCTCCTCCTCCTTCTCCCCCCTAACCCCCAACCTCCTACGGTACGGAGTCAACGTTGAATTCCTACGCAAACTCAAACATTTCAGCAATATCAATATCCAGCCGTCTATTTACCCACGTGCCCATCATCCGTTTGATTAACCACTGAGGTCCACGAATATTCCCCCAAAAACATTCCGAAATCTTTCCTTTTAAAACAACTCTCAAAGTCACGACGTTACTCTCTCACTTTCATACCATTACGTACAACCCAACTCCCCATTCCAAACTAATGACTGAGGCTCTCAACCGTCACTACCAGCTTTGCGAGGAGATCGGCCGGGGACGGTTCGGAGTCGTTTCCCGTTGCGTCTCGCCGGAAACTGGTTCCCACTACGCCGTCAAGTCGGTCGACAAGCGGCTCACCACCGGTGACTCGCTCGACTCCCAGTCCCTTATCGCCGAGCCCAAGGTCCTCCCCCTCCTTTCCCAACACCCGCACGTCGTCAACCTCCACGATCACTTTGAGGACGACTTCCATCTCCACCTGGTCCTCGACCTCTGCTCACCCGAAGATCTCTACAGCCGCATCGTCAGCCGCCGTGTCATTCCCGAGCCCGAGGCTGCCATCCTCATGTCCCAGCTCGTCCAGGCCATTGCCCACTGTCACAGCCTTGGCGTGGCCCACCGCGACATCAAGCCCGAGAATATCCTCTTCGAAGAATGCAACGGTCGCCTCAAACTCGCCGACTTCGGGTCCGCGGAGACTTTCAAGGACGGCGAGCTCATGAGCGGGGTTGTTGGCTCGCCCTACTACGTGGCCCCCGAGGTCTTGTCCGGGGCGGATTATTGCGAGAAGGTCGACGTCTGGAGCGCCGGCGTCGTCTTGTACGTAATGCTAGCGGGTTTCCCTCCGTTTTATGGTGACTCCGCGGTGGAGATCTTCGACGCCGTGCGGAGGGCCAATCTCAGGTTTCCAATTAGGTTTTTCCAGTCAGTGTCTCCGTCGGCAAAGGACTTGATCAGAAGGATGCTCTGCAAGGACGTTTCTAGAAGATTATCGGCGGACCAAGTTCTGAGTAAGTGCCATTTGTTTCTTTGTTGTATATGCTATGTTTGGTTTCACAGAAAGTTTCCTTCTATACATTCTTCCTGGCTAGCAGCCAAACAAATTGAGTTTTAATTAGTTTTCGTTCCAAGAACTTGAAGCAACATTATTAGTATGAATTCATGATCAAGGTGCTTGGGATTTGTTTGTACAGGACACCCATGGATAATCAGTGCAGGAGGAGGGAGTGGTTGATCGGAATTCAAAAAGAAGAGATCATCCATTAATGTAAACGGAAAAGATCAATGAAATATATGATTTTTTTTTTTTGATGAAAAATGCTTTAGGAAAATAGAGAAGTTTATTGTATGTAAAATTAGTTTTATTATAAAATTATTTTTATTATAAAAAGGTTAATTTATAAATTTATTTTTATAAAATATTTTTTGACTATAATACTTCTCTCTTACATAGTTTACATGTAATATTGGGAGGGAAAGTGTACGGATATATTTTTCTGAGTTTCGGAGTTTCCGGTTAATATTGTTTGAGGATTAGCCCTGAGATTTGTTTTTTTTTAATCAACATCCTCTTTGTTTATCCAAAATTTGATCCTATTATTTCTACCATATTGGCCTCGTAAAACGCCGCATTTTTAGTGTTTTATGATATCTTTTTTTGCTGCCTACGTGAAAATTGCCTTGGGCTACCACGGAATTAGTGTGGCAATTCGTCTTCGATCATATGCCAAACGTATTTATTATATATATATATATATATATATTTGGTACCTGATCTTGGATTTGGAGTTTGTTCCAACACATGAAGTACTGCATGCCACACATGATGGCATCCAGATCGTCTTTCTCCCAAGTGATGTTGCCTGCTGGGGAAGGAAGGAAATTGGCCGGGCTTCCATCGATCCATCTAAATTAATTATATAAATGAACTTATTCTAGAATCATGCCCAAAACAGTGTGCTACGTACTGGTCACATGAGCCAGCAAGCTGATCGAACCGTATATATTCTGAAGCCAAGTGATCTTTGATTGGCATTTGTCACCAAATATGTATATATATATATATATATATATATTTAAAGGTCACTAATTGATATAATGATCTTCCTTAACTTTGTCGATACATTCTGGATTGAAAGAGATTTCAGAGCTGCTTGCAGGAGAGAGAGAGAGAGAGAGAATATTCTCTGGCTGGACAGTTTAATGGAGACTTGCAATCGAGTGGGGTCATGGCCCATGTTCCCTCATTTCCTTAACTCAATTATTATATCCAATATATAAGTTCTATATGCTGTATGCTTGGATTAAATTTATGTTAGTTCTAGGATATTTGAGGATGATTTAAATTTAACAAAACAAGCCTGTTATAAATTAGTGCTTATTTTATAATATACCATCCATACTATGGGCTAATCTGATATATGTATATATTTGGTATTATATATGACTAGCAAGCTGCAAGTTAGGTACACTAATTTTGAATATTTGTAATCCTTAGGCGTCAAGATGTAACTACAATTTTCTTTCGCTATAAGTGAGGACTATCAATAAAATTGGGATACCGTCTTTTTTTTTAAAAGAAAAAGAATAGAAAAGAAGTTAGGTACACATGCATGATTGATTGTGGCAATGACAGTAGTTGAACCAGTTGACACCACCACCAGTCCCAGGTATGAGATGGTGTAGGGGACATCAACACATCAAATCTCCCCTAGATCATTGCATTCCCCACTTTACCTACATTTCATGATACATGGATATATGTTATAATATTAATGACCCAACACTCTTCCACTTTTTGTACTCCCAATTGCTAAATTAAAAGGAGATCTATCGATAAGTGACGAAAAATATTTATTCTTATACTGTTTGGTGGATAAGCAATATTTTTATGGATTCATTTACACAGGAAAGGAAAAAAAAAAAAACAAAGCCATCATGTATGGTTGTTCCACACAACAACAGAATATAAATCTCAAGTCTCATATATGCACGTTTATTAGGTCCTTGTTCATTACTATTTTTTCACATCCTTAATTGGTTTCATCTTTGATCCCTTGGAAAACCAGAAGGATCCGTCCTGATCTTAGGCCACTGTGTATTAATGTATCCTTAATTTAACCCTACGTGCATATCCCACATTATAATAGGTTATTATTGATATCAATATTATTTTTGGTTGCTATCGCTCTGACATCAATATATTCAAAGCACTTGTCTTTGCATAGTCGGAACTATTAGAGACAGAATATTATCGCAGCTTTACAGGTGGTAGCTGCCACTTCACCGCATGGGTCCCTTACAATTTTAACTTCAAGCAATCAAGCGACTCCGAATGGAACGAACATTCGCATCCATGCGTACCCCGAGAAACCGACATTGTAAGTTTAGGAGATGCTTTTGTAATTACTATGTTTGGTTTTTATAAGCAACTCAAAACGGAAATTTTTTTTTTTCTGCCTACAAAAAAATAAAAGAGAAAAAGACACTGAAGGTCTAGAAGGTAATCAGCAAGTGTGAGAGGTTCTGATCATTACTTGTTCATTAGCATTCACTTCAAGAAGGTCCTAATTACTAATTAGGGTTTGGTTGTGAACTTCATGTGCGTTTAGAATGTCATGAAATTGTTCGGTTCTTAAATTGGGGTCCTTGTCAAAATTTGCATACCTGTAAAAGAAATAATGTAAAACTAAACACTTCTTCCCTAAATTAATTCATGACCAGCCTCTAGATTCCACTGCTTTCAAAGAAGGCCCAATTTAAGTGAAATTTCTTAGGCGTCCATAGTGAATTGGTTACACCTAACATTATAAGATTTGCGCTCCGTTTGGATAATGAAAATGTTACATTTCATCTCATCTTATCATTATAACTTTTTTAAAATTTTCATACAAAATATAATAAACAATTCAACTTTTTCAATTCTTAAAACAATAATAATATTACAAAATAATATTCTATTAATATTTTATATAACTTTTAAATTTTATCTCAACTCACCTCATCTTAACTCACTATCCAAACTGCACCGAAATGTTATTTTCTGTTTCTCCATCTTCTTGGCAATAGAAACGAATTTATAAATTTTGGACTAGGGATTTCAAGTTAGAAATACCACTTCAGGCAGTCCAACGAGGTATTATTTTTCTTTGGCACAACAATCAGCAAGGGATGTTTTATTACATGAACTAGTGTTGGTTGCAGAGAAGACAGGGCATAAATGGGAAATAGGACATGTAGAAAAGCAACCAACGTGAAAAAGAGCTTATTCCATGTTTAGGCTATATGTAAAGAGCATATTAGACAGTTCTAAGGTCATAACGAGCCTGCTGCCTTGACTTCTGGAGAGGCTTCATGTCCTTCCTCAACTTCATGTTCTTCCTCAGCTTCACCAGACATTTCCTCCAATGATCTTCCTTTTGATTCAGGCACCAAGAAAGTAAAGAGAATCCCAAGGAAGTTGACTACACCAAGCGTAATAAGTGTATTTCTCACCCCAATACCCTTTTCTGCATACTGAAATCCAAATGCCCCAACTATTGCCCCAGCCTTTCCCGCTGCAGCAGATATACCGTGACATGTTGACCTTAGCCTTGCAGGGAAAATCTCTGCTGGCACGACGAATGTTGTGGCATTTGGACCAAAATTTGCAAAGAAAAACGTGAGGGCGTACATTACAACGAAACCAATTCGGTTGGCTTCTAAGGTCCAGTGATGATAAGGAAGGGCCAAGGCAAACATAAATACAGTCATGAAGAAAAATCCCATCAATTGAATAGCAAACCTCCCGATCTTATCAATGAATGCCACAGTAAACCAATACCCTGGCACAGTGCTGCAGAGAGCTATAAGAGTTTGTGCCCGGCCAATTCGGAAAACCTCCTCTAGAGCACTCATTTCTTTTGCTTTGGGAATCCAGTTAATGGCAGTGAAAATATCCTTCTGAAACAGATTCTGGCTGTAGAAGGCAATATCTAACAAGAACCAAGTAGTCGTGGTTCCAACCAAATGAAGCCCATGTCTGGAAACAAACTCCGCAGAGAACAAACCAAAATCATTTCCTCGTTCTCTGTCATCAATTTTTTCCTGTTCAGCCTCCAATTCAACCTGCAGAACTTTGGACATATCTGCAGCTGCCTGTTTGGCATTCTTGGCAACCAAGGCAGTGTAACGAGCAGTTTCAGGCATTTTCATGCGCCAGTAATATGTAAGTGCAGCTGGGATTGCTCCAAACATTACAATTATTCGCCAGACATAATCAGCTTCTGGAGGAGTGGAGCCAATATTATCAAATTTATAAGCCTGGGCAGGGTATTTGGCCTTGAAAGCTGCTGAAACTATAATAGCAACCATCCCACCAGCTAGAATTCCAAAACCTTGCATTGCAAACACTGCAGCAATGAAGGCTCCCCGGGTCTTCTTGTTGGCATACTCAGACATGATAGTGGCAGAAAGCGGGTAGTCACCGCCAATCCCAAAGCCAAGCCAGAACCGGAAGAAGCATAGTGTAGCCATAACAGCATCAGGATTTTTTCCGAAGGAAAGGCCACAGGCAATTGAACAAATGACCATGAGCATGAGGGTCATGCCATATACACTTTTGCGGCCCATTTTGTCACCGAGCCAGCCAAAGAAGAGTTGCCCTGCAAGGGTTCCGCAGAGGGCAACGCCATTGACAGCAGCCGAGATATTTGAAGGCAGAGAGCCAGGATTAGGAGAGCCTTCCTCGTAATAGTACAAGCGGCCCAACAGTTTGGTCACCAGAGAGATGCAAAAGAGATCATATGCATCAGTGAAAAAGCCCATGCCAGCGATCACAATTGCTGTGAAATGGTACCATTGTGTTTTAGCAACATCAAGGGCATTAAGCACTTGCAGTTCCTTAGCCATGACTAGGCCTTCTCAGTCACACAAGTTCTTGCACCGTCTTAAAATGCCTTAACTCTAGTATCCTGAAATCTGCAATAGATTATTAAAGTAAAATATCAATATATGACACATTTATGACATAAGCATTGACATGCAACCCAGAAAAGTCGGGTGGTGAGTCAGACTCGTTCGAGTGGAAACTATTAGACTTATGAGCTGTGGCGATGAAACAAGAGTAATGCGAGGGAGGCCTTTTGGGCTCCCGATTTTGTTGCAATTGTTTTTTGTGTTTTTTTAGTTTTTTTACATTGTGATTAAGAAAATATTGTTTAATAATATTGTATTTTTTTTTTAAATATTTAAAAGTGTTAAAAAAATAATATAAAAAAAATTATTCAATATTTTCTTAATCACTAAGAAACAAACAAGCAATGACATCTCAAAAAAAAGCGAGAAATAGATAAAGAGCATAGGAAGTCCACAAGTCTATAAAGTGATATCACAATTACTAATCTAACATTATGTATTAGTTGTGGCTGAAATCGGGGAACGCGACGATTAACATAAAGTTTTTTCTTGGTTTTTCTATTTTTTAATAAGTATTTTAAATGGTCTTGCTGGCATTCAAAAAGGGTATCAGAGACATTTTCAAAACATGTTTTGGTCAAAACGTTCTCTTTGCTGCTTCTGAAAGTATAGCTACATAATTTATAGCGCTCTTAATTAGTAGCAGAATTCGTCGACAAAAGCATAAATAAGATAAACGTTACAAATTATATGTTACTATAGAAAGATGTAGAAGAAAAGGATGGATGGAAAGGAAATGCGACGGAAAATGGACGGTCTACCTAAGCAGGAAAAGCTACAAACAGATACCATATAGTAAACTCATACAAGAAGACTCAGGCTTGGTTTGTTTTCAGAAAACTCTCATCTCATCTCAATTTCATCATTACATTTTTTCAATTTCAATACAAAATAAAATAAACAATTCAACTTTTTCAAATTCATCTCATCTTCTCTCACCTAATCATTACAACTTTTTCAAATTTCAATACAAAATAAAATAAACAATTCATCTCATCTTAAAAGTTTTCATCTCATCTTATCTCATCATCGAAAACAAACAAGGCCTCAGTTATGTTTGGTAATTTTTTCAAATTCTCACATAAAATATAATAAATAATTTAATATTTTAAAATTCTAATTTAATTTTTTCAAATCCTAACACAATAATATTATTAAAAAATAATATTTTAAACTTTCTTTTAAAATTAAAAATTCTCATCTTACTGTTCAAGCTTAAGGTTACCAAAAAAATCCCAATTTGAGCAAAATTACATGAAAATTTGTAGAGAAAAGTGAAATTATTAATAAAGCGTCCTGACCTGAGAATAATTATGCTTTGCTAAAGATAGTTCAGATATGCAGCTAAAACCAAACCAAAGAGGCTGTGAAGATTTCTGGGAGGGAGAACTTTTTCTTTCTTAAATTTCTCACCATCCAAACAGAGAATAAGGAGAATAAGAGACAGAATGAAAAATCCCGGAACCTCTCGTAAAGAAAATGACTAAAGACGTACCGAGATAAAAAATAAAAAATAAAAATAAAAAAGATGTCGAGTTTTCTCAAAAAATTACACGATTTCTTTCCAAAAAGATAAAAACTTTTGATTTTTCGGCACCTCAACAAATTCTTGATTTCCGGAACTTTCCTTCTTTTATTTTAGTTGAATTTTAGAAAACTTTACGTAAAGGTATTATAGGATCGGTAAAAACTAAAAAGAAACAGAACAGGAGAAAAAAAATCCCGAGAATTTTTAAAGTCTTGAGTTTCAAATTTTCCCGGCGCCGAAGTCTCTCCTAGTGCTTTGTAATCAAAATAACAAGCAGAAGTGGAACACTCTATCTAGAGACATTCAGGACTGATATTGCTGAGTGAATCTCACTCAAAAATGTGCACAATCCGTAACCCAGTACAGAAACTGAGTTTGGAGAACTAAAATCCAACAACAATATTCTTCTGCATTTCATTCTTAGAAAAAAATGAAGACGAAAAGTTCATTCGAAATCCTTAAGCAAACAATTACCTTTTGCCTTTACTGTACTAGCGAGAAGAGTACTGAGATTCCTCCAGTGCCTTGCTTTTTCACGTACAACAACACATGTTAAATGCAATGCGCGAGAGAAAATGGCGTACGTCGAGCAATACCAAAGAGAGTGTCCTGTGGAACGCGAGAGAAAGAGAGGAAACAGAAGAATTGGAGCTGTGTGTGGAGCGAAGGAAGTAGGAGGGGCTGGCTCCGTATTTAACGACTGCAGGCGCCAAGCAAATTCCCCCCCAACTAACATTATTTATCATATCAATTAATGCAACATATTTATCTAATTTTAGATAAACAAGAGTTCGTAAAATATTCTCTTGTTAGCATATTACATGCGTAAACTAAAAGCTCTCTTGCTACACTTTGTTTTTAACGATTAGCTGGTGCAGTGGATGATCTTGAGTTATTTTTAAAGCCTCAAACAACAATGTGTAGCTCAAAGCCTCAAAGTTAGGTGAGGGTAGTCTCCCACAATCTTATCCAACCGTGTTGAAAATCAACTAAAATAATTATATATATTTATTTTCTATAAATTTAATTTTAAACAAGTAGTAATTTAATACGATACTATTGTAGAAATATTCTACATATTGAGTTCACTTATCAAAAAGAATCTGACCCAAACATGATGGAGTATTGAAATATAGTTGAAAGCTTTTGAGAAACCATACTTGGCTCGAATGTTCATAGCCTACAGCTTGTTTGGGATTAGATTTTGAGCATATTGCCGTCTACTTAGACAACATCAAAGATCTGTCAACACTTTGTATATGTTGTTTTTTTTTGTTGTTAATTAGTTGTTGATAGTTTCTATATGAGCTTAATAAAGGACAATTAATTCTTGTCATCTACTCAATTTAGATTTTTTTTATTAGAGTTTATTTGTCCCCAAGTGCATGTGTTTCGGACATAAACGGATATGTCCTTGTTAATGTTATCGATTGAAGTTCAACTCGGCCTTTTTTGTCTAAACTTGATATACAGCGCCATTTTTCACGCATTGCAATCAACGTGGATGGCCCCAAAATGGTGGGACATCAGTCGCAGTACAATCGTGACAAGTGCATGGTAATAGAAAGTATATTATAAGACAAAAATAAAATTTAAGTGAATGTGATGGGAATTTTCCAAAATATAACAATACGCAAATTACGAAGGCCTGTAATCAAGAGTAATTGTTGTTCAATTACATCCTTACTAATAGTTCCCAAAACTAATTAAGCATTAAGAAATGAAGTAAGGTACGTTTTGGAGCCGCCCACTTTACTGCAAAGTGCTATCATTCAAGCCTTAGTTCAAACACTTGGCAATCCAAATTGCATATTGTTTATAAAGTGGCAGCTGATTGGGCCCACGCGCCTTCAATTTTCACGAGTCAAGCCCAAGTCAATTATAAGTTCCCAGGTGGCAGGTGCCCTAAGCTAATTAATGTGGGTACTCACTCTATTAAATCCATTTTGTACGGCAACCGTCATCTCTCATCCCTACTCTTCTCTTTCATTATTAGTTTCGGACACCGGATAAATGAGATAATTTATAAATAATAATAACAAAACAATTTGAGTTTAAGATATTTTCCGAAATTTTAAAAATAAAAATAAAAATTTATATAAAAAATTATAAAATTAAAATATAATTTTTATTTTAAAATTTGAATTATTTTTTATATTTTATTTAAAAATTTGATAAAATTGTAATTATTAGATAATGATTAAATAAAAATTTTAAAAATTAAAAAATTAAAAATTAAAATCTAAAAAATGTTTGTATTTAAATATTAAAATAATATAAATTAAGATAAGATAGAAATAAATTTACCTTTCTATTAAACCAAACAGGCCTGAGATACCGTTTGGAATTTGGATTATCAGTGTGATCTCTCTCCGGCTAGATGGTGATAGGTTAGATACATATGCTGTCTCGTTTTAATATTATTGGCGCTGTTGACATTTTTTTCATTATTATTTTGTTTAGATAATGCCTGGGATTTCTTACAATATAATATATAGCACCCATAACCACGCGGACCTTAGATGCTCAAACTCATTGTGCGAACATTCATAAAATCTTCCCATGATTATATGTTACAGTTGAATGGTTAAACTTAGCAATGCGGTGTTAACTACTAATTAATTAAGTTGGTAACCCTTTTTAATTAAAGTCTAATGTCTAGCTGGTTTTACTATATTTATTATTGTTTGTCTATATTTTTTAGATAATATTAAAAATTATTAATGTCTTAGCTAGTATGCTTTCATGAGTAACAACAATATGGCTGATGATAGGGGTATAAAGTTATAAGTTCGAGCGAGAAGAGTGTAGTTAATTAAGTCTTGTTTATTTAGCTTTTAATCGAACACAAATCAAGCATCAAGTTTGGTTTTATGTTCACGAACAGTTTATTTGATATTCGAGAGATTTCAAATATTCACGACTTTGATAAATTTGATTATTTATATCATATTTTATAACTTTATCAACAAATCTTGATAACATTTACAAATGAGCATACACCTGTAAGTATAGGGAAAGATTCATAACATTTACAAGGGAGATCTAGGTGCTGACCTCCAGGCTGGCTATATACTCGAATTGAATTGGATCGCCGAGATCAGCGGAAGATCAGCAGAAAGGAGAGAGATGGCCTGAGGTACTTACTGCTAATTGAGTTGGCAATGGAGGGGATAGAGAACAGAGAAGTCGTTTATATAACGTACACATGTGACCCATATCCAACTGGCCTGCAGCATACAAGCGGGCATATACCATGCATGCGGCACTACAAAAACTCAGGTATTTTTTAATTATTTTAAAATCGTTACAAAAAAAAATGGCCACAAAAAGTCAGTATTTGCAACGATTTCCAAAGTCGCCGATGAATTATACGTCGAAGATGTAAAATGTTGAAGAATGATTTACTATTCACTTTTTACGGTGAATTCAATTCATATTGCGGCGATTTTTTTCGTCGCAAAAAAGTTTACATTTCCGTCGATTTTTTAAAATCACCACTTAAAAAGTAATTTTTGCAGCGAATACTGTTGTTGCGAGAGTCATATTTGGCATTAGTGACGAATCAAAAGCGCCGAAAAAACAAGTAAAATTTAATTCCCTCCAGTAAAAGCGAGAGCCATACTGTTCTTCCTTTAATTCCCTCCAGCGGTCTCCTCCACCCCCCCCCCCGGGGCGGGTCTCTCCCCAATCCCCATTCTTCATGCCTCCACGCAGCAGCCACTGTACACCACCGTCGACCCACCGTCATCGTCGATTCCCACCGTTGCCGGCCAGCCCAGCCAAGCCCCTTCCCAGCTGCTTCTCTCTCTCCCGCAGATCTACCCCTCTTTTCTCCCTCGGATTCCCAATGTCGCCGCCTCCACAGCTGCCGCACCACCTCCAGATACGGACGTAGCTACCCCCCAACGGTCCCCAGACCCTCCACCGAAGAGAGCGCTGGTTGGAGCTGGGGCTTGGATCCTGTTTTATCCTACCCTTTTGTATAATGTGCTTCGTAAGAAGATAGAGGCCGAGTTCAGATGGTGGGACGAAGTTGATCAGGTGTTTTTTTTAATTGAACTGTTTTTTTGGTATTAAATAATTACTAGTCTAATGATTGGGGTTGCATTTCTTCTGTGTTTTGTAGCTGAGAAGCTTAGGAAATGCAAAGAAATTAGGGCTTATGAGTTGCTTATAAAGCTTAGGAAAAGCAAAGAAGTTGATCAAGTATTATTGTTTTTTTTTATTACTTTTTGGATTTGCTCTGCCCCCAACCCCCTTCATTTTTCCTTTTATATATCTTTTATCTGTTTCACGAGTAAGCATGATTTTGTATGATCATATTGTTCCTCTGCAACATTTGTAGCAAAATAAAATCAGAGTCCACAGAAGTGAGCATGGAGCATGAGTCATGTACGTACCTTAATTAAACATGTCATCTCCCCTCTTGATCCCCCTGGCCCAGTACAGATTAGAGATCATCTTAATTAGTTTATATTTTATGTATTAGCTGATGCTGAATGCCATAATCGTTTTTCTATGGTTCTAGTCATAGAGTTTTTGACACAGTTTACCATTTTGTTGTGAAGGATTTGGAAGCCACTCAGATCTTTTCGGAAAAAGGAGGTGGTCTTTATAATCATCATTCACTTTCAATTATGTTTTACCTCATAGAAACATAATGATGCATTGCTAGTATTTCTGTTAATTATTTGTTTCTCTGTTGTTTAACAGTGGTGTACTTTGTGTTTCCTTTGATATTTAAGTTAATTTTTATAGACTACAGGTAAAAATTACATTTCATTAGAAATTGAAATAGATTTTACACAGCATCCTGTAGTTTGTTAATAGCATTGTGAGTCCATCCGGAAGTAAGGGGATCGAGAATCAGGTGAACCAATGTTGGCTACAGGGTTTTCACATTGTTTTTATATCATTTTTTTTTAATTATTGAATGATTCTATAGGCAAAATGCCAAAAACTACCTTTTGATATCCGGGGAAATTGAAAAAGGCTATCTGCTAGCTTTTGAAAGCCTATTAGTATAAGCGGCCATAAGATGGTATGGTGGAGGAAGCGGACTAAAGAAAAATTTTAATTTAGTGAGTGGAGTGGTAACAATGTACTTGTCATATTGTGATGTACTGAATAAGCTCTCTCTATAGACTCATATGGCTGACAACTTAGATCTCAACAGAAATCAGAAAGCTGATTCTTTGAATGATGGTGGAATGGTCTGGAGAAGTTAGAGATGGATTCTTCTCCCCTTTCAAGGTCCTTCAAAGGTCCGATTGAACTTGAAAAAAACAATCGGAAATGTTGTGAAGAATGTGGAGAAAGGACCGAGAATGGCACAAAACATGGTGCCACAAAACCCATTTTGAAACCTTCTTTTCTTTAATCAAACATGCATTGAAGTAAATTAAGAATACAAGAGGAGGGAAACCCCATTACAAAATAACCCATGGCATAAAATAAACTGCTTTGAAACCTGTGTTACTCGTGTAAGTATACAGATTTTTTTTCTTCTTCTGTACTCTTTTTTCTCCCCAACCAACTTTAATGTTTGATATGAGTGACACTCATGCTTTCTTTTCACTTCCTTGGAAAAATATTGTGTTCTGGTTGTTTTGTATTGTGCAAGTGGCCAAAGTTGATTCATTCTAACAGTTTTGTGGAATGGAACTTCTAGTTCTAGTGACTGCTGCTAGCTGTTGTTGAGACTTGATCTTAATCTGATCAATTACTCCTATTGTTTCAATATATGAGGATCAACTTTATAGGTATCTTAGTAGGAATGCAACTCATCTTCTAGAATTGAGCATGCTGCATCTATTCTGGATGTTGTATGAAGGCATTCGGTGCAATTTCTTTTTGTTTTTTGTTTTTTTAGAATGTATTTATGGTAAACATATGCCAAGATTATTATGAACATTTCCTTACTTTATTTTTGCAAATAATTGTTAGTTTTTTGAAATCAGCATTGCCTTCAAATAGAGGTGAAGACCTGCAGACAAAGTGCTTGCTTGAGCTCTATGGTGTAAAGGTAAACTAGATACACTAATCTATGTCTTGGGTTGGATGTTTGAAGTTAATTTTTATTGTTCCTTTTCACATAGCTTAAACTTGGATTTTTTATAATATTGGATTTTTTGCAAAATGCAGGCATTATGGCTTTCTTAATAAACTATTGTGTATTTTTTAACACCACTCTCAATTCAGCACTCAGACAATTTGTGGTAATTTGAAGGTATTCAATATCTATTTCCAACTTCATGATACCCTGCAAAGAAGCAGACATGAATCTGTTTCAATACTGATGTACCTGCGTTAATATATATTATCATTCTTCTCCTGAAAATTGGTGCATTACTACTGAGTTTGAACTGCAAAGTCAGTGGCTTCCATGTGATTGTTTTTTCTCTCTTCATTGGAATTATTTCACTTCAATGGAATTAGACCTTAAATCTTGTTGATATAAAACTTTGTTTCTTAATGAATAAACATTCAAAAGAAACCAAAAGGACATCAAACATGTACAGGGCTGGGATTTGCTTCATTTTGGTGCTTGAAAACTTATGATTTCATCCTTGAAATTCTAATACTGCTGTTAATGTTCTTTCAATTAAGAAGTATAAAACTTACGATATTTATACTTCTTAATTTTGATTCCCTGGTTGCTAGTGCAGTTTTCCAGTGATGGTTTTGTCATGCAATTTATTGCACTTCATGAATATGTACAGGGGTGGGATTTACTTCATTTTGGTGGTTGAAGCTTGAATCATTATCTTGCATGAACACAGCTTGTGATTTTCTTGGATCTTATATCTATTACTTCTCGTAACTTCTTCATTTTCCATATGTTTTGCATGTAATTTTTACTAGGATAGCATTATCTAAGAATCCAAGGTCATAAGTGATGTGTTATATGAAAAAATATTTTATAAAATCCATTTTTTCATAAATTAAAAATGATCCACCCTCTGCTTTTGTCATAATTATTTTTTCTTAACACATCTTCAAATGAATATGCATTGTGTTCACCCTGAGCCACATGGAGTTATTAAGCTGGCTCTTATACCATTTGTCATGAGCTGAGGATGTGTTTAGCCATATTTGTGAAATCTCTCAAAAGAATTAGTTGCAATGGGAGCTTTTTGTGCTAGCTTCATATTGGGAGAATGACTTATAGATATATTTTTAGGTTTTTAATATGATAACTGATGTCTTGCAGATTGGGCAAGAAACAGACTTTGTCCTAGTTTCATGCACAGGATTAGGAATAAAACCTACCAAAAGGGAGCAAGTTCTTAAAGCCAAGAGGGCTAGTTCATTCATTTCTTTTGTTTCTTTTGCTACTTTAACATATTCTTTTAGGTTTGTAGATTATTTTTAAGTCTCGTTTTGTGCTTCCCACTTGTGGAATTGTTTTTTTGAGCAAGAACATATAATTCGCCGGAAATAATTTTGTGGCATAAACTTTTCTGCGGTAATATTATTTCGCCACAAAAAGGTTTTTCAGCGAATTATATTCGTTGGAAATGAGTAATTGCAACTATAATTCAAAATCGCCGAGAAAGTTTCTTTATTGCGGCATTTTTAAAGCTTTTTGCGACGAACTATATTGCCACAATTGACTTTTCTCAACGATTTTAATGGTAAACGGAAATGTCATTTCCGTCAATTATTTGGACAATTGCAAGTGAAAAAATTTGCTGAAAATAGTATTTTTTGTGATGATTTTTAGTAATCGCCGAAATTGATCAAAAGCGGCTCTTTGATTTCTTCGAATGTGTAGCGGTTTATAAATCGTTGAAAATGACCAATTGTAGTGATTTTTGGAGGTATTTGTGACGATTTTGAGTGCTGAAAAATTCTTGATTTCTTGTAGTGCGGCGCCCCATTCACTATAGTCAACGTTTCACAAAGTCAACTCACAATCTTGCTTTTTGATCATACCTTGTACGGATAGATTACTCATAATTTTTTCGATTCTGCTACATCAACCGAGCCATGAAACCGTAGAGGAATCGGCATGCCAAGTCAGGCCATTAGAAAAAAAAAAAAAAAAAAGAAGAAGAAGAAGACAACATAGACGATCGGAAAGAATTCATGTTAAATAGCAAAGACAAAGACACAGATGTAGAGATCGTGTCGTTGTGCCTTTCTTAACGGCCACTGGATCATTGGTCTGCTACAGGCAACACGATCTCTTCTTCCAGACCCAAAGACACCATTAGTACTGATGGAGGTATGTCTGTTAAAAAGAGTAGTTGGATCTTTGATTAATTTCTTAGATCTTTCATGCGAAAAAAGATAGAATTTTATGCAGAAAAAAAAGGAAAACAAGAACAGACGAAGGAGCAAACAAAAAAAGTTTTCTTTGTCTTGGAACTGAAGGAGCAGACAAAAAGAGGGCAAATGCATGAACCATTCCTGAACTAAAAAAAGCAAAACCAAGAACTAAAAAAAATACCCATAACAAAAATTGCAAACCCAGTATAAAGTTTGTGATTAGACCCTTAACCATCACCCAATCTTGACCTAAACTCTTATGGCTTTGCTAAACTCAGTAATTATATCTGTTTTTTTTCTACATTGTTTAAGTTAAGCAATATGGTCATAAGGAGTACTATTGGGAGTACGGAAAAACAAATAATGCAGAAAAGAAGAGCTTAGTAATAATGGCTTGTAAATGTAAACAAGGGAAAGGAAAAGAACAAATCAGATGGGTCGCCATTAACAACGCTAATAAGCTGCAGATGGGTCATTGAAGTCCATGGAGGGAAAATCAGAAGAATATGAAGAGGGAGGGAAAAGTTGTTAAGTTGGTTTTGAGGGGAAAAAAAAGTTTATTTGAAACCGGCCATGTGGGACATAGTGCCCCTGCGGTTATCTTGGCAGGTTGCAAGTAGACTTTCTCTTTTTTTTTTTTTTTTGTAAACGGTGTTGTTGGAATCATTGTAAAGAGCAAAAAATTCTTCAAACTTATTTTACAACAATTTGACAAATATATATATATGCTTCAATAATGTACGGAAACTGAGTTCATATATTTACGCATGAGAAATACTCTAGACATAAATGAATTACATAAAAATAATCGCATAAACTGATGTGACTTGATGTGGTTCGTCAGATTATAAAGTTACTTTTATTGTAAAGTATATCTGACATATCACATTAGGCTAGGTTTAGATAATGAAAGTGTTCGTGAATATTTGTAAATAGTAGTGAAAAAGTAACGAAAAAATAATAATAGAATATTAAATAGTAGTAAAAAGTAGATGAAAAGTAATAAATATTAGAAAAAGTAGGTGAAAAGTTATAATAAAGTAAAAAATAGTAGTGTGAGTGTTTGAGAGTACTTGAGATACTCTTGGCTGCCAGACTAGAAATCACATCAATTTCTAAGATTATTTTTATATAATTCCTTTGTCTCTATGCATATATTCATACATTGGATCATTTTTTGCTAATATACTCGCGTACTAAAATATTTTATAAAACCTTTCTTATTGTCATAAAAACATATAGTAATTACATTAAAATATCATACATACCTGTGTCCACCATTCTCGCTTATGAAGTTCTTTTATAAATTAATGCTTACCACGATATATGATGTGCATGAGTACTCTGCCGCCTAAGTAGCACCGCTCAACATGACCGCCTTCAACGTTTTGTATTTTCTTTTTCTTTTCACATTTTTTTAATATTTTTTAATATTTTTAAAAAATAAAAAAACACACTAATACACTTAAAATCGCTTTCTTAATCACTAAGTAAAAAAAAAAAAAAAAATTGACCAGCGGTCAAGTTGGGGCAGCAGACTATCTTTTCCCTATCTATGAATTGTTTGATGTGAATTGTTCCCGTTAAATATGGCAGAGTACATTAAAGTTTTATTTTAATTCTTTGTTATCTTTAATCAACTTATGATTGTTTGTTCTATCATGACAATAGGCATCTATGAGCACTATGATTTTGATTGTCTCTTGTGCACAAGAATATGGCGATAATGTCGAAATTGATGGTTTTGATGTGGATTATGGGGTGAGAACGACTGATTGGTTTTTAGGAAGGGGTTATTCTTGTGTACTTGAACTATGTCTATTCTTGGTAATAAAATCTCTCTTGGTAATTAAATCTCTTATTAATTATCAAAAAAGAAAAAGAAATGGGTTATTCTTTTGAAAGGCATCATAATTTTTCTGACTTGTGTTTGGTGCTTATGTTTCAGAATGAGATGTTAATCTTAAAACTTGGGGATTTGGGTACCTATGTGCTGAATAAACAGACACCAAATAGATAAATTTGGCTATCTTCCCCAGTGAGGTATGATCAATATTTTCTAGATTTTGTTGTCTGTGTTTTGGAATGTCGAGGCATGATGGGTTTGTCAATAAATCTGTATGTGTACTATTCTAACCTGGTATGCCTATGTTTTTTAATCTTCTATATTGAATAACAAGATGTTAACATGTCTCAGATTCTGCTATAGCAACAGTAGATGTACATTGAAACTGGACAAATGAACATCTGGGCAGGAATAACTCAGGGAAGGTGCTAACCTCAGGTTGAAGGAGAGTTTGCACCCTTCTACATCAGTGTTCACACATACATATAAACATCTAGTTAAAATTATGTATATATTTATTTCTATTAGAGCCCTTTTAGCGAAGCTGTAATATTTAAAACTGAAATGTAGGAAGTACACAAGATGAAACACCTAAATACAAGCTAGGAACTAGTGGCTAAGAGCTAAAAAAAGTTGAAAGAAAAACATTCATATTGTCCCCATTCCATATTGAGCAAAGTCCGACACGCGCCCCGCCATCAGCCTCCCCAGACCATGATCTTCAAGACGACAGAAGATATCTGTCCATCCAAGCGGCGCGTAATCCTCATGCGTGAGTTTCACTCACCGCCGCGTCTGAGGAAGTTTTTTGGCATCACGGGCAGTACCGGAGGGATCAACGATGTCGACTCTTCGGAACCTGACCTTCCAATCCTCTCTAGGTGTGGCGAGTGTACTACACGTGCCGCCACAGACAGTGGTGGCCCCTCGCCGGCGATTCATCTCAGTTTTCAATTGCTTTCTTATGTTCCCGCTTTTCCTAACCAATGATCGAGTGAAAGTAGATGAAGTTCCTTCCAGCCAGTCCAAACCAACATGTTGCAGCACACATCCTTTTACTGCGGTTTCTAGCTGTAGCTTTATAATTTATTTAACAGACTATTTAAAAAATCGTCACCAAACGGTCTCCCCTTGTGGAAATTGGGTGAGAGCCATTTATTTGGCTCCGAAACCCGCTTTTATTTTTTTTTTGTGTGTTGTAATATGTTAGTTTTGGGAAGGCTGTAGGGGACTTCCACCCCAAACTTGTATCTTGTAACCGTTAGTTTATCTATGAATGCTTTATTTGAGAAAAAAAAAAACTCCTATCCGACTAAACTAGCATATTGAGGAATATTCCTTTCAAAGAATGGAATCTTGCATGATGGTTTTCCAGGTTTTAAGTACGTCATTAAGATGTTAGGTAAGTCTGCTTCTTTCTTGGAACTACCTCAAATTATCCATCTACCATAGCACTTGATGCATTGGTAAATTAATATAATATATACGAGTTAGTATGAAATTATATAATTCTTGCTTGTCTCCGTTTGATGTGTTACTTCTTTTGGAATTTGGGATTGCTATTACTTTGGATTATTCAAGAAGATAAAGTAAAAAATTGTGAAGCCTGCAAAACTTGGAATGGTATGATCTTGTTATTCCAATTTGGGTACAAGTTAAGAATTATAAGTCTATAGATGGATACCAATTTCGGGTGTTTTTTGGCTAGAAATGATTGTTAATAAAATTGAATTATAGACACATGTCTGAGGTATCAATAAAAAGCTCAACAAAACATTTCCATTCCTACAGTCAGTTTGCTTTTAATCCATTGCTTTACTAAAGCCTTTTAGGGTTATTCTTGGCAGCTAATGTTCAAGAATTTTTTTAAGCCAATTATTGTATGGTAATTGAGGTGCATTTATATGTGGCTCAAAATATCCAAGAAGGTGTAACATGATTTTTGAATTCAGGCAGAAATAGATTTTTGAATTCATTCAGGTGAGATGCTTATATATGATTAACATTTTTTTGGGCGGAATAAATAGCATGCAAGAAAAAGAAACATTCCAATGTTCCTAGGAGAATGTGAAGGGTGGTATCGTGTTTGAACTTTGAACGTGCCATGTGTGGAAGGACTGTGATTTTAAGGACACATGATGCAATATCTAAATTTGATTATTTGTGCTTTTTTTGAAGACAATTTTGGGTATCTACTTCTGTTATATAAAATATTTCTAGTATATTATTATTTTTTTATTTGGTATTTCAACTTGATTTGAATTTACATAACAAACAAATTTTTTTTTTGGACTACGTAATCATTTCTTTTGTTGTTTGGGTGGTTCTACAGCCATTGACATTCGGTCCGGTGGATGGATCCCAACTTTCGTGGTTGTAGCCACCTGTTTTTATATTAAAAAAAAAATGGATTTGAAATTCCGAAATACCATAATGCACCCACTAACCCAAAACCCATATAGGGGAATAAACTTGTTGGTCTGTTGAGGGAGCTAGAGGAGAGGGAGTGGGACACGTTTGTGGGTATGTTCTTCCAAAATTGCTTCTTGTGAGTCGGTTCAGTGGTGACGCTTCAGGCAAACAATGTGACCTCTGTAGCTAAGCAAGAAAACCAAGACCATTCTCTCTTGTGCTCTCTTTCTTGCCACTTTCACTTCCTCCGTCTCATGTCGAGCCCTTGCCACTCTCTCATCATCTCCGTTATCGTCAACCTCTTTTCATGCCGACCGATAACAATAGCCTCATCTACACGTGGCTATTCCCCCCCCCCCTTCTCTCCCAAAAAAAAAATAATAATCCTCCTTCGCAGTCCTTGGTCCGCTAATCAACACCGTGGGATCAAAATCTTCAGCTCCAATGTAACTAATATTTTTTACTCAACGATGTACTTTATTTTTAAAAAGTAATCAATTCTTGTAATTGTTGTAGAAGTGTGATTTTTCCTATCTAATGGTTGCAGGTCAGTGTTGGCAATGTGATGATAAAAAAATAAGGGATAGGGAGACGCTTCGGGCTCTGTCTATTTCTTTTCTCTTTTTAATATTAAAAAGGCCACGTGGTTACAGCCATGCCATCCTCGAGACCGAACGTTGGTGATTGTATGAGTTAAGTTAAATTGAAATGAAAGTTAAATAAAATATTATTAAAATATATATTTTTTAATATTATTTTTATTTTAAAATTTAAAAAAATCGAATTATTTATTTTATTTTATGTAAAAATTTAAAAAAATTATGATTAGATAAGATAATTGAAAAAATCATAAAAACAAACAAGATCTTAAAAACTTTTCCAAACACGAGAGAATTCGATAATTCGAAACAGCCGTGAAAACACGAATGCAGGACACAATAGGTGACATGTACACCTTGACTTCTAGGGGCCTTGAAGCATCGTTATGTCTCATGTTGGATGGCCTATATAGAATATATCATGATCCAAAACACAACTTTATGGCACAATATTTGGGCATTTTTCTGGGCCGTTTTTGGGGGCCTTTTTTAGGCCTTTTTCTGCAATTTTTTTAGCGTTTTTCCTGGCGTGTTTTAGGCTTTTTTTTGAAGTTTCTTTTTTGGCGTTTTTTTTCTGGCGTTTTGTTTTGCTAGCGTTTTTTCTGACGTTTTTTAGGCGTATGTTTTGCGTTTTTTCTGGAGTTTTTTTGTTGCGTTTCTTTTTTGGCGTTTTTTTTGGGCTTTTTTTTGCGTTTTTTCTGGAGTTTTTTGTTGCGTTTCTTTTTTGGCTTCTTTTGCCGGCGTTTTTTATTGCGTTTTCAAGCGTTTTTTTACGTTTTTCCTAGCGTTTTTTTGTTGCGTTTCTTTTTTGGCGTTTTTTTTTCCTTTTTCTGGCGTTTTTTTTGACGTTTTCTTGCGGGCGTTTTTTGGGATTTTTGTTTTTGCGTTTTTTTCTGACATTTTTCCCGTATCTTTTTTCGCATTTTTTTTGCCTTTTTTTTTTAGTTTTTTTTCTGGCGGTTTTTTGTTGAGCAATACTACTACGTACGGGACTGGATTGTAAATCTAGGTAATTTTATTTTTAAATTTTTTTAAAATTATAAAAATATATATTTTAAACTCCAAGTGGAGATTGTAACTAGAATTTCTCTTTTTTGTTGCGTTTCTTTTTTGGCCTTTTTTTGTGGATATTGTTTTTTTCATTTTTGCATTTTTTAGGATTTTTTTTTAGAAATCCTATTTACAGTCTTGAATGGGAGATTACATGTGCATTTCTATTGATAAATAGGGTAAAAAGAGAAAAAATATCATTTTAAAATTGATATTATTATAATTTTAAAATTATTTTAAACATAACTGTATAGAATTACATGAACAGTTTCTATTTGGAAACTGTATGTAGACTAACTATTTTTTTTAACTTTTTTTTTTTTACTATTAGTGAAGTTATATTTTTTTCTGTAATGATTTAGGACGTTAAAAAATACTTAAAAAAAATAATAAAAAAATAAAAATTTTAAATACACTATAAAGTATGAAACGGGTGGTAAGTAGTTGTAAACTTATCTTTATCCTAAAATAAATATATAGTTATTTTAGCATTGAACTTTGCGTTGTACGACTTGGAGTTTTATGATCATCTTTAGTGGACGGACATGACATTCTCATCTCTCTCTCTCTCTCTCTCTCTCTGATCAAGTCTTCATCTCTAACTTCTTGATGTGTAAATTCGACTGTAGATGCATAATTAACTACTATGATTTTCGTACTTAAAAGAATAACTTTGAGGGGTATCTGACTCGGGTTGGTAGATTACCTGTAGCCCAAATCAATTTCGGTTGGATTTAGAAAAGGAAAACATTATATAAATACATATATAAATATATATATATAATAAATAAATAAAACCAAAACGGATTTGGGTCAGACCTGTCTAACAGTGTCCCTTCTCTTATGATTTTTTTTTTCCCCTAAACAAGCATATTATATATAACAATTATAACATACAAGAGTTAAAATGGTGAAAGATCCTAACAATAATTTCAAACCGGTTAATACAGCAAAAGAAAAATAAGGATATAACCCCCACCCATTTCCTACAAGGAGAGATGCCTCAAGCAGTTTTGATACAATTTGAAATTCAGACTATTATACCATGGCCAAAAGTGCATTGGATTGTTTTGTGCTATAATTTGTTGGTCTGGATTGGCTAATGAAGACTTCCTCTAGGAAAAGCAATAATATAGAAAAATAACGAGGGACAAATGATTCAAATCGTCGACAAACGACCGCCAATGGCTATGTTGGGGTGCGGGGGAGATGTGCCACTGTTGGATAGAAGAGGTTGGTCGAATATGAAAGATCCAAGACCTTTGGTCCCACTAGTGCCATGCATGGCCACACAAAACTCACCATGGCAAAGCAACACATGGTCTCATGCTCAGTTTAGGTCATGTATGAATCACACACGCCACTCTTTCTACGATCTTCGATTATCGGTCAAAGGATCAGTGACTAGGGAGTGCATATAACATGT
This sequence comes from Cyclocarya paliurus, assembly GCA_029856935.1. NCBI lineage: Eukaryota > Viridiplantae > Streptophyta > Magnoliopsida > Fagales > Juglandaceae > Cyclocarya > Cyclocarya paliurus. Next base: position 9,581,089 of record CM056954.1, on the reverse strand, counting down.
GGTGCCACTATTAGAGAGAGCAAGTTGGTCTAATATAAAAGATCCAAGGCCGCTAATCCCACTAGTGCCATGTGTGGTATTAGAAAACTCACAATGGCGTGATTGCACATAGATTTCACGCTCGATTTAGGCCATGAATGAGCAACATGCACCACTCCTTTTGACGATCTTCTATTACCAATCAAAGTATCGATGACTAAGGAGTCTTGTGGTGCGGCGCGAGATGATTATCGGTGGCCAAAAAGCAGTAGATCAACACATCCCCATATTATAATCGGAAAACAAGAAAAATAACCAAAAAAAAAAAACCGTTGAGCAATTTTGAGAAGGGCTATAAAGGAGGAGGGAGGGAGTAAGTCGAAGCTCTAACCCCTTCTAGACATAGATGCGTAGGATTTTAGGAGTAAGGTGGAGAAGTTTTTGAAGAGATGTTTCGGGAGTAGAAAGGTTATTCCCTCGCCAAACTTAATCCCAAAGACGTTTACTTCTCAATATATTTGCTAATTAGTATATACTGAAAATACAACATTTGTACCACTGACATGATAAAATTTGATAAGTTACTATTTAAACAAATCAAATCATGTTATGCCAACAGTAATTTGAAGGGTGTGCCCTCCACACTGACTTGCAATTAGAAGAACCATTATTTCGTCTTACAAGATCAACTTACCATGGCAAACCAAGTGAAAGACATGACACTATTTGACACCCACAAAAAGGAAATTGTGATGGAGACAAGATTAGATTCCACACTCTAAACTCAACGAGAATGGATAAATCACACCACTAAGAAGGCGAAAGAATGTTGATTAGTTCGAAATCCATTTTGGGTTATTCCATTGTGGTACTAGCAAGAAAGAATACACATTGAGGAAGGAGTAGCTAGATTTAGATAATAAAATCATCTCAACATATCTCATCTCATTATTACAATTTTTACAAATTCTCACATAAAATACAATAAACAATTTAACTTTTTCAAATCTCAAAACAATAATAATATTAGAAAAAATATTCTAACAATATTTTATTTAACTTTCAACTTTCATCTAAAATATTTCATCTCATCTCACTATCAACTCCACCTAAAGCTTAGCGTGAGAATCGCGCACACCCATGGCAAGATTTAGCTACAAGTCACGATGCCATGCACACCCATCCCTTTTATGTTCCTTAATGTTAGGTACTACCCGAAGTAGCAAACGCAGCTGAAGATCACTGCCAAATTTGGTTGGTTAGGTTCACTCTTGATGTTACGAAAAGTCAATGAGTTCTACGTAGGAAAAGTAGTGACTGGCCAATTAATTTGAGTGGTCCATGATGAAATCATTGACCAATTCAATCAAGATTTGGCTCAGATCCATCCTTCCAAGAGAAGCATGCCGACAAGGATGGTGATAAACGACGCAAATATTCAAGAAAAAATCCTGGTTTTGAGACCGTGGACGGCAACCAGATATCTCTTATTATGATTGCGATGATGAAAGCATTGGTGCACTGTCTTGAAAAATTAACTCTAAGAGCCACAAAACGACAGCATAACAATAATAATATTATGTAAAAAATGTTTATATAGAAATTGTCACGTCTTGTTGTTGTACACTGGAATGGCGCCAAATTCAGAAATTATTTTACCTCATTTTATTTTATTAATATTATTTTTTTAAATTTTCATATAAAATATAATAAACAATTCAATTTTTTTAAATTTTAAAATAATAATAATATTAAAAAATAATATTCTAATAGCATTTTTTTCAACTTTCATTTATTATTTAAAACCATCTTATCTCATCTCTGAATCCACATCAGAGTAAAACCCACCTCATATAACCCCAAAAGAAGTTTATTTAAAGATAAAAGAGTACTTTTGAAATCTAAAAAGACCTTACGAATTTACAAGGGTGAAGAGAACATACCATATACTAGTGTAAATTCAATGAGAAACACAATACCGGTATCAATTGTTTAGCCTCTGAGTAATGTGGCCACTCAGTTTTTACGTAAACGCTCCCTTGGAATTTTTAAAGAGAGATTATAATACAAGGAGAATAGCTTGGGGAAAGAAGAAAAGCAAAAATAAACTAGACACCAAAAGGAACATGAAGGTCATCACTGTGCTCCAGCTAGTGTCATACATGGGAGATCACAACCTTCTGAAACCCTGGTAGGGGAATATTTTTGCATTATGCTTGGCTTAAAGAAGTCACCACCATATATTTTTCCCTTCTATTCAGATGAAATGGACAGATGTATTGGATGAACACTTTTGGGGATGCTCCAAATACCAAATATATAAGTCAGCCATCTCCGTCAGATATTTTTCCATTGGAGAGAATTTCTCATACTTTGCCACCAAGAAACGACAACGGCTGAAGGATGAGAGAACACAATTTAAGTGTTAGGTAAGAACATTAGGGATCAAATGTACTATTGTCAAGTTCATGGCCATTTTTAGCTCAAATTAGAGGAACATAAAAAAGAACACCTCTATGATGAGACACCCACTTTGGAAGATGAGTAAGTTTCAAGTTAATGTGAAAGGAAAACACTAATGACATATAACTTGTAGCAAACGTTGATAAAGAAACCAGGGTTGAACTCTACAAACAGATAAACTTATTCATGGATGATGTCATTTAATAATAAGAATCCCTTTCCAATATAACAAGGTAGTTTGCATCATTTATCTGTTAGCTGATCTATAACTTGACAAATCATATAAGATCTGAGAAGATCAAGGTTAATAGAGCTCCCATGGAGAGATTCAAACTCCCACTAAAACACATCTTAAATTAGACAGCTTGACCAACAATTTCTTGCATCTCACAAAAACACTGGGCAGGTTAGAAAATCCTCATGCCAAGGGTTAAACCAACTGTCAATAATAAGCAAGGATTGTAAGTTTACCATACAGCATCACCAATACAACTTGACGCAAGAAAACACAGTTGAACTTTGTTATGGCAAGAAGTTTAAGAAGCCGAGCCCCAAAACAATTGCTGGCCTTCAACAATACTAAAACTAGGGAATAATTTTCAACAACGAGTAAATACAATTACCAAGATTCGAGGAAAATAATGTATGGCATACTATACGTGGACACTACACTATAGGGTTCCGTCTCAAACTGGGCACATATGGGCATGGCCTGGGATACTTAATCTATTAGTTCGCCAGAGATTCCATCAAAAACATTATTGTTCATAGTTCATGGTTAATCAAAGTGAAGCACCCATCTTGGACACTGTTACTTCGACAATGGGATATCTTAGAGTGAAGAAATTATCAGACACTTCAACAATTCAGTAGTTTTGGTTCGGATTTGACGTCTTAAATTCATACTGGCAACTGACTACCCTGAATTCATGGTAACATATACAACATCATCGCATTAGCATTAAGCGATATGATTTGGAAAACCCTTTATTGAGACACAAGATAATCAGATGAAATCCTCTTAAATCACTCGGGGCTATACTTCCTATGTCAAACAATAGAGCAATGTTTAACAGTTAAAAAGACTCACATGCCTCCCTTTACTTGTTGAAAACCTTTCTTTTAATTTTCCTTTTTTTTGGCAGTTAGGGTGCAGGGAAGAGAGCAGATCATGGTACCTCAAGATGCCCCTAGGATGATTTGAGACATTATTTTGCAGAGCTCTCCTCCCTCAGACCTGTACTGATGATAACTACTAAATTCTACCTATTATATCAGTTGTCGCAGAACTTTCAAGATGTCATTTGTCAATACTACTAAAGGATAGCCTAGTTGAAATAAATATACCTTTAATTTTGTTGTATTACCAGGCTTAGCTGAAGTAGTGCTCCCAAAGCTAAACTTTGCCTTCTTATCTAGAGGCTTTAATATTTGGAAGGAACACATTAGAGTTTCATCTATGGTCATCATGGCACCAGCGTTGTCAAACTCTCCACAATAATTAGGTGCAGAAAATATGGTTACAAGTTTTCTATTAGCAAAGAACTCATATCCATCTTCCACAACCTGTAGATGTAAAAACTATCGTAAGTCAATCTCATGTTCAAACTTGCAGCTGATTGTGGCATGCTTAAAGTAAGAACATGTTCAAACCTGGTGAGCTCGACAAATTAAGTCAATCTCATGCTTCCGAAGAAATTCTGTCACTCTATCAGCACCAAAGGTATAGGAAACTCCCCTATCATTTGCCCCCCAACCTTGAATATCTTTACTAGGATCAGACCAGAGAATATCACATAGCAAACCAGAGTCTGGAACATCACAAGGCCTCCGCAAATTCCTTATCTGATCCAAATTGTGCAAGTCAGGAGAGAGTCCTCCATGCATGCAGAGTATCTTTTCATCGATCAGAGCTGCTACAGGTAAGCAGTTGAAACACTCTGTAAATATTTTCCAGAGTCTGACATTGAATCTTCGTTTACACTCGTCATAAAATCCATATACACGGTTTATAGAAGCAGATTCGTGGTTTCCCCTCAAAAGGAAAACATTTTCTGGATATTTTATTTTATATGCAAGGAGAAGGCATATTGTTTCCAGGCCTTGCTTTCCACGATCTACATAATCCCCCAAGAATAAATAATTGGAGCGAGGAGGAAATCCACCATATTCAAAAAGCCTCAGGAGATCATTATACTGACCATGAATATCTCCTGGGTAACATAAAGGAAGTAACATATAAGACGTATTCAAGGCTATATTATTAAAAATAGGAAAAAAAAAAACAAGTACAAAAGAGGAATAAAGAAAACGCAAGTAAAAGAACCAGTAGTCTTATGAAAATCCCAAAGGAAATGTCTCTTACAGGCAGGAGTAGATACATATATGATTATTCTAATAATGCATAAATATAATAAACATCAAAGTATAAGATGTCGAGTCTTATATCTGTATGATATAAAATTGCCATCCAGAACTTTTCTCTTTAGGGGAGAAGAAAACTTTGCACTTTGGGCAGTGATGGTTTCAAATAGACAACATAGAGAACTGGAGTATGTGGTTTGGGTGAATAGGGAAGTGCAACAATAACATGCAATTTCAAAGTTGACTTCCAGTGCAGGAGCTGGGAATTCATTTTGCTGCCTCATTGTAGCAAGTAAAATATAAACTTCTGTAGAAAGAAAATTGTTGATAGTCATTTAGAACATTAAGTTCGCCTGTGTACTGGAATAATAACATAGGAAATAGCACAGGCCTATATCATTTGATCTTATGACAACCATCAGCTTACAAACATGTAAATGAGACTGAGACAAGAAAGACAGGGTCTCACTAATAATTGAAGACAATGCAATGCACCCCAATCATAGCCCTTTCTTTTATCATTACTAAAAACACCAAAAGCTTGTCAAGTGATTTCACACATCATCTCTGTAACAGATATGACTTTGAGAATAGGGTCTCATTGATTGTCAGGAGAACCCATTTACAATAAAACAATACTATTATCATGAAGCAACTAAATAGAAAATTTAAGGGGAGAAAAAAAGGTATAGCGTATTTCATTGCCAAACTTAAAGTAAATATGCTGCACTTCAAATAAAAACAAGCATATATATACAAATATATCAACATCAAGTACAAAATTAAATTCAAGGATTTTGAGTTAATCAACAGTATAAACAATCATATCTAATATTGATTTTCAAGTATTTGGTATGAGTCTATTTCAAAGTCATTTTTTTCATAATGAATTAACCATTGTTTTCTCTTATGAATTCTATTTTTCAAGTCCTTTTGTTTCTATTATATGGCATCAATCGGCTCTATTCACCAATTTTGCCCTTCCCTGATCTGAAATAAATCATATATTCCTTATGTCTTAATTTTGAGTCATATATTCCTTGTATTTGAACAAACTACTCTTTATTTCATTTTCAAGGGGGAAAAGAAGAGATGTTCATAATATGTAAAGATGGATATTGATAAATTTCAATCGTAACTCCATAACTTAATATTTGAATTGGCAAAAAAGTAGAGAATAGAAAAGAAAAGAAATCAAAACTACAGGAGCATAATGTGGGTAAGGGACTCAAACCTAGCCTCCTATAGACCCAAAGCCTCAAAATATATCTAAGGAGACCGATATATATATATATATTTTTTTAATAGGCATATTTTCTAGCAAAGGTATGAAAACCACATAGTGAAAAATAAGCAAAATAATCCATACCCAGGACAGAACTCCCAAGGTCATGATAATATTTTGTTAACCAACCTTATCAAAACAAGCAATCTTTTTTTTTCTGGACATCTGTATTCGTTACTTTTTTTTTCATAACAATCACTTGAAACGGTTCCAGAACGTAGCAACTTCTGTCCAAGCCACAACATTTCTTTTAATGGAAGGTATTGTATTTATACTAAGCACACGCCACACAGAACATAGGATCATATTAAAGAAAACTAAAGAATACGAACTCATGAATTTGATCCAGACCCAAGTCAACAATTAAGATATGAGCAAGACAAATGATCATAATCAAAATTGAAACAAGAAAAATAGAGCATTGAGGGTTCAGGAAAAGATACCGCAGATCTTGATGGGAGCTTCAAGCTCCAAAAGATTAGGCTGCCCCAAGAAAATATCCTTGGAGAAGAGGCAAAGCTGCCTGATTTCTGCCTCAGAAAGCTGCACCTGCTTCCCAGGCCTCCCTCTAACTTCAAGCAGCCTATTAATTATGCCATCCAGAACAGCCGGTTCCATATCTGTGTAGGTTCTTTGACCCCAAAATCTAATCTCCTTCAGACTGAAACAAACAAGCAGGGGACAAAAGAAAAGAAAAGCAGAGAACACGAATAAAGAACAGCCACTTTGATATTCTTCTTTGGTTGCAATCGCTTACATGACTTGGAGAGAGACAGAGGACAGAGAGCTTTAAAAAGTTCGAATCAAACTGGGACTTCTTTAGCTGTGATGCCTCTTGGAGCTTCGGAAAAGGAACGGTAACCAATAAATTGGAAAGCAAGGAATATATTCTTTTGAGAGAACAGAGAAGAAATTAGAATCACAGAGAGAGAGATATAGAGAGAAGGAACGATAAAATTATCTTCACACGAAGAGCGAAAGACAGAAAAGAGTGAGGGGAGGATGGACAAAAGTGGAGGGTGTTGCCTTTGTGAGTGCGGAACCCCGAAGAACTCACTCACACACTCGCCCAAAGATAATGCCCGCCGCCGAGGATGACGCATCTAGTCATGTTGTAATAAACTCTTGTAGATTTTGCAAATTTTGTTTGGTACTTTGGAAGTTGAAACCAGAGGGTCGAGAATTATGCACAACAAAAGAATGCGAGCGCACCCTTTTGATGTCCCACTCGTAAAATGTTGGTTCTATTCTAAAATTTGTTTACAGTTTTTTTTTTTTAGCTTGCACTGGACAGATTTTAACGAGGGCTATGGTATTAAAAATTGTTGTTTTTTTCTTATGATTTTTAAAAATTACCCATCTACTTTTTAGGGGGAAAAAAAGTAAAAAGATATGGACGGCCACAATGTTTAGCAGTTTTTTTTTTTTTTTTTCATACATTTGGGGAGAGGGGTGTCGAACTCGAGACTTCTATTTTGAAGGAGGCAGGTTTATGTCAATCAGTACAGGCATTTGCTGTCAAAGATGTAGTTATGTTTGAGCCCGTTGATGTCTTTTTTAACCCGATATAACTGCTGGGATGATTAATGAATTTCTTGCACTTACTTACACTTTCACAATACACAACCACATGAGTCGTGGCTTTCTTCATTTTGCTCGAAATTCTTATATAGAACTCTAGCAATATGAAGCTGATGAAAGGTTTATATGGCCTACTTTTGCAATTGTTGAACATTTTTATTGGTAACCCGTCAATTTGTAAAGCTGAGTAGTAAAAGGCATGGTACCGCTAGTATTAATTTATAACAGTACAGAGCAACATAGGGCACTGCAAAGGATAATGACAACATAAAGCATTGGCTCTCAAACCACATAGCAACATTGGCATTTCACATCTTGAGAGTATTCCATATTGCCATCTGTAGAGAGCCTCCAATAGTCCATCAAGATTTGGCAGTGCACCGGAACAAGAGCCTTGATAAGACACCAAAGTATACAGCGGCCAAACATTAAGAGGCAATATACCAAAAGGATCCAGATACAGACAAGATGCATACACCAAACGTCACGAGAAACAGGAAAATTTTGAGGACAAATACAAACCACAAAAGGCCCAAAGAGAGCAAAGTGATGGAACCTAGAAATCCATCGGATTTTCACACTTGTTCAAAATCAAACCATGAAAGTAAATCATGAAACAGTTCCATAACTTGGCAGCCTCAATACATAAATGTTGTAATGTTGTAAGGTAAATTCTTCTCCGTAGCCGATTTTTTAATCCTACACTGCACAACTTATGTGGCAAACCCGGTCTAAGCCGGGCTGGGGAGCCACGTCATGGATCATACCAAAAAGCCTCTTTCTCCTTAGAAGAAAAACTCATTCCTCCTTGTTTCGAAATTCCCCGATCGATATCCTCCTCGTTCGCCTCCTCTCTCCAAGTATAGATCCATTTGTTTTGAGTGGCTAAGCTCTTCAAGTGTAGATTCGTTTGCTATAAGTAGATCAATGGGTGTAAAATGATGATTTTTCTTTGGGATCGAAGAAAAATTAGTGTAAATATCTTTGTTGGGATTTAAAGAAAATTTGTACAAATGTTTTTGTTTTTTCTCGGAGAGTGTAAACACAAATGATAACAGAGGATGTTTCTTGAGGTGGGAAGAACCAACCTGAAGAAAAATTATAACATATTTTTTTGATATTTTTTCTGAGAGATTATAAATGCAGAGGAGAACGAGGGATGTTTCTTGAGAGGGGAGAACCAGCACATCATCAAGTGTAGGTCACTTAAAATAGTTTTTTGTTTTCGAGTGGCTATTACTACTCATCAACAAGTCTAAGGGGGGAGAACGCAGAATTGGGGGGGGGCGCTTCTGGGGAAAAATGCTAGCTCTCGTTTAAGTTAAAAAAATGAATCGTGAATGTACACGCTTCATGTACTCACTTTGAAGTGAATAAATATGAGACTCACGTAAAATATATATATATATTTTTTAATAATAGACCCTATTCTTTTTCAAATCGATTGTACGGCACTTGCGCACTCTACGACTGTATATAACATTATTTAAAAAAAAAATTACACAAACACACGTGTTCGGTGTAGAGTCGGAGTGGAGTCGAAGTCAGATCGAAAGCTATGCAAATCGAAGTCGGAGGTTGAATTCGACTGCTAACGAAGTCAGAGTTAGAGTGAGAGGTAGGGCACTTTGACATTGCCAATACTCAACCCTACTACTCATGTTGTAATGGGTAAGTATACCAACAGAGTACTTGCATATATGGAGCAATCATCTTCACTGGTTAAATGGGCAAAATTTTCAACTAAAGAGAGACATCAAAATCACAATGACCCAAGGTAAAACTTTCGAAATAAACACTCTTGGAGCTCGTTTATTTTTACAACTCTTTTCAATTCATCTTATTTATTTTATCTAATTATTCTAATTTTTTTAAAATTTCACAATAAAATAAAATAAACAATTTAATTTTTTTTTCAAATTTTAAAATAAAAATAATATTAAAAAATATATTCTAAAATTTATTTTATTTAACTTTTAATGAAACAGCCTTAATTCAAGAGAAGACTTACGAGCGTCCTATGTTTTGATATATCTCAATCATGTACAACAAGTTTCTTGTACTCTTCACCAGAGATAGCTATTCCCATAACATCTTCGGGGTTGACAATCCCGCCTCCCTCCAAGAAAATAGTCAGCAAATTCTTTGAAAACCCGCCCACCAGTGCCACCCCACTCTGCCTCGCTACCACCGGAGTGGAGGATGAGTCCCTTAGGTTCCAAAACACGATCTCCGGCACCCTGTTGTATCCTTTCTTCCTAAACTTCCTTTGTATAACCTCATAATCCGTTTCCCATCCTCGCATCGTTTGTCTTATCTTCCCCTCATATTCACCACAATAATACCCCCCGCACGCACTATCAAATTCCATATCGCTAAAAACAAAGACTCTCTTAATTAGCTGCTCCTCAGTAAGCTCGCCGTCAACCGCAACTTGCAAGATTTGGTCAAAGACTTTCTGAAAGTCGGTATTGGAACCCCAGTCCATATTCCTTACGAATTGAATCTTCTCCAGAAGTGTAAACCCTTCAATCAAATGAAGCTGAGGATTCTCACTAAATGTAATCACCTTCCCCTTCCAAGGCTCTTCACTCAGCTCCGAGACCAATAGCCCCAGCGCCAAGCATACCTCCATGGGTGTCCCAGACATACTCCCCGAGACATCACAAACCGCGATGCAATTCGTGAGCTTCCCCTTCTTGGAAAGGTCAGCAACCATTCTTTCCCACTGAAGCTCAGCCACTTTTCCACCATCTTCATCAATCAGCGACTTGATAATGTCATGGGGAAGCAGTGCCCCGGCGGCAATCTTCGCCTTCCCACTCCTCACCTTCTCCAGATACTCCTCGAACCTCTCCTTATCGTGCTTCGAAAACAACTTCTTGTAGGTCTTCATGGCAACCGAAGCAACCCTATTATACGGCAACGAGTTCCACTCATTGGCGCTCATAAAAACCTCCGGCAACTCCAACGCCTTATGCAACGGGCCTAGAACTAGCTTCCTCAATCTATCCCGAACCCTATACACGTAATGCGCCTCATCAATTCCTTCGTACTCTTTCTCGGACTCTCGCGAGAAGACCCGCCGGGCAATCCCCTCACATATCAACAGAGACTTGTCGTACGAAGAATCAATCGACGGGCACCATTTCGCCGCAAGACTAATCTTATGAACTTCCCCGCGACCCAAAGCTCCTATATCCGATTTCAAAAGATCGGCAAACACGTCGCAGATGCAATCAAAAAGAAACCGATAATCCCAGTCGTTGTTATAGCGTTCCAAAGCCTTTTTAGCATTGGAAATCTCCCTCCCTTTTCTCAAAGCCCTAGCCTTCTCTTTATCAATAGCCCCACTTATCTCCCCGACCTTCTTCAATACATGCTCCTCCGAAACATCCCCGCTCTTCCCCCCTTCCCCCCTCTTCAATTTCCTGGAATTATTTATCCGGTTAAGTCTCGGCCTCGTCCTTTCCTCCCTGGCTTCCTTCGCGAGTTTGCGCACGTCGCGGCCTTCGAGGATCCGATAGAGAATCTCGGGCAAGTCCTTGAGATACCCGAAATCCGCGAGAGCTCCGATGTTGAGAGCTAAGGTTTTAGGGTGGGTTTTGTGGAGCCAAAAAGCCGAGGTATAGAATCCTTCCTTATCTGACTTTCCTGTGCCTCTCACACCCCTAAGATTGAAAATCAGTTTCAGGGTGACGAGAGGGTCGCGGGCCCAGGCGATTTGGAGCCGTTCGATCAGATCATCGGGCGCTGTATCGGGCACCACGTGAAAGAAGAAATCGAGACAGGAGTTCCCAGCCGATAAAAAGGTCGCAGAGAGGTTTTCCGTGAGTCCCATAGGAGGCATTTCTTCGTCACCGTCGAGGTAGGTGTCTTGAAAGCGACAGTCGGTGTCGTGGAAGACATCCTGATCATCTGTCGGCTGTCCTCCGCTAAGGTGGAGGCTGGATATGGAGACAATGGATCCAACGACGGGTGTTTGGTCTGGAAAGTAGTTTCCGGCGACATCAACAGCTTCTGGTGGACCAAGGAGGTGTCGGGCAGAGGCCATCCTTTTCGAGTGATGGCTTTGGACTATGGAGTTCCATGGGTTTCTTTATTTAAAGCCAGGGCTTGTTCTCATCTCATTTTATTTATTTAAAAAAAAAAATTCAAGAAAAAAAACCTAGACCTTTTATTTTTTGAATCAACCTAAACTTGTTATTTGTTTGTTTTTTCGTATAATTATTTGGGCCCATTCAAAGATCTCAATCACAAGCGGAAAGAAATCTATATTATTATTATTTGTTTTTTGTCTTTTTTTTTTTAATCTTAGGGCGATATCGTCCATTAAAAGAAAGAAATGTATATTATGTTTTGTTTACATATAGGATAGCCCTCAATACTGTTTCTACGCTCGCTGTTTTTTGCTCTTTTATCGAAATCTCTACGCTGTTATTTTTTATGCCTTTTGGGGAGTTTTGTCTTACTTATCCAAGTTGTAATAATTATTTTAATGGTTATCAAAATAATAATAAAAAAATAAATCTTCTGATAATTAAATCTGTTTAATCCATCATACTATTCCTCTTAAATGGTTTTTACGTGTTATTATTATTGTTGACCATGAATTTTCATTCTCTGTTGTTGCAATGATTGATTCTGGTTCTGATTTAGATTGTATTCAAAAAAGTATAATTCCTAGTAAATATTTTGAAAAATCTACTGAACAACTATTTTCGGCAAATGGTATTCGAATGAAAATTAATTATGAGCTAAATACAGCTCATGTTTGTCAAGATAATGTTTGTTTTAAAATTCCTTATGTTTTAATCCAAAATATGTCTGATAAAGTCATATTAGGAATTCCTTTTATTTCCTCTTTATATCCTTTTTTGTCTGAAAAAGACGGTATTACTACTGATCCTTTTGGACAAATGGTTAAATTTAAATTTGTTTCAAAATTCGAAATTGATACTGTCAAAAATTTGAAATCTTTACTTTCTGCAAAAAACAAACATCTGGGTTTCCTTCAATAGGAAATTAGATACAAAAAGATTTCTGAACAATTGTCCAGTACCCTGCTTCAATAAAAAATCGAGGATTTTAATAAAAAATTGATTTTTGAGATTTGCTCGGATCTTCCCAATGCCTTTTGGTATAGGAAGAAACATGATGTTTTTCTACTATATATTAAAGGTTTTGATGAAAAAAATATTCCAACTAAAACTCGACCTATTTAAATGAATAGCGAGACTTTAGAATTTTGCAAAAATGAAATCTATGATCTTCTTCGTAAAAAGATAATCAGGCATAGTAAGTCCCCCTGATCTTATGCTGCTTTTTATATCCAAAAAAATGCTGAGATTGAGAGAGGAACCCCTCGTCTAGTTATAAATTATAAACCTCTGAACAAAATTTTAGAGTGGATTAGGTAACCCATTCCCAATAAGAATAATTTGATTCATAGGCTTTGTGAAGCTGTTGTTTTCTCTAAGTTTGACCTTAAGTCAAGATTTTGGCAGATCCAGATTAGTGAGTCAGACAAATACAAAACTGCTTTTATTATCCCTTTTGGGTATTTCAAATGGAATGTAATGCCCTTTGGTCTCAAAAATGCTCCTAGTGAATTCCAGAATATCATGAACGATATCTTTAATTCATTCACTAAATTCACTATTGTTTACATTGATGATGTGCTTATTTTCTCTAAATCTATTGATAAACACTGGAAACATCTGAATTCGTTTCTAGATATCATTAGATTAAATGGCTTTGTTGTCTCTGCTCGAAAAATAAAATTGTTCCAAACCAAGATTCGATTCCTTGGTTATAATATTTCTGAAAGTAAAGTCAGGCCTATCAATCGGGCCATTGAATTTGCTGACAAATTTCCTGATGTCATTATTGACAAAAAACAGTTACAGAGATTTCTTAGATCTCTTAACTATGTTGCCGAATTCTACTAAGACATGGGGAAGCAATGTCGTCCACTTCTTAAACGACTTACACAAAATTCTCCACCTTGCTTAGATATTCACAATGCTCTTGTCCAAAAAATCAAGGCACATGTCAAAACTCTGTCATACCTTGGCATTTCTACTTCTGATTCCTTCAAAATTGTAGAAACAGATGCCTCTGAAATTGGTTACAATGGCATTCTGAAACAAACTGTTTCACCAGGCTCTTCTGAACAAATTGTTCATTTTCATTCCAGAGTCTGGAATCCTGCACAGAGTAATTATAGTACTATTAAAAAAAATATTATCTATAGTACTATGCATCTCTAAATTTCAAAGTGATTTACTTAAAAAGAAATTCTTATTAAGGATTGATTGCAAAAGTGCTAAATATGTATTAGAACAAGATGTTGAAAACATTGCATCAAAACATATTTTTGCACGATGGCAAGCTATTTTAAGTGTTTTTGATTTTGATATTGAATTCATTAAAGGTTCTAAAAATTTCATCCCTGATTTCCTTACTCGTGAATTTTTGCAGACCCCCAACCATGGACAAGAAAAAAGGAAGGAATAAATATTCTACCATTATGTCTTCATTGCCTGCTTTACCCCCATTCTTGATAAAAAACTTATCAAGAAAGAATCTGCTTCCTTCATTGATATTGCCAATAGGTTTACCACCTTAGGCACAATTGTTCAACATGCTTCATATGCTTCAACCCTAGCAACTGATCATGATCCTTATGCTTAGGGCTGTGCAAGATTCCAAATTTTCCGACTCCGTTCGAATTCGACTCCGACGGAGTCGGAGTGATCGGAAACGGAGTCGGAGTCCGGAGTGGCTCCGAATAGGAAATCGGAGTCAAACTCGGAGTTCAGAACTCCTTGTCCAGATGTAAAACTGGAATTTTTAAAAAAAAATAAAACAACGCCGTTCCACTTAATGTGGAACGGTGTCGTTTCATCATACGGGGGGTCCAAAACGCAGGACCCCCCTTCCCTTCCTTTCTCCCTTCTTCCTTCTTCCTTCTTCGGTTCTTCCTCCTTCCTCCTTCTCGTTCCCTCTCCGGACTAAACCAATGAATCAGTGATCCTCCGGACCTCCACCAAGTCGCCTCGTTCCCTCTCTTCATGAGTCTTTGCTCCTCCGTAGTGCGCGACTTCAATCCGAGTTTCAGCCTACGATGAGCACTGAGAACCCGATTCCGATCCGTAAAAATAAATTCCTTGATTTATTTTTATGTATTCCGTTACTCATACAGCATGCACGTCTGGGTATTTTGTTGTGATTGAAATGATTTTATAATGTAAATTTGTAGTAAGGAAATATGTTTGATAAAATATGTAATGTGTTTGTAAGTTGTATTGTATGTATGCAATGTGTTTGATAAAATGTGTAAGAGATGTTTGTTACCTTTTTTTTTTTCTCTATTTCGCCCAGAATTGAATTCCTCTTTCGCATATTATCGGCAATCTCTCTTTTCAACCTGTTCTATTTATAACCCCTGTCATTCACGGCGCTTAAAACACTGGTTTTGAGTTTCTTGAACATTGGCTCGAGCGAAGGATCAAGCGAGAGTCGAGCTCAGGTTAACTTTCAGAACTTCGCTCGAGCAACCATCGAGCGGTGCACTCTGCCTGAGTTCGCTCGAGCTCTGAGTCAAGCGGCCATCAAGCGGTGCACTCTGCCTGAGTTCGCTCAAGCGCTGAGTCGAGCGGCCATCGAGCGGTGCACTCTGCTTGACTTCGCTCAAGTTCTAAGTCGAACGGCCATCAAGCGGTGCACTCTGTCTGAGTTCGCTCGAGCGCCAGTTGGGTCTGCTCGAGCCGTGTGAAGCACACTTCAATTATTTTCATGTGAAATTGCATCAACACTAGTTACAACACAATTTTACATAGGTTTTCACACGAATATGCCAATCAACTAATTTTTCCCTCAACAAGATGGTATTTCTTCCGGTCATTTTAAAGTTTCACATTCAAAAGCTTCCATCATGTAAACATGGTCTGCACTTAATTGATGGTTATTTTTTTTTTTTTTTGCATTGTTATATCTATATATGTCTCGTTCTGTTGGTGCTCATAAACCCCCATTATTGCATTTTACTTTTGCATTGTTCTTTTATTTGTTTGATTAAATTAGATAAATTAATTCAGAAATATTTTAAATATATAAATGCTAGTGGGTATATATATATTTAAATAAATAAATATTTTTAACTTTGTTGAGCCTAGTTTATTTTTAAACTAATTTTTTGTTTCTAATTTATTTTTTCAGGTTCATTGACATTGTGATATGGATCCTAGACCTAGTGGAGATAATCTTCCACAAGGGGATGTGGCGGATGCTAATACTACAACTCCTACACCAGTGGGTACTTCCACCCCTAGAGCCACACCTAGGGCAGTTACATTTAGAGCAACTACATCTTGTGCAAGTAGTTGACTACCACTCCCAGTAGATATAGAGGATGAAGATATCTTTAACGAAGAGGAGGAGATGCCCATTGAGCAAGATCAACAAGCACGACCTTCTAAAAAGAGTTCATGGACATGGGAGCATTTCACCAAAATTCCTGGTGATGTTGCGAACCCGGTAGCAAGATGTCATTATTGTGGGCAACTTTGTGGATGCCATTTGAAAAAGCAATGCACCAGTGTGTTGATAGCATATCTAGGTGGTTGCCAACGATATAAGATAGCGAAGGGATTGGTGGCCACTGATCAGACCAACCACGGTTACCAAACTTCTACAGCCACTGACGGTACACAGACTAAGAAATTGGTCATCTCTCAATACAGTGAGAAGATGTTGAGGGATATGCTTGCAGAGATGATAATTACTGATGAGATGCCCTTTACCACGGTCGAGAAAAGAGGCTTTCGAAAGTTTCTTAACTTTGTTGAGCCACGATTTCCCATTCCATCACGGTATACAGTGATGCGAGATTGTATGAAGAGGCATGCGAAAGAGAAGGCAGAGATGAGGAAGATGTTTATTACCACTGGCCAGAGAGTGTCGTTTACGATTGACACATGAACATCCATACAGAACGTCTGCTACATGTGTATCACAGCACACTACATTGACAGTGAGTGGATTTGTATAAAAAAATTATTGACTTTAAAGATATTGTGGATCATAAAGGTGCATCCATTGGGGCGAAGAAGAATAATTGTTTAAAGGACTAGGGAATTCGAAAAGTGCTATGTATTACAGTTGACAATGCCAGTGCCAATGAAACAGTTATTGATTGGTTTAAACGGAACACAACGGTGAGAGATGATGTGATTCATGCCCACGAGTTTATTTACGTTCGATGCTATGCTCATATCATCAATCTCATATTTGTTGAGGGGTTAAAAGAAGTTGATGATTCCATTACCCGAGTCTGCAGCATTGTACGATATGTGAAGGGTTTCCTTCGAAGGCTTGCCAAGTTTAAAGCAATAGCAAAAGATCTTAAGATTGATTGTTCTAGTATGCTGTGCTTAGACGTTCCGACTCAATGAAATTCTACATACATGATGTTGGATGTGGCATAGAAGTATCAAAAAGCATTTGAGCGGATGGAGGTCGAGGATGGGGGCCTGAGGTATGCTTTGTTGGAGCCAGCAGGACAGGGGCTCGGTGCGCCGGACGCACATGATTGGACTAGTGTAAGCTATTTTGTTGAATTTTTAAGAATTTTTTATGACATAACCATGCGGTTATCTGGATCCAAATATACGACTGCGAACTCATTTTTCAGCGAGCTCTAGGAGCTTCACTTCCACTTGGAAAATAGTTGTACTGACTCTGGTGGATTATTATCTAATATGGCTATGAGGATGAAGACTAAATATGATAAATATTGAGAAGATAAATAGATTGATATTTGTGGCTGTGATCCTTGACCTTCGATATAAGTTGGCCGTTCTAGAATTTTGGGTCAATTCCGTCCTCGGGGCAGTGAAGGCTGCAGAGTTTATTAGAGTGCTAAAAAGTGATATTAATGACCTATATAATCACTACAACAATAGTAATCAGCTTTCATCCGCAGCTGGTAGCTCCTCACATTCAAGGCCGACGGGGTTGACAGCTTTCTCAGGTGATACTGACCCATCTGTAGGGCTTAGAGGCCATTGTATTATACAGTAATATCATAAACTCATGTCAACAAGGAATATTATGCATTGTACATTTAAGGTTGAACGATATTTTATGGAAGCTATCGAGGCACCTACTGATGTATTTCAGTTATTAACTTGGTGGAAAGTTAATTCCACCAAATACCCAATCCTTTCCCGTGTAGCCTGAGATGTGCTAGCCATTCCTGTCACTACGGTTGCTTCATAGTCGGCATTTAGTACTGGAGGTCGCGTGTTGGATGCTTATCGGAGTTCATTGTCACCGTCAATCGTGGAGGCTCTCGTTTGCACACAGAATTGGATAAGTGAAATGCCCATTGGAGTAGATTCTGTTGGCGTGGATGCCGAGAGCTATAGACTTGAATCAGGTAAATTTATATGCTTTTAAATGATTATTTAATTATTTTTAATATTTCTAACTTCTATTTTTTATGATTTTATAGATCTAATTGTGAATCCTAACATAATTACCGATGACTGAGAGTCTGATACGAACGGCCCTTGAGAGTTGGGAAGGAATTGAGAGAATCCCCTTTCTTGGTAAGAATCAAATTCTACTTTTACCGTATTCAATTTTTTATTATCAATTTTTTTCATTTATTGATTGCAACTTTCTATTTTCATTTCAGGCATGACCAATGGACCAAAAAATATTTGATTGAAAAAAATGTAATTAATATTTATGTAGTTATATTTCAAAGCTAAGTCAATGTTGTTATTACGTTATAAATGAGATTGTTATAACTTATGACTACATCATATATGTTATTTAGGTTTTAAACAATTGTATTTAAGGTCCATTTTTTATTTTATTTTATATATATATATATATATTTACATATTTGGACTTGAGCTTTGGTGATCATATTTATGTAGTTATTATTGATATAGTTAAATTACATTGTGCTCGATCCGAGCAAAGACTTAAACAGAGACCCACCACGTGATACTCTTATAATCTTATTTAGGCTGCATTGATTTTTGTCTTTTTCTTTTTCATATTCTCCAATATTAATTATGTTCTTTGCAATTAGGATTTTGACCAATTTAGTCATGTTGCTTAAAACTTTTATTAGTATCAGATTCTTCATTCTTTTGTTGGTAGTAAAATTTTGAATTTTTTGATATATATGATAGTATTGGCGGCCCAAAGACATTTTAATTTATCTCCACAACGTCCTATATATACAAACAAAACAAATGCTATAAGCCGACGTACAACTCCATCTGTAAGAAACGTAGAGAAATAAACGGTTCGATTCCGATCGGGGGGGTCGGAGTTTAGATCGGAATGACTTTCGATCGGAATTCAGAGTTCCAATCGAAGGTCGGAGCTCCAACAGTATGTCAGAGTCGGAGGTCGGAAACGCCAACTCCGACTCCGTCGGAGCTTAGGCCTACTTATGCTAAAGCTATTGCTCAAGCACCTACTTCAACCCCACATATGTTTCAAAAATCCAAATCTCCTTATATTCGCAAATGCTTTCCTGTTAACTTGTTCTTTATTGAACCAAATAGGTCAAAACAAAATGATCATTTTAAACTTGCTACCTCCTATTTTTCTCCAGGTTTTCATTGGATTCCGGAAAATCCTGCTAAAAACCTCCAATTCTACTATAATATTTTGATTCAACCTAATTTTCTTTTCATAAAACCTATTTATGATAAGACTGATCAAACCAAACTAATCTACCACAGCGCTTATATTCTCTCATTAATTACAGAAGAACAATGGGGTACCAACCTATATTCTTCAAAAAGATTGGGTGATTATGATATTTCTTTTAATTATTATGACTATATTAAAGTTTGGTTATGTTTTATGCTCCACCAAGTTTCTGATGAGTCATTCTTGATTCTTTTATTTCAAATTCTATTTATGAAACCTCTTGGATTCAAAATACTTTTAAAACTGCTTTTAATGTTAGAACGGTTGAACAAACTTATGCAATTTCCAAATCTCAAGAAAAATGTTATCTTTTTACCAAGAAATTAATTCAAGATTTCTTGACAAAAGGATACAAATTTTTACATAATGGTTCTGTTCAAGTTGCTGTCAAACCTTTAACTAGGAAAGGCATCAACGCTTCTGTTCTACTATGTTTACGAGATGCTCGTTTTAATAATTTTGAAACTAGTGTTCTTGGCATAATTCAATCCTCCCTGTTTGGAGGACCTGTTCACTTTGATTGTTTTCCTGATATTACAATTGCTTTAGATGATCCTCATATCATTAAAGCTTTGATGTTAAATATTTCAACTTCTGGCTATGATATGCTAGAAGTAAGCAAACATCTTGCTCTTGTTTATCGCATTTATTATCGCCTTTTAAAAACGAATTTAAATGCAAAAGCTATTTCAAAACCAACTGAGGGTAAAACTCTTTTAATTCAGAGTTCTACTCCAGAAACGAATGTTCAAGTTCCAAAATTGATTTTATGGAAAGATGTTATTTTACCTAATGAATGGATTTTGGAGAATGAAGTTCCTCCTGCCAAAAATATTCCCACTGATTGCAATTTAGATTACATTCAACAATTTTTGGATGGAACCGTTAAAATTAGCTTTGACCATACTAGTACTCCAAGCTTAAGAAGAAATTCTTTTGCGGGATCTAGATCTTCTTTTGTTGGTTCTGCTTCTGAGATTCTAGTAAGGAGAGATCAAAAATTCCAACAATTTCTGGAAGACTCAGCCAAGACAGCCCAACCAAATCTTGATTTACCTATTAATCCTGATTTAAAATTGAAAGGACTCATAACGTCTTTTCAGATTACTTCTGCTTATTACTCTGTCAAGAATGTTCAGACATCTAAGAATACGTCCGTAAAGGAAGAAGCTGATAAAGATGAAGATGCTTCATCTTTGTTTCCTACAGCTTCAAATATGGCTGCTTCCATTCCTCCAATTCATTATAGTCTTACTGTTTTAAATAAACTTTTTCAATATGATTTAATTGCTCTTGTTAATGAATATAAATCAAAAGAAAACCATGATAAGTGAAAAACTTATCATGCGACCTTTTCTGATTCTGAAAAATTTCGTATTAAACGAAAATGGAAAGAAAAAAATGAATGAGCCTCAAAAGCACTTTTTTTTTTTTTTATTGAAAACAATTATGTTTCAAAAAATAGTTTAAATGTTGTTAAAACTGATTTTGTCAAGGAGGATGGTAAGGCTGTAATCCAATCCAGCTACCCACCTCTAGACAATGTGATTTTTTCCCACAAAGGGGCTGAGGTAACTGTTTCTCCTTTCAAGCTTACTGAAATTGGGTCCAATAAAGAAACAAAAAAGATTATTTTACAAAACAATTTTGTAAACCTTACACTTCATACTATTGAACAACTTGATAGAATTGAAGAAAAAGTAGAAAAAATGATTAATGCCATCAGGGTAAGCCCTTCCTATGGCTTCATCAAAAATAGGTAAACTTTCATTATTACACTTAACAGCATTTTGAATGGTTTGCCTAGTATCTTTAGTGAGATGTTGGTCCCACCAATTTCGTAAGACACTAGAAAAACCATTTACTAAAATCATAACAATATCAGGTTGTTGAATATTATTATTAATATAAGTATTTGCAATTAAAGATATTTTACTCATGGTATTGATGATTTCTTGTTTAGACAATCCATCAATATTCCATTCGTAAACTTTATCAGCGGAATACGAAGATTGAGTTTGTAAAACTTTTTCTTCAAATTGTAAATCAGGAGGAGTAGGCCTAGAATACCAGTTCTTCGTTAGACTCATTGGTTTGGGTTCTTTCGAAGTAAATTTGGCAATTTCAGGTTTTAAATTAAAATCATGAAAATTCTTTTCAATTAAATCAATTTCCTTTGCTTCAAAGGAGTCATCGTTAGATGATTCATCTGTGGTTTCAACAAAAACAGTTTCTTCTTTATTCAAAGTGCTTGTAGAAGGCTGTTCTTTTTTTAGATTAACAAGCATTTGATTAATTTTATCCAAAGTCTTGGCCTGAGATTCAGTAAATTGGATTTTTGGCCGAGCTTGTGGTCAAATAATCAAAGGTTTTTCAATTTTTTTTGAAATATTTTTTGACTGTTCTTTGTGGAAAACAAAAGGATTTTCATTAGTATGCAAAATAGGGGTAGAAGTGAAAGTAGTTTTTTCTACTTTCTCTTCAATTCTATCAAGCTGTTGTCCAATAGTATGAAGTGTAAGGTTTACAAAATTGTTTTGGAAAATAATCTTTTTTGTTTCTTTATTAGACCCAATTTCAAGAAGCTTGAAAGGAGAAGCAGTTACCTCAGCCACTTTCTGGGAAATAATTATTATTATTATTATTATTTTAAGGGGGACGTTATATACACAGTAGTGTACAGTTTTTTTGGCCATTTTAAGCTTTTTAATATTAATAAAATATTTTTAATTAAAATTTTCATTAGATTTTAAGAAATAAATTAGAAAAAGTTGAATAAAAATATTATAAAATTAGAAAGTTATTTAAATATTATTTTTATTTTGGAGTTTAAATTTTTATTATTATTTTTGTGTATTGTTTTGAAATTTGTAAAAGTTGTAATGATTAGATAATAATTAAATAAAATTTTAAAATTTAAAAGTATTTTGTGTTTGAGAAATGTTTGAAAAGGAAATTGTGAAAAAAATTTAAAATTTCTTGTATCATCTCATTAACAAAACATACTTTAAACTCAAAATTTCTAAACCAATTTAAATTTAGAAATGGTTTCATCTCATCTCATCATTACAATTTTTTCAAATTTTCATACAAAATATAATAAATAATTCAAAATTTTTTAATATCAAAATAATAATAATATTAAAAAGTAATATTCTAACATTATTTTATTCAACTCATCTAAAACTATCTCATTTCATCTCATCTAAATAATTAATTTCTTTCTATTTATATCCTTTGCCCAGTTATTAGTCTATCTAACACCACCAAATTTAGAAGTTTGAGCAATGCTAAATAGAAGTTTAAAACGCACATGTTCTGTAGATTTTTTTAAAAACAATAAGGTACATCATAATATATATATATATATATATATATATATATATATATATATAATTCACTTTATATGATGAGTCCAGCTACTTTTTCTAAGAGAGTGCACAAGATTTGTACACTATATGATAATATCTAATATCACTTTCCAAAGTTTTGACATGTATACAATAATTTTTCAAAATTTGTATCCTAAAATAATTCTTATCATCATTATTGTTATGATTTTTACCCGTACCTAGGCAAATAATCAGATGACAGAATCTTGAAAGTGATCTTTATTTTTGTTTTGATGCTTAAAAAGAAGATTTATGTGTGGTTTGGATTGAGGAGTGAGAAATCAATTCTTATCCAAACGGTCATTGTATGCGGATTTAAAAATAGTTTTTGATATCTTTGTAAGAAGATAAAGTTTCAAATAGTAAGTTTTCGTAAGGCTAGTGGAAAAGAAGAAAAATGTAGCTTTTCTTTCAAATCAGCAACATGATAAAATCACAGCTCATATCTTCAGCTTCTTCAACAAAAAATATATTTATAAATAAATAGAAAAATATTACAAATACTAGGTAATTATTTGTGAGACTACATCTATCTCCTCTCCAATAACTTAAACTCATCTCATCTCACTTCTAATCCAAACACACAAAATTTTAAAAAAAATCTCAACTCATCTCAACTCACAAATCTAGTTAACTACTATTCACAAATCATATCAACTCATCTCATCTCATCTCTCAATTCAAATAGAGTCTGTTAAATGTTTTTCTAAAAGGTTTTGTAAATTGTTATTAAACTAAATTTGTAAAAAAACATATTAAAAAATATAGTATAACTCTTAAATATGCTCACCAACTGTCCACTCTTTCTTTTATTTTTAATGGTTAAAAAAGTGATATTAGTAAGAAAATACTTAAAGAAAAAAAAATTATTTACATATTTGAGGTATGCATTTGGTGCACCCAAACATTATCATGAAAACTTGTTTCTTGCATGGTTTTGTCTCCGAGGTCTTGTGTACATGTAATAAGAACTCAGTTTCTTGGTAGGCACGGTCACGGAATATGACTCGCCACGTGGATTCGATGAATAAAAATCTACACACGGAATGAGTCAATGACTTTCTAGAATCTGAATAAAATAAAATTATTTATATAAACAATTATTATTGTATCCATAATAATTGCAGCACAAAGTGTAAATTCAGTTGCCTCTTTGTTTCCTTATTACAGCTACAACTTACAGTATTATATGTAATGAAGAGTAATAAGAGATATAATGCAAATTCGTGCATTTTATTTAAAATAAATAAATAAATTTTATCATAAAAAAGTTGATTTTTTTACATGTATTCCAAATTTTTTCTATTTTTTTAAATAAATACAAGAAATTTACACACCTCAAGATTGTATATATAAATTATTTTTATTTTTGTATCCATTCTTGAGTTTTAGTTCCTAGAAAGACAAAAATTAAACCATAAAAAGTTTTCATATTCATCATTCTCACAAGCCATATTTATTTTTATTTTATTTCTATTTTTTTAAAAAAATATTTTATTCTTGCTAAACTAACTGAATTCTTCTACGCATCATCCATATACTACATATTTGACAAGAAAAAAAAACTAAAAAATTATATAAGATGTATGGTATGATAATGATAAATAGAATCATTCTTAAAAAATGGATACACACCAGCTTAACAATTCTCATTCAAGGCTTGGAAAAAAGACAATGATTAGAACTAAGAGAGGCTAGGAATAAGATGTGGTGTTAGGATAAGAGAGAGGCTGATGGAAATGGAACTTGGAAGTCTACTGCAAAGTGGAGTAGGACACGAAGTCTGTTGAAATTGTGTTTTATTCTAGTAAGAGTTATTATTTAATTAGAGTAAAAAGAGTGGGATTGTTATTTTTATTAGAACAAGAGTAGGTTTCCGTATATGTTCAGGAGTGTATGGCTATAAATACAAGGGTCTGTAGTTTATGTGGAATAATCAGAGAATATAAAACTTGTGGTTTGTTCCAGCCCTAAGTGGATCACAATTTATCACTTTTCATCGTAGTAAGATCCTAGTTTCATTAGTGGCATTAGAGCATGGCTACTTCTAAGGAACGTCTTGAAAACTTGGAATACAGTCTGCATGAGGTACGAGAAGGGGCCAAAGACACTAGTTCATGCCTTCAAGTAATGGAAGAAAGTTTGAGAGCATTCAAGGAGTTTTTGGAGGCATCACAGGAGCAACCCTTTCTTTGGATAAACAAAGACGTTTCAAAGTAGGAAGAAATGGAGTAACACTCACAAATTCCGCACCAAGGAGAAGGAGGATACCAACAATTCCATCCTTGGCATTTTAAAATGGACTTTACGCGTTACTCTGGCGATGATCCAATGACGTGGATAAATTGAGCCATACAGTTCTTCGAATTTCAAGCCATTACTGAAGATCATAAGGTACGATTAGCCTCCTTCCACTTAAAAGGTGTGGCGAATGTATGGTGGCAATGGGTTCAACGAGTCTACAAGGAGGAAGAAAAGCTCATCACCTGGCATAACTTTGTTCGGGAGATATTTGTAGGGTTTGGACCAACCAAATACGAGGACTTTGATGAACCACTATTTTGGATTCATCAAACTGGGTCTTTCTGAGATTATCATTGTAAGTTTGAACGCCTAGCAACCAGAGTGGTTGGTTAGCCTAAAAAATGCACTAATAGGCACTTTTTGGGAAGATTGAAGGACAAAATCACTGGGAACATCCGGATATTCAAGCCAAAAACACTACAAGAGACCATTGAATTGGCAAGAATGAGAAACAATCGGTTAAGTAAGCAAAGGGAAAGTACATATCCAGAATGGAGTCGAACACCGATTCAAACAATATGGGTCCTTCAAGTGGTCACTACGCCTCCAACATCACTTAACAACAACAAACTAGAATTCAAAAGATTAAGCTGGGAGGAGATGCAAAAGAAGCGAGAGAAATGGCTATGTTTCAATTGAGATGAAAGGTTCACACCAGGATACAAGTGTCGGACACCTCAAGTCTTCCTCCTTGAAACAATGAAAGATGCAAAGTGGGAAAAAATAGGACAGATAAAGGGACAACCTCCATGGTTGCACCTTGAGAATAAGGTTGATGTGGAAGAGGGGAGGAATGATGGTTGAAGCCGCAGTGGAGTAGGACACGAAGTTGGTTGAAGTTGTGTTTTATTCTAGGAAGAGTTATTAGGACTGTCAGTTGTTTTATTGTTTTAAATTAGTTCATGTCAGTTAGGATTGTTGTTCTAATTAGAATAGGAGTAGGTTTCTGTATATGGTTAGAAGTGCATGGTTATAAATACAATGGTCTTTAGTTTATGTGGAATAGTCAAAAAGAATATTAAACTTATGGTTTGTTCCAGTCCTAAGTGGATCACAATTTATCACTTTTAATCGTAGTAAGATCCTAGTTTTATCAGTGGCATCAGAGCATAGCTACAACTAAGGAACTTCTTGAAAGTTTAAAAATACAGTCTACATGAGGTACAGAAAGGGGCCAAAAACATGAGTTCACGACTTCAAGCAATGGAAGAAAGTTTGAAGGCAATCAAGGAGTTTTTGGCATCATAGGAGCAACCCTTCCATAGGAGCAACCCTTCCATCGGCCAGACAAAGACTTTTCAAAGCAGGAAGAAATGGGGGTCACACTCATGGATTCCGCACCAAGAAGAAGGAGGACTGCAATAAGTCCATCCACAATAGTTTAAAATGGACTTTCTGCATTATTCTGGTGATGATCCAATGATGTGGGTAAATCAAGCGGTACAATTCTTTGAATTTAAAGTCATTACTGAGGATCATAAGGTGAGATTAGCCTCCTTCCACTTAGAGGGTGAGGTGAATGTATGGTGGCAATGTGTTCAACGAGTCTACAAGGAGGAAGAAAAGCTCATCAACTAGGATGACTTTGTGCGAGAGATATTTGGGTGGTTTGGACCAACCGAATACGAGGACTTTGATGAAACATTATATCTGATTCATCAAACTGGGTCTATCTGAGATTGTCAACATGAGTTTGGACGCCTAGCAACCAAAGTGGTTGGTTGGCCTCAAAAGGCACTGATAGGTACGTTTTTGGGAGGATTGAAGGACAAAATCACTACGGATGTCCGGATGTTCAACCCAAAAATACTACGTGAGACCATTGAATTGGCAAAAATGAGGGATGCTCGGTTAAGTAAGCAAAGGGAGAGTACATATCTGGAATGGAGTCGAACACCGGTTAAAGTAACAGGGGTCCTTCAAGCGGTCACTACGCCTCCAACACACACATAACAACAACAAACAAGAGTTCAAAAGATTAAGCTAGGAGGAGATGCAAAAGAAGCTAGAGAAAGGGCTATGTTTCAATTGCGATGTAAGGTTCACATTGGGGCACACAAGTGTCGGACGCCTCAAGTCTTTGTCCTCGAAACAATGGAAGATGCAAAGTGGAAAGAAATGGAACAGTTAAAGGGACAGCCTCCATAATTGCACCTTGAGGACAAAGTTGCTGTGGAAGAGGGGAAGAATGATGGAAACGAAACTTGAAAGTCTACTACGAAGTGAAGAAGCCGTGGTGGAGTAGGACAAGAAGTCGGTTGAAGTTGTTTTTTATTCTAGGAAGACTTATTATTTAATTAGAGTAAAAAGAGTTATTTGGACTGTCAGTTGTTTTATTGTTTTAAACTAGTTCCTGTTAGTTAGCATTGTTATTCTAATTAGAATAGGAGTAGGATTGTTATTTTTATTAGAATAAGAGTATGTTTCCGTATATGGTAAGGAGTACATGGCTATAAATACATGGTTCTATAGTTTATGTGGAATAATAAAAAAAAATATATACATAACTTGTGGTTTGTTCCTGCCCTAAGTGAATCACAATTTTATAACTTTTCATCGTAGCAAAATCCTGATTTCATCAGAGGTTTGGAATATGATGCGGTGTTAGGATGGATCTTACTTTCTAATAGCTAGACCACATGTCATCATTCTAAAAAGATTATAGTAAAATCAAAAATTCTACTCAACCTCCTACTATTCACACCACACTCCACACTCCATCTTTTTTTTAATTTTTTTTTAATTTTTTTTATCAAATATATTTTTATATGAATAGTGAATAAAAAATTATAAATAATTTTAAAAAAATAAATTCAAAAAAAAATTTAAAAAAATATTAAAAAATATTAAAAAGTGTGGAGTATGGAGTGTGGGGAGGATGTATAGGTTTTAAAATTGACCTCAATAATCTCATACAATCCTCCCATGTCTCTCTCTTTCTTCCTTCTCTCTCAAGCTGATTGACGTCTACCTTTTTTTGTTTTATAAAAAAATATTTTATTTTAGTAAAATGGAAGCAAATTTGCTCATGATTGAGGAAAACGAAAAAAATGAAATCATGTAAAAATAAATAGATTAAGAACATAAATCGAAACATCAAATCCAAGACAAAAAAAAATAGAGAGAGAGAGAGAGAGAGAGAGAGTAAAGTTGATGAACAAGGAAGTGACGGTGGACAGAAAGAGACCACTCCCAATAAAACTTGATACATAAAGATAAAATCCCATTTAACCCATGTTCTGGTGAATAAAAAGAGGAAATTATATAAATATATTGAGGCTCTGATGATAATAGTGGCGCGTGGGGGGAGGGGGGTTTACTGTTTGTTTGGACCTTGAAATGTTTCTCGAGGATAAATCACGCTATCATGATTCCTATCAAATATTTCTGCAAGACATTCTTATCCGAAGCTATGAAATGTGAGAGAGAGTTTCGGGCTTAAGAGAGAGCAGGAGCTGCGATGGCTTGAAGGGAGATAGACTGGGGTGCGGCTTGAGAAGAGAGAGAGAGAGATTGGGGATTTTATGGGATTGTAAATTTATATGAAACCTATTTCATTATAATCTTCTAAAAATAATACCGTCTCCTTCAATGATTGGAGGCCGTAAATCCCCTCTTCTAGAACTAAAGATTGGTTCTTTTCTCTTTTGGGGTATGAAATTTTTATCTTTAAATATGTCACAAGTCCACGAACAGAATTCATGGGCCATGGGCCAGATAATTTCAGTAGTTCAGCATTTCTATTGGGATTATAGTATAGTAAGTGGGCTTGGACCCATAATTTTAGTTTTTTTGTATGGGCCCATAGTATGGGCTGCAGAAGTGAGTTGTATTAGTGTTAAGGGCTTAATATGGACTATTAGGATTTAGTTTGTTTTACTGCTTTAGGCCCACTTGGGTCAGCTGCTATATTAGGAGCTAGAGGCTCCCTGTTTGTGCATCTAGAAAGTTAATAAAAATTCCTATTTCATTTCTCTTATCTGTTCTTTATTTCTTCTACAGAGGTGCTCTCCTCAAAGTGAGCAATTTTAGTCTATTTTTCTTTAAGTAACTAGATGTGTGTTACAAAATATTGAAGAAATAATAGTCTCTAAAAAGATGAGATGAAATAAAATTCATGATGTAAAAATACAAATTTTACAAAGATGGACCCTTTTTCGTTGTGCCATGACAAATTTGATCTGGAAAATATGTTTACATTCGGCATGCTGTGGGTTCTGATTGATTTTTCGATTTGAAATATAAATGGATTGTGTTGATGTATATGTTCTAGGTACTCAGATCGCAAAGTGCACAGAAAATTATTAGGCTTATGTTAAACGTTCAAGATTTAGGTGCCGTTTGAATAATAAATTGAGATGAAATGAATTTAGATAAAAATTGAAAGTTGAATAAAATATTATTAAAATATTATTTTTTAATATTATTATTATTTAAAAATTTAAAAAAATTAAATTATTTATTATATTTTATGTGTAATTTAAAAAAATTATATAATAAGATAATATGAGAATAAACACTTACACTATCTAAACAGGTCTAATTATATCTTAATCCCAATTAGTGTCTGATCCTTCTTTCGCATCTAAGCATTGATCTTATTCTTGGCACAGATTGTCTTCTCGATCCGAATCTTCATACCATTTAAATCGGGCAGTGACAATGGGACCCGATCATATGCACTCCCTTAACGCGATTGAAGGGAGAATATGCTGGCTCTTTCTCAATGACTTTAAAAGACACCAAAAATGTCGGCAAGTGCTAAAGCTGTTGGGTTTTGTGGAGCCCAATTTTATTTGTGGGCAACTGGTTGAGGACTCGCCCAATCCGCTAAAGATTCATAACGTTTTTTATGAATTTTTGCAGGGACTCGGAGCTATAGAATAGAGGCTTGGGCCTAATAGCTCTAAGCCGTATAAATAATATATACAAGCATAAGTTTCGTGAAAGTCTTTAATAAAAAAAAGTAGATTTTATCTTGAAAAATATAAAAAAAAAAAACTCAATTTTTTTATGGAAATTATATTTTTACAAAAGATTTGTATAAGATTTGTACATTTAAAACTTATACATAACATTACTCATTTTATTGGTAGGCAACTAGTTGTGGACTCACCTACTCAGATAAAGATCCATACCCATTTTTATGAATTTTTCATCGAGACTTAGATTAGGTTTGAGGGCAAAAATAAGATGAGATTTTTCATCTCTATCTCATCTCATTATTACAACTTTTTCAAAATTTCATATAAAATATAATAAATAATTCAAGTTTTTCAAATTCTAATTTAACTTTTTCAAATTTCAATATTTTAAACTTTTAACTTAATACTATTCATAAAATTTTTAGAAATTCTCATCTTAACTCTAAGCTAGAGATTCAACTCGTTGTATGTGCATATGTATTTATATCTCTTGTTTGAGATTAAGGGGTTTATTATTATTATTGTGGTGTGTGTGCGCGCGCGTATTTTTTAATTAGTAAAATTTCTACAAATCTATAGATGTGAATATAGGTATATTGCAGAATCACGTTAATATCGTCTCATGTGTGATTGTGTTTTCTATTTCTATATTCGACCTTTTTTTCATGTTGTTCATAACAAAAGCTTACTCATAATTAATCGAGTTTTGCCTATGTTTGCATGCGAACACTATATTTATGTCGAGCATCAATCTTCATGGACTCCGTATGTCTCTCACTAAAGCTTTTGCTAGATTATGGTTCGGTGCGAGTAATTAACTTGTGACTATGATATATAGGGATGGTTCAGTGAAGTTGAGGTTTAAGGCGACAGGATTTAAATGATTTTTTTTTATAATAATAATATATTCTTAATTTCATGCTTTGAGAACTTAAATTATTGATCAAATTTTTTGCATTTAAATTATTGATATATTTTTTACAATCAATAATATTTCTAATTCATTCATTTAATCAATTATGCGTGTAGTTGTATTAATTTCACTTTCTAAAGCTTTTTCTATAGAAATAATTAGGGCTGTAAAAAATCATCAGACTGTTCAATTCTCTGTTTAATTCGGTCTATTTTCAATTTTGTTTCACTTTTTAACCTTCCTATCCTCCCTCTCTACCGTCGTCTCCAACGGTGTCTTTGTATTTTTTATTGTTTTACAGGTTTCGGCCAATTAAAGTGGAGATAGTTGATACGAGCTCTTCCGGTAGAAATTTCCTACACGAGTACTACTGGGAGAACCCTCGCCCGCCGATCTTGCAGCCCTCCACTTTGGTTGCCATTTGGAGCGATGCGTCGCACCCACGCGTAGATTACAGAGAATATGTGGCATACGCGAGCCACCGTGTATCACATTGCGTCAGAGCCATCTGCGGCAGCTTAGGGTCCAGTACATCGGCACTATCTCGACCGGCCGTTTGGCTTCTTCCTAGAGTGGCGCGTGACTTTCACGCATCACTACCGATCCTGCTTTGTTTCTTTTTCCAATTCTATTGCTTTGTTTGGTGGTTGTTTGTAGTGTTTGTTTTATTGGATTTTGTTGTAGGAATCTGTAATGCCAACTCTATGTCTGTATGTTTATGTTGGAGTTTTGTTTTGTTAGTTTTATTTTGTAGTAAAATAGGCTATTGGACTTATGTCCATAGCTTTGTTGGTTACTTCTCCTCTTTTGGAGGATGGAGTTTAGTGGTTATTTCTCCTCATTGGAGGATGGAGTTTGGTTGTTGATTGGAGGATGGAGCGGGATACTCTCTTTTGAGAGTTTTTGAAATTTAGACAATGCGTCGTAGTACAAAAAGTTTTTAACAGAATTTAGTTTGACTTGTAATTTTGAGTCACAGATGTAATTTTTTTATGGAATGAATGAAATGATGTCTATTTTCTATATATATAAAAAAAAAGTATTGTTCATTGGAAGCCTATTGTTAAGAGATAAAAGTAAAAGTAATTAATGACATATAAAAAAAAAGTTAAAGTGACACAACAAGTGTGACTCAGTTACTAAAGGATTCCAAATAAAAAGAAGATTTTTATACAACCATGTGTTAAATTGAGGATAATTATATAAAATAATGTTACTTTTATAAATTGTTTTATAAAAATATTTCTCATCTAACATATAGTTGTATAAATGTTGTAAAAAAGAATTGTAATTATATTATTTTTCTAAAAAGTAGGAAATTTATAAAGAATAATGATAGGCTTTACTACTTTCTACCATTCATTTACTATTTTTTAAAAAAAAATTATTTAATGGTTAAAAAAGTTATTTATATTTTTTAATTTTTTTAATGATTAAGGATGTTAAAAAAATATTTTAAAAAATAATAATAAATAATAAAAAGATAGTAAAAAGATAATAAGTCTATCATTAGGCATCAGCAAAAACGTGGAACTCCCTTTTTCTCCAAATCTCAACATAGCATGGCATCTTGTTTAACCTTTCCTCCACTATTTTCTCTAGCATTATCTGAGTACTGTATCACGCCCAAACGCCATCATGGACCATTCGATCGTACTGTTGGCCTCTAAACAAATTGCATCAACAAAAATATATACTTCAGATTCTTTTATATGTAAAATATTATATATGATATTTTAATAATATATGCCTAATAATGTAGTTATGGAAGCACATAATATAATTAAATATGTAGCATGTAATCTAGTATTTTCATATTAGATAAACCCTATAATCATATGATCCTCACTTATCTAATAAGTAATTGAATTGTCTAAGCCTCGTTTGGATAGTCAGATGAGATAATCTGTGAATAATAATAAAATAATTTGTGACAGTAGTAAATTAGTTTGAGTTAAGATTTTTGTGGGGTTTTGAAAAATGAGAGAGAATAAGTTAAATAAAAATATTATAAAATTAAAATATTATTAGAATATAATTTTTTATTGTTATTTTTGTTTTGAAATTTAAAAATTTTGAATTGTTTTTTGTGTTTTGTTTAGAAATTTATAAAAGTTGTAATGATTAGATAAAAATTAGATGAAAAAGTTGAAGATTTAAAATTGAAAAGTGTTTATATTTTTATAATATTTAGATATTAAAATGAGATGATATAAGATAAGAGGATGTTGCAATCCAAACAGGGCCTTACATTTAAATATAAAAAATCCGGGCTCGGATTGGTATTTGGGGCACAAGAACTTTGAATTAGAAAATAAAATTTGTCGAATTCAACCTGGAAGGAGGCTTCGGCTAAAATTTTTTTGACGTTTGGAGCCCAAAGAGAAAGCCCATAATTTAAGCCTAGAATCTAAAGTCCACATTGAATCATCCTAAAAACCCAACAAAACTGATCATGCACACCGATTTGAATTGGTTTGTATGATTTGTAGGTCTGCTTCGGTCCACAAAATTAGCAAACGGGTCGGACTGAATTAAGTTTGAAAAACATGCAATAGCCCAATCAAGCGAAACTGATTGCACCCCTAAAAGTAATTATTAGCATTGTTCCTAATTATTCTTTAAACAATGCGTATGCTAAATATATATACACAACTTTTAAATTTATTGAACCTAACGCCTAAAACTGTTGGATACAATTTTAGTACATGCAAATATAGTGCATTCTCTTTAAAAATAAGTGAGACTCAATATTAAAAAGTTTGAATTCTAAATTTGTCATTTTTTTTAAAATATAGGAGACTTACACATATTAAAATGTACAAACTATTTTCTCTAGAGCTCGTTTGAATAGTGAGATGAGATGAGATGAGTTGGTTTTAAATATTAATTGAATAAAATATTATTTTTTAATATTATCATTATTTTAAAATTTGAAAAAATTAATAAGATGAGATAACATGAAGCGAGTTGGTTTTTGTATCCAAATTAGCCCAAATGAAACGATGGAAACTCGTAACAATGTGCAACCAAGATTGACAGGTTAGATATTATTATTAATTAGAGAAATTTTATTTTTAAGTGATGTTTGTTGTTGTTAATAACTTAATGCTATTATTCATAAGGTTTTTTAAAAATTACTAGGGGCGGCTTGAAATACCCTTTTATTTTATAAATCGTGATGTTTGAGGGGGCCTAAGGGGAGTAGGGGCGGTAGGCGGCTTTTAAAGGCACCGTAGGGCTTGTGCCCGGGGATGATGACAGGATATTATATATTAATTTAGTTGTGATTATAAGATTTGTTAGGAATATAATATGTCCCTTCTCTCCAAAGGTGACCAAATTCACTTAACTATTTCCTAATTAAACCCTTAATTATCGATCTTAACCCATCAGTTACAGCAGAGAAAACAAAACCCTCCAACTGATTAGTTTGAAAATTGACTAGTGCTACGACTTTGACCTTGAATTCCAATTCAAATTCATTCAGCACAATAAAGAATCACGTGACAAATTTGCATTGGAGGTTTATAAATATTTTATTTATTTATTTGGTTTTGGTAAGAAAAATGTATTATTGTTATTATTAAATTATTCTAACATTGAAGAGAATCGACATTCTTGTCTGTCTTTGGACACAGTTAATTTAATAACTCTAGAAAGACATGATCATGTGTGACAAAAAGTTATCATGATCATCTCTACGTACGTACCATATTCAATGTTTGTTTTCATTATAAATTAAGATCAACTACTAATGGGGTAATTGACTTTGGTAGATTGAGACCACCGACGCATACATTAACAAAACAAACATCCTTGATTCCCCACTTCGTACTTACTAATCTCTTTATCTCCACCCGATCGAATCTTACGCCATAGCTTATGTAAATGAAATTTGACAGTACTTACCAGGCACCTTCGAAAGGCACACGTGACATATTTAAATTATAAAAAACAATTATATCGATATTAAAAAAATTATATATCGACGTGGTACTCTCATAGTTTATTAAAAAAATTAAAAACATAGACATGATGAAAGGTGTAAAAGAAACTTAAAATTTCATTATTCTTAGTTTTGATTTGAATATATCTTTTTATAATTTTTTTTGTTACTTACATGATGGTGACAAGTTACCGATGAGTCAATAGCCACATTAATACTCCTAACGTGTCATTTATATAGAGCTTTGAGTAAAAAAAACTCTCAAGGTTTTGAGCACGAGGATCAATATATGCATATATACCTACCGCGCGCCACAGCCCACGCAGTCGTCTAGCAGATTTATTAAGATTTAAGAGTGGCTTCCAGGAAGTTACCGATGGATAGAATCGAATGAAGTGCAAGACTGGTAATGTAATTAGTAGATGTTTGCCTATATATAGAAGATCAGAATCATCAGATGGAAAAGAAGAATTTGAATACGTCATTAGTGAGATTACATTAATAATATAATATAATATATATATATATATATATAGAATAAATTATGCAAGACCCCAAGTACGTACGTGAAGATAATCTATAAAATTATATATATATATATATATATATATATATATATATTCAATGAATAATTAGTCATGTATGGCAGTTGTACCGGTCCGACCAATAATATCATAATAACTTTAATATTTGAAAAAAGCTACTCTATCGATAGTTGATTTTCAATTGGGTCTCCATAATTTATTTATTTATTTAATGATTAAAAAAATATTTTTTTAATAATGTTATAATTATTTTTTAAAATATTTAAAGATATAAAAAATTAATAAAAATAAAATTGCCCTCTCGGATCCATCGTCGTGCTAGCACTGCACTTAATATTTTAGAGGAAGAAGGTTCTTTTGGTTTGAAATTGGATCCCAAATAATTAACAATAATTCTATTTATCATTCTCATATTGTCATACACCACACATTAAGTTTATTTAATTTTTTTTATAATAAGTATGTGGTGTATTAATGATAAGTAAAATAATTCAATTAATTTAACAAAAATAAAATATATAAAATAATTTTAAAATATATAATATAAGACCCTCAATAATTAATATTCAAACAGACACCATGCATGGTCATCTCGATCTGCACCAGCAGTATTTCATCCTTTTTTTAATGCATGCTTTCATGGCCCGCCACTTCTTGTTTTTTCTTCTTTGATTTTGGTCATCTTGCATTTCATGATCTCCCTTTCATTTCAGGGCTTTATCCCTAGCTAGCTAGCTAGCTAGCTTGCCAACCACAAATATATATAATCCTCCACATTAAATACTACCAATCATACGTAATAATGTCCCAGCCCACAGTATATATTAATCTCATATAAAGGACGTTCCTGTAATCATTAGAGAGAGAGAGAAAAAAAAAAAACCAACTATCTTCGATTCTATGGTGCTAGCTTCCCAGCAATCTGATCAGGCTAATTAGTATTTTAACCAAAAAAGAGAAAACAGCTTAAAGTTCATTAATTATTGGTCATTTTCAGCTTACGTACGTAGTACGTAGTACTGCCACCCATAGATTTTAACTCAATTCAGAAATCACGAACTACTTTTTGCCGGATTTAAAAAGATTACCGCCTCGTTTGTGTTCATATATCTTCTCAATTCATATCATCTTATTTAATTATTATATTTTTTAAAAAAATTTAAATAAAATAAAATAAATAATTCAATATGTTAATTTCAAAATAAAATTAAAATTAAAATATATTTTTTAATAATATTTAATTTTTAATTTTAATCTCATCTCATCTGTAAAAATAAACGAAACCATCCTCAAACAATAGTAATTATTATTTTTTAATTTTTTTAAAAAAATTAAATTTATTTTAATCTATTTCATACATTTAAATAAATATATTAATTTATTTATATTCGTGATCTGAATGAGACCCACAAAATATTACTATTCATACATCAACTCAGATTATTTGAAATCACTTCAGCATTTAAACGCAGCTTAGACTTCCTAGATCTGTTATTCATGTTGTCAATGTCTTGTTCTATCATTGACTTGTGAAAATTTCAAGTCCTATTATCCGAATTCCTATTTTGAAAAGATATATTAAGATCATTACAGTCGAAACTTGTCAATGGATACAGGCCAAGAAAGTTACAAGTCGTTTTATATATATTCAACCATTTACATTTTTAGTTGTCGTATACATTAGCTATTCTTTTATTCATTTTTGTATATGTTTATTAGCTGGCAAGATACAATACGTTTGATTTGTTAGTTTGTTAAAGGATTCACTGTATATATGCTCGAGAGCACAGACTTATATTAGCTAACTTGACTGGAACAGTCGAAACTTGTCAACGGATACAGGCCAAGAAAGTTACAAGTCGTTTTATATATATTCAACCATTTACATTTTTAGTTGTCGTATACATTAGCTATTCTTTTATTCATTTTTGTATATGTTTATTAGCTGGCAAGATACAATACGTTTGATTTGTTAGTTTGTTAAAGGATTCACTGTATATATGCTAGAGAGCACAGACTTATATTAGCTAACTTGACTGGAAAGGAAGCACAACTTTTCCTCCATTGATTTGCTCTCTGATTTTTCCTTTGCTCAACTGCAATTGTTCACCTTCTTACATGGTATTAGAGAGCCATCAAGAGCATTTTCAATGGCAACTCCTAGCTCCGATTCTTCCGAATCTCATTCTGACACAAAATCAAACACCTTATCTCCATACCTTAATCTCAATGATCCGACGAATCCATATTGGCTTGACCATGGCGATAACCTAGCCCTAACCCTTGTTGTCGATCTCCTTACCATCAACAATTACGCCACTTGGTCTCGCTCAATACGTCGTGCTCTTCGCGCGAAAACAAACTTGGTTTTATCACCAGATCTCTCATTAAACCATCTAAACCCACAGATCCTTTACTTGAGCTTTGGGAGCGCTATAAGAACATGGTCGTTTCTTGGCTCCAAAACTCCATCATTCCTTCTCTCTAGCACAATGTTCTCTTCATTGATGATGCTTGAGAAATCTGGCTAGATCTTCAAGAACAATTCTCTCAACAAAATGGTCCCTGTATTTACCAACTCAAGAAGGATTTGGCTGCTCTGCTTCAAGAACACGATCCATTAACTATGGCAAATTAAAAGCTCTCTGGGATGAACTTTCTGTGTATGATCCCATCCAGGCTTGCAATTGTGGTAGTATGAAAACCTTGCTAGATCGATATCAAAGAGATTGTGTGCTGCAATTTTTAATGGGTCTCAACGACTCTTATTCCCCCATCCAAGACCAGATCATGCTTATGGATCCCATTCCCCCTGTCTCCAAAGTGTTTTCCCTCGTCCAACAATAGGAAAGACACCACCAAATGACCTCCCACACCCCATCCCCCGAAACTATGACTATGGCAGTCAAAAAACCCTACACCCCTTCCAAATGTCTCTCTAAGCCAAACCAACTTTCCAAAAATGATTGTCCCTATTGCAACCATTGTAAAATCACTAGCCATACTTTCGAGACTTGTTTCAAGGCTGGCAATGCTGAGCCTCCTTTTTGCTCACATTGCAACTTGACTGGCCACACTATTGAGAAATGCTACAAACTTAATGGATATCCACCTGGCCTCAAATATCATACCAAGCAGCAGTAGCCCTCTAGTTTCCTTGCAAATCAGACCTCTCTTTCATTTGCCAATGACTCTGAAGACAACAGTGATGACAAATTTGGTTTGACCAATCAACAATATCAGCAACTGATGGCATTGATCCGATC
This sequence comes from Cyclocarya paliurus, assembly GCA_029856935.1. Lineage (NCBI taxonomy): Eukaryota > Viridiplantae > Streptophyta > Magnoliopsida > Fagales > Juglandaceae > Cyclocarya > Cyclocarya paliurus. The sequence goes on along the minus strand of CM056954.1, from coordinate 9,542,378 downwards.
TCATGATTCCCCAATTGCAGCTTCTGCTGTCTACTCCAAGAACACACCTCAACCCTCTCATCATACAACGTCATGTTCCAAAATGTCTGGTACATTTATTTCTTTGTCTACACACACAGAGCTCAATAAATACATCCTCTATCGATTGGATACTAGACACAGGTGCTACAGACCACATGGTCTGCAACACCACCTTTTTTACCACCATCACATCCACTGTTTACTATTTTGTGAAACTGCCCAATGGCCATTCCACCCCTATTATACACATTGGAACAATTCAGTTAACGAATTCTATCATTTTATATAATGTTCTCTATGTGCCATCATTCTCTTTCAACCTCATTTCAGTAAATAAACTAACTTCTACCATTAATTGTTGTTTGCTCTTCTTTTCCACTCACTGTTTTATTCAGGACCTGCATTCATGGATAACGATTGGGAATGGTGAGCTCAAGCATGGCTTGTACCACCTCATTTGCAAGGAAGTTCTTCCCTCAGCTCTGATCACCTTCCTCTCGACACACTCATACACAACAATACAAACTTACTTATTTTACTTCCATTACAAACTCTGTTTCCAATACTGACCTATGGCATTTTCACCTAGGCCATTTATCATTTCCTCAATTACAGTTAATTTCAAATCCTCTTGTACACAAGCAAAATTCATTTGTTAATGAAAAGTCTTGCAAAATTTGCCCCTTAGCTAAATTTCATCGTTTACCTTTTCCTAATAGTATACACTCTTCATCAAGAATCTTTGAGCTCATCCATTGTGACTTATGGGCTCTTGCTCCACAATTTCACATAATGGCTGAAGGTATTTCTTGACTATAGTGATGACTTTTCCATAACTACATGGCTTTATTTGCTTGCTGTCAAAACCGAAACCAGAAAATGCATTGAAGTTTTTTACAATCTTGTTGAAATACAATTTCAAGTGAAAATTAAAATCCTGAGAAGTGATAATGGTGCTGAATTTAACATGCACGATTTTTTTAATCAAAAAGGAATTATCCATCACAAAAGTTGTGTGGCAACCCCTCAACAAAATGATATTGTTGAGAGGAAACACCAGCAATTATTAAATATGGCTCATGCCCTTCTATTTCAAGCTAGTCTTCCCTTACCTTATTGGAATGAATCCATCCTTATAGCCACATACATCATCAACAGGCTTCCGTCACCCCTTCTAAACAATAAAACACCTTACGAGTTTCTTTTCAATAAGAAACCCGAATATGCCCATATGAGAATTTTTGGTTCCTTATGTTTTGCCGCTACTCTTATGCATAATAGAAAAAAAATTTGACCCTACAGGTCTTGCATGTTCATTCATTGGTTGCCCTTTGAGAACCAAGGGCTACAAACTTTTGGATCTCAAAACTAGCACCATCTTCATTTCAAGAGATGTTACTTTTCATGGATTTGTTTATCTTTTTCAAACACCTTTCTCCCCTCCTTCAACCATCCCACCTATGCCTATTTTCTCTCCTCCCTTAGCACCTTTCTCCAATTTCCCAAACTTCCAACCCTACTGCTCCCATATCTTTTTCTCCTTCACACCCTACCCCTCCCTTTGTCCCTGCTGATTGCCCTACTCCCTCCTCCCTTTCTCCCACTTCTCAACCAACCAACCACATCATTCCTCTGCTTGCTGCCCCTACACTTTGCAGGTCAACCAGACACAGAACTACTCCTTAATATCTGAAGGAATTCCACTGTAAACAAGTTAGGCTTGCCTCACCTCAGCAATCAGATTCCCAAGCAGAACCTCTATTAAATGGTAAGTTTTTTTCTCTCTTTGATTGCTTATCTTACAAGCATTTTAACCCCTCTTTTCAAGCCTTTTCATCATCTATTTCAATTCAAAATGAGCCCACTTCATATAAACAAGCAATTAAAGATCCTAAATTGAGCAAAGCTATGGATGCTGAAATTGAAGCTTTGGAAAACAACCATACTTGGACCATCACTGCTTTGCCTAAAGGGAAAGAAGCAATCGGTTGTAAGTATGTCTATCGCATTAAATTCAAGTCTGATGGTACTATAGAAAGACTTAAGGCTAGACTTGTAGCTAAAGGCTACACCCAACAAGAAGGCATAGATTATACTGAAACTTTCTCACCAATTGTAAAGCTTGTAACTGTTAGATGTCTTCTTAGTGTTGTTGCCATCAAAGGATGGTATTTACATCAATTTGATGTAAATAATGCATTTCTTAATGGTAATTTACATGAAGAAATTTACATGAAGAAACCCCCAGGATACACTAAGGGTAAACCAAATCAAGTTTGCAAATTGCTTAAAAGCCTTTATTGCCTCAAACAAGCCTCAAGACAATGGAACTCTAAACTTACTTCATCCCTCATTGCTTTTGGCTTCATCCAGTCAAAGTCTGACTACAGTTTATTTACCAAGCATAAAGGGGACAGTTTTATTACTTTGCTGATTTATATTGATGATTTTCTGGTTGCTAGTAGCTCCAATGATTCTATTGCTTTTCTAAGAACCTTTTTGAATGGCAAGTTCAAGATTAAAGACCTTGGCTATCTCCGTTATTTTTTGGGATTGAAAATTGCTAGATCTTCCAAAGATATACATATTTGTCAAAGGAAATACGCTTTAGACATTTTGGCATATTCGGGTATGCTTGAATGCAAACCCCTTAGACCTCCTATGGATCAACACTTCAAAATAAGTAAATCTGAAGGCACCCTACTTCTTGATCCTAGTATATTTAGAAGGTTAATTGGTAGGTTATTGTACCTCAAAATAACCTGCCTAGACATTTACTTTGCTGTTCAATTATTAAGTCAATTTATGGATAAGCCTTCTTCCTCACACTTGGCAAGAGCTTACCGAATTTTGAGATATATTAAAACTACACCTGCTCAAGGTCTTTTGCTCCCATCCTCATCTCAGCTTCAACTTACGACTTATTGTGACTCAGATTGGGCCTCTTGCCCGGATTCTCATCGATCTACAACAAGATATTGTGTTTTCTTGGGCCAATCTCTTATTTCTTATAAGACTAAGAAGCAAACGATTGTCTCAAGATCATCAGATAAAGCCGAGTATCGCTCCATGGCGGCCACCTATTCAAAACTCACTTGGCTTCGATATCTTCTCCATGACCTTGGTATTTCTCATCCACATGCAACCATTCTCTATTGTGACAATCAGGCAGCCTTTCACATTTTTGCCAATCCGGTGTTCTATGAGAGAACCAAGCATATCAAGCTTGATTACCACTTGATACGTGACAAAATTCAAGAAGGAAGTCTCACTATAGCTCATGTTTCCTCTCAAGCACAGTTGGCCAATACATTCACCAAAGCTCTACCATCTTATTTTCTTTAAGCACACTTATCGAATATGGGAATAGTAAATTTATATTCTTCATCTTGCAGGGGGTGTCAACGGATACAGGCCAAGACTAAAGCTACAAGTCATTTTATATATTCAGCCATTTTCATTTTTAGTTGTCGTATACATTAGTTATTCTTTTATTCATTTTTGCATATGTTTATTAGCTGGCACAGTATGATAGGTTTGATTTATTAGTTTGTTAAAGGATTCTCTGTATATATGCTCGAGAGCACAAACTTGTATTAACCAACTTGATTGGAATGCAAGCACAACTTTTCCTCCATTGATTTGCTTTTGCTCAACAGTAATTGTTCATCTTCTTACAAAACTCAATATTAGAATCATTAATCATATACTCGTTGTTTCTTGATAGGCTAACCATATATGAATCTAAGAATTAATTTCATGCACAAATCTTTGTAAGAATGAAATTAACAAGTGGGAAAGCGAGTTATACTTCTCATGCATATAATTGTTGAGGAATAATTTCACATTACTTGTGGACAAGATTTTGGGCATGTTTATAAAGAATAAACAATTCTCTCTTGTTGAACCGGTTTTATGAGATGAATTAGACTCATGAATTTTTTCATGATATTAGATCCTGCCATAAGACGAATGAGGGCCCACACTACTTACCCCGTTACAAGGATAAAAAAAAAATACTAACTTGCACATGAGGGAAGGTGTTGAAGAATAATCATACATTGCATGTGGACAAGATCTTAGGCATATTTGTAAAAAATGAACAATCCTCTCTTGTTGAATCAGTTTTATGAGATAAGTTAGACCCATAAATTTTTTCGAGTTCTTCGTAATTAAAGCTTGTTGCATGGACTAGCTAAAATCAACTCACCCGAATCAAACGATTCTACATATTCAAACCGGTTTCCTCGAGTCCCCCCATACGATCCTTGATTCAATTAGAAAAATGCTTTACACATAAAAGGATTCTACTGGCACAAAATATGGTAGGCAACAAATGTTTTGTTCCCTTTCCATATTTTGTTCTGTGGAATTGGGCACACTCAATTATATTAAAAACTATAGATATTTTTTTTTTCTTTACCGGTCTTCGGCATCAGGCGGGTTGATGTAAGCCAACAGTTAAACCTAATTGGTTTTTTGCCTTTCGTTTGTCTTTCTTGGCCACCAAGGTACTGTGTATAATCTGGCTGCCATAGTATGCCTCCATTATCACTCAAGGTGATTTAATAATAAGAAATCGTTCTCTATTAAAGATTGAAAAGTTAAACCATTTTAAATGTTTAGTTGAATTGAGATGAGTTGAATTTTTTATAAATAATAGTGATTCGAAATAATATAGTGAGTTTTGTATAACTCACTTAAAATGACTTAAAATGTATTTAGATATTAAAATAAATTTAGATGTATTTATAAAAAATTGAAAAAAGTTATATACGTAGATTCTACATGTAAAGAAATGTTAAATTAAAAAAGAATATTAGTCCTACATATAAGGAAATTTTGAATTAAAATAAATTTAATAATTTAAAATTTAAGTATTTAAACGACGTTAAATTCAATTTAAAATTAGATAATCTCAATTCAATCTAAAAAAATTTCAAACAGGTCCTTAAGTGGGTCGGCGTGAGAAAGATCGATTCCCTTGACTTGGTCTTCATACTTCGTTAAAAACCAAAAAATAAAGTAAAAAAATAAAACCAGGGATGCATGCATGAATTCATATGAGATCGATGCAAACGCTACGTTTTCAACACCTGGATGTGACAACTTTGTGTTAAATAAGATTGGTACAAATAATAATAGGCTAAAATGAGGACTACTAGGATATTTGGGGTTAGAAAGTGAACGTATAGAGCACTTCTCATCGTCGGTAGACCTGATCGTTCCTATCCTTTCGCTGGCTAGCTTTTCACTTGTCTCGCTCGGCCATATTAGTTGACTTTTAAGTCATCTCAGTTTATCAGGTCTAACAAGTTACTACAAACTTCCTTATGGATTTACAAAACCCAAAAACAAGAAGGGATCATAAATTAAGATACAGATTTCCAAGCTCTCATGATCATCATTCCTATCATTTCAATGAAATCTTGGAAGAATAAAGAGAAAAAAAAATTAAAAAAATTAAAAATTAAAAGAACATAATTAGGATTTGATATCGATAAGCCCAGAAACGGTTGATATTTATAAATTGATTCACCAAGGCCTGGCTAGCACCCTCAGATAGATGAAGTCAAGAGTTCTTCCAAGTAATCTGCCCCCAAATCCTCCAACACGACCACTGCATTCTCGATCCTAACATCTCTCTGTTTGCTCTTCTTGCTTACAGTTTTCCTTCTCATGGAGTGCTTCCTCTTAAGAGCCACCACAGGCGAACACCCATCTTCGGAGGATCCATAATTCATCTCCCTGAGCGAGTCCCGGACTCTTTCGACGGGAAAATTGAGAATAGCCGAGGAACCTCGCATGGCAAAAGCTGCTTGATCATAAGCCAAAGCCGCTGCCTCGGCACTGTCGAATGTTCCTAACCATACCCTTATCCCATGCCTCGTGGAATCCCTTATCTCCGCTGCGAATTTCCCCCACGGCCGCCTCCGGACGCCTCTATAGGACTTCTCCTTCTTGGGATTTTCCTCGACTTCAGAGCTCACCTCTTCCTCCTTAACCCGGTTCGAGCATGTTTCCGATACTTCTTCTTGGTAATTGGCCTTAGAAAGCAAGCCAAAAAGTAACATTTCTTCCGAGTCATTTTCATTGAAAGGAAGAGAGTAATCGGGATGGTCGAAATTTAGGCCGTCCCAAGAGAGAGATTCCGGTGACTCGAAGGAAGATTCCGATGAGAAATCGGAACTTGGGGAGTGGAAGATCAATGACGACTCCATGTGAATGAATGCGTTGTGGAACAGAGTTTTTTTGTTTTTTGGTTGGAAAGTGTCCTGTATGGGTATAGCTTTTTCTCAGTAGGCCATGTTTTGTTAGCTAGAAGTTTGAAGCCTCAGACACTCGTATATATACCCGATTGGGGGAAGTAAAGAGGATGTGGTGGCATTATTTAATTGCTTTATTTTTTAATTTATTTTTAATCGAATTATTATTATTATTGTTATTTTTGTTGTTTGCTAACTAGGTGTGACAGTAGCTTGGCAAATTGCACACATGGGTCAATTGAAGCATGGTAGGCGGGTCAGAAGGGCTACTTGCAGTGACCTCAGCTCGTGATCTCAACTTTTGTCGTTCAGAAGAATGGAATGGGACTCTTGTATAATACTCGTGAGCGATGTTGATTTCTTGGTCAGATCATGCGGGCAACAGACCAGTAGTTGAATGTCAGTTTGGAACATAATGAGCAACATTAAGATTATGTTTGGAAGGTAAAATGAGAATTTTATGTTTTGTTTTAAAGTTTAAAATATTATTTTTTAGTTTTAAGATTTGAAAAAGTTAAATTGAAATTTGAAAAAATTGTATTGGGATTTGAAAAAGTTGAATTATTTATTATATTTTATATAGGAATTTAAAAAGGTTGTAATGATGAGATGAGATGAGATAAGAATTTTATTAAAGATAAAACTTCCAAACATAATCTAATTACAAAAACAAAAAAACAGGAGCTCAATTCTGCACTTTTCATTTTGTTAATCTTGAAATTAATTTTCACAAAAAGAATGATGATTATTAAATTTATCTGTCATCAAATTTCACTGTAAAAAATTTGGTTCCCGAAATTAAATAACAGAAATATTTAGGTTATTTTATTTTATTTTTTTTAAGAAAAATCTGATTTCGAACGTTCAAAGGCATGCAAACACGGATGGAACTGGGATCCAAATCCAATCGTGTATTGCTGGCAACTCAAGGCGCAATTAACTTTCCATCTATTAACACGCCGACGATAATGACGTGCTATTAAGATGAACATGATTTTCTCCGATACTTGTTTATTAATGATGTGACATAAATATAAAAAATCAGTATCCTAAAAATACAAGAACTTTCCATCAAAATTAGACATTGATGATTTGAATGGTCCACATACGGACCACCCGCAAGCATACGAAATCTATGAGTAGTTTTTTGTGTTAAACTAAATTGAGATGAGTTGAATTTTTTATAAATAGTAATGAGTTAATAATGGAGTGAGTTTTGTAGAGTTTATCTAAGATAAATTTAAATGTGTTCGAATGTTAATATGAGTTTAGATGTATTTATGAGAAGTTGAAAAAAATTATGGGTCCTGTGTATAAATTATGTGTTAAGTTGTAAAAAATTATAAATTTTACGTGTAAAGAAATTTTAAGTTGAGTGATATTTAATGATTTATGAATTGTGTATTTATATATTGGGTTAAATTTAAATTTAAATTCAATTTAGATGAGTTAAAATGAGTCTATATTATCAATGAGGCCTAAGCTAAGGGGGGTTTTTTGTTTTTGTTTTTGGGGGTTAATCCAAGTTTGAAAGTCTTCCAAAAATAATGGGTGCTGTATTGTCAGGGAGTGAGTCTTATGCACGAGTCCGTCCATGTGTGAGCATCTTTGAAATTCAAGAGTTTGATTGTTACGTAGCTTCTGGGAAAGACACATTTTGGGGGATATTCTTTTACCATGTGTCTTTCTGCTAAGCATAGGACAAAGAAGCTTCTATCAAAGTTGGAATATTTGGCATATTATTGAGTTTCTATTTTGAAAAATGTTATTTTGGCTATTCAATTTGTCCTACATCTTATATATTTTAATTTTTTTCTTTATTTAATAATTAGAAAAGTGACTATTAATATGTTTATATTTTTTTTTTATAGCACCGGTCTTCGATTTTAGTTTGCTCTCATACTTAAAAGCCTGAAAAAAAAAAATAATTTCAATATTGTCCGACACTACTTTAGGAAGGACCATATTCTCTCATTTCTCTCGAAAGGAGACAGCCTTCTGAAGCCCCTTCATTTGCATTGAGTGCAAAGTCGCCTATCATTTATTTAGGTTTGACAATTCACCATACGTCTATTTATGATATATGTCAATCGGTCGTATTAGCATTTGATCTATATATAGTTGCATGCATGGTGTGTTTTCATGTGAATTCCCACGATTCCAATTAGTTAATATCAGCCCCTATTAATGGCTATAATTGATATGATAGGTTCTGTATATTTTTTAGAAGTACTACTGTTACAAAAAAATCTTATAATATGTTAGATCTATTTTATAATACAAGTAGATTTATATTAAATCAAGTCAGTTTGTGAATTTACTTTTATAAGACCTATTTGTTACTAAAGTATTTTTCTTTTCTTTTTCTGTATACATTTTTAATTATAAAAACAACACATTTGATATGTGTAAGATTAATAATTAGCTGCATCCATTTTCTTTTGCAGTAGGGGTCTAAAATGGAGATATATACAATGCAGAGTCCAAAAATCCAAACCCATCACTATATATTATTTTGACTAAATGGTTAGGCAAACCATGATGCTTACAGATTCAGGGTACATGGTCCAATCTCGGATTTTTCACATTTCACTTTGGTTACCATATATGATCAAATATTATGCATGCCCCACTCCCTCGTGGTCAATCTACCTAACTATTCTAATAATTATGTTCATCGTCAGCCCACCTTGCTGCATGCACTTTCTCATGATCCCCCTAGCTACTTACTAGCTGCTGGATTTATGTGCTAAAGTCTTTTTCTTTCAGTTTGCGTCATTTATCCATCACTTTTTTCTTCTTGGATACTTTTCTTTTTCCATTTTTCTGATCAAATTTAGGGCTAAATGGTTTAAAATCCTCAAGTACTAAAAATGTTGGAGACAAAGCATGTTTTTCGATTTATACTGCAACATACCCATTCTGTATTATATTTATCCTAATTTACGCATACTCTGTTTTGCTTTGCTTACTCTGGGTTGTAGCTTTTCTCTGCAACGCGACAACCCACTGTCTAAATATTAGAATGGTAATATTATAAAAGTATAACATTATACGTATCGAATAAAAAAAATTATTTTATCCCTTTTTTTTTTTAGTTTAAATCTTTAATTTTACATTTTATAATCTTCAGCATATTTTAATAGTTGATACGTCAGCATGTATTATTATGTAAATACAAATTGTGAGTATAAATAACATTTTCTTAAATATTAATCATTGGATGTTTAGGATAGTCTAGACCAGCAAAATGCAGCACAAATCACTTTATTGTGATTTCTAATCGTAATATTACAATATGTTTTTCATACTATATCAAAACCGCTTCAAACAGCTTCTCTTGTGAGAAATGGGTGAAGAAGTTATTGGCCCTATATATATATTTTTTTTATTTCTTATATTATATTTACTGATTTGAAATGAATGTTAAGAGTCTCTCACCCTATTGAATATTGTATCTTATAATATTAAATATATCTATAATATGCTTGCAAAGCTAGCAAGTGACTTCGAACATATGCATGCATTTTAAGGGGTTCAGCATCTTCTCTATTGCAGATGTAATCGGTACATGCATCTGCATATATATCTCATCAAACCAAGGCTATCAAGTACATAAAAAAGCTTCTCAAGTGAGACAAAATTATTGATTCTGGACACGTCGTTAATTCATCTCTGTAAAACCTTAAATTCATGTTGGTGCTTTTCCATGAAGTCAAGCTCCATCGTTAAGAAATAATTAGTTGTTAGGCGACATGGGTCCCCGCGAATTTCAATCTAAATGAGCACTCGTACTTATTTTTCTTAAACCTTTTTCAGTTCACATTTTTTTTAATATATATGCACAAAGATGTGCTCGATGCGCATAGGCTGCAGCATCTGGCAGCCATGGCTAGGCTCAATGTACCTATGATTCAGTGAAGGACGCGAGCTTATCCATGAAAAGATCTCATCCGACCAAGTCACTTTTCCTAAAAAAGAAAACGACAATTTTGTTCCTAATCAAGCATCACATGATTCAACGATTAAAACCAAAAATGAGTACATTGTGAATAGGATTTTCCTACCCAACTTCTTACTATTCATCCACACTTTTACACTTCATATTTTTTAATATTTTTTAAAAAAAAATTTTTAATTTTTTTTTTTTTTTAAATATAACAGTACTTGCCGTTGCCTTCTAAGCTAGGCAAAATCCTAATACCTAGTATGGTGCATATCTGCAGAGATTAAAAATCATCACTCATGCACAGAAGATGCTCAGGCGATCGATTGTGCCGTTTGTTCTCAAAATACCATTCGAGAGAGCCGTTCCTTGAGTACACATGATGACCAGTATTTTAATGAGATTCATATCTAATGCGTTGTTTTAAAATAATGGTTAAAAAGCATTCCTACGCCATGCATCTAGAAGATCTATTAAATTACTTGATTCATCTAAGATTTGGGCCAATACTTATGAAAGTACGAACTTTATCAAAAGCGAAGTTTAGTCCACCAAAAGCATAATGCTAATCAAACTTATTCTTTGTGGTCAAATGTATCTTTTTCTTATTTTAAAGTAGGATGTTTCAGTGCCCACAAATAAAATAAAATAAAAAGAAGGTAAAGATGCATCATGCTTTAGTTCAGTACCAGCTATGGCACGAAATTCAGAGAGAGAGAGAGAGGCGCTACCAGCTTGTCTTTGGTACATAAGGTTATATTAAGCACGCTAGAGTAGGCTAGCTAGTATAAACTCATGGAAATAGGGTCAAGGTATATAAATATGGTTCAAGTCATTAGTTTTGAAGAAGGTCATACGACTTTCCACTTCCAAGATCCCTTATGAGGGAGGGTTCTCATAATTGCATGAGATGGATTATTTGTGATGAAAAATTTATTTATGTCGAAAATAGACTCATTTTAATAAAAAATAGTCATTTTTGTAAAAAATAATTGATCACAAATAAGCAATTTTTTTATAATGTTGATACAAGATGCTAGAATATTAATTGTGTCAAAATAAAGTAACATGGAGCTACAAGATTATTCATTAGCATATCATTGCTATCTAAGGCACAGAGTTTGTTTGCTTTACTTCTTTAATGAGCCATTAAACCAAGTAGAGGCACAAAATGAACTTTTTTGAATTATGTCATTTCCCTTATATGATCTCGAGCCTAAAGTTATTGGTAGGTGGCACTAAAATTGCAATCCATATCAATTAATTTGCATCTCAATTGTAAGACGTTAATATTTCTAAGAGTGAGACAAAATTGAAGAAACTAATGAGCATATATATATATATATATATATTGATTATGATAAACCGATCTGTTGAGAGAGATTGCGCATATAAACAACCACGTGCCCCTATGGTAGCCTGTGGCCTTCACGCACCAGAAAAAACGCTTACAATAATGATGAAGGTGGGAGAGCTCATCGCAAGACGGATGGATCAGGGAAGCTGCATGATGGTTGGTGACGACTTGGAAGAGCCAGATCATCTTCTAAACTAGTAGAGAAGAAAGAAGAGGAGGAGGAGTATCAACGGAGGAGGGCAAGGCTGAGGTGGGGGAGGAGAGGACCACCACTCATGAATTCCAATACTCCAATCATTGGGTATGTTGCATCATTAAAGGTAGGGGTGCAGTTAATTAATTGAGTAATTTTAGATATAATTATAGATCATGCAAAAGTTACTCACTCGTTTTTTAAAAAAATTAGATTTATCGTTAAAAAATTAATTTTTTCACGTGAATATCATATTTATTTATTTTTTTCAAAATGAGTATGTGTTATTTGCGTACTTTATGACTATAAATATCATTTTTTTTAATTAATTTATAAGTTCATAAAGTTTTTTTTGTTGTATGATTATTGATCTTGAATAAAAAATTTCCTTCACGTGATGTTAGTGAATTCAAAGGAAGAAATGGCATTGCACTTCGCGGGTTATTCATTAATATTGTTGTTGTCGTCGTGATAAAATTGTCTTTTCAATATCAGGCCCACTTTTTGGACTTGTCGATCTAGTAGTACTAAAGCATGCAAAAACTTGTGGATGATCCAAAACACAAAAAATAAAGACCACAAGAAACAGGTGAAAAATATCGAAATCAGATATGGGGAGGATATATAGGTATAAAATTCTATCCCCCACAGACCAAAAAACAAAAAATAAGTCCTAGTCGTCCTCCAGATGTGAAGGACACATAAGCAGTCTTACGTTAGACTTTTCTGGTTTTGTCCAAAAAGCGCAGCTGTTGTGGAATCACGGCGAGCTCGACGTTTAGTGAAACGATGCCCGCCCATCTGTGATGGATCGAGCTCGATCGCGACTCGTGGTGAGATTAATCCAAACGAATACTTCCTGCCAGAGTATCTCATGGTTCAGCGTCTCTAGTTACAAGTTGTTTTGAAATTGAGGAATGTTACTATCGTCGTAGAATACGTAAGTATCGTGTAGTTGCTTTAAAAAAAAATAAAGTCTACTATTAAAAAAATAATTTCTTTTAATGTGAATTTCATATTTATTCATTCTTTTTTAAATAATTATACGGCACTTGCACACTCATAACTGTAACTATCATTTTTTTTAAATAATTTTGTTATATGGATGATACACTTTTCATATCAATGCCGCGATGACATGATTATTTTGTAATATAATAGAAATTTAAAATTTCAAGTCTTACACATTACTCCGTTTGGATAGAAAAAATGTTTCATCTATCTTATCTCATCTCATATTTACAAATTTTACAAATTTTTCTATAAAATATAATAAATAATTTAATTTTTTTCAAATATCAAAATAATAATAATATTAAAAATAATATTCGAATATTATTTTATTCAACTTTCAACTTTCATCTGAATTCATCTCATCTCAACTCACTTCCAAATCACACCTAAATTATATTGTTACATCAATAATGTGGATGGCGTATTCTTTATGCCAATGCATGTACGTGCATAAAAGGATTCAGTTGTTATATATATGTTGCTATATTGGAAGTACGTGAGTTTTATTAAAAGGAAAACACTATAGACATAAAAGAATCCCATAAAAAGATCCTACACACTGATGTGGCACACTGTGAGTATGCCACGTCTCCCTTTTTTCCCTTTATTTCTCTCTCCCTCCCATTTTTTCTTCATCTTTCTCCCCTCTCTCCCCATGCCGGCTATGGGGCCCAAGACCACCTCAGGGTGGGTAGAAGATGCCGACAGTCCAAGCGGCATCGCGACGAGGACATGGAGCTCACGACAGTGCTATGAGCTTGTCATGCATTGTGTGCGTGGTTGATGGCTGTGCGTCAATTGGCTAGGGTGGTCGAGAATTACCCCTGAGCTGGTAGAAGTTTCCGAGTGTCCAAGTAGCAACTGCTGGAGGGGACACGGAGCTCACAATAGTGCTGTAGCTTGCCGTGCATGTTGGTGCACTGTTTGCATAGTCGAAAGCTACCGTCCGCTGGCTAGGGTGGTCGGGAATCACCCCGAAAAGGGGGCAGACAATACTGGCGAGCCACTAGGTGGTCGCCTAGTGGGAAAGGGAGAGGGAAAGGGGGAGGAGGGGAGAGAGAGAGAGAGAGAGGGAGACGTGGTCACATCATTGTGTGGAATCTTTTTGTGAGATTTATTTATGCCTCTAGCAACCTTCTTATCAAAATAGCTGAGTTCATAACAAAAATAGTTGAGTTGTTTTCGCATAGCTACAACTTTAAATTAATCAATGTGAAATTATTCTCAATGGCTCAGTTTAAAAAGTGATCAGTTTGATGGAGCTAGAGAACCGGGGTTAGAAATCTCTTTATCTGCAATATAATAAGCTTTAGCGCATTATCAGAAGCACTTTTTATAAGTAGAGAGACATATAAGCAATATCATGTTGAATCTATAGATCTACTATGGGGGTATACGTATGAGGTTTATGATCTCTCTTTTAGAATTTTGTAAATAGTGGTTTGAAGTTGTATGTAAGTAGTAATAAAATGATATTTTTTAGTTAGATGTTTTATTGAATTTTGGAAAAGTCAGGAGAGAGAGAGTTGAATATAGATATTATAAAATTACAAAAATTATTTGAATATTATTTTTATTTTAAAATTTAAAAAACTTGTATTGTTTTTTGTATTTTGTTTGAAAGTTTGAAAAAACTATATTAGGTCTTGTCTTTAGATAATGATTAGGTAATGATTAAATGAAAATATTAAAAATTAAAAATTAAAAAATATTTTATATTTGAGTGGTGTTTGATAAGAAAACTATGAGTAGTTTTGAAAATATATAAGTGTCCAAACAAGTCATTAATGTGATACGTAGATATACTTTACAAGATTTGGATTTGATAAGCGATATCAAGTTACATGATCAATTAAAATTATAAATCTATTTTTATAATTTTTTTTTTATATAGATTTAGCATTTCTCGATAGGAAATTGTAAGAGAATCCATTCTCGACCGTAGAGCAAACTACCCAATACTCATAAATATTGCATGTTTTCTACCATAAAAGGTATATAAAAGTTTATTTTTTTATGATTGAATCTCACTTTTTTATAAAGGATATGTACAAAATTTATCAATTTAAAATTTATGCCTAGTGTTATTCTTGAAGTACTTAACGGGTGTAAATCGGTTGGCCCGATTTGGAGGGTGATGGATCAAAATTTTTGGTTCATCATTTTCTTCGGACGGAATCGGACTGAACATCCATAGAGATTGGACTAGACTGGATCCAGTCGGCCTGTTCGGTCCGGTCCAATTATTTTTTATTTTTAAATAAATTAATAAAAAAATTATGTAAATTACTAAATTAAAATTAAGTCATTATTAATTTGTATTATGTAATTAACTCATTAAAAAAATATTTTATATGGTCAATGATAATAAATTAGATGAAAATTACATCATTAATTTATATAATTACTATATAAAAATAATATATTAAATTATTTTAAATATTTTTAAAATATATATATAGGAGTTCGGTCCGATCTAGTCCAGTTTAAAATTTATAGATTCTGGGATCGAATCGAATTTTCTCAATCTATAATTTATGGAATCGAGACCGACCGATCTGAAATTCAATCCGATTCGATCCGATCCTGATCACCAAATAGTTCTATCCTGTCAATCTTTCCGGCCCAGAACCAACTCCTTAGAGCATTCACATTGGATTCCCAATAATTTAACTAAAAAGTACATTTCCTAAAACTTTTTTCGAAATTTTACTCATCTTTCAAAAACCTTTTACATCTCATTCATCATCCCTATATCTATTCTATTAAATAATATTTCTCTATTCTTTTTTTATTATTTTTTTTCTCTCACTTCCATTTACAATCTTAACTACTAAATTTTTTGTCTTATTATATTCTTTTCAAATATCACATTCTACTAAATATTTATACAATTTTGAGTATCGAATATAGTATTATTTTTCAAATCGAAATACGTATTATAAAAATAGTAATTTTTTTTTTAATATGTGCATTTTCTAACGGTAACATTTTGAACTCCTATCTCCAACGATAACATTTTCAACTCTTGTCTCCAACGGTAATATTTTTTGTCTTTTCTACAACGGTAACTTTTTTTGTCTTCTCTCAAACTGTAATATTTTTTGTCTTATATGCAACGGTAACTTTTTCCTCTATAAATACGCATTTTGCTTACACTCACATTCTTACAAACTCAAGTCTTATTTGATCTAAAGAACCGAAATTCAACAGTCTTCCATGATATCTCACTCCCTTCATCAAATGGCTCATACATTATTTCGCAAATTGTTCACATACGTATCCTCTGAAGATGAGTTGGATGTTGTTCTTAATGACGAGGCCGAAGAACAGTCATCGAGGCATCGTGGCAATCGTCAACGTCGTAAGTTCATTCGGTATGATCATATTCAAGGGCACGAGCGCCTTTTTCACGATTATTTTACAGAAAATTCAGTATATCCCTCGAATATATTTCGAATGAGATTTTGAATGAGCCGTCCCCTATTTTTCCGTATTTTAAATGAGGTAGAGTTTTACGAGCCGTACTTCGTCCAAATAAGAGATAATGCTGGAATACTTTGTTTATCTTTTATGCAAAAAATAACCGCAACACTTAGAATATTGGCATATAGGGTTACTAGAGATTTTATGGATTAATACATACGTGTTGGTGAAAACACTGCAATGGAGAGTTTTAAAAAATTCTCTAAGACAATAGTAAGTGTTTTTTCAGAATCATATTTGCAGTCACCAAATGCCAATGATATTGTTCGATTGCTTGCGGTTAGTGAATAAAGGGGATTCATAGGAATGTTGGGAATCATTGACTGCATGCATTAGAAGTAAAAAAATTATCCTGCAGCCTGAAAATGTATGTACTCCGGCCACATTTTTTAACCAACAATTATTTTAGAAGCAATTGTTTCATATGATCTCTGAAT
Organism: Cyclocarya paliurus; assembly: GCA_029856935.1. NCBI lineage: Eukaryota > Viridiplantae > Streptophyta > Magnoliopsida > Fagales > Juglandaceae > Cyclocarya > Cyclocarya paliurus. Next base: position 9,525,658 of record CM056954.1, on the reverse strand, counting down.
ATGGTATGCATTTTTTGATATGCCCGGTTCACATAACGATATTAATATGCTAAAAAGATCTTCTATTTTTATGGAATTTGCTTAAGGGCGTGCTCCTCCAATCAATTACATAATTAATGGCAATGACTACACTATGGGGTATTACCTTGCGGATGGTATTTATCCTAAGTGGCGAACTTTTGTGAAGACGATTTCATTACCACAAGGAAATAAGAAATTTTTTTTTATGAAAGCACAAGAATCCGCAATAAAAGATGTCGAGCATGCATTCAGAGTACTTCAACAACGATTTGCAATCATTTGTGGACCTTCCCGAATGTAAAAAGTCAAGGAACTAAAAAATATAATGAAAGCATGTGTTATTCTACATAATATGATCATTGAAGACGAGCGTGATGATAGTGAGGGTCCGAACATTGAGTATGATCAACTTGATGATGAAGTTTCGAAACTATCGTGCAATCATACAACTGAGCTTACGGACTTCATCCAACGCCATCATCATATTAGAGACAGCTCGGCACATCATCAGCTCCAAACAGATCTAATTGAACATCAATAGTTATTATTTTCCCAATAGTAGACATGTCGCATAATTATTTTTTCCCGTCATTTTAGTAGTGATAATATTTGAGTTAATTATGGTAGTTTCATATTTCCTTCATGTTAGTAGTGGTTATATTTGAGCATGTCCTATGTAATAGTTTCTGAAATTTTAATGGCCAATTTCTACAATTTGAAATTTGAAATTTATTACAATCCAAATAAAGTATTAAATTGTCATAGTATCAATAATATTGTCATACATCATTGTTTGAAGCATAAAATAAAGAAATAAACTATGAAAAAATTTGTAATTTTTTTATCAATCCTTATGTGCAAGATCATTATGTCTCGCCATGATTTCCTTCTGCAATTCCTCGAAATATAACGGCTGTAGTGCTAGCATGGCACTAACATCCATTATCATAATGCGCTAATCTACTTCCTTTTTGGCCAGCTCTATTTTCTCTTTCTCCAACCTCAGTTTCTCATCCTCCAACCTCAGTCTTTCATCCTCTTGACAGATTTTATTTACCTATTTTTTCTTGTCATATTCTATCTTCTCGGCTTTGAGGCGATAAAACTTCTCTTTCTCCAACCTCAGTTTCTCATCTTCCAACCTCAATCTTTCATCCTCTTGACAGATTTTATTTACCTCTTTTTTCTTATCATATTCTATATTCTTGGCTTTGAGGCGATAAAACTCTTTCTCCTAAGTACGTGACTCCTCCAAAAGTGTATACTTCAGCCTGTTGAACTCAACAATCTCCTCTCCTACCACGCCTTTGACCTTTCGTTTTCCTTTCTCAACCTTCCTTCTCAATGGTCGGTCCAATTCGATCACTTCATTATCCATCGCATTATCTGGCCCACCATCAAAAACTACATCAACCGTCTCAACCCCCGAACATCGAGTTAGGGTCGAGGATAGGGATGGGGACATCGTCTTCTATCGCTTTGGATCCTCTTTTGTGGAACACGAAATCCATTTTGGTTGGTCCTTCAAAAGGTGCCAACAATACTCGAACTAGAAGAAGCATTTCTCTAGCGCTCGGTATATAACCTTGGCCTTATTATACTAGCATGTAAACAAAATAAGAAAGTTGTTAAACCAATGTTAAAAAAGAACTAATTATTTGTAACTAAAATAAGAGTGTGGATATTGACCTTGTCTTGCTCGGTCATGCCACTCTGATTCAACCCTTCAACTTGGGCTAATTTCACACAAAATTTATTTGTCGCCTTTTGAATAACTGATCACCGATGCATTAAAGACTTTATTGCCCAATCATTTGTGGTTTCTTTAAATTGCTCAAAGTTTTCAAAAAAAAATTCCCATAGTTGGGAGTGTTTTTAATCTATTCCCTGAACGGCATTAAGGCTATAATTAAGACATGCCGAGACAAATAACTTGTCTTATTCAGGGGTGAAGTTCACACCCCTAACTCATTTCCTAACTCCGATAGGATCGTTATAGGGTAAGGGTGGAGAGTCATTAACAGTCATAGGAAAGTTCCCATTTTGCTCACCGTAAGTAGGAGGATGTTAACTTAGGAGGTTGGTAAAGTACATATGACCAGGGTCTTGTAAATCCATATTTAAAAATATACTGAAATGTTAGACACGTAACTATAAAGTTTGGGGTTCTTACAACGTTGGTTCAGTAACCGAATGGTGACATCTACGAATTTTAGCCACCCTCTTATAGCTGCACCACTGGTTGTCACTACTTGTTGACCGTTCGGGTTACCTAACCATTGAGGAAATGACCATAAATTTCTTGTATCCCCACTACGATTTATCATCATCACAGCTGAGGGGGTTTGATTTACACATTAATTTTCTATCACAAAATAATACAAAACAATGACACAGCAAAAAATAATTGCACAGAACTAACCAATTCACATATTTATACAAAACAACAACCAAACAACATGCAAATAACAAGTTCGGCTAAATAAAAGTATTCTCATTGAATTCCCCATAAAATTCTAAAAATAAAGAAATAAATGGGCCTTAGAATGGTGGAAATATTAACAGCATGCGTAAGCAATGAGCCATTCACATCGAATGACTGCAAAACCACACCCGAAATATCCATTGCCTTTTGTGAAAAGTTTCACAAACTGCAATATAGCAATCCGGGTGAGGATTACCCCGCCATATCGATGGGGCCCTATTAACATTTGTAAATTAACCTACACTATAACACCATCATCACAGCTTAATAACAGCCCCCTCCCCAAGAGATATGAAACACTGCAAAGAAACCTAACAACACAGAAAAAATTACCCATGGAAAGAGCAATGAAACGTAATTGGTTTGTAGTAAAATGTGCTATACATTTTTGGATTTCAAAAAAGCAATATCAAAAGTCTATACATTATTGGTTTAATGTATGGATCCTAATTTGCGGATCAATCTGAGCTACTCAATTAATGTTTGGATCCTAATTTCTAAAAGATTAATGCGCTGTTATGAATTCTACAAAAGTGCTTTAAGATTTTATTTTAGGAACAAGTCAAACTGTGATGAGATTTTGATATTTGGTGAAGACCCAAATTTGTATCAAAGAATCAATATCAAAAGTCAAACACAATCTGTTTTGAATAAGGGGTGCTAACTAGTAAGAAAACATATGCACAAGGATATGGTTTCCCGAAAAGAGACACAAATCAGTGGCAAGATCTCACTACCACTGGTAAGAGCTTGTTACCATATATAAGAACTTGCTTTCTATCAAGCCAAAAGACACGGTAATTAAATAAAAACAACTTAACTAATAACGATAAATGAAGAAAGTAAATATAATATTTGTTAATTCAACTTGAATAGTCAAACATTCTACTAATAAGTCCCTTCTTTTTCCTTTTAGGTGCTGATAGTGATGAGTAGTGAAAAATGGTAGTGGGATATGCGTAATTGTTTGAGATAATGAAAACAAATTCAAAAGGGCAAGTAATAACCCAGGAAAAAGCTCTTTATCTTGCATTTGAAAGAGTCCCAAACTTTTGAATTGCCTTTCGAAGTACGCAAATTATCCAATGCAGACAAAAACCTACAGAACTGCCAATCAATTATAGCGTATGTGTATAATGGGGTGCCTGAATAGTAAATGTGTGTTCCCAATCAAATTCTATGGGTAAAAAAATAATACATGTGTTTATACCATCCTCTACTTTGTTCAGATTTCCTTGTACTAGCCGAAATCCTCAAAATTGGTTTTAGCAAGAAAATGGGACTGAGTAATATTCAGACATGAAGTAATAACAGTCCATCAAGGAAAATTAGATCAATTCACATATTCTTCTTTTCTGGATCTCGATTTTCACATTAAGCAAACAGTCCATCAAGGAAAATTAGAGCAAAATCATCACAGTCTCACACAATCACAACATAAAACAGAATTTTCATTCTAAGAAAAATTGGATTTTCACAGCAACCAAACAACATTGGTGAAAACCCTAATTGAATTTCCACAGTAAGCAAACAGTCCAATGGGGAAAATTAGAGCAAAATAATCACAGTCCCACACAATCACAACATAAAACACAATTTCCATTCAATAATCCTAACTGGATTTTCGCTGCAACCAAACAAATTTTGTGAAAAAATCAGCAAAATTGCAAATATCAACTTCGATCACAATGGTATACAAATTTCACAACCACATATTTCACAAATTTCAACCAATCGTAATTTCACAAATTATTGAAAATCGTAGAGAATCAAATGAAATTTCACGGCGAAGAGATCGCCGACGCAGAGCACCAAATTGAAAGTTATCAAGAGCTTAGTTATCTTGATCATGACGTCTGGAGGAAGAAAAAGGAAAAGAGAGAAATAGAGAATGAGAGATGATTGAATCTCAGAAATCTTTCGAAAATGAGGGAGAGGAATTTCAAGAAATATATTTTGGTTGCGAAATCAATGTTTACGATTGTTTGAAGAAACCAAAATCATAACTTTACAATGTTGCGATCGTTGGTGTCGAGGGAAGGGTCAATGCCGAGAGAGAAGAAAATGCGGGACAGAAGCGAAAAGAAATGCGATGGAGAGCTACAATTATTTCTCATATATGGAGAACAACTGTAGATCCCATATACTTCAACCCTAAAATGAAGAATCTAATAGAGAGGAGCTTTTGAAAAAAACCTTACAATTATTCTTAAATTATAGGAATATATCCGATATGGGAACTTCAATGAGATGCTTTTACACCTCCTAGCTTAACCTACGTGAGTTTCGTATCTTTTAACTTTTTGTCGTGACGTTTCGCCAAGGAAAAAACCTTTCACGAGTGTTACTCGATGCAAGGCCGGTTTACTAATGATGTTTGACATATGGCGTGGAAAATAAACTACATTTAGATCAGTGTTTGCCTTTAGACCCGTCCTGTCTGGTCGTCATGTTCTAGGACAGTACTCCAAGCCAATCGCGTTTTATTGTTACTATTTTTTCGTACCTTTCTCGGCCTTCCTTCCCTGTTCAAGCTCAAAAGTCAGGGTATTGTAGAGAGCTAGGATCGAATGATTGAGATTACAGCAGCAATGGCATATGATGCAATAATTTTAAGTGGTGCTAGTGCGACCGAGAGTCCTACCAAATTTTTATATTGAGTACAAATTTCTGTTTCTCAGTTTTTTTTTTTCAAATATTTTTTACGCTCATGTAAACATTTTAAAAAAATTAAAAATATATTTACAAATATTTTCTTAATAATTAAGAAAAAAAAAACAATGGATATATTTTTTCGGTAGCCACGGATCTCGGTGATCAGATTGGCATTTCCCATGAATAATTTTAAGCTACACCCAGTCTTGAACAGAAAGCATACAGTTTACTCATGAGCCATTAATTAATTAGAACCCTTATTTCTAAGTTTTGTATTTTTCATTTCGAACCAACCAAACACTATTCATACATGGCGATATATTATGATATTACACGAGAAAAAAGATCAGTACATAACCATTGGGAAAAATGATTAGTGAAAGGAAAGAAAGCAAATAAATTAGGGGATGTTTAGGGAACAAGATTAGATGAGAATTTGGTGAGTAGTAGTGAGAAGGTTTATGAACAGTAATAAGATAGTTTTAGTTTAAGTATTTGTTGAATTTTGAGAAATGAGAGAGAAAAAATTGAATAAAAAATATAATAAAATTAAATATTGTTAGAGAATAATTTTTATGTTGGGATTTGAAAAGTTGAATTATTTTTTATTTAAAAGTTTGAAAAAGTTTGTAATGATTTGTTTAAAAATATTTTTGTTTGAGTGATGTTTGAGAAGAAAATAAAATGTAATAAGATGAGATGAGATTTATTTTCAAACATCTCCTTAGTTGTGGAAGAAGGAAATCATGAAGCATTAATAATAGGGTGGCTCTACAACTGTCACTCCCAGCTCCTGCTGAGATCTATAGTTAGTTATATTAATATATTTTTTTAATTTTTTCTTACATTTATTTTTTAACACTTTTAAATATATTTTTTTAAAAATACAATATTATTAAAAAAATATTTCCTTAATCACTAAGTAAAAAAATTAGAAAAAAATAAAAAATCACAAAGATAAGAATAAGTTGTAAGAATAGCATTTTTCTTAATAATATGTTTTCTCTATATTTTTCTAGTACTGTACTGTGAATTACTTTTTGTACTCCAAGGATTTGAATTTCCCATGAACTATCAAGGATAAACACAAAAAGCTTGTAAATTTTTATATTGCTTACAATAAATTCCGATTATGCTCAATCTATATACACCACATATGTTTTATTTTTTATTTTTATGTTATTTTATTTCTATGAAATTAATTGAATTTTTCTATTCATCATCTTTACACTACATATTTATTAAGAAAAAAAAGTAAAAAAATGTAAGAATTCAAGTGTGGTGTATGCTGTAGAGCCGAGGAGTAAAATTTTTCATATGCATATGTGGATTAGCTTTTGGGTTGGTCGAGTTCTGTTGTATATACCCTTGACCTTGCTCGCACGCCATGGCTTTAGAATTTTAGCCTAATAAAGTGCTCGTCCTGATCTTCTGTTGAACGGTTTATTTGAGGCTAAGCTGTTAAATCACTACTTATTTAAAAAATAATAATAAGTTCTCTCTCTTAATAAGTGAGGTAAAGTGTTTAACCAAGTTCGGGTGAATTAGATTATTCAAATTATATCCGAATATTAATTAAAGTTCGGTTTAGATATAAGAAGTATTTTATCTCATTTTATTATTATAATTTTTTTAAATTCATACATAAAATATAATAAATAATTTAATTTTTTTAATTAATTTTAAAATAATAATAATATTAAAAAATAATATTTTATTTAACTTTCAACTATCATCTCAACTTATCTCATCTCAACACACTATCCAAACTGTACCTAAATAAAATGAAGTGTGAAGTTCTCAAGTTTAACTCAAGATCTTTGCTATGAATTCAATCTATGATGCCATGCTAAATCGTTGTTTATTCTCAAAATTTTCTAAAAATTTCAATTATGAAAAAGATTTAAGTTTAATTATTTAAGTTATAATCTAAAAATCATATTATAATGTATTAATTCAAAACACATATTAACGGTCGTACAAATTAGCCGCCTCACAAGAAAATGAAGAAACCTTTTGTTTGACGAGGTATAAACAACATTAATAACGACAAAAAAAAAAAATGTTAAAGTCATGTCAGTAGCTAGCTAGAAACCCATATAGCTTCCAAGAAAAGAAAACTTGAGCTAGTTGCCATAAAAAAGGTACGATCATATATGCGTAAAGTACAAGAAAAAAATTAGGCCAGTTATTAGCTTAATTATAATTAGTAATTATAGACTTATAGTGTTGTTGAGAAAAAAATCATCTATCGAGCGACCAGCAACCTCAAATTCAATTACAGACAAACATTGCCCGCCAGGCGCCAAAGATCAACTATTCATCATGAACCCGCAAAATATGGAGGAGTAATATCATCATGTTACACGTGCGTAATTTACTCAATCGAACGGACAAATTAGCTAGGTTCCAAATTGGCCTGGGGACCATCGCGAGGACGTTTGAGGTTCTACGTTTTATGGTATAAACAGCTTGGTTGGTGCATGGCACAACAAATCATCATGCATAGACATGATTTTTCCTATATAAGCTGATGCATGCATGCATGCAAGACATATGTAAAATGATTAAAAGCTCAAACTTGTAATCCCAATTATATATATCATGAAGAGAAAAGCTGCTAGCTAGGGTGGAAATTATTTAGCACATAACTAGCTATTACTAGCTAATGCGACGACAGATTGTAATATTCTAGTTGTATGCATGCAAGAAGAATCCGAACAAAATTTGAACAAAATGCGTATCAAGTGGAAACATATCATATATATATATATATATATATATATATATATATATATATATATAATGCCTTAAAGAACCGAATTTTAATTTACACATTTTATCATAAGATTTAGTCCATCGAAGAATCAAATTTTTTCACAGCCTTCAAGAACCTTCGTAGAAAGACACTCATAATATTTTTTTCCTTCCTATGCAGAAAGATCGACATAGTCAACCCACGTTGTGGAGGACTCAGTACTTGCGTTAGTTCAATCAGACCCTACTATATATATTTAATTTTATAAATATACTCACATCCCTGATCAATCTGAAAACAATAGTAATTACCTGATAGCTATATACTAAGACAAAAAAGAAAAAGAAAAAAGAAAAAAAGAGCTAGCATAGCATGGACGAGCCTCGCAAAGGAAAGGATGATAGGCGAGAGAAGGAAGATCAGAAGGGTACTAGGGAAGAAGTGCGGTATCGGGGCGTCCGAAGGAGGCCATGGGGAAAGTTTGCAGCTGAGATTCGAGACTCAACACGGCATGGTGCTCGTCTGTGGCTTGGGACTTTCAATACAGCAGAAGATGCGGCCAGGGCATATGATCGTGCTGCATTTAACCTAAGGGGTCACCTTGCAACTCTCAACTTCCCTCACGAGTATTATCCTCAAGTCGCAGGCTCTCCTCCAAATTTTTCATCACTTCCATCGTCTAGTGTTTCTTTGTTAGCTCCAAATGGGAGTTCTGACAGGGGAAATACTTCATCTAATTCCGGACATGAAGAAAGGCAAGTATTCGAGTTCGAGTACTTGGATGACAAGGTCTTGGAGGACCTTCTTGAATCAGAAGAGGAGAAAAGGAAACGAAAGCAAGGCTAGTGAGTAAAGGACAATAAGGTTTAAGCCGGCCATTTCTCCGTTTCTTGTTTTCCCCACCGACGGGCAGTGCCTTCTTGAATGATCAGGAATTTGAATGGCTGTTAGTTTCACGTATGTTCTTGAGTTTTAATTGATCAAAAGTAGAAAAAGTTTAGGGTAATAAGTTATTATTATTCTTTTTTTTTTTTTTTGCTGAATATGCTTATAATTATAAGTTAAGTCTTATGAAAAAAGTGATAAGTATTCATGATGTATGTCAGTTATTGTTAGGGGTTTTATGATTCTAGCATAAGAAGGATCAAACTTCTAAAAGGAGGCCGCATAATGCATTCTCGCATGACCGATTGGATTTAGCACAGAAGAAGAAATCGGGAATAAAATATTTGTTATCATCTTTTCATTATTTCTTTATCTGCCATTGCAAATAAATATAAATAACAATTAATTTTTCAATCATAAAATAACTGTCCTAGAAGTTCACATCACAAAGCGACCAAATATTTCGGTTTTAATTAAGTTAATCACGGGAAGAGATAGATTTAATTACTTATTTTATATTTTTAACCGTTCTCTTCTTTACATATATATGAGCCAGACTCTCTTCTAATGAATAGGTCTAACACGTCAAATATTTAATTAAATAAGTATATAGTATATAGGATTTAAACTTTGGATCTTAACTCTACCATGTGAAATCAATACTTGTCCAAAAAAATTTTAAATTTATGAGAATAAAATATATCTAATTATTTAGATTATATTATTAATACCGGTGAATAAACGTAACGCGTGGAATGTGGCAACACCAACAAGCAACGTTGAAGCGATGATACAAAGATTAGAACGCATGCACGCATCTCATAATTACCATCAATATTTAACAATCTATTTTATATCATTGACAATATAATTATTAAGACATTAATGCAGAATTTGAACCCGCAATACTTATTTTTACCTTATCATAGAAGGCGCGACGTGATGATATTATTACAAATATTATATTTGTAATTAGGAAGCAATTTTAATAATTAATACGACATGATATATATTCATCCTCTACTAAAGTGAGATCAGAAGTACTAGCTAGCTATTACATTATTTTATATTCTAAGACTATATATCTAGTAATTAAAGCATTTGATATTGCTAGCTAGCTCTTGTTGTTCAAGGGAATAAAATTGGCGCCCTAAGATCCGCAAGAATAAAGGTTAAAGAATCTCAAATGCTAATGCGAGATTGATCGATAGTACTGAAAACTCGACAAGAAAGAGGATTCGTGGAAATAGATCATATGGGATCAAAAGTATTATCTTCTCTTTAATTGCTTTCTGTATCTTCTTTCGCATTAACTGTGCTAACCATTATCAACAGCCATCAGATAGATACACAAGAAGATCTTAAAAGGAGGAATAATGCGACAAAATCTTCAATCCGTAGGAAATAAATAAATAAACTCCATCAATAATTAAAAGTAGAAAAATCCCTATTAAAAAAAAAGTAGAAAAATCTATAAACTAGTAAATTGATACTAATTATTAACTAGTCCACTAGGGCTACCAATATTGGCTCGATCATGAAAAACCACAAAAACTTTTACGACAATATTATGCATACTGGTGAATTCGGTCCGATCCAGTCAGTCTATAGGGAGTTTTTAGGATTGGACCGAACCCCTTCGGTCCAGAATTTTCCTACCTTGGACCCAACCAAACTTCTGTATGGACCAGAACCATCTAGTCCATATCAATCCGTTAGTCTGTTTAGTCTAACCCAATACCAAATGGTGATTTATCTAATAACTTAAGTATTTTACAAAAAATTTATCTTATAACTTTAATTAGATGTAGATATTAATAATTAGTTAAGGGTGATAGATTAGTTAATTGATAGCATATTAATAATTGCATATTTAATATTTTATATTATCAATGGTAGTAAGTTAGGTGGAAATTATATAATTAATTATACAATTATTATGTAAAATAATATATATAATATTTTAAAATATGTATATTATATTTGGTCGGTCTAGTCTGGCGTAAAAAACCCACCATAGGGCTGGACCGAGAACCAAAAATTTTGTAAAGAGAAGATTGAAACTGACCGATCTTCCCATCGATCTGATCCGGTTGGCTTTTCCGATTCGGACCAAAATCCTTACGGACCTAATTATACGAGGTTATACACCAAGAGAGAATATTTTGACATTTTTTATTGAATCTTTTGCCAAATATTTTGCGGAAAATATTAATTCCATATTTTGATGGAGACCAACCATACTGTCAACGCATACTTGATTGCGTTGCTTCCCATAATGGAACCATGTTGCAAATTGTATTAACGAAGGATTGATGGTTTTAACCCAAATAGACTGGGTGGTTCACTCCAAAAAAGAGGCTTTGGGCCGAGTGGGAGAATGGGCTCAAAATGGGTCCGTCAAAGTAAAGGTTAGGGTATTGAGGTCTTTTTATTTTCTTTTCTTTTTAATTTTATTTTACCACAATTACACTTTACCTACCACACCATTGTGCATATATCATATATGTCTTATTAATGGGATATTTTTTTTATTTTATTTTTCATAATATGTGCTTATAACTGTAATCCTTTCCTCGATTTAAGTCAAGACTATGCTTGTTATTAGAATATTGAATCCTGTTTGTCCATTTGTAGATTCGAGAACATTGTCTGCCTGTGGTTTCGTTTGTAACCGGTAACTGAGATTTCAGAACAAGTCAGCGAGACAACGTTCGGTTGATGTTTTTTGCTCTATGTTTCTAAGCAATTCTTTTAGGGACATCGGCCCCTCAAACCATGGATCCAGTGGTTCCTAAAGACTATGGGTGGTGTCTGTCATTCAGCCAGAGCCATTGGCGACAGCCTACAGTTATATGCCTCCGTTAAAGCTTCCTAGTGAAATCCTCATTAGAGAAAACGAACAAAAACCCCCAAATAGAAAGAAGACAGATTTAAAGCTTCAAAATAGAAGAACCAATGATAACAAACCATGCCAACGACTTACCTCTCTGTTTCAATTTTATCTAGATATACATTGTTTCAACGAAGGGCAGTACGGTCAGTTAGGAAGCACCCCAGCTCTCTTGAAAGAGAATTCACTAGTTTTCTGCCTCTCGATTCCTTTGTCATATAGTTGGTTTGAAAATGGAGGGAAAAGAAAAGGATGAAATTTGCCACTACGTACTGGAAAAGAAAAACATCATGCACCCTAGCTCGTCATTTCATTTCCTGTTCTTTTTCTCTTCGGATTCAAGAAGCTCATCCATCACCTTGTCGTCCAAGTACTCAAACTCAAAAACATGCTGTCCATGCCCAGTACTTCCAGTTCTCTCTCCCGCATTCCCAGTACGCCTCGAGGAAGAAGACGAAGACGAAGAAGCAGAAGCACCACCAGTACTCCCTAAAGCGTACTCGTTTGGAAAGTTCAGAATGGCTAAAGAACCCCTCATGGCATAAGCGGCTCGATCATAAGCCCTAGCAGCCTCCTCTGCAGTGTTAAAAGTCCCAAGCCACACACGCGCCCCATGCCTATTCGAGTCCCGAATCTCTGCCGCAAACTTGCCCCACGGCCTCCTCCGCACGCCGCGGTATTTGACATGATCGCCGCCTTCCTTGGCACCACCTCTTTGAGGGTCCTCATCCATGTTTAATTTGCATGGCTAACTTAGTGTTCAGGAGTTGGGATTTTATATGGGTGGAAAAGGGCACCTGGTTTTGGTGGACTGTGGGGGGCTCTAAGATTTAGCCAAGTGGAAGAAACAGTAAACGAGGATTGCTCAGCTCGCACGTCAGCACGTGTTCAAGAGAAACTTCCATAAACACCACAGTTTGAATCCAATGTATCTGGAATTCTTGATGGTCAAGTCGATGGCTTTTTGAACTTAAAAAGCCTTCTTTTTTAATAATTGTGTTCTTTCATCTTCGTGTTGATCTTTTCTAAGCCTTTTTATTCTTATGCCACCAATAGAAGGACAAATAATTTATTTGGATGAATAACTAGGGGATGAAAAGGTATGTGGTTTTTGTGTTATTCTCCTTATAATATAAGCAGTTAATGTCACAAGTGCAACCTTTACATATATCTTTCTTGTATCAAATGTGGTTGTGACAGTCTTAGCTATTATTTGTTTGATTAATGTTTTTATGTTATGTTAATTGTATTTGATTAGTCATGATTTAGGTGGTCCTAGCTAGCTAGATGTACCATTTATGATATTAAACTAGAGGGTCGTGAGTGCCAGAAAGAAAGAAAAGTAATTATATATAATTGTATGGATTCCATAATCCAGAAGCAGAACTTGATTCGTATTGTTGAAAGCATCAGAATAATCTTCTGATGTTATGAAAGTGATGATGAGCAAGGGAACAAACCCCTTGGCCAGCTTTATATATACAAGGAAAAGCATCTTATAGCTAGCACTCAACTTACCATTCCAGGTTTTACTTGTCATCAAGGATTAATTTTCTAGGTATTATTTATGATGCTCCCAATGTGCCTAGCTATACTCGCATGGAATAAATAGGCTTCAACAGACTGGCTTATCGGCTGGTCATAAATTAATTGAGATCGACAGAATTAGATTATATACTTGCAACAAACGTAGAAAGAGCATGTTTCAGGCCGAGTACAAGGCTTTATGTTGGAGAAGTCGAGCAATAATTAAATAGTAATATTACATGCAGTCATGGAGTGCACAAGTACCGTGTAGTTGTTTTGAAAAAGAGTAGGGTCTATTATTAAAAAATTATTATTTTTCATGTGGTCCCGTATTTATTCACTTTTTTTAAAATAATTGCACGACATTTAAGCACTCACAATTTCAACTATCATTTCTCATAATTAAATGACTATTTATAGACTTCATTGTCCATTTTGATGGGAAAACGCGGAACATATAAAAGATGTGTGCATGCACTTTCTAAATTAGAGAATAAAATAGAATAATAAAAATAATTTAGAGAAAGAGAACTCGGTATTAAAGTATATTATGATGGACATTTTCTTTAGAGTAGATTATGCCGTATCCAAATCTTAACGTGTACTAAACTTCTTGATATTCTACTCCTACGATATAATAATGTCAATTCTCATTAATCTCATTTTTAGTATACACAAAAGAAGATTTGTGAATCCGATATAAAATAGTCAAAGTCTAAAGAAAGAAAGACAAAATGAAAGAGGAAGTGTTTCTCTAAATTTATAGAGAATTTGGAGTGGGTAAATTTGTGGGTGAGGTTCCTATTTATAGAGAATGAAATAAAACTTGTGAAAAGTTACAACTTTTCAACTTATAGTGAATACATTCAAAAGGTTTCTAATTCACCAAAAGACACAACTCCTTATTGGTAGCCAAGCGGTTAATGCTCTTTATCCTTAGGTGACATGCAATAGTTCAAGTCAACATATAGCATATCTTCATTTGGAATTTTGACCACCGAACTAACACACTGAACCAGGATAATAGTTTGCATTATTTTTTACTTACCAGTAAAACATTTTAATTGTCCTAAATTTAAAATTAACAAATTTTGTCATTCTTAATTACGCAAGCTCTCAAAGAATGTGGAATGATAATTATATGAGTAATATTGTTAATCTTTATAATAGATCATGTCATTCGTAGTTATAATATTTTCGGTTACTTTATATATCATCCACTTAAAATATGACACGAGATATGATAAATGTAATGAAATGACAAGAAATGAAGAACTTCTTTTTTCTCAATATAATGATTATATTCACCTTAAAGATCGGAACATAATCTAGGCGGCCAAGAAGAGACCGGACCAGAAAAAGGATTCAAAGATTTGATAATATCGAAAGTGACGAAGTCGATGATCTAGTTCGATCGTCAATTTTGCAGGCCTCACGTGCCTTTATTCCTGGGCAAAAAAGTTGTACATCGTTATTCTCACCTATACTTTGGTTCTGTTCTGGTTTGTGTAGGCTTCAGTACTGAACCCTTTGCATCTCTCTGTTTTTGCCAATTTTTCTGTTTTATTTCCTTTTAATAGTAAGAAAAGCATTAGATTGGGGGTGCCAAAAAGAAACGCGCCGTGAGTAGAGTCTGAAAATGTTTGCAAAACCACCACAATTTAGGTGGAGTCCGTATGCCATATATATATAAGTGTAGCTGTACAATTGATAAGGAAAGAATCACAAAGGATTACAAGCGGACTACAAGCCTATAATTAAGGGTCAACTATAAGAAGTAAGGAATGAAGGCTAAGAATCAGGAGAGGATTCTGAGGAATCCTTAACAACACCCCACCACCCTGGCAAGCTAAGCGTGGGATTAAAGCACACACGTAGCTTGGATCAAAAGAATGTGAAGAGGGGCCGTGAGACACTCTTTGTAAAGACATCAGCAACCTGAAATGTGGTATAAATATGTTGAGTGTGAATCCGACCAGCGACCACAAGTTCTCGAAGAAAGTGATAGTCCAGATCAATGTGCTTGGAGCGCTTGTGAGAGACTGGGTTGGAGCTTAAGAAGATGGCACTCTTATTGTCACAGAGAAGAAGAGGACGAGCTGGAATGGAAACACGCAGGTCACGAAGAAGATGATCTAACCAAAGGACTTCAATAGTAATTGAAGCCAAGGCACAGTATTCAAATTCACAGTTGGAGCGAGAGACCATAGGTTGCTTCTTGGCGCTCCAAGAGACAAGATTGTCACCTAGATAAATAAAGTAGCCAAAAGTGGAGCGTCGAGTGTCAGGACAGCAGGCTCAATCAGTATCAAAGTAGGCAGTAATGCTAGCGAAAGAGGAGGCAGTGAATGATAAACCAAAGTGAAAAGTGCCCTTGATGTAACGAAGAATGTGCTTCACAGCTTGAAAATGTTCATCAATGGGAGCATGCAAATATTGACTGGCAGAATTTACCGAGTGGGCAAGGTCAGGGCGAGTGATAGTCAGATATTGCAGTGCACCAACAAGAGAGCAATAAAGAGTGACATCCTCAAACGAAGAACTAGTAGAGGAGAGGCGCTGGCCAACAACCACGGGAGTTGTTATAGGTTTGCAGTCAAGAAGCTGAGCGCGTGCAAGAATATCGCATGCATACTTAGTTTGGTTGAGGAAAAGACCTGCTAAGGTGGCAATGGCTTCGAGACCAAGGAAATAGCTAAGGGATCCCAAATCCTTGGTGGCAAATTCAAAGTGAAGCTGCTAAGAAAGGACACATTATTGCCAGTGAGAATAATGTCATCAACATACAAGAAGAGATAAATGATGTACTGCTAGGGATGGATAATGAACAAAGAGGTATCCGCACGACTGCAAGTGAACCCGAGCTTCAAAAGGAACGAGCTGAAATGCTGGAACCAAGCACGCGGAACTTACTTGAGACCATAAAGAGCCTTCTTGAGTTTGCATACATGATGAGGGAAGCGGGGATCAACATAGCCAGGAGGTTGCTCCATATAAATATGTTCTTGCAAGATGCCATTAAGAAAAGCATTTTTAACATCAAGTTGGCGAAGGGGCCAACCATAGGTGACGACCAGAGAGAGCACAACACGAACAATTGAGACTTTGACCACTGGACTAAAGGTATCTGTGTAATCAAGGCCAAGAAGCTAAGTGTATCCCTTAGCAACAAGACGAGCCTTGAGGCGGTCAATAGAGCCTCAGATAGATACTTTGTGCGAAAGACCCATTTAGAACCAACAATGTTTGTTTTGGGAGGCCGAGGAACAAGATCCCAAGTGCAGTTGTCACGAAGAGCTTTGATCTCTTCATCCATAGCAACGAGCCATGCAAGGTTTTTAGCAATCGATTTGAAACCGCGGGGCTCAAATGTAGTAAGAAGAGCATGTAGAAGACCCAAGACATGATGGCTGAGATAAGTAGGATACAACGGCCAAAAAATGGCTGCCTTAGCTCTAGTGACCATTGGGTGAGAGGATGAAGGTACGAGCAGAGCATGCGAAACAGGAGCATCAAACTGCTACAAAACCAACACTAGGGAGTCAGAAGCAAGGGACTTAGTAGGTACCTGCATAGGCTCAAAGAAAGAGTCAGGACAGAGACAACATACATGAGACCCAGATCGAGAATGCAGCTAAGATAGAGTTGCAGGGGGCAATAGGGTACGGCATGGGTTTGCATGGATTCCATGAAACGGGAGAGATCTAAGGATGCAGGAGGCTAGGCTATAGCGGTGGGTAGTAAGGAGAAATTTTGTTCATCAAATTTGGCATAATGAGTAACGTAGATTTTGGAGGTGAGGGGGTCCAAACAATGGGAGCCTTTATAGGAAGGATTGTAGCCTAAAAATAGGCAGGGAATGCTGCGAGGAGAAAATTTGTTAGCGGCATAGTCACGTAAACAGGGATAAACTCTACAACCAAAAGGATGAAAGTTGGTGTAGAGTGGAGGTTTACCGTGTAAAATTTCAAAGGGAGAAAGACCGCCAAGAAGTGGGGCGGGCAACCGGTTAATGATATAAGTCGCAGTACTAAAAGCGTCGACCCAATATCAAGCGAGTACGTGTGAATGAAATAAGAGCGCAAGGCCCATTTCAGTCACGTGGCGATGCTTGCATTCAGCGCGTCCATTTTGGAAAGGAGTGTAGGGACAAGACATTTGGTGATGAATGCCTAAAGAGCGGAGTTGAGACTGGAGGCGATTGCTACAAAACTCAGCACCACCATCACTCTAAAAAATTTTGATTTTGCAAGAATATTGATTTTCCATAAATGACTGAAATTGGAGAAAAATGTCAAAAAATTCAGATTTAAATTTCATAGGATAAAGCCATGTAAAACGAGAGTGATCACAAACAAAAATGACATAATAAGTAAAGCCCATTCTAGATTTAATCGGGGCCGGTCCCCATATGTCACAATAAACAAGGCCCAAAATTGAGGTGGACCGAGTTGTATGAGTAGAGAATGGAAGCTTATGACTTTTCGCAAATTGACACGTAGTGCAAATGGCAGGGTTAGGCAAAAGAGATGTAAGAGATAACTGTCCTTTTTTATTCAATAATGAAATGATAGAATAATTAACATGACCAAGACGTGCATGTCGTAGGTCATACGACGCCGTAAGAGCATATTTATTAAGGACAGAAACAAAAGCATCATTGCCATGCTCTAGTACATAGAGACCGCCATCACGTCTTTCGGTTGCCACCACCTTTCATGTGATCTTGTTCTAAATGACAAAGGAAGAGTCAGTAAAAATGACTTGAAGAGGAAAGTCGGAAGTCAACTTGCTAATAGAGAGAAGATTTTTGGTGAGGTGGGGAACTAATAAAACGTCAAGCAATTTTAAGTTGGGAGAAGGGTTAGAAGTACCCATGTGGGTGATGGGTAAGGATGCCCCATTTTCCACAACAACTTTATCCTTACCAACATATTGCTCGGAAGTGTCGAGTGCTGTAGAGTCTAGCGTCATGTGAGCGGAGGCACCCATGTTAAGATACCAATCAGAACTAGAGAGAGCAGCTATTTTGGAAAGCTTCAGCAAGTTGAGCCGATGGTTCCGCAAGATCATAACGGTTTCGGCATCGATCAGTGGTATGGCCCTTTGTTTTATAGATTTGGCAACGAGGATTGTAAGGGCGACGAGAGCGATTGTTGCTGGAAGAGTGGCCACCAGATGAAGGACCTCCCATGCTGCCATTGGAGCCACCTTTGGATCGCCGATTGCCTTGGGAGCGAGACTGTCCGCCACGACCAGAGGATCAGTTTGCCATGAAAGCTGCAGGTGAAATAGGGTGAGTTTCAAGAAATTTTTGAAATAAATCATAGCTTTCGGCTAAAGGGACCAAATCATGGAAAGAGGGTAGCGGCATGAGAGCCATCTAGGTGGAGGAGAAGCCAGCGAACTCAGTGCAAAGAGCATGAAGAAACCAATGAGACCTGTCGATTTCATCTACTAAACGTCCAATGGCCATTAACTGATCACAAAGGCCTTTGAACACACGGCCAAACTCAACAACAAATCGGTTGCCTTTCTTCATGAGCTGGAGTTCATCCTTCAAGCGTAACTCACGGGTTTTGGAACCATGGCTGAAGGCACGTTTGAGTGCAACCCAGACATCCCGAGAGGTTGCATGACCAACAGCGGCTACCACGGCTTCTTCAGAGAGGGACGATAGCAACAAGCTGAGGATGCGTTGGTCTTTGAGTTTCCATTCAAGAAACTTGGGGTTGGGCACGGAGGTGCCGTCGGTGGGGTTGGGCAGAGTTTCAGATGGTTTGGTGAAGGAACCATCAACGAAACTGAGGCAATCTTGGCAATGAAGTAGGAGCATAAGCTGGCTTTTCCAGAGTAAATAGTTGGTTTCCGAGAGCTTAATAGTGACCATGTGAACCATGGTATTGAAGGAGAGAGGTTCGGCCATGAGAAAGAAAAAGAATGAAGAAAAAAAAGGGGTATCGGAAGTGATTCTATAGGGCTTTCGATACCATGAAAATGTTTGTAAAACCACCACAATTTAGGTAGGGTCCGTATGCCATATATATACAAGTGTAGCTGTACAATTGATAAGGAAAGAATCACAAAGGATTACAAGCAGACTACAAGCTTACAATTAAGGGTCAATTATAACAAGTAAGGAATGAGGGCTCAGAATCAGGAGAGGATTCTAAGGAATCCTTAACAAAGTCAATCTCGAACAATTGGCATTCAGTAAGTACAGCAAATTTACATAATTTGGCATTGAGACCGTACGTCTCAATGCTTGTGAGAGCCGACAATAGCTTTGTGCCGAATAAGAATGGGGTCAATGTTTGCTTTGGGCTTTCGTATCGGTCCAATGATTTCAATTTGGGTGGCCCTTCATACGAAGGTGCGAGTATTTAAACAAAACCACCAATTTAGCAACACCGAGTGGCTGCGCTTGGATGTTGAGTTAACTTTTTTATAAATAGTAATAAGTTGAGTAGGTAGAGTGAGTTATGTAAAACTCATCTAAAATGAATTTAGATATATTTTGATGTTAAGATGAGTTTAATACTATTTATAAAAAATTGAAAAACGTTGTGGGTCATACATATAAAGATGAGTTAAATTGAAAAAAAGTATTGGGTTCCACATAAGGAGGTTTTGAGTTGAAATGAGTTAAGTAATTTAATATTTGGATATTAGACTCAGCTTAAAATTAGACTGAACTGAGTTGATCTTAGCTGAGTCTTGCAACCAAACGGTTTGGAGAATGCTCTCTAGCCTTTAGGCTCTATGTGTTTGGTAAGTCAGACTATTTCACTATTATTCATTATATTTTTACTATTATTTACAAATTATCTGAAATTACCTCAGCATCCAATTATACTCTTAATAAGCTACCATTTTATTAGACAAAGAAGTAAATTGACAAAGACCTACCATATATTAATTACTGCAACCTGCCCAATTAAACAATTCCTACATTTCCAGTGTTTGTATGTATTTATTTCTCGTCTGTTCCAAGGCCCTCATAATGGCATTGGCATGTACATCAACATCTGTACGTACCCAAATTAATAATGCGTATTAAAAAGAAGTTGCAGTACGCCAACCAAATTCAGTAAACCACGAAAGACACCAAATCTTTGCATAGTTAAAGATGGCAACATTCTGGAAATAAATAAACGACTCCCCGCCCGGGGGGTCTTAGCTTATGGATGTTAAGGTGTATTCATCTCATGTTATCGGTATAATTTATTAAATTTTGAGATAAAATATAATTAATATTTTAAAATTTTAAAATAATAATAATATTAAAAAATAATATTTTAATAATATTTTATTTAACTTTCAATTTTATCTAAAATCATTCCTCTCATTCTTCTATCCAAACCGTTCCTAAAACGTTCGTTTCAGGGGTAATGTGATGTGAACGAAAACCTCAAAAAGCCCAAAGGTGTAGAGAAATCGAGAGAAAATAAAGGCAGGGGAAGTGTGTGTAGCAGAGCACTCAACGCTTGACTGCATAGGAATGTCTAAATAATTATATCCACGATATATTTTACAATATATTTTATAATATATGTTATAAAATAATATTTTTTTATAAAGTATTTAATAAATTTTTTTTTTTTTAAAAACGTTGTTATGTAAAATGCTGTAAAAAAAAATAACGTATATTTGTCAATTTCTCATGTCTAAAAAGTTTTTGAAAAAAATAAAAATAAAAGAACAGGGGAGCGTCTGGTGCTGTTTTTTCTTACCTAAATGGCTTGTCTTTCTGCAAAATTGTCAACACGCAAGTGTGGGTTGTGTCGGCTCCGCTTTTGTTGTGATTTTGTTGTTGGATTGTGCTGACTTTTTCTGTGACTCATTTCATTTCAGCCCTTTGATTTGTCCAAAACGTTTCTCTTTTTTTTAAAAAATATATATATATAAATTGATATAACTTGATTTAATAAATTTAAAAATTAATTTTTTTATAAAATATATTTAATGCGTTAATTTAAAAAGTTTGTAAATTCTTTTTTATAAATCTAAAACCCTCCCAACAATTTCTCCATACATTCATACATGTGTTGTGTTCTCAATCAGTTGGACGAGTTAAGAAATTCAAAAGTGGGTTTACATGTGGGTGTGTCACTTTTTTGCTTTTTTTTTTATTGATCATTAATTGAGGGATCAATGAGTTATCAAAAGTCCAGGTTCGTTTGACTCGATATATGTTTTTAAAAAATCTAACAATGTACCCTACTTTATTCACTATTCTGTTTTGATTATTTGTGCTTCTTCATTATTAATTTTCTCTCCCAAGCATAATTTAGGATCTGTGTGGATATAGAGTATGACATCATCTCATCTTATCTCATTTTAATTAATAATTTTGTTATTATTGATAAATCATCTCATTTTACCTAATTTCAATTTTTCTGGGATGGTAATAGCCACAAAGGCGGGCAATTTGCCATGATCTTAAAGGCAAACTACTTTTGTTAGTTTTTGAAAATAAAAAATTACTCTACTAGCCTGCCCAAGGGTATTTTGTTTTTTTATTTTAAAAAAATTACATTTTACATGTTTAAATTTTCTAATCCTGAATTATCAAAACTAATAGTTGACACCTTGAAATATAAAATTAAAAAATTGTGATACGTTATACTGTTGATTAATATCTTACTGTTAAGATCGACCAAGTTTTATTTTTATAAATTATAACATTTTTATCAATCATAACGGTTTGATTTTAATGGAATGTGTAAATTACCAAACCCCTTTTTTTTTTTTTTTTGAATCGGGGTAGAGATATTCATGATCACACAATATTCAATGCTATATGTAAATTTAGTAAGTGCAAGTTCCATGTTGATCCTTTAAAATAAATAGATCTATGAAAAAAAAAATTAAGATGGATCCTATCTCTTTTAAAGATTAAAAAAAAAAAAAATTGCTCTCTACTTGTTAATCCCCCCCAAAACAAAAAATAAAAACAGCCACCCGTGATCTATCAGTCTCTCGTTTGTTTTCGGAGATGAGATGAGATGAGATAAAAATTTTTGAGATGAAATGAATTGTTTATTTTATTTTGTATTAAAATTTGAAAAAGTTGTAATGATTAAGTGAGAAAAGATGAGATGAATTTGAAAAAGTTGAATTGTTTATTTTATTTTGTATTGGAATTGGAATTGAAAAAAGTATAATGATAAAATTGAGATGAGATGAGATGAGATGAGAGTTTTCTGAAAACAAACCAGGCCTTATTTATTAGTACCATACGTGTCGGCTACATTAAAAGCAATTTTATTACAAAACTTATGGAAACCCGAGAGAAATTCTTCACCAACTGCGCAGTCTCAGCTCAGACTCCTTCCTTTAAGAGAAATACTTGGTATAAAGGGATTACAAAAAAATTAAATTTGTAAAATAATGTAATTTTATAAGATAGATGTAACGAATTAAGTAAACGGTAAAATTACATTAATTTGAGATTTACTTTTCTATAATCTATACCACTTTTCTTAAAAAACTCAGCAAAATCCATCTTGATTTATTTGCTTCTACTTCTTTCTCTCTCCATTCTATTGCTCCTGCATCAATGTCTCTTTTCTGCACAATTATTGTTCATTCATTAACTGAAAGTGAGCTTTCTCACTTGTTGAGCTCTTCAATTGATCACCCACCCATTTCTACTACATCTTCCCGAACGTATTTCAACTTCTTCATTTACGTCAACTTTATTACCATGTTTCTCTTCTCTAAATTAAAATGAAAAATCTACCTTCCTTAATATATCTCTGCCTCTTCGCCTCTTCTTTTTTTATATATCTAACATCCAAGCCAACAAATTTCCTTGCACTTCTTTAATTTCTCTCTCTTTGTCATGGATCTTGTAATTAGCAAACGCTACCTGGTCCGTAGCTCCCAAGCTCTTTCTCCAATTACAAGTGCTACTCCCGGAAGCTCAATCTTTCGGTCCCCCATGCATTCTTCCGACGCCAGTTTCCCCATTATAGCTATTGCCGTGATAGGAATCATGGCCACCGCTTTCTTGCTTGTTAGCTACTACATATTTGTCATCAAATGCTGCCTCAGTTGGCATCGTATCGATATTCTAAGACGTTTTTCGCTGTCGAGACGCCGCGAGCAGCCTTCGACGGTCTACTCTCCGGGGAAGGACACTCGAGGACTTGACGAGTCTGTGATCCGATCAATCCCAATCCTGCAGTTCAAGAAAGAAGGCAAAAGCAGGGGCTTTAGAGAGAGAAGCTGTTGTGAGTGTGCAGTTTGCTTGAATGAGTTTCAAGAGGATGAGAAGCTTAGAATAATACCCAACTGTAGCCATTTGTTTCATATCGATTGCATCGACGTCTGGCTTCAAAGCAATGCCAATTGCCCACTTTGCAGAACTACTATTTCGGTCATATCTCGGTTCCAAACCGATCTAGCTCTGGCTCCAAGCTCCACCCCTGAAGACCCAACTCCCTGTACAGATAATCCCTTTGGTGATGATGAAGACTTCCTGGTAATTGAATTGGCTAACGATTATTCTCCTAATCGAACATTGCTTGAAACCAAACAAAGACTGAACTCAAGTGAATTATCGACGAGTTGCATCAGTCCTACGCCGAGGAAGTTAGAGTACTGGAGAATTATGGAGAAGAAGGAACGGAGGTTTGATAAGGTTACAAGCATGGGGGATGAATGCATTGATACCAGAGGCAAAGATGAACAGTTTGCAATTCAACCCATCAGGAGGTCTTTCTCAGTGGATTCGTCCAATGATCGGCAGCTCTATTTAGCAATTCAAGAGGCTTTGCGACAAAACATGCAAGTCAGTGAGGTCAGTCCCATTGAAGGCTGCAGTAGCAGAATACGAAGATCCTTTTTCTCTTTTGGGCATGGCAGTAGATCCAGAAGTTCCATTCTTCCTGTTTATTCAGAACCATAGAACTTCCTCTTCTTCTTTTTTTCCTTTCTTTCTTGGTGGAGACATAGGAAATTGTTAAATAGGAACATTCAGTTGAAACTTGAAAGTAGTTAATCACGTTCCTGATGGCCTGGGGCTAGGGGGCTGCTCTAATGTGTTCTAAATAGCTTACAGCCATGATTATGAGCATAATTGCTGAAATCACCATTGTTTTTTTTTTTTTTTTTGTGTTTTTCAATTTATTTTCACACCTGTATACAATTTAGTCAGTGTATCGGTGTTTAGAGAAATTAACAAAGTGGCACCACAAGAATAACGATATTAGAGCCTCAGGCGGGTGGAAAATTGAATGGGAGAGACCTGCCAATGCCATTGAGTAACTAGCCAAAAGCATCCAAGGTTAGAAAAAGAAGTGCAGAGAGCAAGAGGTCCCCTCCCATTGATTGGGAGGAAGTATATAAGAGGAGTCCTTTTCCACTGAAATAATCATATATCTACCAACTTCCTGTGCCAATAATGTTGTTGGTTGAGGGAGGAACAGTTTGGTCATAAATGGTAGGTAATGGTTCTTATTCCATAATCCATGACAACAAATAATAATAATAATAATAATAATCTATTTGTCTATGTTGTATCTCGAATAATGTTATAACAAATAGGTGAGAGTTCTGTTTTAGAAGAGACCATGCAAAGTTCTTTATAGGCTGGGCTCATTTGGAGAGTGATATAAAATAAAATAAAAATTTTGAGATAGATCTATTTTCAAATACACCCTTACTTTTTCTAATCCTTTTATTTGTATAATTTTTTTTTCTCTTTATAGAAGTGTTGGTCAAGTTTCAACTGCTCGATCCCCGAGGTTGAATTTTAGTCCATGAATTGAATGTAAAGTCTATTCACAGTGCATGAGATCTATAAGTTTCGCCACCCCCTAAGTAAATGAAGCCTAGGATGGACCTAGATGCAGAACATGTACACCCACCAAATACATGTCGCATGAGCAAAGATATCCAACGACATGTTATATTTAGATTAAAGCTCTAGCTATCAAGCATCATAGACTACAAAAATATAATCTTTTATTCAGATTTAATAGTAAGATTTGACGATTAAGATTATGTAACGTTATCTATTCTTATTGTCTCCACTGTCTAACTTGGACAGTTATTTATGAAAAATATTTCAATTATAAATAGATCTACAAAATTAAACTTACAAACTGACGTGATTTAATATAATACGTTAGATCATAAAACTACTTTTTTTTGTATATCACTTCTCTTTATCAATTGAGGTAGTTGACGGTGCAATATATTAACTTTAGATATGGAAAAATGTATATTATATCATGTTTAGCTAACTTTATACTTATTGATTTTAATTATTACGTTTAGCAAAATATTGATTAGCAAAATCATTTGCCCTTTTGAATTGTCAGGCCAACCCAAACTAGGGAAAGCAGTCGAAGAGGTCAACCAACCTATGAGGCAGCCCATCCTGGATGAAATAACCACGGCCCATGAGGCCTAACCTATTTGGCCCAAAGAAACTGAAGTTTTCAAGAAAGCGAGCATTGGGAGCAATTCTAAATTTCTAATCTTGCATGGGGATTGCTGTTCCATGAACTCAGATTACTTATTTCAGTATATTTCTGAAGTACTCCAATGGAAGATTTATTTATTTAATTTTTTTTTATAAAAGAGAACAAGGATCCAATTTTATTAATAAAACCTCACTTATTGCAGAGAAAAACCTTGATAACAAGTATCTAGACTATACAAAAACCTAGCTACAACCCAAAGTAAAGATAAACTAGAGAAAATAAAACATGTATATGGACATTTTATATTCATCCCTATCATTTATACTGTAGCACAGGCAAACCAGCTCTATCAATTCTAAGAGTTCCTATAATATCTCTAGTGGCTTACCAGATCTCTCTTATAGTTCCTTTTGCACCCTATTTAGCTAATATGTCTGCATCTTGGTTAACTTCTCTGAAATTGTAGTTAACTCTTTAGAGCCAAATCTTTTGATAGGCATAAGATTCTCTCTCAATCCTCCCTTACTTTCCGGTTAAGACGGCTACGATCAAACCTCTTGAGTTTTTTATTAGCCCTCCCCCACCACAAATACGTGGGTTGTCCAAAACTAGGTCCATCTACATTCAACTTGACGAAACTTAAGATTAGGGAGTCCGTCGCAAAACAACAACTTTGGTATTCTGATACTTGAGAAGGTGATGCCTAGTTGATGCATAGTGGCAAGATCAGAATTACTAACTTTCTTACGAGGAGATAATTTCATCATCTATTCGGTAAGTAAAAGTTTAATCTTATAGTGAATCGTGTTCACAGGCTCCTTTTTATCTTCCATGTGAGCAATGGAAGATCTATTAGATAATATGTTAGTCGAGATGATGCAGTATTATCATGCTATCATATTATGAGATATGAGTAATGTTTAATACAATCATGATTTGCGTAAGTTTCGTATACTCTCCTAAAAAAAATAGAATTTAATATTAAAAAATTAGTTTTTTACAACATAATTACTAAATATTAATAATATATCATCATTTAAAAAATAATAGAAGAAATATTAAGATTTGGTTTGGATAGAGAGATACTTCTATCTCATCTCAATATCCCAATACCACAAACACAAACACTTTATAATTTATAATTTATAATTTTTTCATCTAATTATCACTTAATTATTACAACTTTTCTAAACTTACAAACAAAACAGAAAAAATAATTCAATTTTTTCAAATATCAAAACAAAAATTATATTAAAAGATTATATTATAATAATATTTTAATTTTATAATATTTTTATTCAATTTTTTCTCCTTTATTTCAAAATCTCATAAAACATTTTAACTCAAACTATTTTTAATCTATCTCTTCTCAATTCAATTATTTTATTATTATTTATAAATCATTTCTCATTTTAATTTACTATCACAACCTGGCAAGGGGATAAAGATCATATATTTCCTAATTATTATCCTTGGAATGTGATGCGTGGAATGAATAGTTCCGTGTTTGGATGGTTAATTGGACACTTGAATAACAGAGTTATCTTGATAATTCCGAGTTCTAGCATTTTTCAATTGCAATAGCTAGCGGTCTGGGTGTCCTTGTAGCTTCTCCAATACAACAGAACACAACCCCCCTCGAAATGAAGATAATGGTGGCCGTGAAGCGAGTCATCGACTACGCCGTGAAAATCCGAGTCAAACCCGACAAAGTAAGCTGCGCTGAGAAAACATGGTTTTCTTGTCTTTCTTTTTAGCTGCGTGATATGTAGAGTTCTAGTCCGAAAAATATTTCATTTTGCAGACTGGCGTGGAGACCCATAACGTGAAGATGTCAATGAACCCCTTCTGCGAGATTGCGCTGGAGGAGGCTCTGCGGATCAAGGAGTCGGGCTTGGCCTCGGAGGTCGTGGCGGTCAGCATGGGCCCGGCGCAGTGCATAGACACTCTCAGAACTGGGCTCGCCATGGGAGCTGATCGGGGCATTCATGTGGAGGCCACAGGGGCTCTGTACCCGCTCTCTGTTGCCAAGCTTTTGAAGGCGCTTGTGGAGGTTGAAAATCCCGGTCTTCTCATTCTTGGCAAGCAGGTTTGTCTATTTTTGTTTTGGGTAAATGACTTTTTTTTTTCGAAATTATGAGGTTCTGCAAATAGTTGTTGTAGTATGGTGTTGGTTTTTATTAGTGTTGCCAAAGAGGCTTTTTTATTAGTATATAAGAAATGGGTTTTTGATTTTGCTACAAGGTATGGATTTATAAGTTGTCAGGGACAGAATATTGTAGCTTAGGTCATTGAGGTTGTTTTGGGGGGATAAACAAGGTTTGGGGATTATATTCTTGTGCTGTTCTTTCTTTTATTTTTTCGAGTTCTTTTGGCCGTTAAATATTGATGCCAAAGATTGAGTTTCGCGCAGAATTATTAATCAAATGAGAGCATTTTGGGATGGATATTGAACATTTTAACCACGCTGTTGAATTTGTCGAGTTTTGATATCAGTGAAGGCGCTTATTATCTCCTTAACTTTATTAGTTTCTTGGATGATTCTGGATATCATGTGGAAGAGTAACTCTGTCCTTTACAATTTCCTGTGAAGGCCATAGATGATGATTGCAATCAAACAGGGCAAATGGTGGCTGGGCTTCTTGGTTGGCCACAGGGGACCTTTGCTTCCAAGGTTAGTCATACTCTCTGGACGTTTTAGATGAAGAAGGGTTCATTATTGAATCTAGGGAAAGTATGTGCTTACTACACTAGAATAAACAAATTGTGGACTTATTATTTTGTTGTTTTCTCTCTTTGTTAACTGAACTACGTAGGAAAACAACTTTGTTTTCGCACTGCTGTCTGAAAGTTCTTTATATGGCCTAATTTCCATGCCAATGATTTTTCTGATTTTGTTGTTGTTCTTGCTGTGTCTTCTTTTTATTTTGTTTTTTTATTTTGAAATTTTATCTTACTTAAATTACTGCTGCTATCTAGTAGGTTGTGCTGGACAAGGAGAACCAAGTAGCAACAGTGGATAGAGAAGTGGATGGCGGCCTTGAGACCTTGTCTTTAGATTTACCAGCTGTAATCACGTGAGTATCAGGCCCTATCAGGATTTTCAGATCGAACACTTGTAGCTTTCTCCTCACAACAGTGTGTTTACTTCTACTTTGATTTGACATGATGCAGGTTTAGAATCTTTTTATGTCTATTTTTAAATTGAATATGCTAGGTAATATACAGTCTCTTTGTTGGCAGTTTTTCTCCAGCTGTTGGTTTGTAATAGAATTATGGTTTGTTCATCTCTCTGCACTTCCTCTTATACATGCCATTCCTTTGCATACTTTTCTTTACCTTGTGGAATAAGAAAACTAAGATTTTTTAGTCTTTCGACTTTTGAATTTTTTTCATTATTATTATTTTTTGTGGAGGGCATTACTATTTTAATCCTACTTTTTTATTGATATTTTCAAGAATTCAACCCCCGCCCACCCCCCCTTATACAACAACCTATCTATTGGGTCTTGTAGTGAGTGGCTTACATTTTGCCTTGATGTACATTGTCGCTTCATCATCATTCATATTTTCATGATGGTATTCTTTTCTAAGTAAAAAATCTTCATTAAAAAGTGTAAATGGCATATCCAAGTACACAGGGTATCACAGTGGTTGGTGTCATGATCATGTCATTCTCAATTCTCATGATCGTCATTATGACCATAATCATTAAAGCGTGGGTGTATGTGCATGTGTGAGTGCGCATGTGAGTGCATGGGCATTTAAATCATCACTTGTGTGTATGCATCTCCTATAGCTTTTTGTATTTGTTTTGGGATGAATATTCAATGTATCTATGTGATAAGATGGAAATATTTCCATGTTGCATTGTTAGCCTGCCATTATGCCAATAGTGAAACACAGAATAAGGTGACTTGGAGGTTTTGGTTATTACAAAATTTGGATTTTCATAACCAGGTGCACAACTTAAATTTAAAGATGAGATATGGATGGAGGTTTCTTGTGTGCATATGAAATGTCTATATCTTTACCCTTTTTGAAACTGTAGTTGATTTCTCTACTAAACATAGGAAATGTGGTTACTAGTGCCTGGAGTACCATTCTGCTAAACTGATCCCTTAGCAGTATGGATTGATACGAATTGATACAGACTGTCGAATTTGTTGTTTGCAATTTTCATTTCAGAGCTAGCACCTCATGTTCTGATCCAGAAACTACTCATAAATATTTTTTAGAAAGAGGACGATATTCTGTAAATCTTATTCATATTACATCACTTGTGGCGGAGAAATACCATGATGACAGGTTAAAAGACCTTGGTGGTTACAGATAATCCAAAAACCATGGAATAAACAGTAAAACCATAACTTTCTATGTAACTGTACGGAATAAGGAAGTTATGCATATCGTAGCACCTGTATCCCCTGTTTATCAAGTCTCAGTAAGCCTTTAACCTCTTTTGGAAGAGATGTGATCTCCATGAACACCTTATTAATCCATGTGCCCCTTGCTTCGCTAGCGAGTCTGCAATTTGGTTTGTCTCTCTTTATGCATGATCTATGTACACTGCCAATTCTTGCTTCAAGTATCTGATCTGTTCCCCTGTCTCGTTAACTGTCCAAGGAATCTCCCCTCATTTTTCCACCACCTTACA
The DNA here is from genome assembly GCA_029856935.1 of Cyclocarya paliurus. Lineage (NCBI taxonomy): Eukaryota > Viridiplantae > Streptophyta > Magnoliopsida > Fagales > Juglandaceae > Cyclocarya > Cyclocarya paliurus. The sequence goes on along the minus strand of CM056954.1, from coordinate 9,495,340 downwards.
GCCGCCATAGATCAACTGCTCATCAGTTACCAGTCTCCTTAACCATACTGTTAAAAGTTCTTTAAAAAGAAAATATTATACCTTTTTTTTCCTGCTCCAAACGAGAACGCACCTATAGTTGTTAGAGAAGTACTAGGTTTAGAAAGAGAATTAGAAAAAGTAAATTTACAAATTGGTGTGTCTTGATATGATATGCCATATCTATTTCACAATTGAAAAAAAAAAAGTTTTACAATGTAGCATAGCATTTCAAGGTACACCAGTTTGTAAAATAGCTTTTAGTTATTCTTTTTGTGTACCATGCATTTCTCTAGTTACAAATTTTGCAAAAATGAAATGTTCAAAGCCAGCCTTTCATTTCAAACGTATGAGCGAGAGTGTGTGCATGCTCGTGCTCTGACCAGCTTTCCGGTGAGGTTGCTCACTTTATTTGTTCTTCTCATGCAGCACTGATTTGAGGTTGAATCAGCCGAGGTATGCAACACTTCCCAACATAATGAAAGCAAAGTCAAAGGTCATAAAGAAGCTGACTCCACAGGAACTAAAGGTGGAAATCAGATCGGATTTAGAGGTTGTTCAGGTCACCGAGCCTCCCAAAAGAAAAGCAGGGGTTATCGTTTCTTCCGTGGACGAGCTGATTGACAAGCTCAAGAATGAAGCTCATGTCATTTGATTACTTTATACCTCCTTAAACAAACTTCAACAACCATTTACTAATCTGTTGCTCCTATTCTTTTTGTTTTTTCCCTTTTTACTCTGGAGCTTGAGCAGTTGCTTCTGGCCACTGATATTGTGAGGTCAAAAATACGGAAATGAAACTGCAAAAGGAATCTGAATGCCAGTTAAAAAAAGTTTTTCTTCATCTTCTTTCTTCTTCTTTTAATATAATTGAAGTCCCTTTTTTTCATGTTCGTATTGAATGGAGATTTTCTTTACCTATCAGAATATATTGGATGGTCTAATTTAAGAGAGAACGTATTCTGTGTGTTCTATGGTGTTTAATGTTTCCAATGTAGAATTTTAGGACAATGTGGACCTCATTGAACATTTAGGACCCGTTTGAATACTTTAAAATACCTCAGTATATTTGTGAATAGTAGTGAAATGGTTTGAGTTAATATGTATTATTGGATTTAGGGAAAATATAGAAAAACTGAATAAGAATATTATAAAGTTAAAAAATTGTTTGAATATAATTTTTCATATTATTTTTATTTTGAAATTTGAAAAAAGTAGTGTTATTTTTTATGTTTTGTTTAGGAGTTTGGAAAAATAATAATGATTAGGTAATGATTAGATAAAAAAGTTGAAGATTTAAAATTGAAACGTGTTTTGTGCTTGAGTGATATTTGAAAATGAAATATTTAAGAATAGCTGAGAATATTTGAGATTACATGAAAACAGTTGTCTTACCAAACAGGCTCTTGATGTTTATCTCTCTATACATTACGCCATCCAATTCAATCAAGTTATTGTGTGAATTTCATTTTTTTTTTAATTATTTGACTGAATTGGATAGTTCAACTTTATTATACGAGTCCTATAACATTTATTGATGCTGTTAATGGAAGATTTTTGGCAAAAGTGATACAAGTTGGCTTAACCAATTTAGATGAGTATCGAGCATCACAATCTCTAAGAGAAGGGCAACAGAATGTAGAAGGTATGGACAGAAGAGAAACCAAATGGAGTCCACCAGTGGAAGGATCCACAAAAGTTAATTTTGATGTATCACTCGACATAAAAGAGTCAGAAAGAGAAATCTTGGTATCCCTTTGTGCTTCAAAAGAAGTTTATAGGACAACTAATCACTATGCAGGGCATTGGAGCTGGGCAGAGAACTAGATCTCAAGAATGCATTGGAGATGCTCAAGTTTTGATCAAAACAGTCGTAGAGTGTACAGGCGCTACACAATCCATTTGAAAAAAGTTGATAAATACAATATTTACATGAAAAAATTAATTTTTTAATAATAAACTTCACTCTTTCAAAAAGATTGCACAATATTTATGCTATATCTAATATTACTCAAACCTTAAAAAGATAGTGAGAGCAATAGATTATGGGCATATAATGGAAGACATGAAGTTAATTTTCCAGCCAAGAACAGATTGGATTTCTGTAATGGTCCTCCTTGTAAATCTCTGTAAACTGATGTGATTGTAATAAGGACCAACTACGGACTGAATAAACTGATTTAAAAGAATTTAAGAGGCGCAGGTAAAGTGTTTGATAAAGAGTCTCATAGACTCATATGCATTGATAAGGAAAACTTCGAGGGTTTCCAACCTCCATACACAAATCAAATCTTCACAAAGGTTCAGAATACTCTCACTTCCTTCCCCCCGTCCCTTATGATATTGCAGAATAACAACCCACCCGAATTCAAGAGTGACACGTAGACAGCTAACAACTAACAAATAAAAGAGACCAAATACACTCTCCAGCAGTAAATTCATCAGGATGTAAAACGGTGCGTCAAGCACTGGTTTATTGAAGCTGTGCGTTTAATCTCATTTCTCCAAAACGGTGCACTGCATCAGGTACCTAACAATCTCTTCCCCTTAAAAGAACCTTGTCCTCAAGGTTCAGAGCTATGATACAATCTTATGATCAAGTTTCGAATCCCTTTTCGGCAATATTTCTTTGAGAGAGGCATCTAGTATAGCCAAGGAGACATGAGCGCTGGAGACGATAACAAATTCCTTGATATCAAGAGTTTTAGATTTTGATTGAAGTAGAAAAGTCTTTCGCACATCATATGAGACACATCACAATGTTATTTGGACAATCCATTGCCCATCCCCTTCGGAACCACTTGACAAAAACAATTGAGACTGATAAAAAAAATTTCATCAAACTCTCCCGCGTGATTTATCTCCACCTCCATTGGATGGAACTTTGCAAGCCCATCTAGTCTAAGACCTGATGTAGGTTCATCAAGGAACTGAGTCCATATATTCCACTCTGAAATTAAGCTATCATTTGCTAACTAGCTAACCCATGTTGCAAACCTCTCATTCAGCCACAATTGAGTCCACCATTCCATTGCTACAATATTGTCAAAATCCTAAAGCTGAGATGATATCGTGGCAAGTCCTTCAGCTATTGCTCTCGCTTTAGTAAGGATTGCTTCTGTTTCACCTTGGGCCCTGTTAATTTGATCCATCTTTGCAGCTTCCGATTGTAAGATACAGAACTCTTCTTTCCATTAGCAATATTGATGTTGGCTTGTCTTTCTCCTTCAGATTTGAGAACTTGAGCTCTCTTTTTGCGTTCTGCTTCTACTTGCATATCCATAGCTACCCACACTCCATGAGAAGGAGTTATATCCCTTATTTCATAAGGGAGGCAATGCAGACCCCAATCTTTTGCAGCCACAATGATAGACTCCACTATCTCTTCATTCAGCGTGTCCCTTTCCTCAAACGTCTTGTCGAGAGTGATCTTACAAAGCTCACTACGCATTGTTGTTTGCGCAAGCTGAATCATAACATATTTGGGATTCTTTAGAAGTTCAATAACGCCCTGGCCATTACAATTTATTCCCGCAGGAGTCCCTTCCCTTCCTCTACCAAAGGGCCCAAAAATACCTTTAAATGGAAAAACATCAAATATCTGAGGAGCAAGGTTCGTACCTACTAAAAATTGCAAGGCCTGTAGATTCCATGCTCTGGTTTTCCCATATAGCGAATAAACTGAATACAGAGAGGAAACATTTCTTGGTACCTGTGGGAAAATTGCACACACAACCACAGCAAACACCCAAGCATTCATGGAGAACTGAATGGTTTTCCTATCCCAACACAGAGAGGTTGGATTAGGACTGATTCTTGCCAACGCCCTTGAGATTCGCGTTGTTGACTCTGAGTTACATGGCTGAGCTTGGTCATTTGAAGATGTTGATGACAGTGGTGATGGTCGCGATGGCTCAGGTGAACTATTAGACGATTTGGTCTCTACCACAAGCTCAGGATCCCCAAATTGACCTTCAAAATGATGTGGATTGGAATCTCGACAGAAACTAAAATGTACACCACTTTTAGGAGGGTCACCTCTGCCACCCTTCGGGCTACCCCTTCCACAACAGCCGCCACCCTCATGGCCTCCACCACCCCTAAATGCACCACGATTATCTCTAGATGCAGCTCGTGTTTGTAAGATGAGGAGCTGGTCGGTGTCAAACTGTGCCACTACAGCCTGGAGGATCACATGGCCGAATGATGGGAGGGCCTTCTCGTCACAATCTACACCATAGCTTCCACAAAGGGTCTCGCTATTGACTTCGTCGTCACCCTTTTCCCTTCTGGAGAAATGAAATGGAGGAAGAACCCGAGAAGAATATGTGGCGACACTTTCTCTTCCTCTATCAAAGGGCTCATAGATGCCCTTTAGTGGAAATGCATCTTCCACTGTCTGTCTCAAAAAGCTGTTAAAGCCAAAATCGATAGAGCCTGAGTTGTTTTCTTGACGATTTGTACTTTCTCCAATCTGCTCCTTGGTCGCATCGATGAGGCCACCACTGTCGCACGAACTGGACACAATGGTTAGGCTGCCACCTTCAGGAACACTGTATACAATCTCCCCAAAATCATCATCAGTGATTGGATTCATATCAGAAGCAACAATGCACTCATCATATCCCATATCCTCATCTTCACTGGTCTTGTATTCATAGGGTATCTCGTATACCCTGTCGCCATGGCCTTCAAGCATCTTCAGGTTGCTCACGGCCTCCCTTGTGGCCATTTTAGACTCCTTTGTTCCGTGGTGAGTTGCATACCCCCCCACCGTTGGTGCCTTTTCTATGGCTTCCTCCACAAGTTCATCTTCATCTTTCGGTCCATTTTCGTCCTCCTCTTCATCTTGCCAGTCCCGTAGAGTCTGTTGCAACAATACAAAACTCTGTTGCATTCTCACACAATGTTCTTGCGTTCCTTTCATTATTTCTTTCACCTCTAACAACTTATCCAAAAAATTTTCAAGCAACTTGGTTTGCTCTTCGTTGAACCTTATTCCATCCATGAGGATCGACAGCTAGTTGATACCACTTGTAATGGTCCTCCTTGTAAATCTCTGTAAACTGATATGATTGTAATAAGGACCAACTACAGACTGAATAAACTGATTTAAAAGAATTTAAGAGGCGCAGGTAAAGTGTTTGATAAAGAGTCTCATAGACTCATATGCATTGATAAGGAAAACTTCGAGGATTTCCAACCTCCATACACAAATCAAATCTTCACAAAGGTTCAGAATACTCTCACTTCCTTCCCCCCATCCCTTATGGTATTGCAGAATAACAACCCACCCGAATACAAGAGTGACACGTAGACAGCTAACAACTAACAAATAAAAGAGACCAAATACATTCTCCAGCAGTAAATTCATCAGGATGCAAAACGGTGTGTCAAGCACTGGTTTATTGAAGCTGTGCGTTTAATCTCATTTCTCCAAAACGGTGCACTGCATCAGGTACCTAACAATTTCTTAATTCATTTATAGAGAAGGAAATAGTGTGAATCATACATTGACAAAGATGGCTCTACAAGTAGAAGGGGAGCACTGTCGGATTGAAGAAGTATAAAAAATCTCTTGTATTGAAAGATATTATTTGTACTAATTAATCTTGTTGATAATGAATGAGAAAAGGCGCGTCTTGGACTCAAAAAAAAAAAACTTAGCGAGAATCTCTACATTTATTTGACCAAATTTGATAGAAATAAAAAAGTAAACAGTAATAAATATTCGTATATGATATATACTCTTCGAAAATCTTATTTGTAGCAATAGAGATTCTTAAAACACATGATATATGGGCCCAAAAAAAAATATTACTCTTCATCATAGTAAAACACATGATATATTATATGTTTGTTTTCAGAGATGAAATGAGATAATATGAGATTAAAGTTGAAAAGTTGAATAAAATATTGTTAGAATATATATTTTAATATTATATTTATTTTGAGATTTGAAAAAGTTAAATTATTTATTTTATTTTGTATGAAAATTTAAAAAAATTGTAATGATAGGATAAGAGGTTTTCAAAATTTTAAATTTTGATCTTAAAAATAAACAAGTTTGTTTGATCTACGAATAGAAAATCCGAGTTTGAAATCTCATGTAAGAAAAAAATTTATGTGATCTCTCTCTGTTTTTTTTTTTAATTGAAATTTTGTGATCTCTATTAAAAATGATTCACGTTTTATGTGATTTATTTTTTATGTTATTTAAAACGTGACAAAATATAATTTGAATGAGCCTTTTTTTCCAACCTAAAAATAAAAGTACGTATGGTAAGATAGCAACGGGGGGGCGGGGGGGGGGGGGGGCATATAAGTTTACAACCCCGGCCCCGATAGATTCCATCCACGTGGTGTCACTTTATTGGGCCTCCTTTTATTTCCTTCCTTCCCCTCACCCACCTTCTCTCTTTCTTCTATTTTCTGCGCAGAATTTTCCGAGTCTCAATTCTCATACTTTCTCCATCAAATTCTAAACCCTAAAATTTCCCTAACTCCAAATGAAATGGATGCGTCGTTAGGGGACGGAAGCTCCTGGGATTTTCTCGATTATAGCTTCATTGACGACAACCCTTCCCCCGAATTCTGTTTGCCCAATCACGGGTAATCCAATTCTCTCTCTCCTCCCTCGCGACTTTCTTTTCTTTATCATTGAATTCGCTTTGATTTAGTCTCTTATAATTGTTACTTCGGATTTAGATTATATAGTCGTATAAATCCTGATTTATTTACGCCCCCCGAACAAAGAGATCTGAGAATATTGACCTCAAAATTTACAGTCTGTTATCGTATATGGTTGTAGTGCTAGCGTGGAAATTGATTTCTCGTCCGGGCCACAGAGAGACTGCCCGGAAAGAGGGTGTTCACGGAAAAGGTATTGCTGAGATGGTTTTATATATCAGTTCTTTGTTTTATTGCCTTTTGAAAATTGACTTGTTAATTTTACCAGCTCCAGTTTACTCCTTGTTTTTTATTCTTGCTCTTAGGGTGAATTTTACGGCATAATCGTGTACAAATTAAATTTTCCTGTTCTGTTCGTTGTCTTTTCTTCTACAATTATCTATACACTTACCGTACTGTCAGTAATTCCCAGTTGATAAAACATAGCTCCGTGCTTTCTTATATTATGTTCGTTAACCTCATAGAGTTTTTATTGATGCTTTTATTCCTTTCACCTACTTTAATTTGTTAGGCTCATCTGGCTGTTAATTTGGTTGGAAACAAATACTTCAGATACTTAATGCTTACATTCTGATCCAGTGAGATCTCTAGTTGTAGCTATTTCATTTTGCTAATCAGCTTGTTTCTATCCATTTTCTGATAAATTTGCTAAAGCACGGTGTTGCATTTGGGAAATTGCCTCTGAACTCTAGTTCTGGCACCTGAATCCCAGTTTCCCACAATGTGTAATCGCCCAAAAAAGAAAAGGGTCGGATAGGGTATGGTTGGTTGATGATATCCCATATCCATGTAAATCTTGCATAACAGATTAGTCATCCATTTGCGATGCATAGTAGGTAAATTTTTTTATTTCTCTGTGAGGTAGTGATACTTGATCTCCTGTTATCACTTGCTCTTACATGGTACTAATAACTTTCAGGGCGCGCAATGATTCATGCAGTAGGCCAGTATCTAAAGCTTGTCGTGAGAGACTGCGAAGGGAAAAATTGAATGACAGGCATCAGTTTTTTCTTTTTGTTTCTTGAAAAAAAGAATTTCAGAATTCTCTGTTTGATTTGGGAACTGTTGAAATTTTAGACTAAAGTACCTTTTACATTAGAAGTTGATATTTTCTATCAGAATCCATTTCCTTGCATAATTCATTTGAAAATCTCTTTTTACACCCCAAACTACCACTACAGCAATATGACTACCAAAGTTTTCATTTGTTCCCAATTTGATGTAAATTGCATACCTCCCTCGTTAAAATAGACAAAAAATAGGGGAAATGATACAATGTTAATTGTTGAATCTTAAAGGACAGGGTTAATAGTAAAAGGAGTGGTAATTTAAGATAGTACAATATAATTTTGACCAAGAACAACAATCATCTGACTGTTCTGTTACTCTCATTCTTTTATTCTCTCTCTCTCTCTCTCTCTCTCTCTCTCTCTCTCTAAGGAGATAATGAAAGGCCAGCTCTTGTTTATGACTCGTGCAGATTTATAGACTTGAGTTCTGTTTTGGATCCTGAGAGAACAGTCAAAACGGACAAGCATGCCATACTTGATGATGCAATCAGAATTTTGAACCAACTCAGATCTGAATCGCAAGAACTTAAAGAAACAAATGAAAAACTACTGGAAGAAATAAAAAATTTGAAGGTTAGTCGTGTACATGCAATTATAGTTTGCCAGAAAATTTATGTTTTTGTCTCTTGTATGCATCCCATGTACTTGGGCTTTGCCTATTCTTTACTATCAATAAACGTTTTGCTTACCTATCAAAAATAAAATGTATATTGATGAGCTCTGACACCTACTTGCATCTGAATGTGAGAAGAAGTGGTCAGTTGGCAGATGCTTTGCGTCTATGAAATGGAATGTTCACAACTGTGTGCCATGAATATACTCCAGGACTAGGAGCCATTGTTTCTTTTGTGAGAAGATAAACAGAACTTATAAGGGAGAGATGGATGTTTGAAGGAAAAATATGGAATAAAAAGCATTTGGTCCCTGCTTTTGCAATATGTTGAAATGAATTATGTTTATTTTTTGCATTTTAAGTTAATTGAGTTATGTGAGGATATGCTTTAGCTTTTCTTCTGCATGTAGTTGATTGAGGTAGTGATATCGGTATGAAATTGCAATGTTGGATAGCTCAGTACTGGCATTTTTATGTTACTTTCCTCTGCAAACAGGCAGAGAAGAATGAACTACGTGAAGAGAAGCTTACGCTGAAGGCAGACAAGGAAAGGATGGAGCAGCAATTGAAAGCTATGGCTATTCCACCTGCTGGGTTTATGCCAGGCCATCCAGCTGCATATCATTCTGGGCCAAACAAGATGCCGGTTTGGCCCAGCTATGGTTTAGTTCCAATGTGGCAATACTTGCCTCCAGCTGCCCGTGATACATCTCATGATCATGAGCTCAGGCCACCTGCTGCATAGTTATTTAACATTGGTATTAGATGCATTCTTTTACTGTCGTCCAACATTTTTGTTACCCATTGACATGTATATAGCTGCTGTTTCAGTAGGCCTGATTTTTAAATTCAGCTATTAACAATTACATGCAGCATTGGCGAGATGAGTGGGTTGATGGCTTTTTCCTCTAAAATGTAATCGTTTTAGGCAACTGTCTATGATTTTTAGTGCACATCAAGTAATTCTGTCCCAGAAAATCTTCAGTAGTATATTGCAAGCTTTATATTTTTTCTTGCTAAATATGGAGATGCTTGAAGGTCTCTGAACCTCGTCAAAGAGATGCGAGTTAGCTACTAAGAAAATATGAACTGTGGTGCCCTATAATACAAAAAGACCGAATTACATTAAGGTTTCAATTGGTGAACTCCTTCAATAAATTGTATTATTATTTTGTCATTTTGGGTAAGGTGTTTTCTTGTATACATTTAGTGTACTTGGTCTCTCCTTTTGATATATACAATATATTTACTTATATATATAAAAAAAAGGTTTCAATTGGTGAACTTTCACTGATTTCTGATGAACTGTTTTTTGGATTCGGAAGTTGATATTGTTGACCTTACAATGGAGAATTTCAATATAATTTTGTTTGCACTCTATATATTAACCTCAAACTCGATACTTTGAGATCCGGATATTATTGAATGTTAAATTCTTTGATCTGTGTAATGTCAATGTAGATGAACTCTATATCATACTTGCTTAATTTGCTGAATAGACTCACATGTAACGGGATTATTTCCTCAAACCTCCCTGTTATCTCTGAAGCAAAATTTGATGCAAATCAATCACCTTGATATTTTCTCTCAATTTCGCCCATTTTTTTCTTTTCCCATCGGTATTTCATCAAGATGACACCTTTCTCTACGCTTGTCTGAGGAATGATCTTTAAGGTTCGCATTGTGATGCTTCCTTACGAGCTGATGTAATTATCAGTGTTTTGTTATCCTTTTGCTCTATGGAAGTCGAATAAGTTTGCTCTTGGGAATCCCTGTGAACTTCTTGGTCACCATCTTTTCCCCACAGCAGCATATAGAGGCCAATGATGGCGATAAATGCCCCTAGAATGCTGAACAAAACACGTGAAGAATAAGTTTAGATTATAAATCTCTCTCTCTCTCTCTCTCTCTCTCTCTCTCTCTCCTCTTCGTGTTCTCTCCTTTATTTTATGTACTTTTTTGCCAACTGTAGCAGGTATACATGCAGTCAAAACCATGTGCAATTTCTGAAAACTGAAGCTGTTATGGTGCGTGGGGAGACATGTCCGTGCTTGTAGATAGAACGATGAAAAATTACCATCCCATGTAGAGTCTTTCCCCGAGGACAAGGTATCCTACAATTGCTACTAATATTGTTGATAGGGGATTAAACATGGTCACAAAAACTGGTCCTCTTTCTTCCATGCACCATAGTTGAATGAAAATAATCAAGCCAGAGACTACCACTCCCTGCCATGTAAACTCCACGATCAAAATCTTATCAATATTTCAAAACTTGAAATTCTATATAAGCAGATTACTGAGAAGCTTACACCGTATATGATCGACCATAAATCAATGTTGAATCCTACGGTCCAAGCAGCTCGTTTATGTTCTATGATGACTGTGAAGACGGCTGATTGTGCTCCTCCGAAAAAGCTCATCCATGCAGTCAGTGACAATTGGGCAGGATATCTTTTCAATGTAAATGCCTACAATTTTCAGAAGATAATCCACAAATATCTTTTTCTAGAAAAGGTAGAAAGTTTTCAAGAAAAGAGTAGTCCAATAAACTATAGTTCTTGAGTTAGCTAGGGGTAAAAACCTGCATAATGTACCATATGGACCATGTTAAGCAGCTCGCAAGAGTTAGAAGAGAACCCTTTAACCAGTTCTCGTGGGTGGCAGTGTTCCCTTGAATATGAATTGGAGGACGCCATAGATTTCTCATTACAGGCCCCTTGTAAAGTGTAATGGTCATTGCACCAGCTAAGGAGATCAAGGTACCAAGAACTTTTGCCATCCCTCGAGGATTTCGTAGATCAAGAACTTCCAAACTGCATGAAAACAATTTTAGATCTTAATCCACTTGATGGAAATAGAGATGCATATATATCTCTTGAAAAGAAAACAGGGATTCTGTCAATCAATTAGCATTTTTTACCCGAGTACAACGGCTATTACAAATGTTAGGGAAGCTATGGTATTGACCATTGATGCAAGGAATGTTGGGGAGGTGTACGACAAGCTTGCAAAGTACATGTTCAGAGTCAAACCCTCCCTGCAATAATTGAATTTTTTTTAGTCTGCCTTAACACATTTTAGAAATAATAGTAAAATCTCACCATATTTCACTTGAAAATGATGATTGAGATTTTATAAGCAATTCTACGCGGTAGAATGACACAAGAATTCTGAAGGTTCTTATTCCTTACCCAAGGAGAGAAAGGAAAAAAATTTCCAATAGAAGAGCGAATGTCAGCTTTGGCCTCACTTTTCTGCAAGAGATGATTAAATATGATCAGTACCTACAACATGGCATGGTTGAAAACATTTGGAATGAAGAACGATTCATGATTTCTAATTCTTCAGCATTAGAGCCAACCTAGTGTTTTTAGACATGAAATCCGTTAGTGATGATGTCTGTTATCTAAACTAGAAGAAATGAACGAACCTCTCAAGAAAATAGGCAAAAGGGAACATCACAGTAGCAGCAACAATCTGTCTGTAAGTAATATAGACATGGGGATTCATTCCATGATTGAAGGAAGCTAGTGTGATAAAGTACAAAATAGTATAGCCCATCTGAGCCATAACCATGAGGAGGTGTGGCTTGAATTTCCTGCAAATGCTTTCAAGGGAACAGCCATTTGTTGGTGCCATATGTGGCTCCTTGTACTTTCTCCCTCTTCAGATTTTCACAAGCTGCAGAAGCACAAAGGCACATGCATATATATAGAATGAAGGAATATTAAAGAAGTGGGGCTTGAATTGCTTACTTCTTGATTAAACCCCTTTCGATAAATTGACAATTCCGTGACTTAACTTTCAGGGTCGATAAGAAAATTAGCTAGACGGTCTTTACTGGCTTGGATCGCCCAGAATTGCCTGGGTGCCAAATATTTTATGAGGCCAGAGGATATTCTTGTTTTCCTAAGGGCATTTTTTGTTGTAATAATCGAAGTTGAGCTTCAGTGTTGTTAGTGATCAGAGAAGATATATGCATATGCCCCTCCCCCTCACAACTCCCATATCCAAAAACAAAATAAGCAACAAGAAACAAAAAATAAATTACAAAACTGTGGTTAACTACCAATGGAACTGACTGGGATAGGCCTATGAATACTTAAAAATAAAATAAAAAACAACTCAAAGAACAAAATAAAATGCCCGTGGATCTTATCTAATAAAATAGTGTTATCAACAATGTGATTTTTGTGGGAAAATGTGAAAATGAAGTCTCTTTCATATGATTTGACAAAAACCAGACAATCATCGACTCCCTAAAGTCAACGTCCATACATGTAATAAGGCAGAACTGTTTCTCATCAGTTCTTGAAACTGACTTACATCAGGGGAACTAAATTTTCATGATCATTTAGCACAAATGCATGGTTGTTTCCTACTTGCAAAGCTTGATTATTATGGATGGGTCCATTCCATACGAATTATAGAATCAAGTATTAATACCAATGGTCTGGTGTTGTTTTGTGATGCATGCATGCAGTTTTCTAGACTTTTGAGCACTGTTTTGGATCCTGGGAGATCTGCCAGAACTGACAAGCATGCCATAATTGGAAAATCGAAACAAATGAAAAACTGCCGGAAGAAATACCGATGTTTGGAGGTTAGCCATATATATAATATGAAGCATTAAACTTTATTATAATGGGCATTGCTTTTTGACAGCTTGTGACTTGTGCTTTGCGTATGTCCATATGCATTTTTTTTACTTCATCGATCCGTTTGACATTACATACCATAGGTTTGTCACTCTTGTTTATAACTTTGTGTGTGTGTTTAGTGAGGAATTGCTTAGTTCAATGATGTATTTTGATCGGACTTATCAAATTATGATCTCTATATATAGAAACCGATTGTTTCAATGATATTTTTTTATGAAAAATTACATCGTGGCCATTACATACTTTTCACATGTTCATATATATATATATATGTATATATATATAATACACTTATATTTCATGTAGCAGACATATCTGGTTTGATGAATTTCTGATGAATTTTTTAAATGATTCTAACGTGCTTGCATCATGGCGTGGGGGAAAAAGAGGTCAGTAGGCTACATCAACAAATTGATAAGTGCATACAATGATTCTTCTCCAGGATTAGAAGCCATTATTATAGTATTTAGATCTAGACTTTTGGACATGGACCCATCCCGATCATAAAGGAAATTAAGAGACTCGAATTCTACTTGTGATGTTTATTCAGAGTACTGCACTGCTGTCATGATTTGGTGTGAGATGACACCCTTTAATGAATGGTTGACACATCAGCATTTTGTTGATTCATAAAATACGTACTCGAGATCTCTGGATTATTCCAACAACATTGTTTGAAAATTTTGAAGAAAATTACTACCATGAAAAATTTGCCACCACCAATCTGACAGGACTACTGCATCAGTTGAGAAGATTACGCAACACTGTGATCCTGGTAAAATTAAAATGCAAGAGAATATCTCTCATCATGAACAGGATATCACGCATCAAGACTTGAAAAATCGATAGAATATTTGTTGAAACATTATATATAGGAAAGTCTAGCTGTAGATTCCATTTTTAGTACGTAAATACAGCACTCTTGTATGTAATTACTCTGTAAATACAGTATATAATGAAATGCAAGTCTTCTCTCTATCTCATCCCGTGAGATAGAATTTTTCAAACTCTAAAATTCTTTACAATCCAGCCATCCAGAGGAATGGTTGGAGATCCACTCCGCTCAGGGTGGCCGGTCTGCCCACCTGCTATTGGGATAGTTGCAAAATAGTGACCAGCTGAAATATGACCCAGACTTGTGAAGGTTTGCACATGAGCTGGAATCCTCCTCCGCATCATTTATACGGTGTATGGGCAATCGGGGATAACTTCCATTAAAGTAATCAAACCAAAGGGAATGTAACCTTCTAAGGCTCCATGAATGGTTACATAAATGATAAAAACCTATAAACAGGCATTACGAGAACAGGTTTGACATTAAAAATCCTCCTCAGATTGCAACTTATACCCTTCACAGGAAGATCCATCCGACTGTTCTCAACCAATTTGAGTCCAGTAAAATAGACATCTTTATTCTTCAAGGTTTTTACAGTCTTCATTACCATATGGGCGATAAGTTTCCGAAAATTGAAGCATTATTTAGCTCAAAAGCAAGAATGAGTAGTAATATGCGATATATCCAACTCGAGTAATTTATTTGTACCAAGTTACCCTATTCATCTCTATTACATATCTGAGTACAAAGCCTGAAATGCGTCAGCGCAGAAGTCCCATCAAGGCCCTTTCCCCTATAATATGCAGAGTACTCTCTCACTGTAGTTTCCCTGTACTTCGAAGGATTGTCTTCTGATAATAACTCTTTGATGGGTCCGTAAATTCTTGTGGTTGGCCGAAGACCTGTAAAAAAAACGCTTGCCACTGACACTCTTGGACCTATCCGGTTTGCCAATACTCTGTGTTCAACGCTTTTGAACGTATCATTTGTTATAAGCTGGAAAAACCAAAGGGAAAGTTGTAAATTAGCTACAGAAGATAAGGGTTAGAGCATCAAAAAGAAATTTAGCTGCACCACAACCAAGTAAAGAGAAGTATCCAGCGTTGTATCATTGAATACTTTGTATCACGTATTTCATTCGTTTCTACACTTGATATGGATAAAAGATCCTTCCATGGTACATGCAAGTTTCGAATGCTTGTTCTTATCAATGTTGTATCTGATTGAGAAATAGAAGGTATTCTCATATTGGAGATCTTCTAGGTCCAGCTGAGAACTGTTTTGGTATTACCTCAGACCTTGAGGTCATTCGGAGGCGCCAACACCATGAATTAGAGCAGCATGTCTTCAACAAATTTTTTCGATATAATTATAAAATGCATTGCACTTCCATACAACAATGTATTAGAGATATAGGAGCATAATCCAAATATCCCAGGAAGGACAAAAAACAGAACAGTTTTTTAGGACACTTGGGACCAATTTACACGTCTGTAAGATTACAGTACTAAACTTTTAAATATGTAATGTAGTTACCAAAATTAACGAAAAGAAGGTGCCACAAGTATCTCCAACAACAGTATCCGAGAAACACAAGAATAGTGTGGGGACTTACGTGTAGAAGATCTCCAATGTTGATCACAAGAGCCCCCCGCGCGGGGGGGACGTCAATCCACTTGTCCTGATGAAAAATTTGGAAGCCACCAATATGGTCTTGTAGAAGCACACTGAGGAAGCCATTATCAGAGTGCTTGCTTGCGCCCAATGTTAACTCTGGTTGTGGGCAAGCCGGATAGCAATGGCACAGAAGTACAAGCCCCTCAGTGCAATCAATATCATTTAGGTGGTTTGGGTTAAGCCCAAGAGCCTCCGATAATAGCTCAAACAGTAAAATCCCCAATTTCATCACTTGGCTTGAGTACTCTTCCAGTATGTCTCTACAGGTATGATTCAAGCATATGGTGGTCAGTGCTTAAGTTAATAGTTTGAAGTTCGTTGTCTGAGATTGAAATAAAAACTAATGTGCTTCCCATGATTGTTGAAATAGGGAAATATGCCGATTAGCCGTTACTCTAAGCTTGTTTTAAAATTGAGTTCTTCTAGTAGATGGTAACACCACTTACTGTGTAACTAAAAACGATTATGAAAAGATTCAAAACACAAATACTTTTCTATGCTAGCTAATCGGACAAATTTTCATGTTAGTGATGTATTTGATGCATCAAATTTTCATGTCATACCTGCATGCGGCTGGAAGATCTTCTGACTTGGGTGGATTAGGAGCCATTTGACAAGCAAAAGTATCCCTCCAATTGGTGGCCGGGGCACTATACAGATCAAAGTTGGTGTTGTACACAACCGGTCTCACGGGGTCACGGGTATAAAACTCTTTCTTAATCTCTGAATCTTGCTCATAAAACCTACGCACACCTGCCTCCATCTCCTCCAGAACACTCACAGGAATCCCATGATTCACCACCTGAAAGAAACCCCATGTCTTTGATGCAGCTCCAACTCTTTCGACAATCTCCTTGCGTTTTGGGACATCGTTGTCGATGACGCCTTGGAGGTCTATGACAGGTAGGGGTGTAAGTCTGGCGGTCCGGACCGGATAAACCGACCGGACCGAATGGTTCGGTCCGGACCGGACCGGACCGAAATAGTGGAAGACCGGTTTCGGTCCATATAAATCCAGGAATTCGGTCTTCGGTCCGGTCCCGGTCTGGGCACTTCTCGGACCGGACCGGACCGGACCGGACCGAAACTAAATATTAATATTTTTTATTTTTATAAATATATTATTTTATATAATAAATTATGTAATTTTCATCTAACCTATCTCTATTTACAAATAACAAATTAACAATTAACAATGTAACACTAACATCATCAATATAATTATGAATTGATAACTAAACTAAATCACTATAAAGAAAAAAAAATAGTTTATAATTACTAATTCTAAAGAAATCACTATAGTATAAATGTATAATATATAAGTTTATAACTATAGTAATAGACTAATAGTATAATATTAATACTATTATATTATATAGCAATACTAAATCACTTAAGTAGAAATCACTATAATTATGAATCGATAACTAAACTAAATCACTATAAAGAAAAAAAAATAGTCTATAAATATTAATTATAAAGGAATCACTATAGTATAATATATAAGTTTATAACTATAGTAATAGACTAATAGTATAATATTAATACTATTATATTATATAGCAATACTAAATCACTTAAGTAGAAATCACTATAATTATGAATTGATAACTAAACTAAATCACTATAAAGAAAAAAAAATAGTCTATAAATATCAATTATAAAGGAATCACTATAGTATAATATATAAGTTTATAACTATAGTAATAGACTAATAGTATAATATTAATACTATTATATTATATAGCAATACTAAATCACTTAAGTAGAAATCACTATAATTATGAATTGATAACTAAACTAAATCACTATAAAGAAAAAAAAATAGTCTATAAATATCAATTATAAAGGAATCACTATAGTATAATATATAAGTTTATAACTATAGTAATAGACTAATAGTATAATATTAATACTATTATATTATATAGCAATACTAAATCACTTAAGTAGAAATCACTATAATTATGAATTGATAACTAAACTAAATCACTATAAAGAAAAAAAAATAGTCTATAAATATTAATTATAAAGGAATCACTATAGT
Organism: Cyclocarya paliurus; assembly: GCA_029856935.1. Taxonomy (NCBI): domain Eukaryota; kingdom Viridiplantae; phylum Streptophyta; class Magnoliopsida; order Fagales; family Juglandaceae; genus Cyclocarya; species Cyclocarya paliurus. The sequence goes on along the minus strand of CM056954.1, from coordinate 9,477,726 downwards.
ATAATATATAAGTTTATAACTATAGTAATAGACTAATAGTATAATATTAATACTATTATATTATATAGCAATACTAAATCACTTAAGTAGAAATCACTATAATTATGAATTGATAACTAAACTAAATCACTATAAAGAAAAAAAAATAGTCTATAAATATTAATTATAAAGGAATCACTATAGTATAATATATAAGTTTATAACTATAGTAATAGACTAATAGTATAATATTAATACTATTATATTATATAGCAATACTAAATCACTTAAGTAGAAATCACTATAATTATGAATCGATAACTAAACTAAATCACTATAAAGAAAAAAAAATAGTCTATAATTACTAATTATAAAGGAATCACTATAGTATAATATATAAGTTTATAACTATAGTAATAGACTAATAGTATAATATTAATACTATTATATTATATAGCAATACTAAATCACTTAAGTAGAAATCACTATAATTATGAATCGATAACTAAACTAAATCACTATAAAGAAAAAAAAATAGTCTATAATTACTAATTATAAAGGAATCACTATAGTATAATATATAAGTTTATAACTATAGTAATAGACTAATAGTATAATATTAATACTATTATATTATATAGCAATACTAAATCACTTAAGTAGAAATCACTATAATTATAAATTGATAACTAAACTAAATCACTATAAAGGAAAAAAAAGTCTATAATTACTAATTATAAAGAAATCACTATAGTATAATATATAAGTTTATAACTATAGTAATAGACTAATAGTATAATATTAATACTATTATATTATATAGCAATACTAAATCACTTAAGTAGAAATCACTATAATTATGAATTGATAACTAAACTAAATCACTATAAAGAAAAAAAAATAGTCTATAAATATTAATTATAAAGGAATCACTATAGTCCAATATATAAGTTTATAACTATAGTAATAGACTAATAGTTAATTAGTTATCATTTAAAAAAAAAACGAAATAAAAATTATTAATTTGTTGCAAACGGCGCCGTTCTGTATGTGCATCACTGCATCAGCAGCTCTACGAGACTACGACTACTTCATCAAAAATAAACCCTAACTTTCTAACTCTCCCAGACTCCCTCTGTGCCTCACTCTCTCTCGACTCTCGACTCAGCAGCTCTCACCCCGCACCCTCACGGCCGCACCCGTCTGCATCTCTGACTCTCTCATCTCTCAGCCAGCGGCCCAGCAACTGCGTCTCACTGCACTCTCTCATCTCTCTGCTCCGTCTCGTCTCTCATCTCTCGTCCCTCGCCTCTCGCGAGTCGCCTCTCCTCACTATCTCCGTTTCTCGGCCTCACCAGTCGGCAATCACCACGCACAGTCGCACAGACCCTTCGGCCTTCACCTCAGTGACCTCACGGTAATTTTATTTTTTTGTGTTTTTGAAATTACTATAAATTAAAAATCTGATAGATGGTTTTATTGGGGTTCCTGAATACGAAATTAATGAATTTAGTGATGTTTGTAGTGAATGTTTGAAGTGAATGTTTCTAGGAATTTAGTGATGTTTCTAGTGAATTTGAAGTGAATTTTAGTCTAATTTAGTGATGTTTCTAGTGAATTTTAGTCTAATTTAGTGATGTTCCTAGTGAATTTTAGTCTAATTTAGTGATGTTTCTAGTGAATTTGAAGTGAATTTTAGTCTAATTTAGTGATGTTTCTAGTGAATTTTAGTCTAATTTAGTGATGTCTCTAGTGAATTTGAAGTGAATTTTAGTCTAATTTAGTGATGTTTCTAGGAATTTAGTGATGTTTGATGTGAATTTGAGGTGAATTTAGTCTAATTTACTGATGTGAATAGGAATTTATTGATGTTTGGAATTTATGACTGAATGGTTTGTTATAAATAATTGTTGCATCTGTTATTTTGAAGTAATATTATTTCTTTAAATTATTTTCTGTTATTGTCAGTAAATGATTGTCCTAATTTCTAAATGTAATATTATTAATTTATTCCATTCTTTTTTTGCTAGATGGACTCTATTCCAGAATTTATTCCACAACAGTCTACTACAGATGAAGTTGAGTCAACACAACGTACACAAGGGCAAGACATTCCTCCACTTCCACCCAATGTAAGTACTAATACTAGACCGAGTGGTGGTGGTAGACATAGGTCAATGGTTTGGGATCATTTTACAATAATACCAAAAGGTGATCCAAATAAACCTAGAGCTACATGTAATTACTGTGGTGCTTCATATGCATGTCATACTATGACCAACGGTACAAAGTCCATGAGATATCACATTGAACACCAATGTAAGAAAGGTCCGTTGAGGCTTGTAGACAAGTCCCAAACTACTCTTGGTTGGAAGGTGGGTGAAGGAAGTGGTGGTGGAGGATTAGTGCCCATAGCATTTAGTGTTGAGGCTTGTAGACAAGCCTTAGCAAAAATGATCATTCTTGATGAGTTGCCTTTTAAGTTCGTTGAAGGAGAGGGTTTCAAGCAGTTTATGCTTATTGTTTGCCCTAAGTGGGTTGGGATTCCATCCCGTGTTACCGTTGCGAAGGATTGCTTTAGCGTGTATATAAGAGAAAAAAATAAGTTGATAAGTGCTCTTCAAGGGCAACGAGTTTCCCTCACCACGGATACATGGACATCCGTGCAAAACCTCAACTATATGTGTCTCACTGCACATTTTATTGATGATAATTGGAACCTACACAAAAGAATTCTTTCTTTTTGTTTGGTTGAGAATCACAAGGGTGATACACTTGGTAAGGCTATAGAGATGTGCTTGCATGATTGGGGGAGACCTAAAGTACTTGCAATCACACTTGATAATGCAAGTTCTAATAACGGAGCAATTTCTTACTTGAAGAAAAAAACCAAGAATAGGAGGGACACTATTTTGGAACATGAATTCTTGCATGTTCGGTGTTGTGCTCATATCCTAAATTTAATCGTCCGTGAGGGGTTAAGAGAATTTGATGAGTCTATTGTGAAGGTGAGAGGTGTTGTTAAATATATTAAGTCCTCGCCTCAAAGATGGACTACATTTAAGAAGTGTATTGGGTTGGAAGAAATTAATGACAAAGGTGGCATTTGTTTAGATGTACCAACTAGGTGGAACTCCACCTATCTTATGTTGGAGGGGGCTTTAAAGTTTCGAAAAGCTTTTGAACGGTTGGAAGAAGAAGATTCCGGGTTCCTTACTAGTGTTAGAGATGATGATGAAGATGATGACGAAATAGGTGATGTGGTGAATAGAAGAACATCAAAGAAGTTAGGGCCTCCCAATAATAATGATTGGGAGAAGACAAGGTTGTTTGTAAGATTTCTTCAACTATTTCATGATGCAACTCTATCTTTTTCGGGGGGTAAATATGTGACTTGCAACTCTTTTTTTCTGGAGTTAGTTAAAATAGCTGATGCAATTGCAATAGAGTGTGAAGAAGGAAGCCCCGTAGTGGGATTAATGGCCACAAATATGAAGAAAAAATTTGAAAAATATTGGGGTAACTTGGATAATATGAATATGTTGTTATTTGTTGGAATTATTCTTGATCCTCGTTACAAGTTTAGATATTTTGACTTTGCATTGGAAGAGATGTATGCCAATGATCCTACAAAAGCGGTTTATTTGAGTTGGAAGGTTCGAGATGCTTTAACCCGCATGTATGAGGCATACGTTGAGAATGAGGAAGGTAACAATTCTAATATACAACAAGCTCAACAGCAGCGCACAAGTTCCCCATGTCAAGCAGTAAATACTACAGATGGTAGTGGTAGACATAAGGATAGGACAGCGGAAAGAATGGCCATATTTCAGCAACGGTTAGAGTCGGAAAACTCTTTGGAAAACAAGAATGAGGTTGATAGATACCTAACTGATAATTGTGAGAAGACATTTCCTAGTTTTGACATTCTTAATTGGTGGAGGGTTAATTCAGTTAGATATCCTGTGCTTTCAAAAGTTGCACGAGATGTACTTGCAATACCGGTATCTACCGTTGCCTCTGAATCTACATTTAGCACGGCAGGTCGTGTCCTTGATCCTTTCCGAAGTAGTCTATCTCCGATGATGGTTGAAGGTCTCATTTGTACACAGAATTGGCTTCGTTCTTCTTCTACTCCAATCAATCTTAGGACTTTAATGGATGAGGTGGAGGATTTTGATAGGCAGCTGGGTATGTTTCTTACTTCATTTTATAACTCTTAATTTTTTTATTATTCTTTGATTATTAACGGTAATAATTCTTAATTTGTTTTGTTTATTTATTGTGTAGAACTTGTTCGTGACGTTGATAATTCTATTGAGGCGTCAAATACAATGTCTATAACCAATGCAAGCCAATGAGGTGAATCTATTTTAGCTTGTTTGTTTTTAATCTTCCTTTTGCTAATTAATTGATTTGTTTAAATTTTACAACATACTGTGAAAATCTTGCAGGTATGCCATGCCAAAAGATGCCGGAGGCTATGACTTAGGAGCTACCAGGAGAATTATTGAAGTGAATTTGTATTGATGTAAATTGTAATTTGTATTGAGAGACGAGAATTATGTTTAATTTTATTTTTTTAGACCTTTTAATTTTTCAATTTTTTGGACTTGTATAATTTTTAGTTTTCACTATCTATGCTTGGGATTTGAATAGTTGTTTTTATTTTTCTCTCTTTTAGAAGTTAAATTTGCTTGGGATTCTTGGAATGTTATTTCAATTTCCTTTCGTTATCTAGTATAATTTTTACTTTAAGTTTTTAATCTTGTTTAAATTGTTTGGATGGATATAGATAAATTTTAGTTATGTTTAATTTTATTTTTTTAGAACTTTTAATTTTTCAATTTTTAGGACTTGTATAATTTTTAGTTTTCATTATCAATGCTTGGGATTTGAATGGTTGTTTTTATTTTTCTCTCTTTTAGAAGTTAAATTTGCTTGAGAATGTTATTTCAATTTTCTTTTGTTATCTAGTATAATTTTTAGTTTAAGTTTTTAATCTTGTTTAAATTGTCTGGATGGATATAGATAAATTTTATTTTTTTTAGTCAAACCTTTTATTCAAATATATTTTATATAGACAATTTTTTGTTATTATGATTATTTTTATTTTCCTTCAAGTTATTTTTGGGCTTAAAATTGGATAAAATGTTAGTGGATTTTTTCTGTTGGGCCAAAATGATATAGGGAATTTGATTGGGCTATTGGCCCATTAAGAATAGGGTGGACCGAATAGGACCGACCGGACCGGACCGGACCGAATTGGACCGGACCGGTCCAGTCCATAGGTCTATTCGGTCCGGTCCAGGGTGACAAAACCTTGGACCGAATTGGTCCGGTCCGGTCCGTAAAACCTCCTCAGACCGGACCGGACCGGACCGAATTCACCCCTAATGACAGGAATAGTCCTGACCTGGGTGTCATCAGAAACTGAGGCCTTTTCAAAGCTTTCCGGTGGGTGATGGAATATACGAGGAATCTCAGTAATCCCAGCATCCACTAGTCCTTTAACACCGGCTTTTGTGTTATCAAAAGCCTTCAACTCCCTTGCTCTATCATAACCCGGCTTCTGCGTGGCTGCAACTTCATCTCTGCTAGTGATAACCATTTTCCTCCTTTGGCCAGGTAGAGTTCTGCACTTTGAACTATATAGAAGTTTAGACGAGCTGTATCTAGTCGTAAGAGACAGGATATACATATACATATACATACATATATATTATGTCTTCTTTCTCTTCTATCTCTTTCATACTTCCCGAATTTCTCTTGAAAATTCTTATGCCTTTTCGAATTTCCTTTGTAAGATATTTTATTATGAATAAATATTGTTAGCTTTTAATTTATTTTCATTATTATCAGTTCTCAATTCCAGTTATCTGGTCCTGCATTACTTTTACTACATCCAGTTATCTAGTCTTGCTTTCATCCAATTATCTGGTCATGATTCTTGCTGCAAATCTTTAAAAAAAAAATCAATGTTTTAACCAAAGCAAAAGAAAAAAAAACATTTTGTTAACCTTTATATATATATATATATATATATATATATATATATGTTTATGTATATGTATACTAGTGAGGAGCTACAAGGCACGTATGCCCCTGCATAAAGCACTTGGTTAAAAAATAAAAAGGTATCTTTATTATATTTTATTTAAAAATTTTGAAAAATTATAATGATTAGATGAGATAAAATGAGATCAATTTATTATCCCCAAACAAGACCCAAGTTTCATCAATAATTGATTTGAGAAGTTATCCTTAATTAAAGTGGATAAAGTGGTTATATGTCACTCCACAATGAACAACAAAATGAGAATTAAAATCCATACAAAGTTGAAACACGTAATAAATTTATACAAATTAAGAGAAGTGACAGGTCCATACAAGTTTGGTGGATAAGCAAATTACTTACCTCGTAACTCTACTTCTAAACTTTCATTTCACAGTTTGTTATTTATACGAAACATTTATATCATGGAAATAAGAAAGTGTTTTTAAATTGATACGAAATACAAAACACAGTTTGTTACTTTCTAAGAAAGCGCTTGGTGGTATTCTAATTAATTAAAATCATACAACAGAAATAATCTGATAAATATTTGATTATACTAAGATTAATAGATAGTAATATTATTTAAAGTTCAGGACATATTCATTGATTTTCTATTTAAGTTATAACATAATAACTTTATCAAAAATCTGAAAAAATAAACAATGGAATTAAATAGACTCCATAATACAATAGGCCAATCATAAATTTAATGCATACTTTGAAATATACTTTAAACCCCTTGCGTATTTTCTGTAAAAAATGGATCTATAGGCTAAATATTTATTTAATTAACAAAGCCCCAGTAAACTATATCATAGCAGTTTTATGAACATACATCCAAGCCCAACCTAATTTAAAAACACAAGTCCCCATTTAAAATCTAAGCACAGTCCATGTAAATGACCCAGGGTTAAATCATACGACATTCCATGTACACCTAAAGGCACAAACATTATTACTCAAAACGATTTTTCAAGAGGCTTCTACGAAATTCTAAGGACCATGGGTTAAAGGGTGTTTTTGTAATAACAAAAAGCATGCATGCACCTTTTTGGAAAGCTGACAATCAAAAAGGGAAATCCCAAACATAAGACACATAAAACTAAAAGAACCAAAAACATCTACATTGGAGAAGGGAAAGTCATTAGATAATGGGATTTAAAGCTCACAAGGGAAAATGGAGGTGTGACGGCACATGTGGGTGGCTAGTCGAGAATGGGCATAGGATGGCGGATTCTTGGTGGAAAAAAGATGAATTTCTTTTTCATCATTTGGTTGAGGAAACACAGTGAAAAAAAGAGAGGGAGGAATCGACGGGGTCTTATGAAGAAGAAAGGGACACCGTGCGTGGTAGATCTGGTTGGTCGGAGTCAAAGTTAGCAATTTCTTAAGTTGTCAAGTGGTGTTCTGACTTCTACTTAGTGTCTTCATTGATTGATTTCGACAAGGTGGGTTGGTGGGACGGGAAACTATGGTGGCTTTGTGAATTGTTTTTTTTTTTTGGCTGTGCAAGGCTCTATTGGGTGGCTGGAATTTATAGGAATTTGCTGTCTTGGAGAACATGGCACTTTTGAGTTTTGATTGTGTCTGCCACACAGTCTACCGTTGGTTTGCCGACTTGAAATTTGAATAATCAAAGACTTTCTTCTTCCTCCTTCCCCAAATTCTTCTTCTTTTTTATTTGAATCTTTTCATGACAGGGTTTTATTTATTTATCGTTAATATTGTAAATGGGCATTTTCATAGCAGCTCATCGAAGGAATATTGGAGAAGGGACAAAATGTGTATGATTTCCTTTCTGATTCTGTTTATTTCTATATAAATTTGAGTAGGGTTGAGCGAAAATCCAACTTCGGCTTCGACTTCGCCCCAGCTCTAGCTCCACTCTAACTCTGACAAGTCAGAGTCGAAGTTGGAGTTTTTTTCTCTTGGGAAGTTGGAGTCGGAGTCAAAGTTGGATCCACTCCGATCCAACTCCAACACTTCGAGTTTAGCTCCGACTTCGAGTTTGACTTTGCCCTCCGACTCCGCCTCCGATATTGTACATATTTATAAAAATATATGCGTTTTTCTATATATTAATCATATATATTTTATATAAATATATCTTGTATAGTTAGTTAAACTCAATAATATACTAGCATGAGTTGATTATTATAAAATAATATATTTATAGTATAATATATATAGACTAAATTAACTAATAATAGTTTAGTATATGTAAATATCATACTATTACAATATTACTACCATGTAACACTAAACTACTAATGTATAAATATAATTACATATAATACTAATCTAAAAACACTAAAATGCATAATAACATATAATACTAATGTATAATAACTAAAGTATTAATCATATAAATCTTATATAACAATATCTTATATAGTTAGTTAAATTCAATAATATACTAGCATGTGCTAATTATTATAAAATAATATATTTATATTATAATATATATAGACTAATATATAATAAGTAGTGTATAATGACATGTATACTAATGTATAATCACTAGTATAATAACTTTAAACATAGAATACTAAGTCTAGTACTATATAATTAAGTTAGAAACTAATATAATAATATGTAATACTTTAGTAGAATAACATGTAATTAACTACTATAGTATAAGTCTATAATACTAATAGTCTATTAAATACTATAGGAATGACTTATAAGTAAGAAATTAGTATAAAATATTATATTGAGTTTGAAAAAATGGTGGTTATACCCCAACACAACACCTAAAGGGGGGTGAATAGGTGTAAATCAATTTTGATGGTCTATTAAAAAATATTGTTAAACAGACAATTAATGAATGAAACAAATCACACAAATAATCAACACAAATAAGCAGTGGTTACCGCTCGAGCTCCATGTCGAGTGTATGTCGAATGAACTCTCTGTATGAGTTTCCCTCGAGCTCCATGTCGAGCAAACTCTCTATATGAGTTCTGCTCGAGTGCATGTCAAGTGAACTCTTTGTGTGAGTTCTACTTGAGCCATGTTGAGCTCACTTTGCCCATTTTCACTTCAACCCACTTCAACACTTATTACAACATAATTTTACAAAGGTTTTCACAATAATACTAATAACCTATTAAATACTATAGGAATAGCCTATCTCTCTCTCTTCTCTTGTTGCCTCTCAGCTTACTCTCTCTCTCTCTCTCTCTCTCTCTCTCTCTCTCTTGTTTTGATGCTTTATTTCTCTAAAATGAGGAGTAGGGGAGGCAATTCGTATTAACAGGTCGTGTTCGTATCGTGTCAAGGCATGTACATTATATTTAATGGGTCAACACGAACATGACCAGTTAAGAATTTCGCGTCAAAATCTCAAACCCATAACATGACTCATTAAGATAACGGGTTGACATAACACGACCCATTATGAGCTATTAGTGATTGCAAGATAAATTGACACGATACGACACGACACGATACGACCATTTTCAACTCGTTTACGTTAATAAACTCGTTAGTGACTCGTTTGATCTAATTGATTTTATATAAATATTTAAAAATAAATAATCTCTATAAAAATATTTTTAAAAAACTAACTAAAATTTTAAAATTACAGTCTAAACAATAAAAATACGAACATTAAAATCCCAACAGTACCAAATATGATAAACACACAAATATGATCCACACACATTGTAAATATATTAATGTTACAATCTCAAATATGATAAAAACACATATCTAAACAAATTTAGAACTTGAAAAAGGAAGTGGATGCCCTTGTTGTTCTCCAACTCCATTACATTTTTAGTTAATTCGTCCAATTTAACTTCTTCTTATGTTTCTATTAAAAAAAAGGCATCAGTAAAGTTTTATATTAAATAATATTATTGTATTGAAAAATTACAGTCATTTATTCAATAAAATAAAAATAATATTATCTTACTCCTCACCATATAACCAATCTCTTGTGCAGACTAATACTTCAACAATATCTGTTTTTAGTGCACTCCTAAACTAATCAATGATACGCCCACCAACAAGGTCTTGTATTCGAAGATGAAAATCCCGAGGTTGGCAGAGACAATGAAATGAAATGCTGAATAGTGAATAGTAATCAAGCTCAACAAGTCAAAACCATTATAATCTACCAAAAAATTCATCCAATACATGTAGCTACTGCCTTTTTAAATCCAACTTATATGTGTAGTGAGAGTTTTAAGAAGAATGTTGAAATGATCGACGGTATAAACAATGTCTTCAAATATCTAGTTGTGTTGAATGAAAAGGAAGCCTTCCGGTAGAAAGTACAACAATACAGCATTAAAATGCCAAGTTTGTTCACACCTGAAGGCTGAAACCCTAATAATGCTACAAAAGTCCCATCCTCACGAGTTCAATAGATTTTGTTCTCTTTTTCGTTAAAATTTTGTATGCTAAAGTATTTATTTGTTCATTTAAATTGTGTAGAAAAGTGGTGGAACAATTATGGAAAGCATACTCTTGTATTACAAAAATATGTTGTTCAAATTTTGATTCAACCTTGTAGTACTTCATTTTGTTGGCGTTATCAATTGCCGCCAAATAATTGTATCCTCATGCAAAGCAATAAGTTTTTGTATTCACAAAAAGAAACCATAAACCAGTCTTATCAAATTATTTTTCTATAAAAACACAAAACCATATACTAAAGCATAGCAACTACATTTTAAACTTAAAATCAACCAAAACAATGAAACATTATAAATTGATGCTAGAAAACGAAATAAGTATCAAAACCAGTTACTCCTGCTTTTTTAAGGTCAACTGCAACTTCATTTGCTTTTTTACTACTTTATTTTGAAACATAGACAAGCTTAGTAATTATTATCCTATATTAATTAACTAGATTGTCCAAGTACACGTCACAAAAGCTATATAATCTACCAAGGTCCAAAACACAGCTCTACATAATCTACCAAAACACAACTCTAAATAATCTACCAAAAAATCATAATCACATACCTAAACAAAACAAATACAAGTGAAGAAGTGAAGTAGGAGCTCAGCTACTACGGTGCTACCAAGGGGAAATTATTTCATCTTGATTATTTTCTAGGGAACCAAACAAATATAAATCTTACAAAGAAAAATTAAGAAGAGGAGGAAAAAATACCAAGGGCTCCACCCAGCTGCTATGGGTTAGGATGTTTTCTAAACTGGGGGAAGAGAAGGACGAAGATAATGTTTGAGGGAGTGAGTACGGCGGCCAACAAGCGAGTAACGGACTGTAAAACTTGAGATGTGGCCCGTGACTCGTGTCGTCATGCTACAGAGGAGAAGACAAGAAGATGGTCTGTGAGACAAAGAGACGAGATGGCCTGGAGGTTGGGACACCGTAAGAGTCGAGACGACTAAGCGACATCGGCTAAACGGCGAGGCGACGTGTGTTAGCCTAGTTATTTTTCTAAAATCAGAAAATGGGGGAAGAGGCAGCAAGAGGAAGAACGAAGATGGGGGGAAGAGGCTCTATACGGCATGGGATTGGGTCTTTAGTCAGTGGTACTGTAGTCACTTAGGGTTTTTTTTGGTTTAAGGTAGAAGGGTAAAAGTGTAATTTTAACTTTATTAACAGGTCATAACGGGTTGACCCATTAGTGACCCGTTAAGCAATCATGTCTTAACGGATCAAACCGTTTTGACCCGAACCTGTTATAGCTAAATCTAAACCTGTTATGGCTAAATCCAAACCCACTATTATCGTGTCGTGTTCGTGTTGAGTTAACGGGTCGTGTCATATATTGTCACCTCTTTGAGGAGTGTGTTGCGGATCACAAGTATATTCACATGAGATATACGGCACACATTTTAAACCTTATTGTGAGTGAAGGTTTGAAAAATGTTGATGACTCAATCATAAGGGTCCGTAATTTGATTAAGTATGTGAAGTCGTCTTCCCAAATACTTGCCACTTTCAAGTCTTGTGTTGATAGGTCAAAAGTTTCATGTTCTAATTTATTGGGTCTTGATGTGCATACTAGATGGAACTCAACTTATCTGATATTGGACGTGGTTGAGAAGTATCAAAAAGCCTTCCAACTTCTACTTGATGAGGATCCCTACTCACGAGTTTATTTTTTTGAAAATGCGCCTGGGAAAAAAGGTCTATGAGCTCCTGGGGCTGATGATTGGGAGACCATAAGAAACTTTACAAAGTTTCTTAATGTCTTTTATAATGTCACCTTGCATATGTCACATCAAATTTGTATTTCTAAGAGCTTATTAATATTCATGCAAACTTGAATACTTTTTGTGACAACAGTAATCGACGTTTGAGTTTAATGGCTTTTAGAATGAAGACAAAGTATGATAAATATTGGGGTGATCTTCAAAAGATAAATCGGTTGTTGTTTATTGTTGTCATTCTTGATTCACGGTACAAATTAGTTACTCAAGCATATTGGTTCAACCAAACATTAGGCGATAAGAGGGATAAGGAATTTGTTGCACTCCTCAAGAGGGATATAAAATATTTGTATGAACAGTATGTTACATTTGGTGGTGGGTGCGTAAATGGGTCTAAGTCAACTCCTCGTAGTGAAGGTAATGCATCAATGGGGAGTAGTAGTACATGTACAATTGATCCCTTGGTCTCTTTGAAAAACTTACATAAAGAGCAAAAATCAGCATCCTTGATGGATTATAAGTCAGAGCTAGAACAATATTTGTTGAAAGATGTTGAGGTTCCTACAGAGAGTTTCGATATTTTAATTTGGTGAAAGGTTAACTCCACCAAATAGCTGATTCTTGCTTTAATGGCAAGAGCTATCTTATCCAATCCGATCATTACTGTAGCATCTGAGTCGACATTTAGCACATGAGGCCATGTCCTGGATCCATTTAGGAGTTTTTGGCTCCTAGAACTATAGAGGCTCTTGTGTGAACGCAAAACTGGTTGAAGTTCACTCCTATATGCTTGAGTCAAAACTATTCAAATACCATTGATGATGCAGAGAGCTATAAGTTAAACTCAGGTAATGTATTTAGAGATTTTTTTAGTTGTTATATATGTTAATTTTGACTTTTTGTAATACTAACCTCGTATACTTTAACATCTTAATGTAGAATTAACAACCAGCATGACGAGCTTACTTCATGAAGATGATTGAGACTTGTTACTTGGAAATAGCACTATGATTGAGGTTGTAAACTTGTGATGTTCTTAGCCTATTATTTTGTTATATATTGCTCATGTTGGATATGTTGTTGCTAGTTGTGTTGCAATATTATTATTGGCTATTTGCTGCTAGATGCAGAGTTGTTGGGCAATGCCTTTGGATGGTAGTTAATTGTTATAGTATTGTTGTAATTTGATGTCTAGTAATTAAAAATAATGAATATTTGGTTGATAGTTAGAAATAGTTTGATATCTGGTTGTTGCCATTGGGCAGCGTCGTTGCAAAGTGGTCGAATTGTTTAAGACTTATGGTAATTTGGAAATAATGTGTATCACTTCTAAAAAAATGTGAGCTTTGAAATGATCCAACTAGCTAGCTTGATAGGTTTAATTTTTTGAAAAAGAAAATTGCATGAAGCTTTCGGCCAGCTAGTATATATCAGCTTATGATTTTCCTGTATTGATATATTATGTAGGTCCAAAAATATTTTTTAGCTAAAATTTTTTCATATTTTTCTTTCAAGTACAACTTGGAAGTTAGAATGACAGTGTAGCACTTGGAACATTTAAAATATTTTGGTTCATTTGTTGTCTTGTTGAGAAATTATATTTGTTGTAGGGAACATTTAATTTTGTTGGCACTTAAAAAACGTTGGATTTCTTTTTTTGTCAGAACTGGAACTTAGAAAATGTTTGTTGTAATCATCGTAAGAAAATATTATTATGATTGATGTGGATGATTTTGGATGTGGTTGATGGATGATAGGTGTGAATGTATATTGTAATGATTAGTTGGATGTAGAGGATGGATGATGAGAGTGGATGTTTATTGTAGTGATTAGTCTTTTTTAATTTTTTTTTTTTTTATTTTTTGAAGCATGTTAGTATGTTACTTGTTTTTATTTAGTTTTATTTTTATTATTTTTTTAGTAAAATTGAAGTAAAAGTGAATTATTTATTTAGATTGTAATTTTTAAAAAAAATTAAATTTAAAAGTTCACACAATTTTTTATTTTAAAAAAAAACAAAGTGTGCCAAATATAAAGTTGAAACCAGCCCAAAAAAAAGCTCAAAATCCGACTACATTCCAACAAGTTGGAGTCGAAGCGAATGATGAACATCTCATAGTCGAAGTTGGAAGTCGGATTTGACCTCTGACTCAATCGGAGTCAGAGGATGGGCATACTAACTCCGACTTGGTTGGTGTTCAACTCCAAATCCGAGTGGTATTTTTTATAATGGTTCTTTTGTACAAATCCGAGTAAGTATGATTTATTTACTGAATTTATAGAAATTTGAAGGCATTTTGTTTGGATTTGCGGAACGAATTAATTTTTTTTTAGATCTAAACATATTTTTTCAAGATGTTTTGAGTTTGATTTAATTTAATGTATGTGTATGATCTGAGATCTACCCTTTTTGTATCTCCAATCCTCTAAACGGATTTTTTTTTCTTTACATTAGAACGAGAAGGAAAAATGGTCGAAAAGCCACTGTTAATGGAACTGAGGGGCAAAAACGTAAAAACACAAAAAAAACTGAGGGGCGATAGATAAAACGGAATAAAAGCACGAACAAAATATTAAAAACATGAACAGAATATAAAAAAAGCAGGGATACAACGGAAAAACACCAAAAAAAAGAAGGGCAAAATTGGGAAAAAAATGTGAGACGAAAAACACTGTTGCTTTTTGCATTGCCACTTTTATATATAAGAAGATATATATACATACACGAATAATGAGATTGATTAGAAATCTAGAAAACTCAATTTTAGAAGGACTAGGCACCATATTTGCATATCATGTGATCCTAAGTGCAGACTTTCTTAAGTAGTTTGTTTAAAATTCAACAGTGGTGTGTATGAGATAATTAATCATCATCATTGTTGGGATATTTTAAGGATAATTAAAATGATAGATCTGAGGGCATATTTGGATACTGAGAATTCTCAAAACTTCATTTTTAAATATCATTCGAACACAAAATATTATTCAATTTTAAATTTTTAACTTTTAATACTAATCATTATCTAATTATTATTCAAATACAAAAATTAATATATTTTTACAAAGTTTAAAATAAAACACAAAATCAATACAACTTTTACAAATTTAAAAAAAAATTATATTCAAATAATTTTTTAACTTTATGATATTTTTATTCAATTTGTCATTGTTCTCTCTCATTTTCCAAAATCCAATCAAATATCTTCACCCAAACCATTTAACTATTATTTAAAAAATTATGAGATACTCAAAGTACCCAGACATACCCTAAGTCTACACAATAGATAAAAACTTTTTTTTTAGAGCAAGCATCTCCTTAACATAAATAGATCAAGATACACAAAGAGGGGATGGGGTTCCCCAACAAACACTTTGTTAACATCGTGTTTCATACACCTTTGGACTGGATTCCAGCAACTCGGGTCTTGGTTCTTGCACCTACACACTCAAGAAAATCTCCTTACAGTTACCGCGCCAATTCTTATCGAAGGTGGCTTTGTACCCTAGAATATTTTTCAGTGGCCTTAAGCTACCTTTCTGCCATCCAATTCACGATGTGATGGATCCGCGTTTGGCACCTACTCAATTTCACCCAAATGCGTGGAGGATCTTGGTGTCATGTTGCGTCATTTGGAAACGAGCATTGGATGAGGCAACTTCCAAGTGCCCTGACCTCACCGCTTGTGAGTTCCTCCTTACCCACAACCTCTTGAAGCAAAGTGGCAACACATGTAACTTTCGTTCTATCCAAGCATTGGCTCGTTTGGAGCCACACTATAATAGGGTGAAAGGGTAGAATCAGCGCTTCTTTTTCCTATCTGGCAGAGGGTGGGAGTTCTCGATTGGGTAGGTCAACCGACACGGCTACCCTGTTCATGCCATCTAGGGGTTTGTTGATGAAGACAAGAGCTTCAGGCCCTTGGCAACTCCCGAGGAAGTGAGCCGAATTGAGACCATTCATGCTTGGGTGAAAGCCCACCTGAACGTTGTTTTTTTCTGAGGCTTTATTGGATGAGGGCAGCCTTCGGCAATACTTGCCTCTACCGGCCAACATGTGTTTTGCTAATTGGCCCATACCGATGCAGGCAACTGTTCCCCATGTCTGTAGGCGCTCCCCTAGCCTGCTGGCGGATGGGAAAGGGAAGAAACCCAGGAGGAAATCTCCTGCCAAAAGCAGTTTTGACTCTACTCTCTTGCCCCCCAAGGCAATCTTCTGTTCCGGTGCTTATTCAATGGTTGAAGCCATCACCAAAAGGGCAAGAGAAGACTGCATCATCCCCTAATGTCGAGCCCTCTTCTCCTTCTCCACGAGAGGTGGGCGGTGTTGATGCCCTTCAACAAGTCCAAGCCCACCCTCCGATGGCCAGTGTTACACTGCCTGGGGGGACTCTCCCAATCGCTTCGGAAGTTTCTTCTTTAACCTCACCGGGCAATGTGAGGATAGTAGAACTCTTGCCCAAAAAGGATTACTCTCCTTACAGTTTTACAGGATCCTTTTTGACTGCCCTAATTGAGAGTCCCAGGTGTTGCTCTCCAAGGCCATTTAATTTTGTAACATTATTTTGTCTAACTGTGAACCCTACTTTTCTTCTCCCCTTTTTGATTTATTTCCTGTTGTCTTTTTCTTTTTCTTCTTCCTTTATCGCCAACTTCTTTTCTGTCACTAGCTCCTCCATCAGTTGCAAAATAAACTCAAAACCAAAGCCCCTTGTTAAATGCCAATGACCTGATATTTGGTCTGCACTAAGTTATTTTCTTTCGAGCGTGTTCTCACCCTCTCTTTCTTAAAGGTTTCATGCTCTAACTCTGGCTATTTATCTTTCACGCCTCTCTCATAGATTCGGCTTCCACAGTGCCACATCTCTCATCTTTCACAAGTTTTGTGTTTCTCCCTCTCTTTCTCAAAGTTTTTATGTTGTGAGTGAAATTTGATGTGTTGGGTGAAATGCATTCCTCTTGATTGCTTTGGTAGAATTTGATGTGTTTCGTGTTGGGTGAAATGCATCCCTCATGTTCTAGGTGAAATTTGATGTGTTCTGCTTGAATGTGTTGGGTGAAATACATCCATCAGTTCTGTTTGGTTGCCGTGCGAATGTTTTTACTATGTGGTTCCGATTATTCCATGGCCTTGCTTGATTCTCTTGTTTTGTGGTTTGGATTGCTTCATGAACGTTTTTGTTGTGTGGTTCCCTCATATATGACTTGTAGTGCCATGCTTTCAAAGATATGAATACTTGATGCGATTCACACCTATGTAAATATGTGTATACATAAGGCTACTTGTTGATTGAGGAATGATTCTAACAATTACATAAGGTTGGACCATACTTGTAAATATGTGTACACATAAGGTTACTCTGTTTTAAATAAATATGTGGTGGTCTCTGACTTGTAGTGCCATGCTTGTAAATATGTGTATACATAAGGTTACTCTATTTTCGTAAACTTCATTCCTACATAGATAATGCAAATGTGATTGTATATATTAGGTGTTCAAGTGTGGATATAGACCATAATTGTTGGGCCACGTAAAAACTAATTAGTATAGTTTTAAATGTGATTTCTCCCTGCCACCTTAGTCTCCAATCTTGGATGCCAAAACAAAAGCATGATCAATAAGAAAGTAAAAAGAAAATCACATTTAACATCAACAAAAGGAATTATGAATTTGAAGAAGCTTTAGTTTGCTGTTGAAATTTTCAATTATGTATTTGAGTTTTTAAGTTTGATGCTAAACAAATTTTAGTTCACAAAATTCATATTGGGTGTCTAAGTGTGGAACTATGTTTGTTCTGTTGTAATGCTACTGGAATTATGAATTGAAAAAAGCATTGGAAAAAGTTTCAACATTTTGTTGTTGGAATTGTCAATGTCATTGTATTGTAGTTGGAATTATGAATTTTAGTAGTTTTAATTTTGTAAAATTATACTCTCTTCAAGGATGAATAAACCATTTGATGAAGATCCATTTTTCACCTCTCTTGTAAAGTGGTGAACAAGGTATTAATAACACCCAAATGGCTAGCATACATGATAATGTTGTATCCAAGCAACACAACTGGAAGATGAGAAAAGACCACCTAGTAAGAAATCTCAACAAAATGTGTCTTTTACCGTAGAGGAGGACAACCTCCTCATATGGGCTTGGCTCAACATTAGCATGAATACTATTCGGGATATTGACCAAAAATCAACACAAATGTGAGATAAAATTTATGATTATTACAATGACTATAAAAATTAAAATTCAAAAAAAAAAAAAAACAATCCAGAATGTTCTATTGTGTCATTGATCAATCGATGGTCGTCAATCAAAAAATGCACAAATAAATTTTGTGTTGTTATAGCCTAAATAGAATCATTGCATCCAAATAATGCTACGGAGCAAGACAATATATAAATTTCTGATTGTTTCAATTCTGAAATTGTTTGGAGAAATTACATACTTACATTCTCACTTGGTTATTTTATTGAGAAGGCTAAAATCATGTACAGAAATATGCAAGAGGCCAACTACACTATGAAATACTAATGTGTTTATTAGACACCAACCAAAATGGTAACAACATATGTCAACGAGAAGAAAATTAAAAGAAAAATGTTCAGCTATTGCTGACTCGACTCCACTAGGAGACAAAACTACAGATGACAACGTCAAGGTCATTTATGAGAGACCTCCATGCAAGAAGATTGAGAAAGAAAGTGAGAGAATAAGGAATGGCAAAGAAGCTTCGGCCACTAAACTGAATGATGTTTTAAGTTGCATGAGCAATGATAGAATTGTATGCATAATAGAGAGAAGACAAGCGATTAGCATGTTTTGTAAAAGATGCAAAAAATAAAAATAAAGTAAAACAAGAAATCAATCACACAACACAGATTTAAGTGGCTCGGCAAAGTGCCTACGTCCACGAAGCTGCAGAGAATTTTATTTTCTTAAGGAATGTCAAAGTAAATTATGGGGCAAAATTACAATGCTAAGAACGGTCATACTATTCATAACAAATATATATATGGTTTAACGATGGAAACCTTAATTTTTCAATTATCACGTTATTCACTCAAGTAAGGTGTTGAGCGAGACTTGAACGAACTCTATATCTGATGTTCACTCAAGCGAGTGTCGAGCAAACTCTCTACCTAAGTTTCACTCGACCGATTTGTCGAGTGAACGTTCTGTTTGGCGATTCTCGAGTCATGAATAGGGTCAAAAGATTTTTCTCGAGGTCAAAGCGAACATGGCTCAAGCCTTATTGAATATTCATCAAAAAATCATAATGCATCCTTGTCAGGTTAGGTCATCAAATTGGGTAACCATAAAAATAAACTAGGCTCTACAAACCCAACACACCAAGGTGAAGAACGATAGATGTGAATTATACATCTTAAAAAGAGAAAGATCGAGATGGAAATTATAAAAATAAAAAAACAATTCAAAGAACAAAATACAATGGCATTATCAACAATGTGATTTTTGTTGAAAAATATGAAAATGAAGTCTCTTTCATTTGAATTGACAAAAACCAGACAATCGTCGACTTCCTCAAGTCAACCCTACATGTAATAACACATAACTGTTTCTCATCAGTTCTTGAAACTAACTTACGTCGAGGGGAAATTTCATGATCGTTTGCACATGAAATGCATGGTTGTTCCCTACTTGCAAAGCTTGATTATTATAGATGGGTCCATTCCATACGAATTACATAATCAAGTATTAATACCAATGGTTTGGTGTTTGGATTAAGGAATAATCTCACATTGCTTGTGGACAAGATCTTGAGTATGTTTATAAGAAATGAGCAATCCTCTCTTGTCAGTTTTATGAAATGAGTTAAGTCCATGAATTTATTCATTTTGTGATGCATGCATACATACGGTTTTCTAGACTTTTGAGCATTGTTTTGGACCCTAGGAGATTTGTCAGAACTAACAAGCATGACATAATTGGAATTTCGAAACAAATGAAAAATTGCTGGAAGAAATACGATGTTTAGAGGTTAGCCATATAATATGAAACATTAAACTTTATTATAATGGGTATTGCTTTTGACAGCTTGTGACTTGTACTTTGTGTATGTCCATATACATTTTTGGTTTTTTACTTCATCCAAAGAACTCTTCTGGTTTGATAATTGATAGTACATACCATAGGTTTGTCACTCTTGTTTATAACTTTGTGTGTTTGTTTAGTGAGAAATTGCTTAGTTCATTGATGTGTTTTCGGGCTTATCAAATTATGATCTCTATAGAAACCGATTGTTTCAATGATATATTTTTTTTATGAAAAATTACATAGTGGCTATCACATACTTTTTTTTATGAAAAATTACATAGTGGCTATCACATACTTTCACTTGTTCATATATATATATATATTTCTTTATATATATAAAGTGGCTATCTAATAGAAATTGTTGGTTTAACAAATTTTGTTGTTTTTCCGTTAAAGTTAACCGCATTCATCTAAATCCGTCCGTATTCTATTTAGAAGTTCAAGGACCTCGAGATGTGTAAATGGTCATGTTCTGCTGCGATAGAGTGTATTGACCTTGTGTGGAAGCATACTTTAATGATACTTTTGTTTTTTGATGATTTACTTTAATGATGACTTGAACGTTGAATTCAACAGCAAGTCAAATCAAAGATTTTAAATTTTTTGAATTCGCATGTAAGTTGCATGTAAATGAAAAAAATTTCTGAATTTGCTTTGTTGAATATAAATATGTAAGGAGAAAGTTAGATGAGATAAAATTTTATAAAAAATAATAGGAACAGAAAAAGAATTAAATAAAAAATATTATAAAATTAAAATACTATTAGAATCTAATTTTATAATCTAATTTTTGTTTATAAGATTTAAAAAAGTAAATTATTTTTTATTTTTTATTTAAAATTTTGAGAAAGTTGTAATGATTATTTTGAAAATTTTATATTTCAATTATATTTGAAAAGGAGATGAGATGAGATGAGAAGAGATGATATGAAAATTTTAAAATGTTATCTATTTTGAAATAGACTTTTATTTGAAAATAAATAAGGGGATAAACAGTGTTCTCATCAATTACTCTCTTTTTTTTCCTATTTTTCTCATCAAATCTGGTACTCTATGCTTTTGCTCTTTTGCCAATTAGGTGAGTTTGGATACTGAGGTTTTTCTTTTATTTTTATTTTTTTTTATAGGTTAGATATTAAATTAAGATGAGATTAGTTGAAATGAAAGTTAAATGTTAAATAAAATATTATTAAAATATTATTTTTTAATATTATTATTATTTTAAATTTTAAAAAATTGAAATGTTTATTATATTTTGGAGAATAATTTAAAAAATTTATAATGATTTAATGAGATAAGTTGAGATGAATTAAAATTATCTATATATACAAACCACCAAAGTTTTTTGTCTTTTTACATTTGATTCTCCACAACGCTTTTAATATATGGTCGATGTTCTTATAAAATAAAATTTGTAGGAACTGAAGGAGAAATTATTAAAAAAAATTTGGAAGATTCAAGTTTATGCAGATCCAAAAAAACTAAAGGAGAAAAAATATAGGCATTTTAATGTCCTCTCTATTAAGGCAATGAAAGATGAGGAAAATGTTGGATCGTCATCTTAGGATCAAAATTATCTCAAACATCTTTCATAAAATTATGGGCGATATTTATTTATAGGACCATGTATAACTACTATTAATGCTCTTCTTTTATAATATATCACAGCGTGTACTTATTTATAAATTACATAAACATTACATTGTTATTTAATTAACCGAAAACATTACATCCTTACTAATAAAAAATTAATTCTTAATAGAATAAAATTAAATATAAACCAAGCAAACGTGTATTGCACATTGCTTTCACCTAGTATATATATATATATATATATATATAAAATACACTAATATTTCATTAAGCAGACATATCTAGTTTGATCATGAATTTGTGACGAATTACTTGAATGATTCTAACGTGCTTGCATCATGGTGTGGGGAAAAAGAGATCAGTCTGCTACATCAACAAAATGTTATGTTGTCAAGTGCATACCATGATTCTTCTCCAGGATTAGAAGCCATTATTGTAGAATTTAGATCTAGACTTTTGGGCACGGATCCATCCCGATCATGAGGGGAAATTAAGAGACTCGAATTCTACTTGTGATGTTTATTCAGAGTACTGCACTGTGTCATGATTTGGTGTGAGATTTCGACTTATACCCTTCACGGGAAGATCCATCCAACTGTTCTCAACCAATTTGAGTCCAGTAAAATAGACATCATTATTCTTCAAGGTTTTTACAGAGTCTTCATTACCATATGGTCGATAAGTTTTGAAAAAGTGACGCATTATTTAGCTCAAAAACAAGAATGAGTAGTAATATGGGATATATCCAACTCAAGTCATTTATTTGTACTGAGTTACCCTATTCATCTCTATTATATATCTGAGTTCAAAGCCTGAAATGCGTCAGCGCAGAAGTCCCATCAAGGCCCTTTCCCCTGTAATATGCAGAGTACTCTCTCACTGTAGTTTCCCTATACTTTGGAGGATTGTCTTCTGATAATAACTCCTTGATGGGTCCATAAACTCTTGTGGTTGGCCGAAGACCTGTGAAAAAAAAGCTTGCCACTGACACTCTTGGACCTACCCGGTTTGCCAATACTCTGTGTTCAACGCTTTTGAACCTATTCGTTTGTTATAAGCTGGAAAAACCAAAGGGAAAGTTGTAAATTAGCTACAGAAGATAAGGGTCTTAGAGCATCAAAAAGAAATTTAGCTGCACCACAACCAAGTAAAGAGAAGTATCCAGCGTTGTATCATTAAATACTTTGCATCACGTATTTCATTCTTTTTTGCACTTGGTATCGTGTTTAACATTTGGTTCTGGATAGAAGATCCTTCCATGGTACATTTGCAAGTTTCGAATGCTTGTTCTTATCAATGTTTGTATCTGATTGAGAAATAGAAGGTATTCTCATATTGAAGATCTTCTAGGTCCAGCTGAGAACTGTTTTGGTATTACCTCTGACCTTGAGGTCATTCGGAAGCGCCAACACCATGAATTAGAGCAGCATGTCTTCAACAAATTCTTGCCATATTATTATACAGTGCATTGCACTTCCATACAACAATGTATTAGAGATATACGAGCATAATCCAAAGATCCCAGGAAAGACAAAAAACAGAGAAGTTTTTTAGGACAGTTGGGACCAAATTACATGTCTGTAAAATTACAGTACTACACTTTTAAATATGTAATAAAATTTCTATGATTACCTATCAAAAAAAATATATGTAATGTAGTTACCAAAATTAACGAAAAGAAGGTGCCACAAGTATCTCCAACAACAGTATCCAAGAAAACACAAGAATAGTGTGAGGACTTACCTGTAGAAGATCTCCAATGTTGATCACAAGAGCCCCTGGCATGGCGGGGACGTCAATCCACTTGTCCTGATGAAAAATTTGGAAGCCACCAATATGGTCTTGTAGAAGCACACTGAGGAAGTCATTATCAGAGTGCTTGCTTGCGCCCAATGTTAACTCCGTTTGTGGGCAAGCCGGATAGCAATGGCACAGAAGTGCAAGCCCCTCAGTGCAATCAACATCATTTAGGTGGTTTGGGTTAAGCCCAAGAGCCTCCGATAATAGCTCAAACAGTAAAATCCCCAACTTCATCACTTGCCTCGAGTACTTTTCTAGTATGTCTCTACAAGTATGATTCAAGCATATGGTGATCAGTGCTTAAGTTAATAGTTTGAAGTTTGTTTTCTGAGATTGAAAACAAAACTTGTGTGGTTTCCATGATTGTTGAAATAGGGAAATATGCCCATTAGGTGTTACAGCTCTATGCAAACTTTTTTTTTTTTTTTTTTATGTCGGGAACCTCTCCAAGGCAAGACCTTTTGGACCCATACCTGCAGAGTAAACCCCAGTCCATACACCGCACCCTCAGAAGTTTTCCTACACGAAATTGGTTAAATCGCTGGCTTTTCACCTAGGGATGTGGCCTCAAATGCTTGTTTGCACCCATGAGATGTTGAACCTTAGACCTTAAAGGGAGTGATACCCACGACCAAGACCTTCACCACTTGAGCCAACCCCTTGGTTCTATGCAAACTTTAAGGTTGTTTTTAAACTGAGTTCTGCTAGTAGACGGTAACACCACTTACTGTGTAACTCAAAACGATTATAAAAAGATTCAAAACACAAATACTTTTTTATGCTAGCTAATCTGACAAATTTTCATGTTAGTAATGTATTTGATGCATCAAATTTTCATCTCATACCTGCATGCGGCTGGAAGATCTTCTGACTTGGGTGGATTAGGAGCCATTTGACAAAGAAAAGTATCCCTCCAATTGGTGGCCGGGGCACTATACAGATCAAAGTTGGTGTTGTACACAACCGGTCTCATGGGGTCACGGGTATAAAATTCTTTCTTAATCTCTGTATCTTGTTCATAAAACCTACGCACACCTGCCTCCATCTCCTCCAGAACACTCACAGGAATCCCATGATTCACCACCTGAAAGAAACCCCATGTCTCTGAAGCAGCTCCAACTCTTTCAACAATCTCCTTGCGTTTTGAGACATCGTTGTCGATGACGCCTTGGAGGTTTATGACAGGAATAGTCCTGACCTGGGTGTCATCAGAAACTGAGGCCTTTTCAAAGCTTTTCGGTGGGTGATGGAATATACGAGGAATCTCAATAACCCCAGCATCCACTAGTCCTTTAACACCAGCTTTTGTGCTATCAAAAGCCTTCAACTCGCTTGCTCTATCATAACCTGGCTTCTGCGTGGCTGCAACTTCTCTGCTAGTGATAACCATTTTCCTCCCTTTGCCAGGTAGAGTTCTGCACTTTGAACTATGTAAAAGATGGGCCGTCTATTTTTTATCGAACAATACTTTTGTCTCATTTGCTCGCAAGTGTCCCTTATCCACGACAGAGAAGAAACAAACAATCTCTTCAATGACTTTTAAATTATCAATGACAAACAAACAAACAGCCAGCCACCAGGATTTAGGTATCTGAAGTTAAGCATTATACTTAAATTTAATTCATTATTGATTATTTTAATTTAAAATAAATAATTGTTGCACAAGAAAATTATAAATACGACCCATACCAATAATGGTCAAACGTCAACCTTCATGCTTCAGTCGAAATTGTCCATTCTCAGAAAACAAGCAAACAAACATACCGAATATTAGGGTTGGATCACACCAAAAAACTAATATGGACGAGACGGGTTTATTTTGACAGGATTGTTGTATTTTTCTCTAAAAACCATGTTGGAGACGAATCAAGATTTGTTTACGTTTGTTGTATTAGGCGGAGTTAAGGATTCGAAAGTAAAAGTCGGAGCTTCCCATTGAGCGAACACCATATCCGACCAAGATTAATCAACCACCCAAGTTCTGAGACCCAAAACTCATTGATTGTAAATCTTTCTAAACCAAAATTGAATTGTCCATAAATAGGCTCAGTAAGAAACACCACCCTCTCAAAACAAAGCTGATTTTTTAAAACCCAAATCTGTTACCTTCAACTTGAAAAGGGAGGGACTAATAATACAAGCATACAAAAGTAGATCCTGAAAATATTCAGGCATTGTTGGAACGATCAACCAACTGAACCCTCCTCATATACCAAATGTTCCATTCACACTGTTTTGGTTTTGGGAGCCTTTCTCCTCATCTGTCTCCTTGGCATTGAGTTCTTCATGCCTATGAAGAATAGCACTGCTCCCAACAATGCCAAATTCTGCAAAACAGAACGAGGGAATGATTATATTACAACTCACCCCCCTCTTCCTGGTGACAAACCAGATCAAATGGCAGTGATTCTAACCTGTGTAAACTTCAGAAAAAGTTGAGTGTATTCTTTCCTCTCAACATCATAGTTATAGAAGTCGTACAGTACTGGAGTAGCAATTGCTTGATGAAGAAGCTGTGCAGGACAAGAACAGAAGCTTAATACTTCCAATTTTCGTGGATTTGAATGTAGAAAGCAACTAGCAAGGAAAGGTATCCAAATATTACAAACCAGAAGATAAGCTCCAAGAGAGCTGCCAAAGATGAATAGAAGACCCCCAATGCCCTTTAATGCTATCGCACCGATCACTAAATGTTTAATCTGCCAATAACAACTCCAACAGTCACAACGTGTGCAAACATATGACAAAGCAGATGGATATTATCTGTTTGCTATCTCAATAAAAAGTTGATAGCAAAAATGAATGCAATTCTCACTTGAACTTCCGGCAGTTGCAACCCAGTCTCAGATGACACATGGTTCGACAGAACCTTGAATTTTGGTCCCAGATATTTTGCTGCTGGTCCACCATCAACACCAAAATCGCTGAACCTGAAAGTGGAAACAACAAGTTGATTCAATGCCAAGTCCAATCATTCTATACCAAGCATTGATGTGTGTATATATATATATATATATTGCAATTATATCAAAAAAAATATCTTCTTCAAAAAAATATATATTGTAAGATGGAACAAGATGTACACCTTGGACACCAACTAACAATTTATAGCTAAATACCACTGCTATTTAGTCAAGTGATTAAATCCAATATGTCATTTTCTTGAATTCCCATCAACACAATATGTAGTAGACTATTTAATTTAAAAGGAGGAGATTTAAAAGTTCCTTTTTACGTTTGATTGAAAGAGGAATTCACTGCACACCCTGTTCTTGGTGGATCAAGCACAAGCATTAAACAAGCTCTCCGTTTTCGGCAACTCCATCTTAAAATAAGGCTAATTACAAAGAAGCACTAGCAAATGTTGATTCAATCTCAAGTATCTTCTTGGAAAAACAAAATCAGATATCTACTTGTACAACTTTCAAAGGCAGCTTCAATCATACCACAAAAACTTGGGACACGAAACTCCCATTGGGCCCATCCAAAACCCCACCATCTCTTTTGGAAAATTAATACATGATCAATTGATCCATAATGTTAACTACATCCAAATGGAATTGCTCTCTATTATGTCACATCTAGGATACTGTATCTTTCCCTCAAATTCTTTATACATGAAAAGAGTTATTTCAGACTATAAAGCACAACAAATCAATTAAATAGCATACTTAACAAACAAAAGCACAGCAGCTGAAAGGCATATTGCACAACTGAAGAACAGGTTACCCTGATAGAGAGAAAATAATAGCTTTCACGACCATTTATGTGATAAGAGTGGGAACATATTTATAAAACTCCTCCCTACCCCCTTCCCTAGTCCAGGCCTTTCAAGCAAACATTTAAAATCCTACCAAGCATGACCTTACAAGATCTTTGGCAATTAATCTTAACAAAACATAGATCAATAATACAAACAGGCTTCTTAGGATGAATTACAACCCAATCCTAATTAATCAAAAGTTTCAGAACCATAGATACTTCTCTAATATAACATTACTAGAACCGACACAAATTTCTCGATGAAACAGAATTTAAATTCGTTCCTTTCTAAAAAAAAAAACTTTGGTATAATGTGCGATTCTTAGTGCGACGAAGTCTAGATTGATTTTCAAATCAGATCCAACAGCTCCAAAGCTCAAAGCAGCACGAGCAAGCATACATTAAAACCAGTAGCAAAAACCCTAGATTTTTCAACAGAATAACACCGGTGCAACAAGGAGTGTCCCAAACAATTTCGTCTTGTTCCTGAGAAAAACAGAGGAAGAAAGACGAAAACCGAAAGAAACACTTCTAGTATATATCCCACAGAAAATGCGTCTTTTTTTTTCAATTTCCCAGAAGCCGCTTCAGAGTCGGTTTCCCGACTGAAAACACCGGGAACACAAGGATCCAAATTTTAAAAAAATTCCGCCTCTTTCATTTCCCACGCTCTCAGAAGTGAAACATAGCATATCAAAGCTCCAAAACAGGAAAAGCAAAATTAGATGAAGAGAAAGTAGATCTGAAGACTTACTCTTGATAAGCAGAGAGAATGAACAAGGAGGCGAAGAGAACTCTCCCGACGAACGAAACGAAGGCCATGTCTATACGAAAAAAAGGAAGATAACAGAGACTGCAACACCGCTGCTCGGTTTGTAAATATCGAGTCAGACACGGGAGAGATAATAGGAGAAGAACAAGAAACGGCGTCGTAATGAACACGGAGAAACGAGGGGGTCGGCTGCTCGCTTTTTGCCGGCTGAATTGGGTCTGAAAATTTCGGCTATACCATTACCGCTCAGCTAAGTTAAAAAATATAAATAAACTTGGGACCATGACTCGCGGGTATGTGGAAATAAAGTAAACTCGCTTTACTTAGGTTGCAAGTGGACGGGGAATACGAAGGTTCCATGAATGGACAACCAATGGGTGGATTGTTAATCCTAATAGTTGGGCAGGTGGCAATATGGAGAAGCGACAATAATAGAGTGTGTTTACGTTTATGGCGTGCTG
The DNA here is from genome assembly GCA_029856935.1 of Cyclocarya paliurus. Lineage (NCBI taxonomy): Eukaryota > Viridiplantae > Streptophyta > Magnoliopsida > Fagales > Juglandaceae > Cyclocarya > Cyclocarya paliurus. The sequence goes on along the minus strand of CM056954.1, from coordinate 9,449,107 downwards.
TTGAAACTTGTTCTCCAACCATTTTTACCACCGTTTTTATGCCAATATTTATTATTTACGGCGCAAGTGACGTATATTTTTTTGAGAAAAATAATAAATATGAGTTTCATACTAAAAATTAATTTTTTAATAATTAATTTTATTTTTTTTAAAAGAATATTAGTGCTTACACAACTTTTAACTATATTATTCTTCTTATACTAAGGCTAGATAGTTTTGTATTTTCTAAATAAAAAAAGAAAAATGCTGAATACAAACGCCGAGTGCAAGCAGCTTGCAAACAGCTGCTGAGATGGAAGTAAAAGTAAAACGCATCGTTTGGTTTAAAAACCAAAACCTCATTTCCCACATTCAGCCCTCAGTTTGCCTCTCCTCATTTCAAGACCAAGTGCATTCCATAGGTGGAGTGGTCGAGAGATGAGACGGAGGTAGAGAGGCCAAGAGGCTTATCAGCAGTGTGCTCATGGTCAGGAGAGGCAGTGACGGCAGCAACTCACAAAGAACAAGAGGGAGAATCAGCCCTCCCTCTGCATTTCTTCGTTCCTCATTTCCTCCCTCTGCACTTCGTTCCTCATTTCCTCCCTTTGCGATTCCATCCCTCGAAGCTCCGTCGAAGACGCACGTCCCTCCCCTCAAAGTCGCCGCCCTCCCTCCCTCAATGTCTTGATGGTTCTCTGAGACCCATGGTGTCGTGGTGCAACTGCTCTGTTTTTAGTCAAAAGAAGAAAATGGGGTGGTGGCTGGATTTGCATCGGAAAGATTCTTGGTATCCTTGGCTTGGCTGATTGATTTTGGTTGCAGTTCGGTTGGTGTTTTGGCTCTACGATGTCGACATCTATTGTCCAAATGGAGGAAGCTAAAGTAATTGAAACCAAGGATGAAACTGTTTCTGTGGCTTCTGCATTTGCTGGTCATCAAGAAGCTGTACAGGATAGAGACCACAAATTCTTGTCAAAGGCAGTTGAAGAAGCGTATAAAGGAGTAGACTGTGGAGATTGAGGCCCTTTTGGTGCTGTTGTTGTGCGTAACGATGAAGTTGTTGTGAGTTGTCACAACATGGTCTTGAAGAACACAGATCCAACTGCCCATGCGGAGGTCACGGTGATAAGAGAGGCATGTAAAAATTTCCAGCAGATTGAGCTTTCAGACAATGAAAGTTATGCATCGTGTGGGCCTTGCCCCATGTGCTTTGGTGCTATCCATCTTTCATGGATAAAGAGGTTGGTTTACGGGGCCAAGGCCGAAGCAGCCATTGCTATCAGGTTTGATGATTTTATTGCGGATGCATTAAGAAGTATGAGTTTCTATCAGAAGGCTCACTTGGAGATTAAAAGAGCAAATGGTAATGGAGCCATCATTGCAGAACAGGTCTCTGAGAAAACGAAGGAAAAATTCTAGATGTATTGAATTCTTCAGTTTCCTCTAAACATTATCTGCCACAAATTGTTTATTTATTCTGAATGCATTCATTTTTAATGCAATTGTTTTTAACAACTTGTAAACTGTCCAAGCTCAACATGTTGCAATGTTTCATTATGATAAAAAAAAAAAACTGCTCTGTTTTTAGTTTGTAAAACAGGGGCTTCTATTGGCAGTGGTGGTTGTTGGATGTTAATGGCTCTCAGTGCAAGGTAAACAGTTGCTACTGGGGCTAGGCATTGGTTTGCAGGGAGAGTCTCACGGTGGCAACATGGTGGTGTGGGGCGGAGGTTTAAGCTATGGACTCGGCAGCTTCTGTCATGCGGGGTGATCTCGACACGTTGGGTTTCCGTTCGTGGATGTTGTGCCATGAGGTGGAGGCTGAGTGTGGGCTAGTGGTTTGGTGCTGTGTGTTTGGGTGGCTCTCGATTTATGGACGTGGACTGCGATGCAGTGGGTGATCGGGTGGAGTGGATTTGGTTTCCATGGTGGTTTACGACGGTGGGAGTGGCTTAGTTTGTTGTCTAGGTATTGCTGCTAGTGTTTCTAATCGTGGCCTGGGGGAGGAAATCTGCTATAGAGAGAGTTGGTTTATCATGAAATGGGTTCCATTTTCGTATGCGTTGTTGTCGTTTTTTTTTTTGGGTGATGTGGCCTGACTGACTGCACAGCGCTTGCATGGGGCGACTGTGTGTAGAAGAATGATAGAAAAATATTAGTATGCTGTTTGAGTTTGTCATTTCATTTTGACCGCTCATGTATTTAAGTTTTTTTTTGTTATTTAATAATTAAGAAAGCAGTTTTTAATGTATTGATATATTTTTTTATTTTTTTAAAATATTTAAATATATAAAAAATATATAAAATAATAATAATAATAATAATCTTGTGCTAGCGGACAAACCAACAATTAAAGTTGGGCGACATACTAGTACTACTCTTCTAAATATGACCTATCAAATTTATTTTAAAATAGAATAAGCTAAATTATATATTTTTATAAGTTAAATTATTATTTCTTTTTTACCCTTTTTCCTACCCAGACAATACATATATATATATATATATATATATATATATTATATACATTATGAATATATGATCTAGATCCGAAGACAGAAACGCAAAGCAAAATGCTCAAGATCTGATCAGCAAGCATCCGAGGCAGCTGCACGTGGAGATAACAACTCTCTTAAACCTAGAACGACAGAAAATTAGAAGCACGAAGCTCGGAAGCTGGAATGCCACTCAGCAATAGTTGTTCCTTATAATAAACTCGCACAGTCTGACATGGTTGGAGTTATTGAGTAGTCTTTTACGTCGATATTAGAAAAACGTTTATTTATTTTATCTAATTATTATAATTTTTTAAAATTTTTATATAAAATATAATAAATATTTTAAAGTAGGCGGGCCGTGGCTATTGGATGAATTTATTGACGAGCACAACAAGACGCCACTTAATAATGTCAAAAATTATATTTTTAAGTTCATAAAAGATAATAATTTGATTAAAAAATAAATTTTAAATTTTAAATTTTATAATACATTCTTATAATTTAAGTGATATAAATATTATATTTTATACACCAAATTAAAAATAGATTAATTCTTAATAAATTATAAAATGCATGCCGTGTGAGACAATATTTTTCCATCGAGGTTAGTTGAGAATATAATTGATTAAAAAACTAATAATTTGTTATATTAATTTGCCTAATTGGGCTTTTTATTTTTTTTAGTTTTTTTTTACTTAGTTATTAAGAAAATAAAAAAAATTCACATCATTTTTTAACATTTTAAAATATTTTTAAAAAATTAAAAAAATTCATAATATTATTAAACAATATTTTCTTCATCATTAAGTAAAAAAAAATTAAAAAAAAAAAAAGAGAGTCCAAATCGGGCTCTAGCATTTTTCAATTTCAAATGCGGACATAAAAGTAATATATATATATGTTTATATATATATTATTTTTCTCACACATCATTTTGAGAAAAATTAAAGTTCATTGTTTAAAAAATAATTTTATTATTTCATTCTTAAGATTTTTTACTTCTTTAAAAAACACTGGATAAGACTTACACGCATTTTACAATTATAAATATTATTTTTTTCTGCTAAATCATTTTTCTGCTGAATCATCATTGAAAGAATGTTTGTTGAGGACAAGGACACCCTCGAACCAACGTGGCATAATCTTATTGAATGCTTACGATGGGCTAACCAGGAACTGGTAGAGGGATGGAGTCGACCTCTGACCGGGACCGGACCATAAGTTGGGTGTTGGTAACTCCCAACCATTCCCCTCCTCTGTTTGCTTTTAGGAATGTTTATTTTCAAAAGTCTTTTCGCCTTATATCAATTTATTTTATTTTTATCATTATAATTTTTTTAAATTTTTATATAAAATATAATAATTTTTTTTTAATTTTAAAAAAATTTTCTCAAATTCTCACATTAAAATATAATAAATAATTTAATTTTCTCAAATTTCAAAACAATTTTTTCAAATTTTAACATAAAAAGTAATAAATAATTTATTTTTTTAAATCTTAAAATAATAATAATATTAAAAAATAATATTTATAAAATATCTAATTCTACTCTCTCCTGGTTCAAACTCTTTTTTTTTAACAGCGAACACCTAGCGACTACATTATCTGCTGAGTCTTTCCGTCCACAAAACCCAGAAGCTAAAAAGAAAAGAAAGAATAAAGTTAATGGGGTTCGTCTCTTTTTTGGGACGGGTGCTCTTCGCCTCGCTTTTCATTCTCGCCGCCTGGAAAATGTACGCGCGCGCTCTCTGTCTCATTTTCTCTCTATTACCCTAAGATCTGCCAAATCAGGATTTATTTATTGTTTATGATCTGCCTGCTTTACATTTATTTGTGTGCGTGCATGTTCTGTGCACGTTATGAGCCGTTTAGGGCTTTAGTTACAAGCTATCTGCCTCCAAACTTTACTACGATAGCGCTGTTTTGAAATTGGAGTTCAGGGGAGTTTCATGTTTTGAGAAGTCAGGGAGTTTCGGCAATAGAAAGTAACGATGGATAAGGAATTAAGTAAATTTGGCTAAAGTTGTAACTTTAGTTTCTTTGTTTTGCTTTCGCTCTCTTCAACTTGGAAATCGAAGGGCAGGTTGGCTTATTACATAATTGTCATAAAGAGATTATAAGGCATTGGTTCCAACAATGGGTAGTTGCTGCGCCTTTTGTTATCGAATTTAGATGTGGTTAATGGAAGAGAAATGCTAGTCCTACAAAGACTAAGATTATAAAGACATATGAATTGATGTTGCATGTGAGATTACAGAATTCTCTTTATTGTAAAATAGTCTTGATGTACCACATCAAATTATATCTCTTTATTCTAGTACGGGCTAGGTGTTTTCTTGTATACCTCCAGTTCAGTGAAGTTGGTTACTCCTACCTATTGATATATATAATATTTTTACTTTTCAAATAAATAATAATAAATATAATTTTTGTTTTTGTAGACCTGAAGTTTCTCTTCATAGAAAATTTCTTGCCGTCCCATGGTCACTGATTTTTTTTGCCCTCTTGAAAAACTCATTTTTGAGACTTCTATCCAAATTATAAAGATTTTGTTGTGTTCCGGGTTGCCTTATATAACGTGGTTCAAAATCAAACATTTGGCAAAATTGGAGAAAGAGCTCTATTTTGTACAGTGGTGACCGATGCAAAAGCATGGTATTAAGGCGGCCCTGATTTGTGTCTTAATAAATTTGGAAAGCCGTATAAATGAATATACTAGAAACTTATTAGCTATTCTAAAATGTAGGAGGTCTTTAATGTTATTACCAGAGTTTAAAGTGGATTATACTTCTCTATCCATTAATTTCAAACATTTCCTTGGATGTAATAAACAGGTGCTTAGTTTGTCTGTCTTCTTCTGTCTGTTTTTGCTTGTGGATGTATATATTCATGTATTACAGTGAACACTTAGATTATCTTGAAAGGTATGGTCCATGGGGTCTGTTTTTTCTTAGATGTGCTGCCTGCATGATGTCATAGCCTCATAGGAAAATTTTGTTGTATTATTTTTGGTTTCTATCTAGGTTTTAATTTATCTCCTTTTGTGTCCGTTGAAAAAAAATATAATTCAATTGACATATTTGTAAGAATAAAAAATGGAATTAAAAAGGCAACAAAAAGAAAAGCTTAGAAAACTGCTTACTTCAGTTGTTAGACATCCTTTCCTCATTGCTATGGTTAATTCCACTGGCACTGCAAAGTTACTTGGTATGGATTTTTCTATTGTGAGAACTCTCTTTGTTTTTGGGTGGGGTGAGGTTTTTGACATAATTTGTTTTGTAGAATGAGAACTTAACTTGATGAAGTGTATCTCTAGAGACCAAGTTTTACACTAGGACTTGCTAATTTAATCTTTTCTATCATATCTATATTTAAAAAATCATTTTTTTAATGAAGAAATAAAGAAGCCATCGCAATTGCCGAAAATACTAGGCCTGGTAGTTTAAAAAAAAAAAAGCTAATCCTTGGATAGACAATTTTCTCTCTATGAAAAACATGGTTGTTTTACTGATAAAAAAACGGCTGTTTTTAGAAAATATGAGATAGTGAGGATGGCATGAGCATGGTCATGCAGTGGTAAAGCAGTTTCTAACATTGTTCTGTGACTAAACAGATTTACCCTATATTAGTAATAGCTGAGCACCTTCTGCTGATTAGCAAGGTTTGGGTACTTGCTTTTGAAATTACATGGATTTGAAATAACTGTTAGCAATATGGGGCTGTCATTTAACAAGTTTTGGTGCCATTTGTTGGACAAAATGCGTAAATAAGTCCTGATGATTGCTTATATTATGATTATTATTGTTATTATTATTATTATTATTTACAAGAGGAAATTGGTTGTTTCTACTATGAAGCTGTCATACTGGGGTATACCTATCACCTTTATATTAATTGGTACTTAGGTATAATGAATTTGGTACCGATGGTGGACCCGCTGCAAAGGAGTTGGCTATGAAATTTGCTGTTCTCCAGAAAAATCTATCCTCCAAATTGGGGGTCAGGGTGCCTGATGTTGATGTAAGAGCCTTTTGGTGTACTCACTCTCTCTGGATCAATTGTTTTTTGTCATCTAACTTGTGTTTGGTTTCTTTTTTATGAACTTCTAAACAGGTTAGACATTTAGTTGCAATCAATATTTTTATGAAAGTGATTGGGGGCATTATGTTTGTATTTTACAGCTCCTATGCAGCTTTTCTCATGGTTAGAATCTCCTTTAATTTTGGGTTTATATTCTATACACTTAAATAAATAACCACCGACTTTTGCGTTTCAATTATTGCTGATTTTGCTATATGCTCTGTATTTTTTTGGCCGTAGCTCCTCAATTTGGCGCTCACCACTCCAATACTGTGTGATTTCTACAATTATACCCCTGACGAGCCTAATCATCATATACTTTTATATGAATTTTTGCAGGTTTGTTCACATTATTTGGTGTTCTTTTCTTCATCATCTATCTCTTTGCCACATAAGAATTATGATTAATGAGTTTGCAAACTTTTGGCAGAGCATGGCACTTTGTGGTGCATTGCTTTTCTTCTTGGGGATGAAGAACTCAATTCTGAAGAAGCAACGGAAGAAGAAGGCTCCCAAGACAAAGACAGTTTAGATATATTAAAGAAGTAACAGTTGCAAGATGGATTCTTTTTAGGCGTTGAATCTCAGGGTGTGAAGCTGATGCTGTGCAGCACCCAACAAATGTGGATGTTAAATCAACCTATTTAGCTGTTATTCATTGTTGTAAAAAATGTGGATGGTAATCAAGCTATTTTGCGATTACTCGTTGTAAAAAAATGTTTCACCTTTTCAATAATATATGGTTTGATTTTTCTTTTTAAGGGATAAGAGTGTTTCATCAGCAAATAAATGGATTGTCACACCCAGCCCACCCAAAAAAAAGGATGAAGAGGCATATATGTTTCTTTCTTTCTTTCTTTTTTTCTAAACAAGCATTTCATAGTTAAATAGATTAACTAAATGATTACTCGATACTAGATTCAGTGGGGTGGGAATCCCTAACAATCCTCCCAAAACAAGCAAATGCAACACGAGAAATAAGAAAGAGGGATCTTGAGCCAATAATTCAGCTCCCACCCATTTCCCACTAAGGAGAAACCTCTTGAAGTAGTTTTTGCATAGTTTTATTAGATTATAAAACTACAACAAAAAGTCATAGTAGAATATTGTGTGCTATATTTTGTTCGTCTGGATTGGCTAAAAGAGATTTTCAAGACCACTTTTATCTTGATTTTGGTTAGAGAAAGCAGAACATAGAGAAGTAGCAATCGAAATATGAGTCGATAAGCCAACATACGACCCTAGTTGTGGAGGTGCGTGTGGTTTACGCACCACTCTTGGAAAGAAGGTATTAGTCGGACCTAAGAGATCTGAAACTGATGATCCTTGTGGTGTCGCGCATGATGGCGACAGACTCCTCTTAGCGTGGTGATGCGTGAGTTTCACATGCAGTGTGAGCCGCTCATGAGGTGTACGCACCATTCTTTTGGTCAGTTTTCTTTCACCTTAAAACAGATTGACGACGGAAGAGTCTGCTAATGGGGTGCGTGGCAGTTGTAGGAGGCCAGTAGGCAACATATCGGCGCATCTTGGTGCTATGGACCGAAAACTACAAAAAAATTGGAAAAGAAGAAGAAGAAGAAGAAGAAGCTATGGACAGTTTCGACATTGGCTAGATAGGAGAAGGGAGGGAGGAGCTAAAGGCTCCTTTGGGCGGAAACTATAGGATCTTTGGTTACTTTGGTAGGAAATAAAAAATAAAAAAAATAGCCCTCCGGATAGAGAAACGAAGAGGTAGTGGGTGGGGAATAATTCTGCAGCATATATGTTTCTTTGTTCTCCTTAACTTTATTTTTGAGCTGGAAATTTGGGATTTTGGCATGTTATTTGAGAATTTCTAATTGAATCTTATGGTGCTTATCTATGGATGATCAAGTGTTCCAAGATGATTAGGCCTCCGAACAAGTCCATAATCTCCATTAATTCTTGAAACCTGGAACAAAAAATAGTTGTGTTTCAAGATGATTATGAAAAAAGGAAATACCTTAGTCACAAAGAGATTATATACAAACAATTTCACAAACTAACGTTGTTTGGTGTAGTTTTTCAGATTGTAAAGAAAATTTTATTGTAAAATAAATATGATTGATCAAATGAAACCACATTACTTTACAAGATTACTTTTAAAAATTTTATTTAAAATATAGCTATATAAAATATTGTACTAATATCTTATTCTTTTCTCGTATTTTTAGTTCTCGTCTAGTTACGCAGGTCAAATGAAATAAGATGAGATTTTTTTTAAAGTTGAATAAAATATTATTATAATATTTATTATTATTATTATTGTTTTGAGATTTAAAAAAGTTGAATTGTATATTATATTATGTGTGAGAGTTTAGAAAAAATGTAATAATTATATGAGATGAAATAGTTTAGTTTTATGTAACCAAACCAGCCCTTAAAGGGACCGTTTCTAAAAAATAAAAAAAGTGCAGACGTGACATTACGGCGTTACACGGTAGTTATATATGTACAAAGAATAAGGTTAGGTTTAGATTGGGAAACACTCTTAATCCATTTCATATCATCTCACATAAAATACAATAAATAATTTAAACTTTTTCAAATTTTAAAACAATAATAATATTAAAAAATAATATTATAACAATATTTTATTCAACTTTTCCGTCCAATTTTTATCTAAACTCATCTCATCTCAACTCATTATCCCAATCTAACCAAATCTTCTCATTTTTATAATGGTTTTTGCTATACATCAATCACTATTCACTCCATACCCCACATCCAATAGATTTTTTTCCCATAAGATGGGGGGTATGGATAATGACTAATGGATGATAAAAAGAATTATTGAGGTAGAAATAATTTTGCTAGAAAAACGATAGTTGCAGTCGTGAATACGCAAGCATCGCACAGTCACTTTGAAAAAATAAATATATACGAGATCCACATAAAAAATATTAATTTTTTAATAATAGACACTACTCTTTTTTAAAACGACTACACGACACTTGCGCATTTCACGAGTAATGTATAGGACCAGACCGGTCTAGTCCTTTTCGGTTCGGTCTAGTCTGATTGGTCTATTAGGTCTGGACCATGCCCAAAATGGGTCATTTAGCCCATCTAAATCTGATTTTTTTTTTCTCAATTTCAATTATTTTCGGTCTACTTCAAATTTTGTACATTTTGTAACTAAAAAATACTAAAAAAAAACTTGATCTTGAAAAATACAATGATAAAAGAAAACTAATCTATATAAAAAAGTAGAAAAACAAAAAAAAAAAAAAACACAAAAATTATTACAAATTATAAATTACAATCCAAAACTTTCTCTAAGATACTACAGTGTCCACGTGTAGATATTAATATTAAATAAGATGAGTTAACAACTTAACATATAATCTATAAGTTTTAAATGGGCATACATGGCATGAAGACCATATTTTTCTAGCAATATAAAGACCATATTTTCCAGCAATATGAATATATTCCTACATAGAAATGATAAAATTAGCTCACTATATGAAATTAGCTCAATGATTAAATCTAAGACAAAAAATGATAACCAACAATCTTCTCACCTCTTTAGTTTTTAATCAATATTGGGTGTCGGGGCAGTAGATATTGAATTTGACACCTCCACATAATCAACAAAGTTCGGGTCCCCAACAAGTTCTATCCATAAAAATTTAAAACAAAACAAATTAAATAAAGTTACATAACATAGAGGATAAAACAAAATAAAAACCACAAAAGATATCAAAGGTAATATTATTACATACCCATATCCAGCTGCTTCTCAAATTCCTCTACTTCATCCATTAAAGTCCTAAAGTTTATTGGAGTAGAAGAAGAACGAAGCCAACTTTGTGCACATATGAGACCCTCAACACTCATTGGATTTAAACTACTTCGGAAAGGGTCAAGTACACAACCCACAGTGCTAAATGTAGATTCAGAGGCCACAATAGATACCAGTATTGCAAGTACATCCGTGCAACCTTTGAAAGTACGCGATATCTAACTGAATTCACCTTCCACCAAATTAAAAGATCAAAACTATCATATTGATTCTCACATCTTTCAACTAGATATCTATCAACCCTTGACTTACTTTGCAAACTGTCTTCTAATTGTAACTGTTGCTTAAATTGGGCCATCAAATGTGCCTTTCTATTCGTGATCTTGTCAGCTGAAGGACCTACATCTTCATGTGAGGAACTTGCGCGCTGAGGAGAATGTCCTTCTTCATTTTCCCTGTATGCCTCATACATGCGGATAAATGCATTTCTCACCTTCCAACTGAAATCATTTTTTTTTTGCATGATTATGTGCATACATTTGTCCTGACCCAAAATCAAGATATCGCATTGATTGAGCTGCATTATTATATATTTTATACAGTTAAAATCAATATATTTTTAATTGTTTTACTATTTTATTATTGATTTTAGATGGAAAAATGATTAAGAGACATAAATCCAAGTTGTAATTTAAATTGATTAATAGCATAATTTATGCTTGATTTTAATACTTGTAATTTAATTTGATATTGTTTCTTCACATGCAAAACACACTTTTAATATTTTAGCCTAGTTTTATTTTATCTTTAATTAATTATTTATTTTCTTTTTCTAGTTTTATTTGTGTTTCTTTAATTATTATTATTTATTCTGCTTGTCTTATTTTATTTAACTTTTTATTTTATTTTATTTTATTTTTATTTTTCAGCACCGGCTAAACGACATGTCGTTTGGTCGACAAACCAAAACGACATGTCGTTTATAATTGGAGTGAATTCGGTCATTTGCTAAACGACGTGTCGTTTAGTCCATAGACAAAAACGACACGTCGTTTTGGTCTTCTTCAACCTCACGCCATGCATGTTTTCGGACCAGCAGCTCAACCGCCAGTTGCATCCTCGCAGACCACAACTTCTGCACCTCCACACTATCTCCATCACATTACATCTATACGAAGCAAGCACCACCACTGCATCCACCAACCGAGAAGCCTATGTTCTACCTCCTCGAAGCAGAGCACCATTCGACCTGCTCCGCACGTCCTGCATGCCCTGCAGCGAACCACCTTGACCCACTTCCATGAACGGCCTCCTCCTCCTAAAGCCCAGCGCCCACGACCGAAGCCTCCATGGCAGCGCCATCACCTTCACCCGTCGCTGCACCTGGACGAACCACGAGAAAAGCAACTCAGCCTTCCACAACCGTGAGCTATGCATTCACGCAATGGCCAACTCACAAAGAAATAAAATGCATGCTGGGACTCATACTGGAAAGCAACGAAGAACATGCTAGGAGACACTCACGCAGCAACGATGGAAGAAGAAGAAGAAAAAAAATATATAAGTGAAGAAGAAATGCGGATGCACGCTGGGCAAGAAAAAAAAAAGAAAAAAAAGCTAACATGCAGGAAAGAAGAAACACATGGGCAACGGACATAGAAACACCAGTGGAATAAAAAGCAACGGACAAAAAAAGAAGACACCGAAAGCAAAAGACACGGAACAACTAACATGCATGTGGGACGGCAAGAAAAGAAACACATGGGCAACAAGGAAGACACAGCTTGGTGGAAGAAAACATGCACGAAATAACCCATTCGGTGGAAGAATAAAATAAAGAAGAATAAGTGGCCAGCAAAGATAGCTTGAAGGCTTTTCGATTCTATATAAAATGATGAGGAAGAGAGGGGAACCAAATTACTTCGGACAATTAATTCAGAGGAGAGTTTTTGGAGAGACAAGTAAAGCTAGGGATGAACTTGCACAATTGAGGGTGTTTTTAGTTTATTTTTGATTCATGTGATTGTTCTTTATTAATGCAAACTCTTATTTATCATTCTCTAATTATCAATAGTATTTTCTTATCTCCAAATAATCTTGGAATTGATTCATTTCATAAATTCAGTCATGTTTTTTCTATAGAATGGTTAAAATCATTGATTATGTTTGGATTAATTCATCGTCTTTATTGATATAATTTTTTGCTGCAGTATTGCCCCTGGGTATATTGTTGTCGCTAGGTTTTTTCAATAAGGATGATAATTCACAGAGTTTTAAAAAATAGTGAATGATTTATCAAAGAGTTATCTTTCGATTAAAATGGTGTGTAGTTCTATATCGTCCAATTGGAAATTCTGGAGATGAATCCCCAATTGAATAATTCACTGAATTAAGAATAAACATAAATACTCGATTTGTGTAAGCAATTCTTGATGCTTTACTATTTATAATTTGAGTGATCTTTATTTTTATCATTGTAATTTTAGTTTCTAAATCGCATTAAAATCAATTCTTTCTTATTGATTATTTAATATTTTCCTTTAGTTCTTTTTATTTAGGGGTGTAACCGGTCCTGTTCGGTCCAGTTTTGGACAAAATTTTGGACCGAACCAGTATGACCGGTTTTGTATTTTTCAAAACCGATTACGCACCGGTTACCCTCCTAAACCGGTACTTCCGGTTTTCGGTCCGGTCTAGTTTTTCAGTTTTTTTAAAATGTAAGTTTGACATTTTGTCATTAAAAATATGTTTAAAAAAAATTGTTTTAAAAAAAATTTATTATACTTTTATTAATCTATATTAGACTATTAATATAACTATAACTATAGTCTATATTAGACTATTAATACAAGTTATAAACTTATATATTAGTATAGCTATATAAATTATTAGACTATATAATAGTATTAATATTAGACTATTAGTATATCTATATATTAGTATATATTAGTATTAGTGATAAACTATATATTAGTATAGCTATATAATACATGATCAATTACATTTTCATTTTTAAGATTAAAATTTTATTTTATAATAACATTATCTTATATATAATTATATTAATAGTATATGATCAAACAAATTACAAATGTTCATATTTAAAATTAACATTTTATATTATATTTTATAAATTATAATATCAAATTATTTCATATATGATATATAATTATATATAAAAAATTCACATATAATTATATATTATATATAAAACTTATATATTAATATATATAAAATATTTTGTATAATTTTAATTTTGTATAAAACTTATATATAAAATGTTATTTTTTATATATTTTTTTATCAACTGGTTTGGTCTGGTCCGAAAAATCCTAAAACCGGAACCGGACCGATTCCAACCGGTTTATGAATTATAAGAACCGGTTCCGAACCGGTTCAAAACCGGTAAAACCAGTCCGGTCCGATTTATCGATTTTTTAGTTTAAATTTACACCCCTATTTTTATTATTTGTTGTGTTTTCTTTAATCCGTCTTCCTGAGGAATCGACACTCCAAAACTGTGTTACAACTACCGCGTTATTCTTTGGGTGTAATCACACATCTTGTAGCGAGGATCAAGAAGAACATCAACATAGAGCAATATATTATGATTTTCCAAATTCTCTCAATACTTTTCAAACTTTATCTTCATATTTGTAGCCATTAATCTCATCACGGGGTTTCGTTCTTCACACTCCAGGTTAATGGCATTTTTAATAGTAACCAACTTTGGAAAAAAAACATTGGAAGTCACATACTCACCCCCCGAGAAGCGTAAAGTTGCATAATGAAATAATTGAAGAAACTTCACAAACAACTTTACCTTCTCCAATCGGATGCATTGGGAGGCCCTAACTTATTTGATTTTCTCTTATTTACCACATCTTCATTATCGACATCGTCATCATCGTCATCTCCAATACTACCAATGAAGCACGAATCTTCTTCCTCCAAACGATCAAAAGCTCTTCTAAATTTTGAAGCACTCTCCAACATAAGATAGATGGAGTTCCACCTAATCAGTACATCTAGGCAAACTTGGCATTTGAATTGAATCTCTTCCAACCCCACACATTTCTTAAATATACTCCACATTTGAAGAGAAGATTTAACATACTTCACAACACCCCTCACATTCGCAATAGACTCATCATATTCTTTCAACTCCTCACAAACGATTAAGTTCAAATGTGGGCAAAACATCAAACATGTAAGAATTCATGTTCCAAGACCGTGTCTCTCCTATACTTAATTTTTTTTCCAAATAAGAAACGACCTCATTATTAGAACTTGCATTATCAAGAGTGAGTGCAAGTATTTTTTATCGCCCCCAATCATGTAAACATATCTCTATGCTCTTACCAAGTGTATTACTCTTGTGATTTTCAATCAAAGAAAAAGAAAGAATCCTCTTGTGTAACTTCCAATCATCATCAATAAAGTGTGCTGTGAGACACATATAGTTTAAATTGTGCACAGATGTCTATGTATCCATGGTGAGGGAAATTCGTTGCTCTCAAAGAACATTTTTCAACTTTTCTTTTTTCTTCAAAAACAAACTAAAGCAGTCATTGGCAACCGTCATACATGATGGAATCCCTACCCACTTAGGACAAACTACAAGCATAAACTTCCTGAACCCTCCCCTTCAGCATGCCTAAAGGGCAATTCATAAAAAATAATCATCTCTGCTAAGGCTTGTCGGCAAGCCTCGACACTAAATGCAATAGACACAAGTCCCCTACTACCACTTCCTCCCTCAACCTTCCAACCTAGAGTCGTCTGGGACTTATCCGTCTTCTTAAATGGACATTTCTTACATTGACTCTCAATGTGATACTTCATATTTTTCGTACCATTGATCTTCGTATCACATGCATACGAAGCACCACAATAATGACATGCAGCCCTAGGTTTACTTGGATCACCTTTTGGTATTATTATAAAGTGATCCCAAACCATTGACCTAACTTTACCTCTTTGTGACCTATAAACTGATTTATCACTTACATAGGATAGGGTTGGGGGTTGGGGGTTGGGATGGAGGTATGTTTTGTGTTGACTCTTGCATATCATTTGTAGAAGACTCTATCTACAAAAATGAAGAGACTTAACTTAAATTCAATACTCAGAACAAGAAAAAACAAATTTGTTGTCTCATAATAGGTACAAATAACCCAGTATATAATTGACATTATATATGCAATGCAATAACGACATGTATGTACATGTATGGGAAAAAGAAGCTCAAATTTGTGAAAAAAGAAAAATCTACACTGGATAGCTAGCTAAGGTTGTGGCCGGCAAGATTTTTGTTCTATCTCAAATCAAAGAACATTAAAAACAAAAAAAGCACGAAGGGACATAGGCATAACACTCATATATATAACCTCGAGCCATAAACTAGAGAGCCGTGCAAGAAAAGCTCACGTTGGAGCACTCTTGATGATTAATTAGCAACTCTTTTCAGGCCAACATGAGATAGAGACATTTTGAGTGTATGACATAAAAATTTACAACATGAGGTCTTTTAATGCACGACACCTCCCAAATCCCACTTATATATTGACCACATGAAAAGAGAAAGACATTAAAAAGAAAAGATAACATGATGCATTGATGTTACTACTAAATTACTGGCTATGGCGTGGTGGCTAATTCATCAGCTTTATATCACAAGATCATAAATTATTCAACACCATCGGTATTAGTTTCATTTATCTCAGCACAAAAACCCTATACAAATTACAATACTTAAGAA
This sequence comes from Cyclocarya paliurus, assembly GCA_029856935.1. Classification (NCBI taxonomy): domain Eukaryota; kingdom Viridiplantae; phylum Streptophyta; class Magnoliopsida; order Fagales; family Juglandaceae; genus Cyclocarya; species Cyclocarya paliurus. Next base: position 9,433,019 of record CM056954.1, on the reverse strand, counting down.
TCTAAGATCAAAACAAATACATCAATATAAAAAAAAAATACATCAACAGATTCATCAACATTCAAAATCAAAGATTCAAAACAAAATTGCAGGGAATGCATAACAAAAACAAAATTACAAGGAATAATTTATAACATTCGGCTTCAAGGGCTGCGAGTCACGAATGAGGGATTGGAGAGGGCAGCCTGGCAGTGGCAATAGCTGCAAGTTGCTACGGAGGGGTTGGTTTGTGGAAGGGGATGCGACGGAGGGGCTGGTTTATGAGAGGGTTGGCTATGAAGGGGCTGCGGGCTGCTAGGGTTCTGGGTTCCTGAGGGGTCAAGGGCTGAGACTTAGGAATAGGGATTATAGAAGTGAAGGAGATTTAGGGATTATGGGAGAATAGGGAGGGAATCCGCCCGCAAGGGGGTTGTCCTTCAGAACGAAGACGAAAACGGCGCTGTTTAGGGTTCAAATAACTCTAAACGACGCCGTTTCAATATAATGACATTTTAAAAAAATAAACTAGGTTGCGTGAAACGATGCTCAGTTTTAAATTTCCTTCCCACAGGACCTAAATGACGCCATTTAGTTCAATTTTACACTAAACGACGTTGTTTTCTGTAATGCATAAAATGTGATTTTGTCTTCTTTATCGTCTTGGCACATAAATTAATTAAAAAATTATTTAAATTAATAAAATTAAAATTAAATAAACTATTTAATGTTGATTATTTAATTAACTCATTAAAAAATAATTAATGATAATTATATTTATGATGTTAAATGTTAATTGCTAATTTGTTACTAACTTAGAGTATGTCAATGACTCAATGTATTATAATTTATGATTTTATGAATCTATGATAATTTTCAAATTTTCAATATATTAAACTTTTAAGTTTTTACATTTTGTATATTTAAATTTGTAATATGATTAATAAATCATTGTATTAGGTATATGATTAATAAATCATTGTATTAGCCTATAAGCTTATTAGGTATATATAGTTATAGTGATATTAATACTATACTATTATATATATATTATGTTATAGACTCATATTGATATGGTCATTAGTCATAGACACATAGTGATATTAATAATTTAATACTATATATAGACAATAGAGTTATAGAGTTATAGTGATTTAGTTATAATTTATAATTATAGTTATAGACCATAGTGATTTAGTTTAGTTATAATTATATTGATGATGTTAATTATTACTTTATTACTAACTTAAAGTATGTTATTGCATAATGAGCCATATACACATTTTGTATATGAAGCAATAAGTATAAATAATTTAATTATCCATACATATTACATCCATAATTGAAAAAGATAAATACTTAACATACTATTATAAATAAGCATAAAATATTTAATCATCCATAGTATTATAAATTTATAAATTATACATATATTATAATTTATACTATAACTCTTAATACTTAATAGTATTAGTAATACATTAAGGAATATAATAATACATTGGTACTAAATATATATAGTTATAGACTTATAGTGATTAGTTATTATGAATCATGATTAATATAACTATATAATAGTATTAGTATTAAACTATTAGTAATATAATATAGCTATATATTAGTTATAGTGATTTGGTTATAACTATATTAGTATAAGTATAACAATAGTCTATATTAGACTATTAGTATTTTTTTTATACCATATTAGAGTCTAGACTATTAGTATTAGTATAAATATTAGTATTAGTATAAAATTATAAATATTAATATTAGTTAATAATTACTTAATGGTGAGTTGGTGATAAGATTAGATTAGATGAAAATTATATAATTAATTATATAAACTTATTATATAATTAACATATATAAATTATAAAAATATATATATTTTTTCAATCGGTTTAGTCCGGAATGAAAAACTCTGATCTTGGATCAGACCAAATGAATTTAGTCTTATGAAATTCGGATTAGGACCCGTTCGAATTGGCCGGTCCGATCGGATTTTTCGGTCCGGACCATCGGATTCTCACAACTAGGGGTGTAACCGGTCCGGTTTGGTCCGGTTTTAGACAAAATTTATGATCGAACCAGTATAACTAGTTTTGCATTTTTTAAAACCAATTACGCACCGGTTATTCTTCTAAACCGGTACTTCCGGTTTTATCGGTTTTTGGTCCGATTTTTCAATTTTTTTAAAATGCAAATTTGACATTTTGTCATTAAAAATCTGTTTCTAAAAAAAGAAAAAAGAAAAAAAGAACTGCTTTAGTTATAAACTATATATTAGTATTAGTTATAAACTTTCAATGATTTAGTATAGCTATATTAGTATAAGTATAACTATAGTCTACATTAGACTATTAGTATTAGTTAAATAGTTATAAACTTATATATTAGTATAGCTAAATAATATATTAGACTATATAATAGTATTAATATTAAACTTTTAATATAGTTATATATTAGTATTAGTTATAAACTTATATATTAGTATAGCTATATAAATTATAATATATTAGACTATATAATAATATAATAGTATTAATATTAGATTATTAGTATAGTTAAATATTAGTATTATACTATTAGTTATAATATGAAATTATTTCATATATTATATATGATAAATAATTATATATAAAAATTTCACATATTATACATTATATATAAAACTTATATATTAATATATAAAAAATATTTTATATAATTTTAATTTTATATAAAATATATATATAAAATATTATTTTTTATATATTTTTTATCGACAAGTCCGATTTAATACGGTCTGAAAAATCAAATCGATTTAGTCTGATTTTCAAATTATAAAACCCGGTAGCCAACCGGACCGATTTACCGGTTTAAATTTAAACCTTACCGGATAGAGAATAGACGAAGAAAAGAAAAGCCTGAAACGGAATAAGAGGAGCAGAAGCTACATACGGCCAGTGGCAAATTTCAAGTCTGAGCAACTCTTTGCTTCTGACAATGGTAATAGGAAACAAAATGAGCGCTCTCAGCTCTAAATCTTTTCTTCCAACGCTGATTCAACTAACTTGACTCTGATACGTGTTCTTATTTTCGCAGGATTACCTGAAAACCGTGGTCCCTTCACAACTCGTCGCCGAGCGAGGCTCCAATCTAGTCATCATCAACCCAGGTAACCTAACCCTAATTCTACCCTCACCCTCATCCTCACCCTCTCTCACGCGAACGCTCACTCTCTCGGCCCCTTCTACGTTTACAATTCAGCACAAGAAATTTCCATTACAACTCAAAAACCTTGCGGAGCCAATCTCTCTATTCGACGCCCTCACTATTCTGGCTCATTTGATTGCCAGGTTCTGCAAATATCAGAATAGGCCTCGCTTCGCAGGACACTCCGGTCAATATTCCTCACTGCATTGCTCGGTATACCAACCAAATCCCCAAGAGAACTGTTCAAGATCAGGTTTGCAGTTATATCTTCTGTTTGTAAGTTCTAATTTCATATTTTTTTTCCATTGATTATCGGAATTGAATTAAAATATTTTGGACCTTCTCAGATGCTCAATTCCCAGATTACTACTGCTCAGCACATGGAGCGGGAGAAGGCGTACGATATAGTGAGTCCATGAGCATTATCACGCATTAGAGAGTAAATTTTAATTTTTAAATATTAATCATGTTTTTATTTTCTTTCCATTTTTTTAAAAGATTGCGTCGCTGTTGAAGATACCTTTTCTGGATGAAGAGGTTGCCCACAACTCTTTCCCTCGTAAGGTATGCATGACGATAGGTAGAAAATGATTCTTATATGAAGTTATCAAAATTAGACACTGGTATTAGAATAACACAAGTTGATTCTTGTATTGTTTGTGGTGGTATTTGATATTTCCTATAAGAGCAGTGGTTGTTTTTTATATGTGATCGAGGCTAGTTTGAAGAACATGATTTTTCTTTTGTTTTTGAAATCAATAAACCAGAACTCTCTCTAAAAGAAACAAGAAAATAGAATTGCTGCTAAACAATCCTTGATCCACTTTCATTAATTTTTTGTAGCCTCCAAGCGACATCGCCCTACTCCAAAAGGATTAGTCAATGGAACAAGTGGAATCATATTAGAATCATTATAAAGAGCAAGAACTTCTCTCTCCCAAGTAATGTGGATCTCATAAACCATCTACACTCATCATTCAGTTTAGGGTATCACAATCTCCCCCCTTTAATTCCTGACGTTGACGTTGGGCCATACTATGATTAGCGGTACGGCTCAAGTCCCACAATTCTGGTTGGGATGGACTATGATATCATTTGTAATGTTCCGATGGATGCCCAAGCTACATCTAGGCCCTACTCCAAAAAGACTAGACGATGTTACAAATCGGAGCCCGATGTGAATAGTTATAAAAAGCAAAAACTTCTCTCTCCCAAGTAATTTGGGATCTCATACACCACCTACACTCATCATTCAATATGGTGTTTTGCATGTTTAAAAAAAAATTCAAGTACCAAACTATCCTAAGTTAATTTTCATTCATTTTATTTTAAATTCTAAATACTTAACTACAATGAGGAAAGAACAAAAGTTTCAACATCTCCATTGTAATATCTTGAAAGGAAAACATACTTAAAGTGGTGAATTTGAAAATATCTTATGCTGTACCCTCAACTGTAGATGGAAATTTATAATATGTCAGTTATGCCTTGCTTAAGAAGGAGATACATTGATCTACTGGCCTCTTGCTGCCTGATATAGTTCCTACATTAAGAAGTGATACAGGCACTTGTTGGTCCTTTGTTTGGGTGTAAAAAAGTACTAGATTTATTTATGGTTAAATTCTTTATATATGAGTAAGTTTTCAATTTTTGGAGAATTATATAGGCCATATACAAGAGTCTGCTTATTGGTCAGTAAGTGCTAAGAATAATGAAATCAACTAATCTGTTATGCAGATGGGACGTGTTGATGGATATAATCCACAGAGTAGCAGGAAGGAAACAGCATTTTCTTGGACTGATTTATATGAGAAGGAACCAACTTCATCTTTGCCATTAGGTACCCGGAGATTTGGAACATATGTAATCAGAAAAATTTTTCCAAATTCAAGTCCATTGAATTTTGCGTCCTAGCGAATTTATAAAGAATCAAAATCTCAATTGGCATTCCTGTAGCAAACTAAAAGCACTAATTGAAATATCATCTCCAAATATTATGTAAGCTACGGTGCATACAAGAATTTTTTCTAATGTTTGGAAATTGCACTTGGAGTCTTAGAGCTATGTCGTGTACATAGTATATATATTAACATCCACCTTGGTTTTTTTTTCATGTTTTTTAATCGACCGATTGCAGTCATAATTCTTTTTGTGTATTGCTTGGCATGCTATGGTTCTCATCTTGACATGAGTGATTGCTGCATGCTTAAATTGGTAGGAACATAATTGAACCATATCAATTGCCCACAATTTGTGAATATTTTGCTCATAGGTCAGGCGGAGAATGTTTCACCCCATTATTCAACGTAACACGGGTGGTTCAGGGTGAGGGTCTATAATCATAAGTTATACAGACTTGGATGATAAGGCCATACAACCTGCTCTAATTTGGACTGTAATGTCAATATATAGAAGTCCACTCACCAGTGAATACATGTGAAACCTCATCTAGCAAGATTCTCATTATTTTTTTTGCATTGCAGGTTTTATAGGTCATAATTTCCTGTTTTATCACTGTTTTGTTTTGACTTGGTCAATATTTCCTTTACTTGTTTTCGGGTAACTCTTCAGAAATTGGGCTGAAAAACCTTCTTCTTCTTCTTTATTTATTTAATTTTTTTTTTCTGGGGTGGGGTGGCGAGGGTCTAGCTTTGTGCTAGTTTTCGATAAAGTCCAAGTGGTTAGACACTGTGAGATAAAATCTTGACCAGTTGTATGTCTTTTTGTCAAAATAACCATGGGGTTTTAAGGCTTCCACAATCCTGTCAGTATAGTCTAACTTTATTTGAAACATGAGGCTTTGATGATATGTTAGTAAGATAGCCCTATTCTTAGCATTTTCGTTTCTTTTACCTACTTTGCTTGCAATGTTGTTGATTAATCATAATTAGTTGGATAGCATGACATTTAACTTGATGTGGTCCAACTAAATGTTGTATCAGCTTAGTCTCAGTGCTCATTTCATTATGTATGCAAATTGGTTATGCAGTAAGTTCAACAAATGAAGGTACGGCTAATGAGTCCTTGGACCAGCATGAAGGTGCTAATTCTATGGAGCTTATTTCAAGCAAACCTAAATTGAGACAGTTCATATGTGGTGAGGAAGCACTTAAAATATCCCCCACAGAGCCATATTGCTTACGACGTCCTATTCGGAGAGGTCATTTGAATATTTCACTACACTATCCCATGCAGCAGGTACATGAAACATTTGTATTTTCTCTCTCATGCATCAGAAAAAGATTCCCAGTAATCATATATGTCAAATGCAGTCGTTTCTGGGGCAAACTCACATTTTCCACCTAGAATCCAATGCCTCATAAGCTGTCCCAATTTCATAGCACATTAGACCTACAGGTGCAATTTACACAATCCATACCGTGCTATATCTTTATTCCAGATCACAAAACTTAGTGACCTGAATACTTAATTCTTGTACGCTCTTATTATTGTTGTTGTTGTTGTCGTTCTTCTTCTTAAAACAAAACATTAGATAATTGGAACCTTTGTTCATGATGGGACAAATTAGGATAATGGTCACAGATAGCAAAAGATGAAGGGATTGAAATGGATGAATAGGAAACCAGTTTCTGCACACTAGTTTTCAATAAAGGAACTTGTTAGCTACATAAGCTTCCCCCTAATCTTACCTTGTTCTGGGGTAAGTGATGTGCTGCTGTAACACCCCCTTCCCGTAGGCTAGGTGTGTCACGTATTTTTCATAAAAAACTCCGGCAAGAGATTCTCTAAGTTCATAATTAAAAAGATACTGAAATTTATCATAAATAAAAGGGGTCTCATAAAAATTCTCATCCCAAAAACATTAAATGAATAAACTGAATAAATTCATGTCATAAAAGACATGTTTTATTTTAGTAATGTCTAAAACAAAAAAAAATAAAATAAAATGCTCCTTTTACTCCTGGCCTGCCTGCTCGTAATCATCGTCTTCACCTGGGTAGTTAAAAACATGAAAATAAACTAAAATGAGTCGATGACTCAGTAAGAAATCCATCACAATGTAAACATAATAAACATAAGATTTTCATAAGAACTTTCATGCTGAAAACTTAAACATTCATGACTGATCATGCTAATGCTTATGCTATGTATGACTGATTCATCTGAACTAACTGACTGATTTATCTGACTTATCTGACTGGCCAACACACTTAACCCTGTGTGCAAGGTTGTGCACCAGTCCCACATCCCGCTGCAGCAAGGGGAACTGCTGATAGTACTCTAGCGTACTATGGTGGACCACGACTGAGTTTGTGGCTTGCACACCACCCTGAACTGAACTGCATTGGTACCATGCATCTGAATGGCCATCTTATTAACTGATCTGAACTTATCTTACACTTGAATTTAAGATGGCTTACGTGTCTTATGCACATAAGATGCATGACATAATACTTATATAATTATAACTTCTGAATCTAAACATGATGCGGAATGACATGATCGTATGCTATGCTGGATGACATGCTTGCACATGACATGAGCGGTTCATAAATAATGGCTGACAATAAACTGGCTTGAATAATACATATAGACTAACTGTGATGATCCTAATTTATGATCAAATTACTTACCTCACTGCGTTTCTTCTTGAATAAAACTTCGTAACTTGAGACCTATATACAATAAATAACTATCACTAAAATTGTTTGGAAATTAAATAAATACTAATATCTTACTTAACTAAATTTGGAATTCTAAAAGATAATTAAACAAATATTTTGTTTAACACTAAAATCAATAATTCTTAGTATTTAAAATTTCTTAAACAAATACTAATTTATAATTTAGTGAAATACTCGAGCTATTTTAAAATAATTCACAAAAACTTAATTATTAAATCTTATAAAGAATCTAATAAATATTAATATAATTTAAAATACTCTTAACATATTTCTTAATTTTCCTATTTAAAGTATCTATAATAATTTTTTTTTATTAAAACTCTATTAAATAGATAAAAGAAATCTTAACTAAATTATTAGGCTCAATAATCTACTTTAAAATATAATTTAAAATTCTTTAAACATTTTCTTATAAATTAAGCATCTGACTAATATATTAATTTAATAAAATATAATTCTTCTTTAAAATATTAAGTCTAATAAATCACTAAAAATATGCTTGAAATATCATAAATTCGGCCCAAATAAAATCACAAGTTGTAATATATAATAAGTCTAAATATCCTTAGCTTTAGCCCACAAAAGAAATGTCCACCAGATTTAAAACAAGGCCCGAAACACAATTAAAACCTAGGCTAACAATTAAGCCCATCATCATAAGGCCCAAGCCCGTATGTAAACTCAAGTGATACCCATTCTCGGCAGAAGCAATAAGGGAGCTGGAGAATTAAAACACTCTGAAACAAGTCGTGCGCGAGAGAAGGGAGAACTCACCGAGAGGGGTGCTCGACGGAGATGGGGATGGCAGTTCTGGGTGGCTGGAAGCGGCGCGACTGAAGGCTTATCTATGGTGGTGCAGCACCGAGCGGGAGAGAAAGGGAGAGTTAGAGAGAGAGAGAGAAAAACTGTTAAACCGAAAAGCTTTAGGAGGACAAAAAATGGTGATTGGCTTACCGAGAAGATGCGGGTTAGACGGAAAGAGTCTGGTCGGCGGTCTCTGTGTTGTCCGAGAGGTACTCCGACGTCCCTCGAAGTGGTATCGGCGTGATGGACAACCTGGACTAACGGAAGTGCTACGGTGACTGTTGGGTAAGGGTTCTCTCTATTTTAATTGTGAAATCTCTGGTTTGAAACGTGGGTTTGTCGATGGGTAGAAAATTGTGAAGAGGAAGAGAGGATTTATAGTAGGGTTTTGACATGAGATTTGGTCTTTCAATAGAAACCGAAACTAAGAGACGTACGGCTGGAAGTTTTTAAGTGAATAAACAGAGGCTAACCTTGAGGTGGACTCGGTTGGTTAGAGGGAAAAATAAAACTTTAAATTTCAAACAAAAACTCCAATAAATCTAATCCGATACACTTTAGAAATCCTTAACAAAATGAAACTCTAACAAAATTTTAAATAACAACTATAGTCGAAATATAGGGATAAGGTGGATATAAATTCTGATAAAACTTTAATCATAATAATATAAATTTTAAAATAAAAGTTTACTAAAAATTTACTTATATACCCTAAAACAAAAACTGGTATGTTACAGCTGCATACATGTTCTGTACTGTGTACCATTATGATTTGTGATCCAGTTAACCCTAGTCACCATTTTTTGGTGTTATCACATCTGTTTTGATCCTGTAAAATAAATTGCTTTTTACTATTTTGGGAATTACTCTTCCTCTTAATTACCCCGTTCTTGTTTTTCAGGTAATTGAGGATCTGCATGCTATTTGGGACTGGATATTGATGGAGAAATTGCATATCCCTCACATTGAACGAAACATGTACTCTGCTATTCTTGTTGTGCCAGAAACATTTGATAACCATGGTATTTATGCTGTAAATAGTTCTTTGTAGATTATGAGATCATTACATTGAGAAATCTCTTTCTAATTTGGCTTTTGTTGTCTTCTGTATGTTGCAACTTGTCTATGGCTTAATACTTATGATAAACATTAATAGTGATCACTTCTCTCTGTAACCTGTTCAGTTTTTTAGAAGTGTGTTCCTACATTTTTTTCTGCCAGCATATGCTTATTTGTGATAGGAATTTCTCAACAACTACCAGAATGGTTTATTGCTTATAGGCTTCTGAAAGTAGTGTAACATCAGCTGAAGAATGCTTTGATCGGGTTTTTTGCGTTCAATGAAAAGGATGGTCAGATCTTTTTTTTTATTTTATATATATATATATAAGTAAATGATTGTATTAATAATAGTAGGCTTAGCCCAGGTACACAAGCAGGTATACACGAGTTAACGCCTCTCTAGGAAAATGAAAAAGAAACAAGGAAGTCATGAAGGCCAAGGGCATTAAAATCTACAGCTATAGCCCATAAAAATATTGTTCTAACAAAAAGTGATCTAAGTTCCTCTATAGAGCATTCTTTGTCTTCAAATGTCTGGTCATTTCGCTCCTGCCATAAACCATAGGATGCAAATAGGCACCATTTTCCACATTGCTGTGATTTGCGGTGCCCCTCCTAGATTTGTCCAACTGGTCAAGAACTCAACCACTGTGAAGGGCATGACCCAAGCTAACTCTAACCTACAGAACACATCATCCCATAGTGCTCTAGCAACCTCGCAATGCAGTCGAAGATCCACAGTCTCGCCACTTTTCCTGCACATACAGCACCAGTCTACTATGATCACCCCCCATTTTCATAAGTTGTCCATTGTCAAAATCCTACCCAAAGAGGCTAACCAAACAAAAAAAGCCGCTTTAGGAGGCGCCCTGTCTCACCAAATCCTCTTCCAAGGGAATTGATTGTCTTGCAATTGTGTGAGAGACTTAAAGAAAGAGTGAACCGAGAATATGCCTTTACCTATGGGTATTCACTACAACCTGTCAACTCCTTGAAAGCTCGGTCTCATGGAGTATAGAAGACGAAAAAACTCCTCAAAGCTACCAATTTCTCAATCTTGGGCTGTCCTACTAAAGTTCACATTCCACTGGACTTGATCTCCAAATATCACCATAACATCAGCCACTAAAGCTTCTTTTTCACAAGCAATTCTGAAAACTGAAGGGAATGAGTCTTTAAGGACGTTATCACCACACCATAGGTTGCTCTGGAATTTAATTCTAGAACCATCTCCCAATATAAGTCTAGTATGACGGGTAAAAACTCCCCACCCTCGTCGAATGTGCTTCCAAACTCCCACTCCATAAGCCCCACTCAGCTCTCTAGTACTCCAACCCCCATACACCTCCATATTTAAGGTCAATCACCGACTTCCATAGAGTTTCCTGTTCCATGGTATATCTCCACAACCATTTCCCAAGTAAAGCCCTATTAAAGATCCGCATATTTTTGATTCCCAACTCACTAGAAGAAATAGGAGAGCATACCTTATCTCACTTGACCAAATGGAATTTGAATTCATTCCCCATACCACTCCAAAGAAAATCACGGTGCAATTTCTCAATCCGAGTCGCCACACTTGCAGGAATTGGGAATAGTGATAAGAAATACATTGGTAAATTAGACAGAGTGCTTTTGATTAAGGTGATCCGACCTCCTTTCAACAAGTATAGTCTCTTCCAACCAGCTAGTCTACATTCAATCTTTTTAATCACTATATCCCAAATCGATTTAGTTCATGATGCTGCCCCGAACAGAAGACCAAGGTAATTCATGGGAAGAAAGGAAACCTTACATCCAAGAATGTTAGCCAATTGTCGGATGTTGCGAACATTACCAACTGGCACAAACTCTGATTTGTCTAAGTTCACTTTCAAACTAGATGTCGCTTCAAAACAAAGTAAGAGAGCCCTCGATGCCTACATCTAGTTTTGTTCTGCCTCACAAAAAATCATTGTATCATCTGCAAACAATAAGTGAGAAATGTTAAGAGTACCCCTATTGGGGTCACCAACCAAGAAACTAGTCACAAAACCACTATTAACCAAGGCCAAGATCATTTTGCTAAGCGCCTCTATAATTATGACAAATAAAAGTGGAGACAAAGGATCCCCTTGTCTTAGGCCTCATGAGTTGTTAAAGAAGCCGACTGGACTTCCATTTACTAACACTAAAAACTTCACCGTTGAGATGCTCCATCTGATCCACGAACACCATCTCTCCCCAAATCCACACCTCCCAAGCAAGTAAGTTAAGAACTCCCAATTCATATGATCATAAGCTTTTTCCATATCTAATTTACATAAGATCCCCTTATTACTAGATTTTAATCTACTATCTAGGCATTCATTGGCAATGAGAACTGAGTCCAGAATTTGCCTACCCCTTACAAAAGAATTTTGGGGTTTCAAAATGATCTTTCCCAACACCTCCCCTAAACGATTTGCAAACACCTTGGATATGATCTTATACACCCCATTTACAAGGCTAATGGGTTGATAATCTTTCACTTTTGTTGCCCTAAGCTTCTCAGGGATAAGTGCAATAAAAGTGGCATTTAGGCTTTTTTCAAATTTTCCAACCGAAAAAAATTCCTGAACCAGCTTCATTAAATCCTCCTTCACTTCATCCCAACATGTTTGGAAAAATCCCATGGAGAAACCATTAGGACTAGGTGCTTTATCTTTAACCATTTTTCTCACCACACCATGAACCTCCACCTCCTCAAAGGGTCTTTCCAACCATGAAACACTTTGTGGATCTATGGACTCAAAAGCTAGTCCATCGAGCGTTGGCCGCCATCCCACCTGTTCAGTAAGTGTTCGAAAAAATCAGCAACATGCTCTCGAATCACAGAAGTCTATGTATTAGCAATGCCGTCTATAATCATCATTTCAATTGTATTAGTTCTCCTATCAAAGGATGGTCAGATCTTAAAAGCCCATTTGTTTAGCCAGTCTGCTTGCAAGTACACTATTGACACAAGGACAATTTGGAATCTTGTTCTTTGGGTTGAGTTGATCATTTTTCTTAGATTTAACTCAGATGTCCTCTCTATTTATACTTTACAACTTGCTTGCCAGATCTAGAACTCAGACACCCATAGCTCATGCTTCTGAAAAAGATTTGTTCTGCATTCAGAAAGTGAGTCAATGAAAACTCATTACCAACCAGAAATGAGGTGTTTATGATGGATGCTCTTTGTACTAGAGCACTTAATATTCTCAAAGTTTAAGAAATTATGGGTCCTCAACATTTTGACTTGCTTTTATAAAAAGAAAAAAATTAACTTGAGGACTATTAAGCATCTAAGCTTGAATTTTAAGAATCTTGAAAAGTACATCTTGTTGTGGTTGTCAGCATGCAATAGACTTAGCTTTCATCATATGATGTCATAATTTCATTTCATAATGAGGTCATTCTTTTTGTCGACTTTATCAATTTCAATGATGCAAGCTACTTTATTGGATTTAGGTCTGTTGAAGTTGCACCATAAATTTGAGTTTCAAATTGGTTGCAGCAATCCTCCACTTCTATTTGCCTGTCCACCAGTGTAATGGATGTTTTTAAGCTGTGTTATGGCTGTTGCAACCTAGCTAACAACTTTTGGTGGGTTGTACATCATTATGTATAAGTGAAAGGCAGCTGATAACCTTAGTTGTTTCTGGATGAAGCGTATTGGATATTTCTACCTAGCATGTGAGGTTCATCTCACTGCTTGGCGTGCCATTGATTTGAAGAATAGTGTGTGAACTCTTGTAAAAACTGTTTTTCTAGTCATCACATAAAATAAAGCTATCTTAATCATGCGCATCTCCAATTTTTTTTCCATCTGGATCGTAACCATGCAAATCTTTGATGACTTCTCCATATTTGCTTATTGCTTCTTGAAGAGAAAACTAAAATGTGGGGAACTAATTTAATTTTGTGTATGCTCTTTATTATAAGCAGAAATTAAAGAAATGTTATCCATAGTGTTGCGAGACTTGCGTTTTAGCTCTGCAGTGGTACACCAGGTGAGACTTTCTGTTAATTATTAAAAGTTTCAAATGTTGAATTTATTTAACCATTCATACTGGCATTAAACTATGACCTATACCAACTGGGTTTATATACTAGGTATCTATATCTATTTAGTTTGTTGTGATCTTCTTATCTGCTTATCAAAAAATAGTTCGTAGTGATCTTGCAGACTGATATTTTATCCTATGGACAAAGTTCGAGCTTGATTTATCTTGAACATCAAACATTTTGCTAGAGTGCGCGAATATTATATGAATTCACTTTCTATCTAGAAATAACCTGTGGAAGACGGATTTGGCATGATAGATATGCTGAAATTTTTTTTTTGGTGTCCAATTTCCATCCATGTTACTTCTATGATGAGCATGTAACCACTTTTTCCTTTTTTTTCATGATACATAATATCTTTTAATGTATGGGAAACTTGCCTCAGTTAATGATTCAATATGCTCCTCAACAAAATGATATAACAATATAATATAACCCAGACAATTAGTATTAGTAACATGCACCATCACAAGTTTTGTTTCCAGGAGCCAATCTATGCTCCATTATTCCTGGTTGATTATGCCATCATTGGCATTATGCTTTACAAGTTCTATTTATTTGTAAGTGTTGATGATTTTCTTGAAATTTGCATTCCCATGTGTAGTACGCTAGAAATTTCCTCTTGTAGATGGTTATTTATTCCAATAATTTGATGCAGGAAGGTCTAGCAGCTGTTTTTGGCAATGGGTTATCAACAGCTTGTGTTGTAAATATGGGTGCTCAGGTGACAACAGTGATTTGCATTGAGGTAACTACAATACATTTATACTTCGTTTTTCTTTTTGCTGGATATCCAGATCTTTCTTCTTCACTTTTGAAATCAAATATTTGAAAAAAAGGACATTAATTTCTTTCCTGCTTCTTGCTGGGTCTTAGTAGTAGCATGGTGAAGTATCTGTTTTTGGAAAGTAAGGCTTTCCTGCCTTTGATAATCAACTTTTGGTGTTTAGGATGGAGTGGCGCTACCTACTACAGAGAAGACGTTACCTTTTGGTGGAGAGGTCTGATTCATCTTTAAACTTATTACTTCTGAATTAGCTATACCTATACGCGGAAAATGTCTGTGTTTATTAATTTTTTCATAAGGTGATACCATTGGGAGTAGATTTTTCACCCAGCCAAGTATACGAGGAAACTGTTTGTGCTGACTAGTCATTTCTTTAAAAAGCAAACATCACATCTTTGCATTTAATGTATGGGAAATTGTTTCATTGTTGATTGGCGACCTTTCTTACTGGTTTATTGTCCTCCCAGTACCTTGAACTTGAATCATTCTTGATGCTGCATTTCTTTATTCTTGTGTGGGTGACTATCATCTTATCAACTTTCTTCTATTTCTTTTTGTCAAGGTGTAAGACATGATTTTTGGGATAAAGATGCTTTCACCCTCCAATTAACATATTTTATAAATTCAAAGCCTGAACTAATGAAACTGTCACATTGCACCGTTCGACTACTACCAATTGTCAAATAAATAGACTATCATTAAGATCTTGTCAGCATCCAACTATCGAGATTGTTTCAAATTGTCCATTGTTTGTATTCTTAACTGGTAGACTTGGAAAAAGAGGTATTATTTGACAGTCGGTGGTAGTTTGAGGATGCAATATGTCAGTTTTGATAGTTTGGGTTGCAAAGTGTAAAACGCAAATTTATTTTTAACCCCTTACATTTTTCAATTTCTTTTGGTCGACTCACTTTTTCTGATAGATTTCTTGTTCTTGAAGTGCATTTAACTTGAAGTGCATTTTCAACACGTGACCTAATCATCCTTGTTATCTTTCTTTCTTATTCCCTTCTGTTTGTTACACTTCTCGGTTCTTTGATCATCTGTCAGCTTTTTCTTATCTTTTCGATTGCTCCCACCTTTCCTAATCCACAGAGTTGAAAAAATCCATTTTATATTTTTCTTTGACCTTTTTCTTCTAATGTTTCTGGCATACATACTTCTGCTGCAGTTTTTTTTGTATTTGTTCTATGATAGCCCAGTGTGTTCCATATTACACAGGTAATCCTTAGTTGTCCTTGATAATTTAGTCACATCAGGATAACCTCTCGGGATTGGCTCAAGTGGTAAAGGCCTTGGTCTTGGAGGTATGCTCCCTCCAGGTCCAAGGTTTGAATCCCACTGTGTGCAACCAATCTCTAGGGGCCATCGGATTGGGGGATTTTCCCCTTAAATTACTTGAGGTGCACTTGCGAGAAACTCCTTGCTGAGGGTCTGTGCATCCCCGGGATTAGTCAAGACGTTGTTCCTGGACACCCGGTGCCAATAAATAAAAAATAAAAAAAATTAGTGACATCAGGATGTGTTACATTTTCAGGATATCGCAAGATGCCTCCTCTGGACTCAGAGGCATCATCAGACATGGCCACAAATTCGTACTGACATTTTGACAAAGCCTATAGATCTGTTGATGCTAAACCGACTGAAAGAGACATATTGTGAAATTAAAGTGAGTTATTTTTTCTCTTTATTTTGATTATACTTTTCAAAAGTATCCTTGCTTCTCTGATTGTCCTCTTTTCAAAGTATTTCTTTCTTGTGCATAGGAAGGGGAACTTGATGCTGCTGCTATAGTTCATTCCTATGAAGATGGCATGCCAGCTGGGTCTCACAAGACAAGGCTAACTGCCCTTAGTGTTCGTCTTCTTTTTTCGCTAATTCTGTCCTTTTGAATGTACCTTGTTTGGCTGAACAATATCGCTTATAGTCACTTTAATAGGTTCCTCCTATGGGTCTGTTCTACCCAATGCTTTTGGTTCCAGACGTGTATCCGCCACCACCACGTTCTTGGTTAGTAATGTGTATCAGTTCTATAGGCTTGCACAAGAAACCAGTTGTAACTTCTGCTACTGTTTATGTTGTTTACTTGACTAGGTTTCATGACTATGAGGATATGCTGGAAGATACATGGCACATGGAATTTCCCAGAAGATCTGACATATCAGATGGTTTATATCCTAGCATGAATATTGGATTACCAATGTGGGATAGCTACCCAATTTTTGCGGCTAGACCAAAGAAAGAAGAGAAGGTTGGCCTGGCAGAGGCTATCACAAGCAGCATTCTTTCAACAGGTAGTTTGGTCACATTTATCCTACTACATCCTGTAAGTGATGCTGATTAAATATACGGTGTTCATTTGACAGGGCGTATAGACCTCCAGAGAAAGTTGTTTTGTAGCATACAATTGGTGAGTTTTGGCAGCCTGATGGACTGTGTGAGAATATATTTCTGAATAACAATTGAGGCAGGAAGAATAACATTGTTTTGTGCTTTAGATAGGTGGAGTGGCGTTGACGGGTGGCCTTATTCCTGCAGTGGAGGAGAGGTTTGTTCAGATTTTGCTTTTAGAAATAAATCGTGATTGTTTTAGTACTAATAGTGGGTACAAGATTTCCTTTCCATCGACCAATTTATCAAAAAAAAAAATCCTTTTTTTAACTCTACAGCAATCTTAGTCCTGACAAAAACCCATCAGAAAAGATCATAGATCTTCATCCCACTGCAAATATACAAGGTTGGGAGGCTACACCTCTTAGGTTAGGCAGTCCACCACTGTTAATTTATAGGTCTTCAATTATAAATAACGCTTTAAGAGGCTGCTCCTTGTAGTTGTACTCTAGAATCTTATTGTTAGAGAAGCTAGGTGCTCTCTCTGTTACAGAATTTATGAAGGATACATTCACTTCCAAGGCATTTTTCATCACTTAGCCCTGGTTAAGTCATGTTTTTTCAGTTGATTCATTATATTAGTTAAATTTTGGAGGTCTTCACCTTCAAAGAAGGTTTCAACTGGCTGATTTTGTTTGGGTTGTTGTGCTACAATCTGTTCCTTTTCGGGGAACTATATAAGGCAGATGTTACAATTTGCTGGCTGCTCTTGCCGTTTAAAGGCACACATAATCATCATTTCCTTGTGCTTTTAAGTTGATTCACTATATTAGGTTCCTGATATCAAATGTTCTGTTGCCTTTTGCCACATTCACTCTGTTGTCCTGTTTACCAAGCTTTTAAAAGTATTGATAGTTTCTAGTTTTTATCTTATACCTTATTTGATAAACCACTTAGAATTTTGTACTTGTGTAATCGCTTTTTGAAACACCAGGGGGACTATTTCTGTCCAATGTAGAAGGATAATAAACATGAAGTCAGGCATTGACGTCATGAGCTGCTAATCAAAATTAAATGCTTTTCAAATGTACTGGACTGACTTAGTTTCTATGGGAGATTCCAACACCTCTGTAATTCTTCCACATCTTATTTGCCCTTTCTTGTTGCAGAGTTTTGCATGCAATTCCTTCAAATGAGGCAATTGATACTGTCGAGGTTAGCTTGAACATGCTATTTCCTTGTTTATATGACATATAATCTGCTTGCATAGCATTATATTCTGGCCCTTGGAAATTGTTTTCTTCATTCAGAAATGAGCTCCTTATTGCCATTATAAGTGCTTGTGTTAATGCTAAGACAAGATTTTATCCATATCCACATTTCACAGCAAATGGTTGTACCTTTGATTAATTTTTCTGGAGGAAAAGAAGAGATCGATTTTATGGGAAAAAAAAACCTGTGAGGGTCATAAAAGTGATAAGAGTAATATTTTTCATTTGAATCTACAACTGCATACTGGGATATAGTCCTTGGTTTTATGGGCATCAGTTTTTTTGCCTTCTGAGATTCCTCTTCAACCTTCTATATCCTTTCGTTCAAGTGATTATGGATGATAGATTTTCTGACCTTAACGTATCTTAAACAGGTTCTGCAATCAAGAACGGATCCAAATTTTGTGTCATGGAAAGGTGGAGTAGTAAGTCAAGCACTCAAAACCGTTCTCCTTTATTTTGTATTCCATTTTGCCTGTAGTTGGTCCTTTTAAAGATGATTCTGATTAACTTGTGTGTTTGTTTTCTGCATATGTTGGCTGCCTATTTTTGTTGTCATGGTTGGTTGATGACAATTTGATTATCTGAATTGCTTCTGGTGTGCTTTGGTAGCGTACATGCCACCATAGAATATGAGGAGAGTTTCCCTAAGAATTTGACTTCGATAAGAAACGAGATAAATGTTTTTAACTGCCAGAGGGGAAGACATTGTACATCTTAGAAACTTCAGTAAATGTAAAGGGAAAATACGTATCTCAAACTAATGAAGTTGGTGAAGTGGGCTTGGAAGTTATGCATATTGAGTGTCATCTACCCCTCTCCTTCCCCTAATTACATAGATGAAAAAAATAATGAAAATTAATAGTTATGTGCAGGCCCTCTCATTAAAAAGAAAAAAAAAAGTGCTGGTCAAAGGGTTGCATTGTTCACATATTTGCATTGATGATGAAAAAGATAGGGATTAAGGGGATTTTCATTTTTTTTCCTCCCTTTTTTGTTCAATTCTAAGATAAATGCAATATAATTTGACAATATAGCTAGGGATCAAATGTAACCCAACTTGGCATACCTTAAAAAGAAAAGGCAAATTGCAGAAAGAAGTCTGCAAATTCTCTCATCACCGTGAAATATGTAATTATTCATATACACTGATAAAAAAAATATGTTCATATTTATCAGTAGTGGGGTTTAGATGAGAAAATGTATAAAAAAAACATCGTATTCAAGCCATCAAGTTGATCAAGGGAAGCAGTAAATGGTACAAAAGTCATGACCATAAACAGTTGCATAAGCTCATTGAGTCATCTGTCCGTGAAGACTTTTCACTTCTTTTATTCAAGATCGAATTCTGAAACAGACAACTGCTACTAAACAAGCTGAGTGTCGCATTTAGAGGCCATACTTAACCCATCCAATCCCTTGAACTTGCTATCTAACAAATAAAATAGACCATTCCAGACCTTTTGCTCATGCCACTACCAGCTGCAGATCAAATATAATCGGTTGCATAAAGAAGAAAAGATCGATGGAATGATGCACAAGGCTTTGCCTTAGAGACCAATGAAATGCAACCGAGAAGCCTTATTATGCAAATGTTCTTTGAAAATACCTCTTCTGCTTTTGGTGCTTACTTTTGCTATGACCTCAACTGCTTTTTTCTCATGCATACTTTGCATACCTAGAAGGAAGATGATGAGCAGAAACGTATATTGTTGCACGCGTCTACTTATTAGTGGCCTAATGTAATTGCTTATATTTTTGGTGATTGTGCTAGTGGATGATTATATTTCTAGTTTCACCTTGTAATGTTTTAATCTGTAAAGGTCAAATAGTGAACTTTTTAAAAGGGAAGTTAATTATTAAGGATTTAATTTGAAGTGAATGGTTTGATGTGAAATTGTGAAGAGATTCTGGTCAACACCCTGCTTCGCAAATGGTAACCTATATGGGGGGAGATTGCATCTGCACTATTTGACATAGGAGTCTAATGACTTAAGACTTTAAGAACTCACTTATGTGCCACATCTCCATAACAGATTCTTGGAATTCTTGATTTTGGCCGGGATGCTTGGATACATCGAGAAGACTGGATTCGCAATGGGATTCACATTGGAAGTGGCAGAAAATACAAGGACTCTTATTTTCTTCAAGCACAAGCAATGTGTTACATAAACTCCTAAATGCTCGCAGGCCCTCTCGCACTTTTGATGTTTGTTCAAGCTGGCAGGTGCTTTTCTTTAAGCAAGAAAGTTTAACTGATAGTTTTTGAAATTTCCCAATTTCATACAATTTTAAACTTAAAACGGTTACACTTTCTGAGCAAGTTTTAGAGACCTAGCATTTCTGATCAAAATAACTCGTGGTTGTCCTTTTATCCTAATATCATCTGTAATTGAATCTTGGAAATTGATCTAGAGCTGTTCATAAATGCACCGAACTTCATGTCAAAGGCTGTTCTATAAGTGCATCATACGTAACATAATCAGCAACAAATCTGTACATTTCAAGGCATTATTTACCGGTTTGATTTTGGACTTGCAGCTTCGACTGGCGGACTACACCATCGGGTTTGAACTGCTTGTTGCACAGCTTTGCCGTATCAGTTTTTTTTTTTTTTTTCATAAGTCAAATTATTTATGTTTTGCATTCAAGAATTCGAAATATGCTTTCTGTAAGAACCAAATCTCTTTATCATAACTTACAAATATTCCTAGTTAATATATGTGCAAGTTTTTTCTCCACTTACATGCTTGATAAAATGTTATAATATTTTGGCTTTCGGCTACCAGATCTCGCCTCTGTTTGGAAAATAGGCTTGTGCATGCTTTATGGATTGTTGCGCAGGGTTTCTGAGCGGAAGCAGTTGCCAGCACGAGTTTTGGCTGGATGTCTCGCCAAGGTCCTCGTGTTAAAAAGTAGCTGATGCGATGTATGGTACCCCTGCCTACACCATCCCACATCGAAAAGAGGTCTAAGCGAGATGAGAAAGAGTCTCATATAAATATGGGTCGTGATGCTCTTGGGAAATTTAAAAGGGTCGGTTGGCTAAATATGCCACGCTCGCCCTTGACTGGTGAGTGCTGTATGGCTATCAAGACATATGGCCGACATAATTTGTGGAACCTTACAGGGTTGGCTCGTTTTGGCCGACCCTCCTATCCCCTAGTTCCAAAACCTTCACACAAATTTGAATAAAAGGCTACGTAAAAGCAGCCAGCCCTAAGAAGAAACATATGCATTTTCAGACAATGAAATTGATTCGAAGTTCGAACTTTGTTTAGTGAGTGATTTATATATCACTTATAATCCAAAACCCAACCCCAACGTTGAAAATCCCCAAAATACACAGATTATTAGACCCAAGACATTTCTTATTTGATGGCAAGACAGAAGAGCCATGACATGAATTTCTCTCTAAAGCTTAGAAGAGGCTATTACGGTTTTGGGAGCCAATCCCAGCACCCCACACACCTCCGGGTACAGGCTCTTCCTTATCTCGGCGTACACCTCACCGTTCCACTTCCTCTGCCCCAACTGTTCTCCCAGGCGCACCGCCGCCTCTACCACGCTCTCCGCGCTCTCGTGCGCCGCGTCCACGATCCCCGTGCTCACAGCCTCCTCCCCCTTTATCTTCATCCCCCTGAGTAAGATGTCCCGCCTGGCCGAAACCGAGCCGATCTTTGACCTCATCATGGCAGTGAAGTAATCGGGGAAGGTCAGCCCGAGGTCGACCTCGCTCATGTACAGCACGCCTCTGTCATGCCGCATGAGGACGTAGTCGTGGCTGAGCGCGAAGAGGAATCCGGCGGCGGCAGCGTGGCCGTTTATGGCGGCTATGGTGGGCATAGGGAGCGAGAGAAGCGCGGATGCGACCGGTCTGAAGGACTCGACCATTTGGTGGAGCCGCTCGCGGGCGCCGGAGGAGGATCCGGCGGCTTGGGCCCAGGATAGGTCGAACCCATTGGAGAAGAACTTGCCGTGGGCGGTGGTGATCAGAGCGGAGCCGCGGACAGCTTGGGATTTGACTTTGGAGAGAACCGAGATGAGGGAGTCGATGACTGTTGGGCTGAAGCGGTGCTCGCTGTCGCCGGTGAGGGTTAGGAAGAAGAGGTCGCCGCGCTTTTCTAAGGTGCACATGGTTGTGGACGGGTGGCTGGTGATAATGATGGGGTTTGGTACGGACCTTTCTCTCTTTGCGTGTCCTTGATGGGTGCGGTGTGAAGTGAGAGAGTAACAGATCGGGGATTAAAATGCGAGGCCAAGATGAAGACATGTTTTAGTATTAACCATACATTAGAGTAGGTTTGGATGTTAAAGTGAGTTGAATTGAGTTTAGATGATAAAATATTATTAAAATATTATTTTTTAATATTAATATTATTTTGAGATTTAAAAAAATTGAATTATTTATTATATTTTATATTAGAATTTAAAAAAATTGTAATGATGAATGAGATGAGATAAGTTTGATTTGGAAACCAAACGAAGCCTAGTCTGCTCATCTCTATTGGTTCTATAAATAATTTTGTATCTAGTCCTCATTTATTTATTTTCTTACGTTTGGGCGGAAAGTCACGAAATGAAGGATTTTCTTTTTTATAATTCAGATAGAGCATTTAATGCAGCGTGGATCTGATTAAATATTGAAAGAAATGTTTTGTCAACCGATCGTATAAAATAACAAAAAATGGCCTGTTTTGATACGGTGAAATTGTAAAATTCAATTTATTGTAAAGTATATCTAACCACGGTGGGAATTAAGATTTGGTGTATAAAGAGCGATTGACAAAATGTATTGTGTCAGAATAGGTAATATGTATTTTTTTCACGTGATTATATAAAAATACAATAACCATACATCAAATAATTTGCAAACAATAAATTCATGTCTATAGATTATCTTATAAGATAATTTTTTTTTTTTCTAAATACAAAAAGTTTTCGATTTTGCTAGACCTTTACATAAAGAAAATAAACTGAAATATGAACTTGGTATCTTTTCAAATTAAGCTCGACAACGATCTTTCATAAAATAAAATTTGTCCATTATCATATTTGAAGTAAAATTATTTGGTAATTTTTTTCTTAATACAAATTACCAGATGATCTTCAAGAAACTCGTCTTCCAATTGAGTACACAATTTAGTTTTCATAAGTTTTATTGTAACAAATGCTTGCTTGATAGTAGCAGTAGAAATATAAAGAGTTAATACTAAACGAATTAATTTATGTTTGCTCGATAGTAGCAATAGAAATATGAATAATTAATACAAGACGAATTAACCTATAAATCAAATAATAAAATTTTGAGTTTTTTGAAATTGTTAGTCCTCTATATAACTTAAATAATGTAGATATATCTTGAAAATCTATATGCCCCTACATGTATTAGTTATTTTCCAAACTGAATATCTCCAAATCTCGAAGGAGTAAGAAGAATCCAAATAAAACTATAATTTGAGATCGGTGGAAATGTGCAAGGAGGCAAATAAACAAATAAAAATAGGAAAATGCTAGGGACGCTGCTGTAGGATTCCGTTTTGAAGTCCCGCTAGACGTAGAGTTTTCACTTGGTTTTTTCCTATTCTTTTTTTCCCCCAACGCCTTTGCTGGTCTTCCACCCCCGACAGAGACCCATTTCATCCTCCCTCCAAAATCAAAACCCCCGACAGAAAAATCGACAAAGACTCACAGTGGGTAGTCTATGATAAAATTGCATGTACATCATCATCGGAAGGAAAAGTTTTCTTTTTTTCTTTTTTTTTGCGGGGGCAGGGGGGGTATTTCTTCTGGTCAGCTTGAGAACGATATAGTTTCATCGCGATTCATGTTCAGCACCATCTAAATGCTGGAAGTATCCTTCTTTCTTCGAATACAAATTTAATGCATCTAACATTTCATATATAAGCTTGCATGATGACCTCTATGTTCAACTGTAAATATACGAGTCTTCCCATTCACTTCAATGCGGCTTTGTCCAGGAGATTTTCTCACCCTGCAAGATCTCATCATTGTTCTTATTGTGGTAACCCCATCCCATCTTCCTACTGATGCATATATGTTAGCCATCTCCACATATGGAACTGCAACCTGGGGCTCCAATTCAAAGAGATTACGCAAAGCATATTCACCAATCTCTACATTACGGTGAACCTTACAAGCACCAAGCAATGCACCCCATATGCCTGCATCCGGCTTGATAGGCATCTGTTGAATGAACACCAAAGTTTCTTTCAACCTTCCTATGCGTCCAAGAAGATCTGCCATACAAGAATAATGATCTAACCCAGGACTTATATTATATCTTCTAGTCATAATGTTTAAGTACTCCCGTCCTTTCTCAGGTAAACCTCCGCGAGTACAAGCTTGAAGACCAGTAAGGCGGAAAAAAAGAAAAGGAAAAAGCCAAGTGGAAACTCAGCGTCAAGCGGGACTTCATAACGGGATCCCACGGCGGGGTCCTAGAATTTCCCATAAAATATATGAATTAGAGTTATTGAGCATGACAAATGTGATCTTACATAAAATCTAAGAACATCCTCACTGACTCGATTAAATTCATCTTTAAAATTTAGTCAATATCATACTTTTTTATATTTACCTATTTTATTTAAATTTAATCTTTACATTGGATTAATCATTTACTCTTTATATAATAATATAATATTATTCAATTAATAAATTTTTATTTAATTTATTTGTATCACATTTTATAATTCTACAAATTTAATATTAATAATAATTATATTATAATTAAATTAATATTAAAATCATATTTTTAAAAGTCATTTAATACTAATAACAAAAAATATTTGATTAAACTTATCTAAATTTCTATCTAAATTTCTTAATTATAAATCAAATAGTATTTTTATTAGAGTGAGAAACTAATATTTTAATATTTACTTGGAGTGATAAATTAATATTTTAATGTTTGGTGAATCAATAGTGGTTCTCTATCTTTGACCAACCACTGTAACAGAAGTCCATCTTATTTTAAATTTGGCCAATTCAATATAGGGTGTTTTTTACATCAATTATTTAAAATTTAGCTAACTTTTTCATTTGACCAAGTCAATGTGGATGCTCTTAAAAGCAACTTTTTGACCCCTGGATAATAAGAAAATATAATATATCTTTTAAGTTTTAGACTTTTATATTAAACAATTTATTTGTTCATACTATTTTGAAATTGCTAGTACCTGAGCACTAGTATTGGCTCAGTCAAATGTATTTTCAAAATTTAGCCAATATCACATTTTTAACATTTGCCTATTTCATTTAAATTTAATTCTCACATTGGATTAGTCATTTACTCTCTATATAATAATAAAATATTATTAAATTAATAATCTTTTTATTTAATTTATTTGTATCACATTTTATAATTCTACCAATTTAATATTAATAATAATTATATTCTAATTAAATTAATATTAAAAAAATTTTATTTTTAAAAGTCATTTAATGCTAATAATAAAAAATATTGATTAAACTCATCTAAATTTCTATCTAAATTTCTTAATTACAAACCAAATAGTATTTTTCTTGGAGTGAAAAACTAATATTTTAATGTTTGCTTTGAGTGATAAATTAATATTTTAATGTTTTGTGAATCAACAGTGGTTCTTCATCTTTAGCCAACCACTGTAGCAAAAGTCTATAAGAGCATCTACTATTTGGTTGGCCAAAGATGGAGAACCACTATTGATTCACCAAATATTAAAATATGAATTTCTAACTCAAAACAAACATTAAAATATTAGTTTCTCACTCCAATAAAAATACTATTTGATTTGTAATTAAGAAATTTAGATAGAAATTTAGATGAGTTTAATCAATATTTTTTATTATTAGCATTAAATGACTTTTAAAAATAAATTTTTTTTAATATTAATTTAATTAGAATATAATTATTATTAATATTAAATTGGTAGAATTATAAAATGTGATACAAATAAATTAAATAAAAAGATTATTAATTTAATAATATTTTATTATTATATAGAGAGTAAATGACTAATCCAATGTGGGGATTGAATTTAAATGAAATAGGCAAATGTTAAAAATGTGATATTGGCTAAATTTTAAAGATGTATATGGCCAAGCCAATACTATTGCTCTAAGTGAATGAAATAGTTATACATGATTGACCGTGAACAGATTCTCCTTGGCTTACCGAGGATCCTTGTTGATTTCTTTTATTATTATTATTATTATTATTTTAATGAATTTGTGATTTTTATTTTTTATTGTTTTAAGTTTTAAAGGATGTTAAAAAATGTTTGAAAATAAATCACAAAAAAAAAAAAAAAAAAAAAAATTGGCCTTCTCGGCGACACTCTTGGTAGAAAGTGTCGCGGGTGTAGCAACACTCTTGTGAACAAATTAAATTGAAAAAGAAAGAAACTTACAATGGGACGAGACTAGATGATGTAATTTATCTCGGGGGCCAAAACTGTAATTTAGGAGATGATTTTGATAACTTTTCATATTTTTACAGGTTTTAAATTTGTTTTTATAACATTTTTCTGTAGATGTAACTGTAACATTTTTATAACTTTTCATGTTTCTCATCGTCTTTTCATCATTTTATGATGTGACATTATATGATCAGAGATTATTTATTATATTTTACTTATAAATTTATCATCTAATCTCACATCATAAAATGATATGAAATTAGATGATGAATAATTTTTTTCCTTCTCTAAATACTCTTAAGTTTGAAATTTGAATTGTGCTTACAACTCGTGCTAAATTACTAAATGTGTTTGGTTATTACTAAATATGTTTTTGTTTTTGTTTTTGTTTAATTTTATTGAGAAAATCAGCTGGTCACTTTCAATAATATTTTAAGAGAACTGCTACAGAAATAAAAATATTACATAAAAATAAATTAATAAATTAATGTGTCTTTATAAAATCTGTTATATTTACTTTATAGTAAAAATAACTTTATCTAACGCATCATTTCAACTTACGTCAGTAGATTTATATTTGTGTAAATCTAATATACTAATTGGCCAACGCTTTTTTCATCATTTTGCTTTCTCTGGGAAAGCTTTTCACCACTTGAGATAACTCTGAAGTCGACACTACCCTTCCGATTTCTTAGGATATTTATATTCAAATAGTGAAACTATTATGTTTTTATTGGAGATTATTCTTAAGACTTTACTATTTTTTCAAAAAGATATAAAATAATTTTTTAAAACAATCTAATTTAATTCATGCATACATATGTGTGTGTATATATATATATTTGATAAGTCCTGACTTCGAACCTATAGGTTGCTATATATCTTTACAAATAAAATATTAGTTTTAAAAAATAATATTTATAATTATCGAGCGTGCAAGTGTTGTCTAATCTCTTTAAAAATAATAAGTAAATATAAAATTTATATTAAAAAAATTAAATTTTTAATAATAAATCTTACTTTTTTTAAAAGTAATTATGTAATACTTATATATTTTACGATTGCACCGAACATTAGTCTTAATTTAATTCCTTTTGTATATCAATGTTGGCAATATAACAAGATAGGCTAAAAAGTGATGCTCCTTTCCAAAAGAATCGAAACGACAGTAGTTTAACTTTCCCTGTAACCTCTGCTCTCCTCTTAAAACGCCACTTGGCCAAAGTCATATAAATTATTTACCTCTCTTTTCATTTTTTACCCCCGCACTTGCGCGCCAAAATCGTGAAGATGGAGGGAGTTTTGTCTCCGTAAAAACCTTTCGCGCCAACGTTTTGTATTTATATTCCAAAATCCCTACGCTTTCTCTTTCCCATTCACAATCACTTCCCTCTGTTTCTTCTCTCTCTCTCTCTCTCTCCCTCAGCACAAATTCTGCATTTTCTCTTTCACGATTTCGCCTTTTCTCAAACCTTACTCTCCATTTCTCTTCTTCTAAATCATGCCGGCTCAACCCGTGGATGACACCGATGGTGCCCTCCAAAATCTCGTCTTCTTCCCCCAGCCCCTCACCGTGATACGCACCTTTACCAGTACCGGCGCTCGAATCTCCACCCAGATCAAGGCGGAGGACTCTGAGGATCCCGAAGAAGTGAAACCGAGATCGCTTTCGGGGTCCGACCCGGAGAGCAAAGTGAAGGAGCGACCTGGTGACGGGATCTCCAAGGCCTCGTTGAAAATGACTTTTGACGAGTTCCTTAAGGCGACGAATACGAAGGTGTTGTCCGAGGAGGAGTGTCTGAGAACCCAGATGAAGGAAAAGCAACCTAGAGAGCTAGGAGTAGCAAGAGTCAAGGAGGAACCCGATATGGATTTTCTGAGTAAGGGTTCTGAAAATAAACCCGAGGTGTCTAATAGTACTCTTGCATTGGTTCCGTTCGAAAGGGTCAAAGGCAAGTCCTTCCAAGAGTGGCTCTGGCTTAGGTACAGCAGTCGCGCTAAGTCTAGTGGCGAGTATTCCATTTCCCAAGAGAAAGAAGCGGGTCCTAAAGATCTAGAGAATGATCAATCACTAAATGAGTCTAGTCCTAAAGTAGAAGTGAAGGAGGAACCTTATCTGGGTTCTGAGGATAAGGTAGATAACGTAAAAGAGAAAGAAGGATCACCAAATGAGTCTAGGCCTAAAGGTGAAGTAAAAAAGGTACCTGATTTGAGGGCTGAGAATGAGGTACACGTTAAGGAAGGATTACCAAATGAATCCAGGACTAAAGTTGAATTGACAGAAGAACCTGATTTGGGGCCTGATAATAACGTACACGTAAAAGTAGAATTGCCTATTGAATCAACGCCTGAAGTTAAAGTGATAAAGGAATCTGATTTGTGGTATGAGAACAGGGTATATGTGAAAGGACCGGTCGGGGCTGAGAACAAGGTATCTGCGAAAGAACCAATTGGTTCTAACTTTTGTTCGAAACCTCAGAAGGTGAAAAAGGAAATAGTTGAGGAAAGGGTCGTTTCTGGCTTGGTGGAGGATGGGGATTTTCCGGAGGATCCAGAATGGTTTCTGGTGGGAAGGACAATAGTCACCGCACTTTCAACCTCAAAAGGAAGGAAATTGGTTGACAATGAGGTTGTCCATTTTGCTTTTTCTTCCACAAATTGGAGACATAATGCACAGTGGATTGTTCGTTTCTCAACTAAACGGTCTGGAGAGGTATGCTTCATGGACATTTACATCATATATAGTTCATAACTTGCAGTTTCCTTATGCTGTACAAACCTTCCATTTTCCTCTCCTTGGAAATATTAGATGTGATTTTTTTATTTGCTTGGCGCTAGATGTTTATTTACGTTGCATGAACCCTTTTTTTTTTTTTTTTCCTTAACTTTTGTTTAGATTGGTCGGCTTCCGATGGAGTGGGGAAAATGTGTTGTTCCGCTTGTAAATTCCTCTAAGGTTAAACTTCTTGGACGATGCGTAGCTGCACCATCAAACCTTTCCATTATGCAAGAAATCATGCTATGTGTAAGGTAAGGCTTTAAAATTTGTGCTATCCGCTTGTTTTCAAATGTCACAAATCAAAATTTAAAGTTTAATCTAGTAGCAGGATCTTATAGTGGTGAAACAAATTGTTGGTATTTTTTTAATTGTTTGTATTTATCAGTCTAAGTTGGTTTTGTTTGAATTTTTATTTCATTGTAATTTTTATTTCATTATTGTATATTTCCTAACATAAATATAGTCAATGAATCGGAGTGGTTTCACGTTCTTAAAATCACCTTTCAATTACGGGATGATTTACGTTCTTAAAATCGGAGTGGTTTTACGTTCTTAGTCTCAACGAATTTGATCGATTACATGCGTGGCAGCTTTTACATTCACCATTCAATTTTCACGAAGGATGACACGTCTTCATGGAGGCTAGATGCTCCCTATAACATTGATTCTACACTTCATCCTCTTCTCAGTCTGTTTAAATTGTTGAAAATTAAACCATATCAGAAGGTATGCTCTAAATCATTGCCTTTCCTGTTTATTTTACTATTCTCTATAAGTGAACACACCTTGTGATGACTGATATTTCTCTTAGTACTTTTTAAGTTTCAATCGTGCTTTCTTGGTGTGTCATCAGGCTGAATTTACCCCCGAAGAACTTCATTCTCGGAAACGTGTGCTAAATCTAGATGTATGTATGATGCCTCACATCTTTTTTTTTTTTTTTAATATCCCAATTGCTTGATTGAATAATAGTCTAGCTTGCTAGTTTTTTTCTTAATGCTGTTTGTTTGGTTATTTGACCCGACAAGCACTCGCATTTGGATTTTTATTTAACTTTTCATGGGTCAGCCACTTTATGCTATTGGATCCCCCCTGGATGCCAATGAAAATGGCCTTTGGTTATTTGCACCCAGAGGACCAATAGCCAAAGGCAAAATAGCATAGCATGAACTTCTGGAGTTGATTCCATACCATACGAGTGTAAGGGCTTAGGGTGCCATTCTGCTTGCGAAAATTCTTTGCTTAATTATGTAAAGACTCAATGCAGCAGTTCAGGTCTGCCCTTATATGTGCACCCTTATATGTTGCACATTCCTATATGCGTTTGTGTTTCTGGCGTCTTGACAATTCCATGCATAAAGAAATGTACTGATAAATTTAGAGTATCAGCTCTCTCCCAATAAAAGGAAAGGGGAAGGGAATGATGAGGCTAATATGTAAAGTGTCAGGAGTGTAGCACAGGTCACAAAAAAATAATACTTGCTGTTAATCTGAACAGGATGATTCAGAAGAAGCTGCATTAATGTTGCCCATTGTGAAGCGAAGACAGGGTTGTCAGCAGTATCCAGAACAAAGCAAAGATGAACAAGCTATCTCAGAGTCATCTCTTAATAAACTTGTGGGGGCAGCAGAAATGTATAACTTGGAGGTAGAACAATTTGACCGGTTATCTGTTACATACACTATTTGGTGCAAATTATGATGATATGGAAGTCACCAAGTGGTTTCTTTTTTTATTCCTCCTGTAATTCTTTAGGAGATGGAACCCCCATATACACTCACGTGTGATCTTAGGCCGTACCAGAAACAAGCTCTCTACTGGATGTCAGAATTAGAGAAGGGAATACACGCCGAGAAAGCAGCGAAAACACTTCATCCATGCTGGGCAGCATATAAAATAAGTGATGAGTATGTAGTTTTGTGTGTCTGTACACATACATTCGTGTGTACACACATATGCTCATGTGCGGTTAGATAAAATATCTATTAAGTAATTACTTCAGCTAACATGCTATTTTGCAGGCGGGCTTCCTCGATATATGTGAACACTTTCTCAGGGGAATCAACTACAAAATTTCCAACTGCAACACAGATGGCAAGAGGAGGAGTGAGTTCTACCCCTTAATTTACACTTACATGTGGATTGCTTTCTTATATTGAATTAACCAACCATTTTTTTCTTTGTGCGTGTTAAATGTTGTGGGTTGCATGGTAAGGTTGTTGTATATCAATGGTCCATGAGGTTTATTTCTAACCAATAAAGTACTATCTTCAGATATTGGCAGACGCGATGGGGCTTGGGAAGACTGTGATGACAATCGCTCTAATACTTGCAAGGCCAGGTACAGGATGCCATGTTAACCACGAGTGTAGCACTGAAATTACAAAGAGTAATAAAGATTGCCATATCAAAACCTCTTCTAAAGCAAATGGTGGAACTCTCATTGTTTGTCCCATGGCATTGCTGGGACAATGGAAGGTGAATATCCTCTCTCATATGTTAGTAAGTAAAAGATAATTCGTGATGTTATGAAACCCAAGTAATTTTGAAAAAACCTTTTGATTTATGTTATGGGTCGATCAATGATGCCACTAGGCTAAAGAGAACAGAAAATGCTAATGGTTCTTTCGTTACTGATTAGTGAGAGAAAAGTAACTGAGAAATGTTACCACAATTTTATCTACTTGACTAGAGTGTCTTATTAATTCTGTTAATAATCCCAGGATGAGCTTGAAACACATTCAAAGCCTGAAAGTATATCCATTTTCGTTCACTATGGTGGGAGCAGAGCCAGTGATCCAAAGGTGATCGCAGAACACAATGTGGTCTTGACAACGTACGGAGTATTAACTGCAGCTTATAAAAATGTAAGGAAATACTCTATATCTTCAGATGGACAATTGCTTCATTTTCCCAACTAAAAAATTAATTTACTGGAATTCTTGAAACACTGATAGTCATTTAGCTTTCCACTTTTAACTGTTGTCTTTTAAAGGAAACTTTGTAACCCTTTTACAGGATTCAGAGAACAGCATCTTTCACAGGGTCAGTTGGTATAGGGTGGTTCTAGATGAAGCTCACACCATAAAATCCTGGAAGACTCAAGGTGCTCAGGCTGCCTTTTCATTGTCCTCACACTGCCGGTGGTGTCTAACAGGAACCCCTCTTCAGGTTTTCATTGTTTACATATTTATGCACCTTGTTTGCGAGATAACATCATAATTGCACGGGCAAATAGAGTCCCTGAAATATATGGTGCCGAAGTATATAGTACCTTTTTCTTTAGTTCTACTCATTGCATGCATTTTTAGCCGTCTTTAAACCAATACCCTTCATCTAAATAATTGATCTGTTGGCTTTAAAAGTCAGGAAAAGGAAATACTCTAGCACATCATATTCTAACTTTTGAAAACTCCTTTTTATCACTTGCCGCAGAATAACTTGGAAGATCTCTACGGCCTCTTATGCTTCTTACACGTCGAACCATGGTGCAATTGGGCTTGGTACGATAAAACTTATTCAACACTAGCTTTCTAGGCATCACTCTTCTGTTACTGCCTCGGAATACAACTTTCAGAATTTAAGCTTGCTAGAATTCATAATTAGCAGGTCATTAATTCTAATCCATAATGTAGGTGGAACAAATTGATTCAAAAGCCCTATGAGAATGGTGATCCAAGAGGGATGAAACTTATCAAAGCTATTTTGAGGCCATTGATGTTGAGAAGAACAAAGGAGACAAAGGATAAAGAAGGAAGGTGATCACCCTTGCTATCGTTTTTGACCCTATTAATAGTCAGTTTGTGCAACTGTCAGCATCGTAACTTTTGGTGCTTTTGTTTTAGGCCCATACTCGTTCTCCCTCCAACGGACATTCAGATCATTGAATGTGAACAGTCAGAAGCTGAACATGACTTTTATGATGCACTTTTTAAGAGATCTAAAGTGAGAATTATCTTAGTTGTTATCATTAACTTCATTATTTTGCACTCAAGCACTTGGAATTGCTTTTAGTGGATTCTTAGCCTGTTAAGTAGACATGTCTTTATCAAATGAAGAAGCTTACATTCATTTACGAAAACAGGTCCAATTTGACCAGTTTGTTGCTCAAGGCAAGGTTCTTCACAACTATGCAAATATCCTTGAGCTACTGCTTCGATTGAGGCAGTGTTGCAACCATCCATTCCTTGTTATGAGGTGTGAAAATGATCGAAAAGGCCATGAGCTAATAATCTGTTGTAATGGATTTCATCTTACCACATTTTTCCTTTCTATTTTTGTCTATAATAATTCTTGATTTGAACATATGCAGTCGAGCTGATTCACAAAAGTATACAGACCTGAACAAGCTTGCAAGAAGGTTCCTTGAAACTAATTCTAACTCTACGACTACAAAGCAGACTGTGCCAACCAATGCATATGTTGAGGAGGTTGTTGAAGGCATTCGGAGGGGTGAAAACACAGAATGCCCCATATGCTTGGAGTATGCAGATGACCCTGTGCTCACTCCATGTGCACATAAAATGTGCAGGGAGTGTCTCCTCTCAAGCTGGCGGACTCCAACATCTGGGCTATGCCCAATTTGTCGACAATTGCTAAAAAAGACTGATCTCATAGCATGTCCATCAGAAAACCAGTTCTGGGTTGATGTTGAGAAGAACTGGAAGGAGTCTTCAAAGGTCTCAGGACTCTTGGAGTGCCTGGAACATATTCAGCGGACAGGTTCTGGTGAAAAGAGCATTGTTTTTAGCCAATGGACTTCATTTTTTGATTTGCTGGAGATCCCATTAAAGAGGAGGGGAATTGGGTTCTTGAGATTTGATGGAAAGCTGGTTCAGAAGCAGAGGGAGTGGGTCCTGAAGGAGTTTAGTGAGACCAAAGAGAAGATGGTAAGCACTTTTTTCTCCACCAGAATTCTTGCACTCTGCTACCTCAACATTTCTTTCCATTTCCTTGTTAATAAAAATTGTTGTTGCTTATTATATATATATGTTTCTTCGACATTTCAGGTATTGCTAATGTCTTTGAAAGCTGGCGGTGTAGGCTTGAATTTAACCGCAGCCTCCAATGTCTTCTTAATGGTACATTTTTCACCCCTGTTCTTCTCGTAGTTACTTTTCTTTTCCACATGTATGTTTGCTCCCTTCCCTCTTACACGCATTCAATATATAGGATCCATGGTGGAATCCTGCCGTTGAAGAGCAAGCAATAATGCGGATTCATCGTATAGGACAAAAGCGAACAGTTCGTGTTAGAAGATTTATTGTGAAGGTAAATTATATAACTCCTTTTTTTAACACTTCAAAATGACAAGAAGTGAGCCAAGCTTTCATGGTGAGAGGTCAAAATCTAAGCTGTAGTGGATGGTGCCTTGAGGATCCGCCTAAGCTGTCTAATCCCTTAAGGTATTGGGCTAGGCCGAGGACGTCAAGGAGCACACCGATGTGAAGATTTTCTTGGGTTAATTAATGAACAACCGTTGTACAAACTTTTAAACAACACTTGATAGACTGTAGTAGTTCTCAGACCAAAACAAAAACATAAAAGAGTAGGTAGGTCTAGTTCGATCTCGATAACATAAATTAGGCCATGCTGACTTGTTTACAACTTAACCTAACCTAACAAAACTCGTTCATCAGCTTAATGGAACAGTTGGTATATTTTAGTAGAAGTGAATGGGGTTACTTTTAGTTTTGTTACTCTACTTTTTGCATTGGGAAGAGTTGTTCGAGAACCATTATTCTGTCAAAAAGTGGTTGCAGAAAAGCTGCGTGACATCCACTATTCGAGTTTCCATGTTTCAATTTTAAAAGGTTTTGGTATTAGTTATTTAGATTATGTTTGGGGGCAAGAGGAAAAATCTCATCTTAATTCTATCTCATCTAATCATTACATCTTTTTCAAATTTCTATATAAAATATAATAAACAATTCAATATTTTTAAATTCTATGTAACTTTTTCAAATTTTAAAACAATAATAATATTAAAAAATAATATTTTAAACTTTTATCTTAACACTATTTTTAAAATTTTTAAAAATTCTCATCTTATCTCATCTACCAAGCATAACCTTACTCTCTCTCTCTGTGTAGGACACGGTGGAGGAACGAATGCAGCAAGTCCAGGCACGCAAGCAGCGCATGATTTCTGGGGCCCTGACCGACCAGGAGGTTCGAACGGCCAGGCTTGAGGAGCTCAAAATGCTTTTCCGATGAACTTAAGACAATTTTTATTTTGAGGGCCTATATATATATATATATATATATAAAATAAAATGTATAGTCCAGAAGTGCCCAATTTTGGAAAGTTCATTTACGTTCCCATCGCAATGTGATTGACATTTATAGGCTACAGTATGATAAATGACGCTTATTATATCCTCGGCCAGTCCGAAAGGGTCACAGACTCTGTAGAGATGGCAGACAAACGTGTCGACAACTATTATTTTTCGTCATCAAGGTTTAGGATTGATCACGTTGTTGGATACATGTGGGCTGCACCACCTGATCCAGACCGTGTTAACTTCGTAGGTTTGTTTTTGTTGTTTTTTGGATAACGTTACCTTCGTAGGTTTCAAAGCTGGTTACTTGCAACGTCAGTTAGATCTTAAAGAAAAGAGGCCCTTTTTTGGTGGGGTCCGTTAAAGGAACCGTCAAAACCGCACCCAACTCCTTTGTTGACCTTATTATATTCTATTTGCTATTCTATTTTATTTATATTCCCATTCTGTATTAATAGATTTGAATAATAAAATTAGAATTAATTTTATTAATAAAGTATAAGTAATGTCTAATTTATATAAAATATTATATTAATTTTCTATTATAAGATTAATAGATTTAGATAATAAAATTAGAGTTTTATATTATATTAACTAAAAATTTAACATGTAATATATATAATATAATATAAAAAATTAAAAAATATATATACCGGGGTTTGATTTAATTCAAATTAATTTTTAAAATATGAAAATCAATTATTAAGAATTGATATTAGATTAAGGCTTCGTTTGATTTCCAAATCAAACTCATCTCATCTCACTCATCATTACAATTTTTTTAAATTTTAACACAAAATATAATAAATAATTTAATTTTTTTAAATTTTAAAATAATAATAATATTAAAAAATAATATTTTAATAATATTTTATCATCTAAACTCAATTCACTTCAACATCCAAACGCAACCTTAAATATCGGAGCCCCAAGCTACCACTCATCAAATAGAATTTCTCATATATTAATCCATTTTGACTCTTTATGGGCCCCACAAACACGTTAAACACAACGTGTGTAGTGCTTCCCTCTCCTATATATACATCCCCGCAGACATCCACCTTTCTTCCACGAACGAAATCTGCAAAACCACACAGAGACGACAGGAAATTGATTACTCACCTCGGACATCCATGACCGACTCTCTTAGAAGTAAATCCTGCATCCAGGGGAACCGGCGGCAGACCAGCCGGCTACAACGGCACGCCCCGGCTTCCTTGCAAATCAGCGCTCCCTCTTCCAATTGGAATGTGGCCATCCCGCTCCTGTCCCCTCTCGACGCTTCGCCCACGTCTTCGAAGTTGGTGACCGATCAGACGGTGGATATGAATTCCAGGGAGGAGTCGAGTCAGCAAGGCGCGGAGCCGGAGAAGGTGGTGCTCAAGAAGTGGCAGCACCCGCCCTTCAGCTACGATCCTGCTCCAAGGGTCCGACCCTTTGTGCCCGTATAGCTGGAATATGGACTCTCTTTCGTCCGAAAAAGAAACTCAATAGGAAAATTAAGATTGTATGATTGACAAATCGTATTTAGATCTTGCGTATGGTATGTGCTGTAAAGCCTCTCTTCTTTCTTCGATCAACATGACACGTGCTTGTACAAATACTATACTAAATAGAATTAATGTAATTTTGTTACAACCCACTTTTTAAGGGGCGATGTTATTATTGTGAAATGGCACCATGCAATTAAATTGGGGTTAATTGGTTATTATTGTGAAATATTGGCACCATGAAATGCCAACGATTGATACTAGTATATATGATACAAAATCCAGTTATAAAATCCTTAATACCTGCTCATGTCGCCATGACATTCGACGAGTTCAGTTCCAATTAAAACTGATTTCGATGTCCAAATATATCCCAAATCATTCAATGTATTTGAATTATAATCTTTTTCTTTTAAGTGAAAGAAAATGATCAAAGATGTTGCAAATTTGTTGAGTTTAACTAAATTGCATTTCGTTAAAGGAAAAGAAAAATTACATTATAGATTTATGATTTTATTATTGATTCTCTTGACGGAATTCTTAACATTAAGTACTATAACTTGATTTGGAAAATAAATTTTAAATTTTAAATATTATAAATTAAATCTTACCATCTAGGTAATGTAAATAGTGTATTTTACATACCGAATTAAAAATAGAATAATTCATACTATAAAGATTAACACCTATTGCTCTTTTGGTTTTAAATATAAATTGGCGCGAGTATTCTTAATAATAAGTTGTCCACGAACCAACTATTACCTTAAAAAAAATGATTAGTATAATTTTAGGGCATGCAAACCTCCAAATCTGCACATACATATAAAATCTTATTTTTGAATGTGTACTCTTTTTTTCCAAAAGAAATAGTGTAGTTTACACACTTTAAAATTATAAGTAAAATTATATACAGTCGTGAAGTGTTTAAGCGCTGTGCAATCCTTTTAAAAAAGAGTGGAGTTCATTATTAAAAAATTAATTTTTTTCCATACGGATGTTATATTTACTTACTTTTTTGAAAGAAATCGTAAAACAACACTCCACAACTACAAATATCATTTACCATCTACCATCCTCCTTGTATCAATGAGTGACTGTGGGTCCATAAAATCAATTTTGAATGGTCGTACTCAGATAAACTGAAAAACTAATTGAAAAGGACAAGAATCCTTCGTGTTATGCAAAAAAACTAGTTCTATCTTGTGGATGGATACTCTCTAATCAACCAATCTATGGGAACAAGTTAAAAAGAGCCAAGTTTCTTCTCTCCATCTTGAAAAGTAGAAAAAAAATAATATGAGCATTCTAATGGATTTTGTAAAACTCGTTTTTAAGTAAAATTGGAAGAAAAGTAGTCCAAAAGTGTATCCAACGGATGTTGAATTTCATATCTATTTTTAATTTTTCTACAGTATTGCCACTACATGTAGCGTGGAGTCGTGGACTGTGCACAAATTTAAACATTTTTTTAAATCTATTTTCTCTATTTTCTTGTACTTTTTTTTCCCACATAAATTCTCTCTTCATGTACTTTTTCTCCCACAAAATATTAAAGAATATAATATTGAAATAATATAAAGAAAAAGAAAAAATCTTCTTACAAACAGCTTTGCATACTAAATTACTCACCGATGCAAAATTTAAGGCATCTATTTAATGAAACGGTGTGAGTTAAAGACGGAAATGATTTTCGTGAGATAGAAGACTTTCTTCTTGTCTCAAAATTTGTTTTAGTTTATTTTTATTTTTAATAAAAAAATTATGTGAGTGTTGGTATGTGGTACGCCAAACCGCTTATACCTAGCAATGTTCAAAACAAAAAAAAAGATAAATTGATGTAGGATGTATTACAAAAGTTAATATATAAAATAAAAAAATAAATTTTAATAATATATTTTGAAAGATAAGATAAAGAATTCATTGTTAATGTTTTAAAGTGCTAGGACTTAATGGAGAATATCGATGCTCTGTTTTTCTTGTTCCAAGTTTATACAACCAACCAATTTGGTACGAGATCTATGTGAGCCCATTAAGAAGGAATAATAAAAGTTTCGAGTTCTCTACTAAGAAATAAACATACTTCAATCAATAGCTGGCAATTAATGGAACACCCATATAGGAATTAAGTAGTTCAGAATCTAATTAAAGAAAGTTGGTCAGAACCAATCTTGATCTAGATGTGTAGACCCTATTTCAATTTACACCGTTGGTGTGACAAAATGACGTAAGTTGTTCGGTGGTTCATGTTGACAAAATAATACAAATCCATAAAATTTTAAAAAAAAATAAAAAAAAATAATAGGGACTAGGGAGGCAATCAAAATGATATGATTCTGAAGGATATTGAATCAACGTACAGGGAACAAATTCTAACTCACCATTCATGTTCTATATATAGAATGGTCTTAAAGTCTTAACATGATAATATTCCTGAAACCCGACAATATGGTCAAATATTCTTCATGTAGTGTGTTTTTTCTTTAAGTCGGAGAGGACAAAATTGAGTGAATAAAAGGTACATAGAATATGCAAACATAGTGCAAATAATCGCTGTCACGTTATTGTTTTTTTTGACCAACTTTTGTACGTGCGATTGGTGAGGAATCACAGGAGAAGAATATCAGGTTATCAATCTTTATCATCTCCAACCAATGATGTCACTCGTGAGTGAGTGAATAGATCAGAAAGAAGGTCTGCCAGCACAGATGGATATAAAAGCGCAGTGGTTTTAACTTTTATTCTCTCATTTTTCTTCATTTATTTTTCACAATTTTCCAACCTTTCACGTGCGAGTGAGCATGCATGGGAGTTCCATCGCTGGATTTGCAAATTGAATTTGATGAGTCATTCATCTTTAATTAGAAACTAAGCAAAGAAAAGACGATTTTCGCATTGGTGTTCAACCCAAATGAAAAACATCGACCGACGTTATTTCTGAGTATTTGGACATGATCTAGAGCGTACACACTTCTACAATTCATAACTCTGACGTTAATAAAATGAGTATAATTTATTGAATAGAAGTGCTTAAAGCCGGGCCTATCTCAATTTACTTTGTTAATGGACAAATTGGGCCGCAACTGCTGCCTTGCCCAATCTTTCCAACAAGAAAGAGACCGAACTCAAGACTACTCAGAAGGAACAGAAAGGACGAAGTTCCTCAACGAAAATGATGCCCAATGGAAAATACATCCTTGGATCAGAACAATCATTTGGTCCATTCTTAATTTGTTTTAATTTAATATATTTTTACTTTTTGTTTATTGACAGCTTGGGATATTTTGTTGTTAATTGTCCCTACCTAGCATTACTCTAATCCTATCAGGGTGATTGTATTATATCAATACTATTTAATTTGTTTATTTTAATGCAATCTTATATTTTAAAATATGGAAAATGAAAAAAAAAATCCATAACAAAAAATAAGAAATAAAGGAAAAATAATATTTTTTTGGAAATTAGAGCCTAACTCTACATGGCAATAGTATTAATCAAGATATTGGTTACGGTCTCTGTTGAAATCTTATGGTGTAGAGAAAACATCAAATAAACAATATTTAATAGATGAAATATGCAATTGCCCAAACGGATAAGCATCCTCTCCATTCAAATCAAATGAATAGTAAAAATATGAGACATTTTAATCTTTCACTTACCAAACACGATGTGTAATCATCGAAATACCCATCATTTATCAATTTCGAGTAAAATGAAGATAATTTTATTCCATAGTAGACCACTACAAAGCGTTTCGTGTGATCTTACAAATATATCATTAGAATAAATCAATTTATATGTAGCATTGCCTTTTATAATATCAAGAGAATAGGGTGGTCAAATGAGCGTCAAAAAGGCTAAAGGCCTTGAGACAAAAAGATAGACCCACCGGCAGCGGCACCACCTCCACGAGAGTGACATCCCATTCGGGGGGGTTAGTATATAGAATGTGGAGCAAAAAAGTGATTTGTGGGGGCAAAAGTGCAAACGTCAACAGCCCAATTTCCATATTCTTATCAACCATTTTAAGCCACTCCAAACACTAACTAACATGCCATCGCCCACGTCTTTGGAGTCGTAAGCATCAACCACTCCTTCCTTTCCTTCTCCTTCTTCCTCTTTAACCAATAGTTTACATCCGCATCCATCCACACTGTTCTATCCTTGTCTTTGCACTAGAATGAGTTTAGGGGTCCCCCATGATTTGTCACATCTTGTAGATGCCAATTGTCGTTTACTACACCAATTGCTAAATCATATGCCCCATTACTTGTGTTTCAATTACGCAAATCAAATGCAATCTTACCTTTTTTTTTTGCTTAATGATAATATCTTGGAATAGGATGATTACATTTTTACCTTCATAGTTACTCAAAACCAACTTTCTAATTGTTTTGTTTTTTTGTTAAATTACGTCTTAAAGTTATGAGTATACTTTATCCCAATGTTTTTTAACTTTTTTTAAGAATGTAACCACCGAATCATCAAAGTTGTCCCTTGATAATCTCATAGAAAAACAAATTATAATATGTATCATACGTTAAGATTTAACTATTAAGATTATGTCGTGTAATCTATTTAAAGTAGAAAAATTATATTTACAAGTTAATCCAGAAGACACACCATCCGCACTGCTGATATAGAAATATTTGAATTGTATGAAAAAAATTGAAATCTTAAATCTTTCAAATAAAGAAAAATAACTTTAGATTTTGACGATTGCATATAGATTTTAACGACTGCATATAATATTTCAAAATATAATACAAAATAAGTGGTTAAATTACAGAAGATGTGATGGATAAGGGTTGTAATTTTCTAAATATTGTGAGAACAGAAAAATTGGGACTCTTTACGCAGACTAACCTGACTGGGAAATGGTATCGACAAGCTGTCCTTCGAAAGCCAGCTTGCATATGGTGGATTCAGTATGTCTTTGACATTCTCTATAATTAGCCACATGCTAAGATCCGAGTGGCTTTAGCAGCTGTTGATTGGTCATCCCCGCTATACACGTTACCCTGTCTTCTTGCAAATGGAATGGAGCCATGGAGGTGCCTCCCACATTATTTTATGGGTTTAGAGGACTCAAAACAATTTTGAAGAAGGCATTCAAGGACTTCTTCTGCCCACTTCATGCGAGAAGGTTTCATCAAAGTTCCTAATTATCTTTCATGTTTGACAATTGATATGCTATCAGTAATATAAAAAATACTGTTCTTCACGCCAAATTTGGTTATCTTTTTCATTTAAATTGTATTATTATTATTTTTTTAATTTTTGGCTCCAAACTACAAATGGCACTCAACACAGTGGACTTACCTCACAGTCAAATCCCAGCAACTTGAGCAAAATTGGGAGATGAATTGATTCATATAAGTCTTTCTTTTTGTCATCATTTGCTTGCTCTTTTGCAAGTCGAATCCCCATCATGTGGGTGGTCTTTGCCCTCAAGTAAGCTGTGTCTCAATAAAAATCAAGCTACCAACTCCCACTCAGTTAACTTTTGACAATTTCCATTGCTTGTCTGATCTCATCCATAAACATCCTTTTCTGGACATATATCGTAAATTCACAACACTAATCCAAATTAAGTCTTATATAGGAAGCAAGAGATTTAAAAGGGACTTTAGATTTGGGCATTTTATATTATCTGCCTATACCCACATCACCTTAATTGGTTCTTTTCTTACCCTTTTTCTTTACGTGTGGGGAAAAGTTCAAAACAAAAATCATGAATTGGTAGTAGTAGAAGTTCAACTTCCAACAAAAGCATGACTATTGCATTATAAGCCAAAAAGCATTATCAAACCGGAAGAGGAGCAGGTAAGACCTAAAGCAAATTTACTGAGACTATTATTGCAAAATTTGGTGTGAATTATTACAAATAATGTTCTAAACCACTTGCAAATTAGACCCACAACAACTTTCCTCTCCTTTTGTATCTCATAGGACTCGGATTGAACTGGATAGATGATATATATCCAGATATGCAGGATCCAAGCATGAATGTAAATGTGCTTCCCATCATCTGGGTATATATGTGAAGGTATATGCTTCCTGGTTCCTCAGCTCAGAAAGATGTAATTTACCATTGACAAGTTCCTGTTAGCTTAGGAGTGGGGGCCGGCTGTAGAATTTTGAGCCAACAGCAACCAATATATAAAATCATTCATTCATTGTGATGGGAAAAAACAATAACGGGTCTCTCTCAAATTTGTCCCATCCAATATGAAAACAAGGAAAATTATATCCAACAGAATCTTTTATCTTTGAATTCAGTCACAATTTAACTCATTTTTAAACAAATCACTTGATCACTCTCCCCCCTTTTCTTATAACTGGACAAAGAAGGCAGATAAAAAGTTGATGGCACCGTTCCATTGTTTTTTCAAAAAAAAAAAAATCTGTCAAACATATGAATTTATTTTATTTCTTTGGTGTGAAGTGAGCATCTCCATTCCTTCTTAAATATGGATATAAATTGGAGAGTTTTTAGGTAATTCTTCTTCTTTCTATTTTTTTTATTATTAGTAAACAATGGACAACTTTCTCGTACTAATAAACCTTACAAACTAATTTATTATGTGATATTCATCTTTTGAAAATTTAAACTTGTTATTAGAATAGTAATTAAATAACAAAATTCACCTGTTCCCACTGATTAAGAAACTAAAGAGTTTTACTCACCTTGCTAGCTATTTAAATAGGTTTATCTTAA
Source organism: Cyclocarya paliurus (assembly GCA_029856935.1). NCBI lineage: Eukaryota > Viridiplantae > Streptophyta > Magnoliopsida > Fagales > Juglandaceae > Cyclocarya > Cyclocarya paliurus. The sequence continues at coordinate 9,389,184 of CM056954.1, read as the reverse complement.
GAATTTATCAAAAATATTAAGGGAAACAATAGGATCGCATATACATTTATGGGTAATTCTATATACAATTGTGAAGTGCGTAAACGACACATAATTACTTTGAAAAAAATTAGGGTCTACTATTAAAAAATTAATTTTTTTAATGTAGATCACATGTTTTATTCATTTTTTTCAAAGCGATTATACGGTGGTTATATAATTCACAATTACAAATATATTTTCTCTACATTTATATATACACAGAAAACAAACAATATATGTTCAAAAAAGAAAACTAAAATTTTTTGTTTTTCTTATTTAGAATACTTAATAAGAACAATATATGTTTTTCTTATTGGGCTAGCCATTAATCTAAAATTTTCAAAAAAAAGTGCTCCACATCATGCTAGCTCAAATATAAAAGCCAAAAAAAAAGGCATTGTTAAGTCTAAAATTTGATTAAAAGTTGAAGTTTTGGCTAAAGTCAAAGTCATTGGAGATATTAATCTACATTAGACTATTCATCTTAAAGTTAAAATAATAATATAATATTATTTATTTTTTATATTTTACAAATATACTCCATATATTAATTAATAATTTAATTTTTACTTTAAATTATTGTTTTCTAACTATTTTTTATATCAACCTAATTATCCACCATAATATAACCTTGTTTACAAAAAAATATTTTCTTGAAAATCTGGACATAATATAGCCTTGTTTACTAATGAAACTTTTAAAAAGAATTTAATAAAGCTTTGTTGATTATTTGTGAATAAAATATGAGTTTGATGGGTGAATAGCGACTCTCAAACTTTGAAAATTCCTTTAGAGTTACTGTAGCTCACAATATGAACTAAAGGTTTTTAGCTAGTCATGCAGGTCATTTATACAAAACTTCGCTATATTTTAAATTTTACTGATATTTGACTAGTCTAATACCAGTGCTCCTATAGTTTCTAGCTAAAATTTGCTTATCACTGTAGCGATGGCTATTCTTGTTTTATTTAAAAGTGTGTGAAATATGTGATATTTTTCAGCATGCAAGTTTAGGAAAACAAGTGCGTGGAATATGTGATATTTTTTAAGAAAAATTATACTCATCAATATCTTCGCACCACACACTACATATAATTTTTTAACTTTTTATTTTATCAAATGTGTGGTATATGGATAATAAGTAGAAGAACTCAATTAATTTAAGAAGAATAAAATATAAAAAAAAATAAATTTGGAGTGTGGTGTGTAGAGATGATGAGTATCAAATCTCATTTTTAAAAAAAAAAATACTAGTTATTATCCCCACACCACATACTAATATGTGATTTGTCAGTTTTTTAAACACACATATTTACACACCAATATATTATGTTTAACTAGAAGTGCAAAAATAATAAATTACATATTTGTGTGTGGTGTAAGGGATGATAAGCATAATTTTTCTTTTTAAAAATATAATTCAAAACAATAAACTTTGTATAAAAATATTGTTCAAACAGAATAGATATATATTTAGAATTCGAGAGAGTACATACTATGTTGATGCATTTTTTCGACGGAGTCAGAGTCCAACAAGATTGTGGAATGATCCACACTTATGGTTTGGGTGTTAATAAGGTGCTTGGATGCTCATCCATAAAATAAATGATAGATAAAGTATATGAAATGTAAATAAAGTAAGGCAAAAAGATTTATATGGTTCGACATAAAAATCTATTTTCTCAGGGGGATTTGCTATGCAATCTCCTACTATTCACTCATACTTCACACTCCATATTTTTTAATATTTTTTTAAATATTTTTTTGAATTTTTTTTTAAAAATATTTCAGATTTTTTATTTACTATTCATATAAAAAATATTTGATAAAAAAAAATTAAAAAAAAAGGTGAAGTGTGGAATATAATAAATAGTAAGAGGTTGAGAAGATTATTTCTTTCTTTTATCAAGATCTTTCTTCTTTAAAGAAGTCGGGTGCTATTTGATTTATGTCATTTTCGTTAGTCCACTTTTTCTTTTATCCCTTATAATAAATTCCTAATGGATTGGACCTAATTCTTTTGATATTTAATAGGCTGTATTTTTAAAAAAGTGATGCTATTTTACCGTCTAGTTTTCGGTGTACACACTAGTACAGTCAGCTTTTTTTTTTTCAAACAAATTTTTAATATTTTTCAAACATTTTTTATAAAAAAATACACAAATCTATAGTGGTATTTGTTTTAAACAATTTAGAAAAAAATACACTATGATCAAATTTAGAAACAAATATTTGTGGATGCTTGTCTCATGTCTGTGTAAATATTTGTTGAGCGGCTCTACAGCTACACGTTGGGCTCCCATAATATATATATATATTTTTATGTATTTTTTAATATTTTTAAATATTAAAAAAAATTATAATATTATTATTATTATTATTTTTAATCGTTAAAAAAAAAAAAACAGACTGGGAGCTCGATTAGCATTTCTCATATTTGTTCAGAATTGGAACGCACTTTATGTTTTGTCAAATCTGGCAGAATTTTTGCTAAATGAATTTATTAAAAGAAGGAGAGAGAGAAAGTAAGTGCAGAGTGCAGACGTAATATCGTTCGTAGTTTCGTAGGAGAAAACCCGGACCACTTTCGAGTCAAATACCATCCCCCGTCTCTCTCTCTTTCTCTCTTCCCTACCTCTCTTTTTTGAATTAAATCATTTCATTCACTGCTTCTCGGTCCTCCAAGTGTGCGCGGCTCTCTCAACTACTTCACTTCCTCCATCGCCATTGATTTCAACCCCAATCCATCTTTTTTTTTCCATCCGCTCTCGCTTCTCTCTCTCTCCCTTTTTCGTTGTCTCGAATTCGCACTCCTATTGTCTCCTCCACGCCTACTCAAATGAACAGCCACGCCAATCTTCTTCATCTTCACTGAGTCCTCAGCACGCGGATTGTGGTGTATCAAGATGAATGGAACAGATCGAGCTTTTTGGGGTTTGAATTCTGCTGCTTAGAAGATTTTTTTTTTTTGTTTTCCCGGTGGTGGGGAGTTTCTGGGTTTGGAGACAGCAATGGTTGCGGAGCCCTGGATTGTGAAGATGGGCAGCCAGGTGAGCTCGAATCTCAAGCACGCGCTCCTCCTCGAACCATCCAAGAAGAAGAGTTTAAAAAACAACCAAGTTCCAAATCAAACAATTGGCATCCTTTCCTTCGAAGTCGCCACCGTGATGTCAAAGACCGTTCACCTCCACAAATCCCTTACAGATTCCGAGATCTCCAAGCTCATGACCGAGATCTTGAAATCGGAGGGAGTGTTGAACCTGGTGTCCTCCGATGAGTCCTACCTTCTGGAACTCGCTCTGGGGGAGAAGCTCGACGACTTGAACAGCGTCGCCGGCGTGGTGTCTAGGCTGGGCAAGAAATGCTCCGAGCCGGCCTTGCAAGGGTTCGAGCACGTGTACGGGGACGTTGTGAGTGGCGTTATTGAGGTGAGGGAATTGGGTTTTTTGGTGAGGGATATGGAAGGAATGGTGAGGAAGATGGAGAGGCTCGTGAATGCGACTGCGAACCTGTACAGCGAAATGGAGGTGTTGAATGAGCTGGAGCAGGCGACAAAGAAGTTCCAGCACAATCAGCACGAGGAGAGTAAGCGGACGTTCGAGCAGAAACTGATGTGGCAGAGGCAGGACGTGAGGCATCTCCAGGAGATTTCGCTTTGGAACCTTACGTACGATAAGGTTGTGGAGCTCTTGGCCAGGACAGCGTGCACAATATACTCTAGGATTTGTACAGTGTTTGGGGACCCTGCAATGAAAAAGAAGAACAATCAATGCGGGCCGTTCTCGGGACAGATTGATTTGCATCGTCCTCTTCATACGGGTCCGGGCTCGGAGCCGTTGAAACGGGTTCTTAGCAGGAGTAATGGGTGCCATTCGGGCAAGAAATTGGTGACGAGCTTTAATCCTCAAATTGATTCGCGGAGGGGAGAGATATCGCTGTTCCGACCTGAAGATCTTAATTTCCCGTGTGGAACGAGCCCAGGGAGGCTTTTCATGGATTGCCTTAGCTTAAGCAGCTCGGTTTCCAAGTTTGAGGATGATGAAGATGATGCTGTTGATCGCGAGGACCAAAGTAGCCAAGTTTCAGGAGTTTATAGCTCTGGTAATCCTGCTTTGAAAAGATCCGAGCACCCGAATCACACTAATCTTCTCAATCGATCCCGAAGTCGTGTTGCATACAAATCCGGTGAGATGCAAAGTGCTCGGTTCGGCCCCAAGAGCCGGTTGACGGTCTATGCTCCTCCCAACACGGTGGGAGGCTCTGCTTTAGCCTTACATTATGCAAATATTATAATTGTCATAGAAAAGTTACTTCGCTACCCCCATCTCGTGGGTGAAGAAGCCAGGGACGATTTGTATCAGATGTTGCCGACGAGCTTAAGAATGTCTCTGAGGACTAATCTCAAGTCATACGAGAATCTTGCAATATATGATGCTCCCCTTGCACATGATTGGAAGGACAACCTTGATGGCATTCTGAAGTGGCTTGCGCCACTTGCTCATAACATGATCAGGTGGCAAAGCGAGCGTAATTTCGAGCAACATCAAATCGTTACGCGGTCAAATGTTCTGCTTCTTCAGACACTCTATTTCGCCGACAGGAAGGGCACGGAGGCAGCAATATGCAAGCTTCTAGTGGGGTTAAATTACATATGTCGCTACGAGCATCAGCAAAATGCCTTACTGGACTGTGCCAGCAGTTTTGATTTTGAGGACTGCATGCAATGGCAATTGCAATGTGGAGCTGCTTATCTTCATTGACCACATAATTGGATTTTGAATACATGAAGTGGGTGGTAAAGCAATTTGTCTTGGTTCCCGATACATGTATGAACACACAGATGATAGTTCAACACGATGTGAATATCTGAGCTTTCGCACATTGAAGACAGTATCATGTTGCAAGGTACGTGAATGTGAATTCTCAAATACATAGTTCCAATTATTTATGCAACAAAAAAATGTATAATTTTCTTTCTATGTCGAAGTTGTATATATATGTTCGTATACATTAAGTTTGTTTTCCATCTCAAAATCCCTGTGCGTGGCTTGCAATTTGTTACTTTTTGCATTGAGTCCGTAAAATATAATGGCAGAGTAAGCGACTTGCACCAAGTCTCAATGGTGCCTCTATTAAAAACCATGACATGTTACATGTTAAGATTGTCTTGGAACCCTGGGCATCCTTACTTGTGTTAAAATTGGTAGATCAAACTTTCACTTGGCATGCATAAAGATTGTTCTAGGAACACCTGGAAACCTGCAACTTTTTTACCCGGGGCTGACTTGCATAATTTGGTATAATCTCTAGTCTCTGCGTGTCCTGTTGTAGCATTTCTAGTGTAAATGCCTTTTGAGACTGATCTGAGAAACCAAAATTTCTGATGCTGCTATTTGCCATCTGATCTGCTTAGAAACATTTTACATAATGTTAATTAGACTGATCTCATATCCTTCATGAATTAATTTTTAAGGGGCTCATCTCGAAGGAACGAATCTCTACTTATGCATAGCAAACTTTCCATCAATTTTGGTGTTTATCCATTTTCCCCCCCAAATTCTTCTGTGCTAAACGATTGAAAATATTGCCTGCAAAATGGGTTATTTTCTTTTTTGATCTTATACAATGACAAATTGACAGTGACTCTTCTATATATTATATGAAGGTTAGAAATGATTTGATTCCTAGTGATGTTATTTTAGGACCTGGTATCTAAAATGCTGGACAGCAAAACTGGTACTGGTAAGGCAACAAACATGCAAAAATAAAAAATGTAAAAATGAAAAACAAAAAGACTGTCCATGAAGTATGGTTGAAACATGAATTTAGAAATTTAAAGCTTCATCCAACAAGGGAAGCAGGAGCGATCATTTGGGATTAGGCAGGTGGTAGAAGAGGGCATTAACTATGATAATAAAAGAGCCTTCAGTGGTGTTGTTGGATATCAATTAATTTTGAATGTGAAGTCTGCCACAAAGAGAGTGAGAGCCCCGCCTGTTCGTCCCTCGTCTGTTTTTTATAGCCGCAATTTAGCGGGGGACTACATGGGACATCAATTCATACTTAAGATCATGGCCCGTCGAAGGAAGACAACCGACGTCATTGTCAATGGACAAAACCTCGTAATTTGATTGCGTCTTTTAAAAGAATCGCGAAAATTTCAAATACCATTCATTCTCATTTTTATTTTTGATAAATAATAATTCATTCTCATTTATTTATTTATTTGTGATGTCGGGAACTCTCTAAGGCAAGGGCCTTCGGATCCATACTTGCAGAGTAAACTTCGCTCCCATGCACTGCAATCTCGAAAGTTTCCATACACAGAACTAGTTAAATCGTTAGCTTTTCATCAGGAGGTGTGGCCTTAAAAGATTGTTTGTGAGGTGTTGAACTTTGGACTTTGAAGGGAAACTCCAAACCTGAGGCCTTCACCACTTGAGCCAACACCTTGAGGTTAACTTTGATTTATGATCATAAACTTTGATTTATCACACTGATTAATTAGGACTCGATCGAAGATGGTTGATTTTTTTTAATTTTCAGTCATATCAATTTTTTTTAAAGGAAAATTGTCATAATTCATTCATCAAAGAAACTTATATTTGTGACCGTATATATTCTGGGATGTCCTCATATCAAACATGACATCATAAACCATAATAATGCATTTGGAGCTCCACCAGTCAATGTTTTGAATATTGTACCGGATGCCGTATCGGTTAAGGTACTGGAACGAAATATTTCAGTATCGGTACCGTTTCAAGATAATCGATATATAAATAAATTATATATATAAATGTATATATATAAATTATATTTCAAACTAATAATCTACATATGAATAATTTATGTATAAATACATAGATATATAAATTATAAATAGTCTAGTCTGAATTGAGAGTAAAAAAATAAGCTTGTAGTTTGAAAAAATAAAAAAGAATAAAAATTAAAGATCGAAATATCGGCCAGTACAGGCCGAAATATCAGCCGGTACGAAACGCATGGCATACTTGTATCAGACCGATGGCCGGTACGAAAAATACTGGCCAGTACAGTACGGTATTTAAAACTATGCCACCAGTACACTGTTTCATTTTGTGACTAGTTTGGCCTTCACTATTGTTGATACTCTCTTCAGATAAAAGTTTAAGAGACAATACTCTTTACCTAAACAGAGACTTAATCTTACCTTTCATAGAAAGAGTTGACTTAACCTTTTACAAACAAACGTTCGAGAGACAAATTTTTTATTTTTTTAAATTAATAATAGGAAAACCAAAAAGGAAAGCAATAAAACAAATGTGAAAAATGACGAATTATAGTTTGTACCAATTTGGGTAGACTTTGGAATCTGTGACAGCCCGTGAAGGCAACACACTTGTTTCTTTCCAGCCACAAAGATCAGATCTGAAAGGTCTGGTGATCTGGCGTGTGTGCTGAAAAGAGCTGCCGGAAAGGGTGGTGCTTGAGGACCATGCACAGATGAGGGCGGCGTGTAAGAACCACACGCGGTGTTTTTTACAAAACCATCATTTTCCTCCGAACGATTTTCAACCTATTCATTTGTTTTTGCCATGCATATCTCTCGAGAATTGCCGAAAAGCTATAGATCTGTTTTTTTTGACCTTGAAGAAAGTAAAATAAAACTAAACAAATAAAATAAGGTGGGTGAATGTAGGAAAGAGAGGGAAGAGGAGGAGGAAGAAGCTGATGCCTCCTCCCCTACGACAAAAATCAAATCTAGAACCCTTAATTTTTAATGAGAGAGAGAGGAGGCGCTTTCTTTAAGATTTCTGTCTACAAGCGGGAGTCTTTGAGTACCCAATCAAAACAATTGATTGACTCTCAAAGTTACTCAAAATGTGCTATACAAACTTTTACATTAGTTTTTAAGCAAAAATTATTAGTAGATTGACTCGTTTAAAGAATATAATGGATTTCATACTAAATAGTATGTGCGGACAAGATATGTAAATGGTATAACTTCTAAAAATGATCTAGGTCTCCTGCATGAACTTGAGAATTTTAAGCGGAAGATACCTAATTAATTGGGTCTTACAAGTTACAACCGAATAAATATTCCGGATAGATTTAAATGAGCAATAAATGTCGTAGAACCCATTTGATATGTTTATGTCTCCCAATTGAAACAACAACTTAAGGCATTTTTTCTTAAAAGTAATATAATTAAAGATGAAACTTAGTAGCATTGCTCAGCTTGCAATGGGCTTGAAATCGGAATGGGCCTAGAAACAGAAACCACATCGGCCCCAAAAGAAATCAAGATTCCAATTTTCTTTTTCCTTCGTTTCCATGGCAACCAAACGGAGCACCTGACATTCAGAAGCTCCATTGTTTCTCTTCGTTTCCCTTGTTTAAAACTTCTGATTCGAAGTTTGAAATCTTGGAGTTGAAGCCAGGAACAAACGCGCACCCACCGTGAATCCCGCTACTATTTAGTTACAAAAGGTTCGCCTGCGAATCCTTTAATTGGCCACTTTCAACCTTCTTTTTCACCCTAATATTTAACTCAATTTCATGCAAATTATCCTCGCAATCAATTGATTTGATTTTAATTTTCTAAGTTTCATTACTCCTTGATAACCAAGATCCGGATTTGAATTCTCTATGAAGTATATTTAGTCAGAAAAGTAATTGTCATTATTCCCAATATAATTTTTTTCTTTTTATAGTGATCCCTTTCTTTACACGGAGCACTGAGCCTCCAGATCAGCGTCTCTCTTTGATGGTTTTGATGGGCTTGAGGCAGGTGATCTTAGGTTGTCCTCATCGTACTCCCATGGAACTACTGCTTTCATGCTTTCACGACAGTGAGAGACGTTTTGCAAGACAGTTATTTTTTAATTAATTTGTTTTTACAACTCTTTTCAATTTATCTCATTTCATCTATCTTATCTAATCATTATAAATTTTTTAAATTTTTATACAAGATAAAATAAATAATTTTATTTTTTTAATCTCAAAATAAAATAATATTAAAAAAATATATTCTAATAATATATTATTTAATTTTTAATTTTAATTTTAACTCATCTTATATTCATATTTGAGGACAACGAGACAAAAGAAAGTTTACGTTATAGGCCAAGCCGCCAAAAGGATCGCCATGCACTACTACTGTTGGAGATTCTTTATTTCTTTTGGCAATGAGTTTCATCTGATGAACATGGTTACCGACAACGTCATTTTCTTCCATGCGTGTGTGAGAGAAAAAGAGAGAGTACCATATATGAGTTCTTTTAATTTGCAGTCTTGTAACCTTCGTAAAGAAAAAAAAAATTGATATCATCTTAATTTGATGCAATGAATGATAGAATTGCTTGCTAATGCATGCCTTGCTTGTCTTCCTTAATATAATTATTTTCTAATTAAGACGAATTAATTGTTGCCTTATATTATCTTTTAGAACAATTCTATGCCCCAACTAGTACGTAAAGCACATTTAGTAAATTGTTTATATGATATAATTTGATTTGAAAGATAAATTTTAAAATTTAAATTTTACAAATCAAATTTTACTATTTAAATATTGTAAATGATATGTTTTACCCACTAACTTAAGAATAGAATAACTATATTTTTTTTTATAACCTAATGGGCTTTTTGAAAATGGCTAAGCATAACTGTAGAACAACAACAACAAACTCTGTTGGGAAATATTTTGAAACGTTTTGTAAACTAGAGAATATGTAAACTAATAAGAACAAATTAGAAAGAGAGAACCCGGTGTTGAGGCACGTTATGATGGACGCTTTCCTTAGAGTAGATTTCACTGCCTCCAAATATAAACATGCATTAGGCTTCTTGACAGTTTACTCTCAAGATACAACAACGTCGGTTCATTAATCTCCTTGTCGGTGCACATAAAATGAGATTCTCGAATTCGATATAAAATAGCTGAAACCCAAAGAAAGAGAGACAAAAAAAAAAAAGGAAAGTGTTTCTCTAATTTTTGTAGAATTTCGAATTAATGAATTTGTGAGTGAGGTTCCTAATTTATAGAGAATGAAATGGTACTAGTGAAAAGCCACAACTTATTTAAAAGAAATGGTATTTCTAAAAGTCACATCATATAAATGAAATGATACTTGTGAAAAGTCACAACTTATATAAATAAAATGGTATTTGTGAAAAGTCACAACTAAAATGAAAGAGTACTTTTGAGAAGTCACAACTTCTCAAATATTAGAGAATATATTGAAAATATTTCTAATTCACTAAAAGATACAACCATTTGTTTGGTTGGTATGCAGTTGAGACTCATATCATCAAGAAGCATACATTGGTTCAAATTATCATGACACATTTTCATCTAAGTCTAGACAACCGAACTGATATATTGAACAATAGTAATGGTTCATATTATTTTTTTACTTTACATCAAATATTTTAATCATTTCTAAGTTTAAAAACCAACAATCCCTCACCTGATTAAAATACTTTAAATGATAGAATATAATTAAATTTTCTTTGGACAAAGTACTATGCATCAATAGAGGTAGCTTGCGGTTTTGAATGTCTACTTAGTGTTAGCGTGTTTCTATCTGAAAGATTCATGGTGAACCAAGTCTTGAATCAGAATATTTTAATTCAGGCTTCTCCACACCACATATATAGTACGACATATATCAAGTTCCTTTCAAGGTGGTGCATAAATGTCGTGCACCCGTATCTTGGATTTATGAGCGCTCTAGGGAATAGTCCAATTACCATAGATTGCAGCCTCACAGTCACAGTCACATAGGTGAGTCCTCCAATGGTACCTGCAATTCAGTACCTCGCCTTAGTTTTGGACTCATTCAAAGCATTTCACTTTTCCTTTGCCATTGTATTTGTAGCACTCACATCCTATGGATGAACCTATAATAATATTTTAATAGTGCTATCTAGTCACTCAAATAGTTTGTTCTTCCCGTTGAACATTTTTCTTGAAATTTTCAATCAAGAAGGTCAGGCTGCCGCTATTGGTGACCTAATTAATGGGCTTCAGTCCCATTCCCATTGATGTACATATAACCTTCGACTTTGCCAGTCCTTTCGTCAAAGGATCAGCTAGGTATCTTCTGACTTTACATATTCCAAAATCAAGTATCCATTCTTTATCAGGTATCTTATCGAAGAATGCCTGATACTCAAATGTCTCATCTTATGATTAAAATATTTATTATTATAAATACTTATCATAGCTTGATTGTCACAAAGAACAGAAATAGCTGGCATTGGTTTTTTAACTAGTGAAATTTTTGATAATAAATTATTAAACCAATCTACCTCATGTTCAGTAGTATCCAAGGCTATTAATTCAGATTCCGTAGTAGATCGTGAAATCACAGTTTGTTTGGAGGATTTCCAAGCCACAACTGCTGCTCTGAGAGTCAAAATATATCCACTCGTTTCCTTACGATCTATTGTGCCAGTTATCCAACAGGCATCACTGTATGCTTCTAATACTGTGGGATATTCAGAATAATGGATACCATATATCATGGTTTCTCTCAAATATTTAAGAATTCTATCTAATGCCTTTCAATGAGAATCATTAGGCCTACTAGTATATTTGGTAAGTCTACTCACAACATATGAAATATCAAATCTAGTAGAATTAACAATATATAGTAATGTACTAATAATCTGGGAATATCTTAGTTGTGACACAGGATCTCTAAGATTCTTACTTAAATGCAAACAATGATCAAGAAGAGTACTGATAGGTTTGCATTCAAATCTCTCAAACTTTTTAAGAATTTTTTCAATATAATGAGACTGATTTATGCTAATACCATCATGAGATCTCATTAATTTAATACCAAGAATTACCTGTGCCTCTTCCATGTCTTTCATGTCAAAATTCTTAAATAAAAAGTTTTTAATATCAAGAACAATATCTATATTGGTGCCAAAGATGAGAATATCATCAACGTGAAGACATAGTACTATGCATGCACCATCAACTATTTTAGTGTGTAAACACTTATTAGATTCATTTATCTTGAAATCATAAGGTATAATTATTTCATCAAACTTTTAGTATCATTATTTAGGGGCTTGCTTTAAACCATATAGAGATTTAATAAGCTTACAAACTTTCCTTTCCTATCCTGAAACCGCAAACTTCTCTGGTTGATCCATGTATATCTTTTCTTCTAGATCGCCTTTAAGAAATGCGATTTTTACCTCCAGTTGGTGGGCCTCAAGTTTATGGATCACTGCTAGAGCAATTAGAATACGGATTGTGGTTATTCTAGTAATAGAAGAATACGTATCAAAATAATCAATACCTTCTCTTTGTGTAAAACCCTTTGCAATCGGCCTAACTTTAAATTTATCAATAGTACCATTAGGTCTCAATTTCTTTTTAAAATCCACTTACATCCAATGGTTTTACTTCCAGGAGGAATATCACATAAGTTCTAAGTGCCATTAGTCTTAAGAGATTCCATCTCATTATTTACTACTTCTTTTCAGAAAATAGAATTAATGGAAAACATGGCATCCTTGACAGTCAACGGGTTTTCCTCCATAGAATAAGTATAAAAATCATGTCCAAAATCATTTTCCTTTCTAACTTGTTTTCCTTTTCCAAGTTCATTTTCTAATCTAAAGGCACTTTCAGGATTAGATATAATGGTAGGTTGACTACTGGTGGAATGAAAACTTACTGTAGGTAAAGATCTTTCTAACTTATTTTTGAAAGAAAATAGATTTTCAAAGAATATTGCATCCCTAGACTTTATGATGGTGTTGGGATCAATACTTTGGACTTCTGATTTGATAATAAAAAACCTATATGTAGAACTATTTCTAGCATACCCAATGAAGACTGCATCTACTGTGTTGGGACCTAATTTCATTTTTCTTAATTTTTGAAACATTAACCTTTGTAAGACAACCCCAAACTCTAAAAAAATTAATATTGGGTATTCTACCCTTCCAGAGTTTATACGGTGTCTTGTCAGATCCCTTAAACGGTACTCTATTCAAGATAAAATAAGATGCAAGTATTGCTTCCCTCACCATTGCTCAGATAGGCCACAACTAAAGAGCATGCATTTGATTATATCTACCAAGATTTTTTTTTTTTTAGAAACACTATTGGATTGAAGAGAATATGGAGCGGTTTTCTCATGTATAATACCATTCTCCTCACAGTATTGAACCAATTAATTAGAGGAATATTCACCTCCTCTATCAGACCTGATAATTTTAATCTTTCTCTCCAATTGATTTTCAACTTCAGTTTTATAGACAACAAATTTACTAAAAGATTCATCTTTTATTTTCATTAAGTAAATATAACAAAATTTGGACATAACATCTATAAAAGTAATGAAGTATTTATTACCATCTTTAGATGAGACACCATTTAAATAGCAACCATTACTATGAATTAATTCAAGTAGCGGCGTATTTCTTATAACAGATTTAAATGGCTTTCTAGGCTGTTTTGATTGAACACAGATTAAACATTTTTCATCCAAATCAACATAAACTTTAGGACTAATCTCTAAATCCATAATTCTTTTAACATTATGATAATTAATATGGCTTAATCTAGCATGCCATATTGAAGAGGAACATGTAGAAAACTCAAATTTATTATTAGAATCAAATTTTTCTACTACATTATTTTGAATATTTATTACAAATAAACCACCACTCACATAACCTTTCCCCAGAAATGATCCATATTTAGTTACAATAACTTTATTGGATTGAAATAATAATGTGTAATCTGCCCCACTACTTATAAAAAAAAATAAAAATAATGTGTAATCTGCCCCACTAAGTAAAAACCACTAATTAGGTTTCTCCTCGCCTCTAGTATGTAAAATATTTCTTCTAAAGGAAGAGTATTTCCAGACGTTAATTTGAGTTCAATTTTTCCTACTCCAAATACTTGTGCAGAGGTGGAGTTACCCATCGTCACTTTCATGCCGCTTGTATCTTGATATGTTAAAAAAATATTGCGATTAGAAGTGACATGTACATTGGCTTTTGTATCTACTATCTAATCAGTAGCACTACACGCCAGATAAATTTAGAGATTTATGGTTACATACTATTCATCGGTTTCAACAGAGTCGGTCCTAAAAAACACCTTATGAGCCTGTGGGTTAGGTGATCTTAGTTGTTCATTGTCTTGATTTTTTCTCTTCTTATAGTGATAACTTTTGGCCAAGTGACCCGGTTTGTTACAATTAAAACAAATGGATCTCTTATAATCTTTGTTGGTATGGAATTTGGTTTCAAATTATTCTCATAGTTAGTTTTACCCTTATTGAATTTGAACTTCTGATGTAATGAGTTCTTATGTGTTTTATGGCTTTCTACAATATTTATTTTAGACTGAAAATCAGAAATCAATGGTGGGGCAGGATCATTGTCCAAGTGTTGTTCTTGGATCCTAATGGTAGATATCAAAGTTTCTATGGTCATATCTCCAGTCTTATGTTTAAGAGATAGACAAAAAATCTTTCATGAAGAAGGCAACTTGTTGATTGTACAAGCAACTTAGAGACGCTTGGTAATACTCATTCCCCATTGGCCCAATTCATGGTAAATGATAGTTAACTCATAGGCTTGTTCTACCACAGATTTGGAATCATCCATCTTAAAGCTAAGAAATTGGCTTGCAGTGTACTTATCCATTCTGGCATCTTGTACACCATATTTCATTAAGAGCATTCCAAATATATTTGGCAGATTTAATTCAAGCTGAAAACAACTACCACACCACAAAAGCGTCTAAATTTCAAACAAAAATATGAAACAAACTCCCTCACCGCAAAATCCACCACTTGGTAGCTAAGGGGGAAAGATAAGTTTTATGGTTTCATTTCTTATTGCTTTTCAGAATTGAATTGTCAACCTTTCTTACACCAACAAGTCACAAAAAGAATCAATGTTAATGCTTCACGTCCTCCCAAAGAACAATGCATGCAATATTTTTAGTTGTTAACTATTCGGTATCCAACAAAACAATAGCCCATATTCACCATAGACAAGAACACATCCAAATTGTATAAAATAATTTCTCTTACAAACAAAGCTAACAAAATCCACAAGCCCCCAAATTCCTTTTCACATCTTTTCTTTCATTCTCAAATTGATTAAAATAAAGCAGACATTCACAGTGTCTCCCTAAAAATCAAATTTCCTCCAAACAAAACAATAATCCAAAATGCTCCCCCCCCAAGAAAAAAAGAATAACTCTAATTAAACGTAAAAAGAAGAGAACTTTAATAGAATAATGCATACGTATTGTGGGTTTAAATTGAATGGCATAAATAGGGTACCTTGAACCAGTTCCATCCGAGGTCTGAACCGGCTGTGAAGGAAGAGATGTAGGTGCTAGAGAGTGGAGGAGAGATGTAGAACTTATAGGATAAGTGGTGGCCGTCCTTGAGGTTTGGACTATCCTTGGTGGCTAGTGGAGTGGGTGACAGCCAAGAAATGAGAGAAACAAAAAAACATAGAGCAAGAAAGAAGGGTGTTGGAGGCTAGATCTCATGATAAAGCTTGCTATGTGGGTGACGTTGGCCCTGTCTGTTGTGGTCCGAGGCGAAACTAGAGGTGGGATCTGTTGCATATGGTGGTTGGCAGCTCAATAGATCTTCCTTAAGTTGACTAAACGGCGGCTGCGAGAGGAAAACGTATGAGAGATCCACAAATAGTTGTTGTCCGGTGTGCTCTGCGGTTGTTGATGGCGGCAAGCATAGTGAGGCAAAGAGAGAGAAAAGAGAGGGGTATCAGTTGAGAGAGAGAACTTGAGAAGGAAGAGGGAGCCGAGAATGATAGAGAGGGGTTTCTACGTGTGGTTTGAAAAGACCCAAAGGGTCAAAATAGAGTTCACTGGTCAAACATGACTAAAAATATAAACACGTGAAGTGAAAAAAGCTAATTAGAAGGACAAAAGCGGAAAATGAAAAATGCATAGGGATACAAGTACAAATGAAATTTGAAAAAAAGTATTGTTTATAAACGGATAGACAAATAGGTTACAACCAACCAAACAGGGAGAAAGACATGAATTTTCCAATAAGACAAAGGGATAAAAACGTAAATTTTTGAATAAAATAAAAGCAATAACAAAGACAAAACGGAAAAAGCAGAAAATAAAGAGGCGAAAGTTGGAGAAATTCTACTGTTTATAAACTGACAGACTCTTTTATAATAGGAAGGAAGTAAAAAATAATAGAAAGTTGATCATGAAACACTTGTCCATTACCATTGGCTCCTCTGAATCTCTGATGGTTGGTGGAAAAAATTACTACTGTTTGATCTGACCCGCTAACAGTGGTCTTGGACAAAATTAACGGACACGCGCGATTATGTAAGACGTGTCTTAACCACTTGGGAAATTTTATTTTATTTTCACCACTTGTTACATCTTCATGCCGACCACGTGGTATACCCCGCATGCTGCGAATGTGGTCATAGATCTAGGCGTGAGTGTGAGTCTCATAGTTTGGTTATACAAATCTTCATCTCTTAATTATTATAATTTTTTCAAATTCTTATATAAAATATAATAAAAAATTTAATATTTTTAAAATTTTAATATAAAAATAATATTTTAATAATATTTTATTCAACTTTTATCTCATTTCATCTCATTTATATAACTAAAAGAGACCTTAACTATGTTTATTCTCCAATGGCGAAACCATCAAATTTTTTTAAGGGCATACTTTTTTACCTCGTGAGATGTTTATCTAAAATAAACATAAGATTAAAACATCATAAAGCATGTCTATATATATAAATATATATAAAATCAAATAATTTATTACATACACGTATAAATAAAATTCAAAAAACATAATTTAATGTCTATTTTAGATTTTTGACGATAATATTTCATGAAATAATATTCATCCATTATTATTTTTGTAATGAAGTATTTAGGAATTTTTTTTATAGAAGTTATTAAGTGATCTTTTAGAATGTCATCTTTCATTCTAATATTTAAATTAATTATCAAGTTTTATATAAAATCTAGATATTTTCGTATCATATCAAGCATAGAATGTTACAATTGAGACCTTAAATAATTTTTTCCTTGCTTAGTGAAGTCTAGAGTATAAAACCTCTTAACTATATTTTTTCACATAGATCATCAATTTTAAATGATTTTTCTTGTATTTTCATTTTAGATTCCGTATTAAGAAATCTAAACTTAGTTTGATATTCATGTTATAAATAGTTTATTATTTCTCCTAAACTTAGTTTTAATTTAATTTTTATGGGCCACATCCTTGAAATTAAATAATATATAAAAATTATAAAAAATTCAGGAGTTATAAGAAAAAAATTTGAGGGGCATTTATATGTATATTGAAATTTTAAAACATTTTAGAGAGCATATAGAAATTATAATTTTTTGGGAGGCCAATTTCTATATACATAGAATTGTGTATAAAATTTAGGGGCTATATATATATATATATATATACACACACACGTATGGTATGCTTGATGCTGTGGGGGTTTAGATATGTTAGGAGGATGAGATGAAAATTTTGTGTTTTGTTTTAAAGTTTAAAATATTACTTTTTAGTTTTGAGATTTGAAAAAATTGAATTAGAATTTAAAAAAGTTATATTGGGATTTGAAAAAGTTGAATTATTTATTATATTTTGTATGAGAATTTAAAAATGTGTAAAGATAAGATGAGATGAAGATGAAAATTTTAGGTGAAACATGTTTTCCAAACATATCCTAACAGTGCATATAGATTCCCATCTCTACAGTTATAACTTATATATACCGTACGTCCAAGATGTCAGGTTTGTTTTGATTTCTGAGGATAGGTTTCATGTGAAAAATATAAACAGAAACATGTATAGATTCCTTAAAACGTATTTTAAATTGTTTTCAACAGTATGAGATCTTGGACATAAAAAATTAAGGAAAGAGATCGAATTTCTAATTTTTTTTTTCCAGACTTCTAAATTTTATATTAATATGCAATGTTTTCAGTTTAGAAAAATAAAAAATATTTAAAAACAACGTCATCTCTGTTTGTATGGAACACGTACGCCCGCCATACCACCATTAATTCATGTATTTGACACCTATTTTAATCAATTAAATTAATTCATTAACTATAATAAAATTATTTATCGGTGACCAGTTATTTTTAAAAAAAATGATTTTCTTTTATCAAAATGAGTCTGTTTTTATCATAAATAGTCGATATAGTAATAAATAATCTATCACAAATACTTATTTTTCTTGTAATAATATACATATATATTAATTTTGACTATATTTCTTTGTTTAAACTATTTGTAAACGTTCAAAGAATTTTAGGAATTAATAGTACTCACATTTAATTACTACGTACATGACAAATGTACGTCCGTAAATGGCTACTATAATATTAATTCATATACATAACTGTGCTTATGATTGGATAGAAGAAATACTCATACACAAACATATGTATTTATGTATGTGTAATAATATTATTGGAGGTCGTGATCGTGATGTTTTAATTAAAGTCCATCTATATATATAGTATATACCATGCCTTGATCTTATTCAAGCTATACAATAACGTATCAATACTTATTTTCACAAAGTTCAAGGCGTATTATATAATTCTTTTATTTAGTCAATTTTTTTATCAATAGTTTATTAGTTTTGATCGTCTACGTATAAATGTACGTGTTATATATATATTTTTTGGCTATATTTTATTTGTTTTTAATATCGTATTATATAGTTTTAAGAAAGCTTATCAATACTCATATATGCAAGTTCTTGATTATTAGCTTTAATTATCAATGAATTATAAACTCATTTAAAATTTTATATTGGCCCTTTCAATTAAAATGAACTTATATATTGCAGCTCAAGGACTTTTGTCATTTGGTGATAAAGTGGGTCGATAAATAATTAACCAGTACCATTAATAGGATTCCAAATATATAAGTTTGACTTTCAAGAACAAAATTTTTTTGAGACAAAACTTTTGTCATCCTTGGGATGAAATTCAAATTTCTTAAATAAATAAAAAACAATCCAAGTTGTAAATACCGTTGGTTCGAATGATATCATTTAGGGATGATGATCATGATCCTTTCAAACGGTTTATTATATCCATTCGAATTTTGAACGATGTCATGAATTCCATTCGAATGGTACCAAACCTATTCAAATGGTAAGGAATATGTTCGTGACACAAATTTTGGGACCAAATAGCAACAAAAGTTTTCGTCTCAAGAAACCGAACTTCTTGTAGTGGTACCAGTTGACAATATCTCTTAATTAATTTTTCTACATTAATTTCTCATGGCCTGGGAGTCAGAACCAAGCCCAATTAGCTAGGATTGATCCCATATATTGTCTACACTTTGCTGATCTTGCCTTGATCAGCTGCTCTACCTTGACAGACCAGCATGTTAAGCTATTTAATTACCGATAGACATTATAATTAAGCTTCCGAACGAAATGCATGGTCTCTAGATAATTACGCGCTCGAGCGAAGAATTAATGTCATGACTAGAATTACAGGCCGCATTATTAGAAGCCAACTCCATAACCATAAATAGCAAAAACATGACTAAATGATCTATGGAAAAGAGATAATAAATGCATTTTAGGTCAAAGAATAATGGGCTGTAAATCTAAAAAAAAAAATTGATCTTGCTAATTAACTTTGGCGTCGGAAAGTCCACCTCCGAAAACGACACAACAACAAATTTGACTTTTAAGGACGAAAATGTTAGGGACAAACTAAATTTCGTCTCTAAAAGTAATTTTTTGAGACAAAATTTAAATGTTGTCCCAAAAATAGATAAATTTACAAAACCATTCGACCAGATAAATATCCGATCGAACAGGATTTTTGTGACGAATTAGATCATCTCAAAAAGTTTTTCCGTTTGAACGGAAAAAAATCCAGTCGAACATACAAATCTTGGAAGGGAAGTAATTTATTTTGCCGGGGAAAGTTTAAAACCGTTCGAACGTAAATTTTTAATATCTATACAGTTCAAACAGAACAGAACATATTTAGTTTAAACATATTTGAGCATCACATTTATACATCCGAACGTATAATATTAATATCTATACGTAACTCAAAATATAAAAAATGTATATATATCATATATACGAATTCATAAATTAATTTTATGTAATTAATTTAAAAATATTTTAATAATTTCTTTTATGTTAAATAAGATTTTTAGTTAAATAAATATTTTCAGCCATACACTATATAATATAAATCAATAATTAATCTAGAAAAGATAAAAAATATTTAATTCATAACTAAACAAAATTATGAAAACACCATATACTGTCTATAACAATAACAAAAAAAATATATATAAAAGATGGAAACTTCTATGATGAGAGGTCTCTGCACACATCCTCGACTGCAGCTAATCAACTCTCTTCCTGGCTCAGTAGAGTACTTAGCGTGACCTGAGTTGCATTACTGGCATGAATCTCTGTACATAACTCAGAGATGGTAGCATTAATCTCTGCACGGAACTCAGAGACGCTAGCAGTAATCTCTGTACACAACTCAGACATGACAGTATGCACTGCATCGATCACCGCTGATGTGTGAATGCTGATCTTAGCACGCAGTATGTCGGCCATCTTCTCGCGAGTAGATGTGCGTGATGACTTAGCCTGTGTAGATGCCTCACTAGCTGAGGCTATATGATCTCCCGGCTGTGCATCTCTCTGAATATCAACCTGGTCAGGAACAGGTTCACAAAAACGAAGTCTCGAGTGTCCCGTGCTCGTGACAACATGGTTCTGTTGATCGGTCCTATTGGTTCTCATTCACGCTCGGCAACTTCTGGCACGACCCCGGAATGTAGAGAAAATCAAGTGATCAGGATCCCAAATGACAGTATATCTGTCATCATGTACTGAGTCTTTGATCGGATTCTCTCAAATATATACCCCACGAGGTCAATCAGAATGCCATGAGTGACCCGTATCATAAATTTCGCTTGATCCATGCCAACCTTGGTCTTGTGTTGCCAAGGGTCAATATTGTTGGCAATGATTAGATTCATGATCTTGAAGAAAGAAGATAAATTTGCCTACCTAATGCTCTTTGTCCCATCGTACACTAGAGCATCTAGACCAACAATCAGGTCTCTGACCTCATGATCAGCAAGTGTATTGACCTCATCTGTGTAAACTGGTCCCTCGTCCTGAGCCATCTCTGCATCACCTAAAGAATCAAACTCTCTAAGTGGCAGGTTTAGATAGGCATCGACCAGTTTAGGAATACTGAGATATGCAGAGAGTGCGTCTGCTAAAAATATAACAGAAGCTCCTTGGACATATATCCTGTACGCCCCTACATCATCTGGGTTGGCACCACCGAGTTCTTTATAGAACTCATCGACGATGTCAATATAGAAAATCAGCTCCATTTCTTCTTGTCACTAATCTATGATTGATGCCTAACCACGATCGTTGAATACTGATTGGAGGGAATGACCCTCCCATATAGGAGTCACAAAATCAGATAGTTTTACCTACCGCTCTAGTAAAATAGTCCGCTCTCGAACTGTTGACATGGAACGTTCGCCTGATCTACCAGGTTTACAACCCCTATTAGACATTATTATGAATCTGAAATTTAAAAATAAAATATATATTCAACATTAGTAATAAAATCGAATATGAGAAAATATTCACAAAATCATATAGTAATAGCAATTTCATAAATTAATTTATAGAACAATTTAATAAAACCATGAAAATAAATTAATAAGTTAATATAAAATTATTCATTCGAATGGTATATTTGGTGGTTGAATGGATAGTAGAACATTCGACTGGAAAAAGTGGTTGAATGGACAACATTTTGTTTGGCTCAAACCGTTTGAACATCAAAAAGGTGTTCGGTTAGACATGTTAAATCCGTTTGAATGGAAAACAGATCAAGCTTGTTCATGGCTGAGTCAACTTAGCAGCCATGAAAACACATTAAATACAACGTTTTCTCTTGGTTTCTTTGACAAAACACATACCACTCTTCATTTATAAACATCCTACTAGATTTGTGGTGTTCTACGGTGTCTAGTGATGAAAAAATATAATTTTTTTAGAGAAAACGAATAAAACGATAAAATAATAAAAATAAACGGTAGAATAACTTATAAAGAGCATACCTTTACTTAGGAGGATGAGTGTTCGACGTGGGTGGTGATTACGACGGCGATTGATGGGTGTTCAAATGTTTTCTCTCAGTTTTCAAAGGTTGGGGACTGCGACATTGAAATGCCATCGCCCACGATAACTTATATATAGAAAACCGTTCGAACGATATATTTAATCGGTCAAGCAGTTTTAAATAATTGTTCGATCGGTTCGAACGATATTTATTTCAAATTTAGTAAACATTTATATTATAGCATATTATAATTAGTATCTGTTTTAAATGAAATTTATAATGCTATAATTTAGTATAATATATATACTATTATAGTAGATTATATATATTGTAATATATATGAAATATTATACTATATTATATATATACTATGATAGTATAATACTTTAAATGAAAACATAATAATATATACATATTATATTATATATAAATATATAATATTTTATAATACTTTACTATCAAAGTGATATATATGATATATATATATATATATATATATATATATATATATATATATATATATGATACTATATAGTACTATATATATGAGTTTATACTTAACTAATATATATCATACTATATATTCCATTATGCTTTACTCACTATAAAAAATACGGATTTTTCCCAAGAACAAGTTTTGTGGCAAAAAGCAGGCTTTTTGTGGAAAAAAGCCTATTCCCACAAAAAGTATTATAGCCCAAGAAATGTTTAAATCATGGCTAATACATATATTTTCCCACGAAACTTCTCGCGGCAAGAGCCAATGAAGTTCATCGCAAAAGCACATCCATTTTTGTTTATGCTCGTGGGAATAGGAGCAATTACCATGAGTGGTATTAGTATTATCCACTAGAATATTTGGTGGAAAAAACTTCTTCCGACAAAAAAAAGTATTTGCCACTAGAATATTTGGTGGAAATAGCTCCTTCCGGCAAAAATAATATATATATATTTGCCACTATTTGGTAGAAAAAGCTTCTTCCAGCAAAAAAAAGTATTTGCCACTAGAACATTTTTTTTAAACAATTACCTAATGGAGCAGAATGACTTTTTTTCCATACCACAACCAAAACGCAACAACTTTTGCCGATGTTCAAGACTTTCACTTAGTTGTAAGACAGCTTACTCTACCATTATAATCACGTGCAGTCTACCAAGAACATATACAAAAACTAAGATAGCTGTACAATTCCAATTGAAAGTGGCTATGAAGTTGGGATATACGCATATAATTGGTAATGGAATGTCAAAATCAAACATTGAGAGCGAGTACTGTACCTGGGTGAAAATCAAAGAGGACGGACGAGACTTCCTTGAAGCTACCTTTTGAGGAGTTGGGTTGTTAGCGTTGGGGGCCTCGGTTGTGTCTCAAGGTGGAAGGTTCACAGCGAGGGAGGGACGACGCTGTCGGCTTGAGGGAGGCGTTGGGGGTGAGTGTCGTTTGATCAACGTAGGGGAAAGTGAAAGAGGGACGCGGAGGAGCTGTGGCGACCATGGTGTCGTGTCGTGAAGGTGGTGGCGGCGGAGCCCTAGTCTAGATGGAGAGACAGAGAAAAGAATGGAAGGGAGAGAGATTTGACAGAGGGAGAATCAAATCGAGAGGGATGAGTGGCGTCGCATGGTGGAGGCGTCACGTGGTGGTGGTGCTGCTTCTGTGGTGGAGGTTGAGAGAGAGAGAGAGCGAGGGAGTTTTCGATTTTTTTGGAGGGGGGGAATACAGCGTTTGGACTCTGGAGGGAGGGGGAGAGAGAATAGAGGAAATAAGGGAGGGGATTAGGGATCTAAGTGATCCAACGGTGGAGATTAAAAATAATTGTGGTCAAGGAAATTTCAAAAATATACTTACTTGCCGCGACATTAACTCGCCGCAAAAGGTAGTTTATTTTCCAAGCTTTTAATTCAGACATTGATAAGGCACAATTTTGCGACGACACCAAGTCGCCACAAAAAAGGACTTTTCCTCATGAATTCTCGATCGTTGAACATGATTTCATGGTAAAATATTTTTTTTCCCACGGATTATGTTTGTAACATTATGTAAGTATTTTCCACGAGCTTATATGTTGGAAAAATAACTTGTGGGCAAAGGGCAAATTGAGTTTTTTTTTTTGGCGAGTTTATATCGCCGCAAATGACCATTTTCTAGCCAGAATAACAAATCGCTTTGAATAGTTACAAAATTCAAGTAAGTTTATTTGCGGCGAGATAAGGTTGCCAAAAAAATTAAATATCCATCACAAATACTATTTTCCCACAACCAAATTGATATTTTTGGCAATACTATTTACGACGGGAAAAAGTCGTCGCAAAAGATAATTTTCTCTCTGAAAAAAAGTTTTTATCCCACAAAATTGTAGTTGTCGACAATAAGACATGGTAAAAGATCATTTCTTTTCCCATGAGCAATTTTTGTGTAATTAGGTGAGTTTTCCATAAGTGTATATCTTGGAAGAAAAATTCACGGCAAAAGACCATATTTCTTGTAGTGACTATGCTATATAGGGGTGTAACCGGTCCGGTTCGGTCCGATTTTGGATAAAATTTAGGACCGAACCGGTATGACTGGTTTTGTATTTTTTAAAACCGATTACGCACCGGTTATCCCTTAAACCGGTACTTTCGATTTTACCAGTTTCCGGTTTGGTCCGGCCTAATTTTTTGATTTTTTGAAAATGTAAATTCGACATTTTAGACTATAGTATAATATAACTATAGTCCATATTAGACTATTAGTATTAGTTAAATAGTTATAGACTTAAATATTAGTATAGCTAAATAATATATTAGACTATTAGTATAGTTATATATTAGTATTAGTTTTAAACTTTTAGTGATTTAGTATAACTATATTAATTATAAGTATAACTATAGTCTATATTAGACTATTAGTATTAGTTATAAACTTATATATTAGTATAGCTATAGAAATTATAATATATTAGACTATATAATAGTATAATAGTATTAATATTAGATTATTAGTATAGTTATATATTAGTGTTAGACTATTAATTATAATATGAAATTATTTCATATATGATATATGATATATAATTATATATAAAAATTTCACATATAATTATACATTATATATAAAAATTATATATTAATATATAAAAAATATTTTGTATAATTTTAATTTTGTATAAAACTTATATATAAAATATTATTTTTTATATATTTTTTATCAACTAGTCCGGTTCGATCCAATCCGGTCTGAAAAATCCTAAAACTGGAATCGGACTGGTTCCAGCCGGTTTACAAATTATTAGAATCGATCCCGAACCGGACCGGTCCAAAATCGGTAAAACCGGTCCGGTCCAGTTCAGACCGATTTACCGGTTTGAATTTACACCCTTAATGCTATATATGATACTATATATATGAGAGTATAGATTACTAATATATATGATCTTACAATTTTCTTTATATTTTACTATACTATAATATATATTTGAGGGTATATATATGTGACTATAGATTACTAATATATATCATCATCATTTTCCTTTATAGTTTACTTTACTATAATTTATATGATACTTTATAGTATACTATTATTTAATATTTATAATGATGAAAATAAATATATTTAAATATTATTAATACATACGTTCGAACTGTATCCATAAACCGTTCGAAGGCTATTTTTTGTGTTTGAACGTATGAAAAAACCTTCAGACGGTTTATTGTAGTGGTGGGAAAATATCCCGCCAATTAATGACGGGCTCAAACCGTTCGAACTGTTCACTGAAAAGTTTTGAAGCGGGAAAACTTGTGCGCTTAAATTTTTTCGTGTTCGACTGCCAATTATATTTGTTCAAACGGTAAATTAGAGCTTAAAACGTTTCCACAAGCCATCAGTCCTCATTTTCCTCTCTTCTCCTCTCCTCTATTCTGTGTTTTCTCTCCAAAATCCTTCATTTTTTTCACTCAATCCTTCATTCTATCATCTTACAAAAAGGGTTGCACACTTATATTGATTAAATGTATGGTTTTATTTTTTATTTTATTTCCAATTCAATTATTGATTCTACTTTTTATATTTATATTGTGTAGGTGTTTATTGTTGTTGTAGGTGTTTATTAATTTTATAGTTTATATATATATATATATTGTGTAGGTGTTTATTGGACTAAATTCGAAATATATGTTGTAGGTTTGTCATATTTTGTATATATAGTTGCTATTCGAAGTATATATGTGGTATGTTTGTAGGTAAAACGAAAATGAGTTTGTGATGATATTTTTTGAGATTGTGTTTCATCTCTGACTCGAGTTTGGATTCTGGGTTGAAACTGTTTGAACTCTATAATCTCCGTTTGAATGTATTATGGTGTTCGAACAGACATTTAAATGTTTGAACGGTTGTACTCATGAGTAATCCAAACGATATATCAGACGAACTATATGCACTAGCACGTGAACCCTCGAGATGCGCTACTTGATATTCTGTATGTATTTCTCGAGAAAGTAGGTATCATACAATTAATCAAAAACTTTATAGGAAAATACAAAATAGTGATATCCTTGTCGAAAGGAGTCATGATGGAGACAACGTTGATTTCTATGGAGTTATCATACATATAATTGGAATGAGATATGTGGAGGAGCTTGTGGTTTATATATTTAAGTGTGATTGGTGAGATTTAAGCAATCCTCAAAGAGGAAAATGCCACGATGAATATTTTCTAAGTATTAATATATTAAAAAAATGGTATGAAGATGATCATTTTATTTTGATTTTCCAAGCATCTCAAGTATTCTATTTAGACGATCCTAAGTTAGGAAATAAATGGTAAGTAGTACAAAATTTTTCTCCTAGAAATATTTATGATGTTATCCCTGAGGCGGAGGGACAAGATGAAGAAGAAGATGATCCTTCTACTCAAGAAACATACCAAAAGCGTTAACCTGCCTTTAACTTATTTGTGGATTTGAGCCAGTATGAGATGATCTCATTATATAGGGAAGATATTGAGGCTGAAATAGTTGATGAGACGACAATTGATCAAAGTGTTGAGTCATCTAAAGTATCTACAGATGATGATGAGGAGAGCGAATCTACATATGAAATTGATAAAGATGATTGACCGATTTTGTGTTCACATTATACAGTATCTGGCAATTATGCCACTAAAGAAGAAGGAAGTTCGCATTTCATCTCCACCTGTTTTTAGCTCTCCGTTTGTCTCACCATTAGAGACTGATTCTACGAAATAAGGTAAATAACTAATACTCATTTTTTCAATTAAGATAATTGATAATTGATACAAGGTAAATAACTAAATATTATTTTTATAGAGATAACAATACAATCTTGTCAAGGACGAGGCACTACTAGAATCGTGACATTGAAGAAATATTGTAAAGTAGGTAATATTAAGGTTAACATTTATGACGAACATACCTGAGGCAAGGGACAATAAGTAGCTTGGCTTGCATCGCATGTGGGCGCTCTTACACAAACTTATGCACATTTGGTTACGAGTTCATGGCATAAAGTCCCGCAAGATGTGAAAGAGTTTATAAAGAAGCGTTGTTTGTATGTAATATTTAAATGATAATATTTTTGTGTATAGACTTTCTCAAGGATGACTTTGAACTAACTTTGTTGGGAGAGAGGAGCGTAAAACTCTCGAGTAGCTGATGTGTAATGCATTCCGCAAGTATAAGGCGATGTGTCACGATCATTACAAGAAGTACGAGAACAAGGAAAATGCACGCCAGCATCCTTTTCAGGATGTCTGACCTGAAGATTGAGAAAAACTGTACGACATGTTTAAGGATCCATCATATAAGGTAAATTAAATGAATTTTTTATATGTCCTATTTAAAATTTTCACATACTAATTTGTATAACTTCTATACAGGAGTGAATCTCTATATAAAAAAAAACAAATAGGTTGAAGTTGAAGATTTATCATCATGCAAGCTCAATATCTTTCTATCGCCTATCTCTGAAATTGGTAATGTACTTTTTTTTTATTCTATATAGTTTGTTTTTAATATTGACTTTATATCTTAACAATGTTTCTTATAGAAAGAGTCAGACACCAATTATGATCTGTTAAAATTATATGTTACATAACATACTAATAGTAATGGAGAGTGGATTCATCCCCGTGCTCGTTATAATTATGTAAGTATTATAATTTATTTAAATTAAACATATTTAAATTATTGTGTCTGTTAATTTTATATGTTGTGTACTGGATCAAATGATTGTCCTCCGTGTTAAAACTGCATTAGATTAGAATTCATCAACAAGTGATGTTGAAATTTTTACACAAGTTCTGAGTCAACATTCAGGATATTTGAGGGGTTTGGATCGTTGTGTAAAGCTTTCAGGCTCTTCATCAATGTCAAGTACTACTACCATTGTACTAGAGAATGCAAATTCTAGGATCAAATAATTGATTGCAAAACAGCATGAGTTAGATGCTTAATTGACAAAACAAGTAAACATGGAGATGTGTATAAAACAACAAGAAGATCAACAAAAAAATATGCAACTCCAAATGCAAGATCAACAAAGAGAGATGCAATTCCAAATGCAGATGCTTATGCAACAATTTAGGCCTCCAAGCAATTGATTTTCGTGTTTTTCATATTGAACAATTATATACTAATAACATTATTAGTATTATTACTATTTTATTTATTTAGTGTTGAATTTTTAGATTAGTTTTATTATTGAACAATTTGTAATATATTTTTAAAATATAAATATCTATTTGATTTTAAATTAGTATTTCTCCATGAAAATACTAACCGTTCGAACGATCATTAAACGTTCGAACATATATACATCGGACACAACTATTCGAACCTCACAAGTTAGAGTTCGAATGGTAAAAAAAAGTTGTGTCCCGTTCAAACACGTTCGAACATGCAATTCACTCTTTCCGTCCCAAACACGTTCGAACGACTTAATTTATGTTTGATCATCAATTTATTTATTCGAACGTTTCTTCATGTGTATTTGGTCAAACGGACTGGTATCAATCGACCAGTCATGACGTACTTGGACGAACAATTTTTTGGCCATTTGAACAACTTCTGGAGATGAATTTCAATCATTCCAGAAAAAAGATTTCGCTCAACCGTGATCGAACAATCTAGCTAAATTTCATCCTAAAAGATATTTTTTTGGATGAATTTATGATTTTAATCCCAAAATACCTTTTGGGATCTCCGGGTCTTCCATTTGGCTCGAATATTATATCGATCGTCCAACAAGAATGAGCCGTATGATCATGAAATGCATCAACAATTATTAAAAGCCTTTTATTATAATTAAAAATTAAATAAAATATTTTTTAATTTGACCCATGTAATAATATACAAATACTGGGAGTACTGATCTAGCTTATACAAGCTAGCTAGTCGATACAGCAAAATTATCCACGTAACCACCTTCCATCTGACGTGCAAGTGTGAGGTGACCTAATACCAGCTACTGCGCATGCCATATTAAGAAGAAAATACAGCCAGGAAACCAACATATATGACATTATAAACGTCAATAATTTGCGCGCACAACTAGCTAGCTAGCAAATTAAAGACCCCAACAAAACCTTTTATTACATAATATTATTAATGGATGGGTGCAGGATGGATGGATGGATCATGGATGGGTGGATGGGGATGAACTTGAGGCCAAACCAATACTACTGTAGCGCATAAAGTTCAAAGGCAGGCATGTAAAAGGTAATTGGGAGCAAGAAGTAGCAGTATTAATACTAGGTCCTCCAACCATTACTCTCTCTCTCTCTCTCTCTCTCTCTCATATATTCGTTTCCTATGTCGGGCCCCTAGAAAACGACGTGCTCCCCCACCTGCCGACTCGCACGCGACCCCACGAAACCCTAATTTCCAAGAGCCCTAAAAGCAGAGCTTGCTAGGAAAGGGATACAAATAAAAATAAAATTTTGACTCCCCAAATCACAACTGAGAGCTGATCAAAGCAAAAGGGAAAACATGAGTTTTTCTTTTTAGTTGTTTGTTTGTGGTTCTTTTTTTTAAATTTTCTAATGTATAATACAAATGGCTCGGTGCTTAATTATTTTATTCTCTCGCTTTGTGCTTGATTCTACCAAGGGTTTTGCATCTGTTCCATGTCCTCTCACCTGAGATCACTTCTGGGTTCTAGATCTTATTAATCCAGCTTGATCACTTGTTGAAGGGCTTCTTTCTTTCCTTCTCTTTGCTTGATTCTTTGCTCAAATTGAATCTAATTCTCTCTTCTTATCCGCTTTCCTCTCTATTTCTTTTATCTCTCATAGCGAGCACTTTAGGTTATAGAAAATCAGCCCTTAGCTAGAGTTTCTTGTTGAACCATCTGTGGATTTGACCTTTTGATCTCAAAATTCTCAAAGAAGCGAAGAGGACAATTGAGAGAAACCAATCTTCATCACCTGTTACAAGACGAGCAATTTAATTGTTTGGTCATTTCCTTTTCCACTTTCTGTTGCCTTAATTTGCAGCTCTGGCTAATCCGTGGTGGACCGGGCAAGTGGGGTTGCCGGGCATGGACCCGGCAGCAAATTCTTCTGTGCAAAACAAACGCCACAGAGATCAGATTTCCATGAACGAAAGCAACGACAGAAGTAACGGCGAAAGAGGAGATGAAGACGAAGATAGAGACAACGGAGAAGAGCCTAAAGAGGGTGCGGTTGAGGTTGGCCCTCGTAGACCAAGAGGACGGCCTCCTGGGTCTAAAAACAAGCCGAAACCACCCATCTTTGTGACTCGAGACAGCCCAAACGTGCTCAAGAGCCATGTCATGGAGGTGGCTGGTAATGCGGACATAGCAGAAAGCATAGCCCAATTCGCTAGGAGGCGTCAACGAGGGGTTTGTGTGCTTAGCGGGAGTGGCTCCGTGGCTAACGTCACCCTGAGACAACCTGCGGCACCTGGCGCTATGGTAGCACTTCAAGGCAGGTTTGAGATCCTGTCTCTGACCGGGGCCTTCCTTCCCGGACCATCCCCTCCGGGCTCGACCGGGCTCACTGTGTATTTAGCAGGAGGTCAAGGGCAGATAGTGGGAGGAAGTGTGGTTGGCTCATTGGTTGCGGCAGGGCCAGTCATGGTCATTGCCGCAACCTTTTCTAATGCAACATATGAGAGATTGCCTCTTGATCATCAGGATGAAGATGAGGCTGCAGGCAACACAGTGCGTCAGGGCACTGCAGCTGGAGGCTCCCCACCCGCAATTGGGAGTAGCGGAAGCGGGGCGGGACAGCTGCACCATGCCGCTGGGCTGCAGCCTGCAGATCCCAGCTTATCGCTGCCTGTTTATAATTTGACACCAAATCTACTCCCCAACAGCGCGCAGATGGGGCACGATGCTTATGCTTGGGCTCACGCACGGCCTCCTTACTAAAAACTGCAGTAGATTCTATCAATCTTCAACTCTGTTGTATTTTGATGTTAGATAATGAAATGGAGATAGCTAGAAGAGATGTGAAGAAAATAAACCATGCACATGATGGTGTTCTCAATGTAAATTAGGCTTCTTATATAATTTGTCTAGTACCGGCCTGGATCCTCTCTCTGTTTGCAATAAAAAGATGATCAGTACTGCTGTCTTTTTAGTTTTTTAACCCCCACTAGCTGAATATTAAAATCTTTGTAGAGCTTCGTTTCTGATCAATTTTGTTTGGATTTCGTAGTTTATATTTCTTTAATATTATTAATGAATCCTAAAGAACATGGTAGATTAATCTGATATGATGGATAAGACTAATAATTGGGAGATAAGGAAAATTCTGGTAATTTGGAGAGGCGTCTTATAAGATTAATGCTTTCTGTTTATGCTAATCACGAAATTTCCATATTTGTTTTAAGCTTGCATCTCCTTTACTCACAAGAAGATCACCAACTGGTGCGTGCTTATGTGTGCATATTATTAGATGTAAAGACCTGAGTTGATACTCAAATATTTCCAGTGTTGTTGTTTGGAGGATTAACGCATATTATATATGACAGCTAGGGTTTGTGAATGATTGTTCTATATATACTTGCAGCTAGCTTGTTTGAAGTGTAGTGCCTCATGTAAGTACTTATCAGAAATTAAAGAGTAGTAAAAGGGATGAATATACAGATGAAGAAAGATGATTTCCACCTGGGAATTAAACCTTCCGCTAATTAAGGCTCTCTAATTTTAAGAGGGAATTAATAATTAATGGGTATGCATGATAATAAAAAAACATTTTTTACATGTTCTCACGGTTTTCCTCTAACAAAGTGAGGATTTTTTTTAATAAAACTGGAATAGGGGCAAAAAAAGAAAAAGAAAAAATAAAAAATAAAACATTTCTATATATCCATCTTGATAAATAATTTGGTATTCTTATATGTGTGTGTGTGTCAAAAGGGTTCCCGGCCAGTAGGAGATATCTGCAGTATTCTTTGTTATTTTATTACGTACGCGTATCAATGGCGTAATATTTTATTACATGTGCTTAATATTTATATAATTATATTACATTAATTCATGCTTTGTATGCAACTGATTTTAAATTCAGGGTGCAGTCTCAGCTCTTTACAGACAAACATATAATAATGTTATACGTAGTCCTGCTGCTTAAAGAACTTGAGATCAGCAACGTACGTACACATACATTTAGACCAGTTTCTTGAATTTGTAACTCGATCGAGCATGCGCAGTACTCTTAATTCTATGGCTTATATATAACGTATTAATTAATTAGTTCTGCCAAGGCAATTTACAGCAGCCACCACCTCTGTCTTCCGACCAACAGAAATGCTACAGTAATGGTGGACAGCTCTCCGTGAGTCGTGACTGATTGGTGATCAGATCCATATATATATAAAATAATAACAGTAATAATAAAATAACAAATAATAAATTGGAATTAGAGGGGGGAAACTGCAAATTACCTTTCGATCGGTAGAATATATACAACTCATTCTTGTGTACTTAAATTTGTTGTTTACTTACCAAATTAAAGGAAAAACAATTAGATTACGAATTATTTCCGGTTTAATTTTCACATGATTATGCATCTTTTTCGTGACATGCGACGTACGATGAATATATATATATATATATATATAAATATATTTATAGACATGCACTCAAGGATAATAATTTTAATTGGGTTTGATATATGTTTGAGATTTTTTAAACTGCAAGGATAATAATATTGCTGCAAGCTAGTCATGACTCATGACACTCATGAGTCATGATATTGTAGTGTTATATAAAGAGCAATTTTTGAATAATTAGTACTCCATTATGGTATATTTCGTCGACAGACAAAACTAATTGCTTATAAATTATTAATATTAACTACATAAATATTTATTTTATAACGACCTGCAGGAGTACATGATATAGGACCTAGCTAGGTCGTAATAATTAATTATATATAAAGAATGCGTATGATCCGTATGTATCTGCGCATATTAAAAAAAATTAAATTTACAATTTATCTGGTGATCGTAATTAAAGGGCACCGCGTATATACGTAGTCAATCGATCGGCGTTCGATTATTCCATGGCCCGGTGGTAATTATCAAAAGCATTAATTATACCAAGCGCAAGAACCAGATACCGTACCTCAAAACCTATATATATACTCCTGGTCATAATAATAATAATAATAATAATAAAGGGTAATTATATATAAATTCATTTTGAACTTCATGATCAATATATAATTAATCAAATGCGTAATATTTGGGGAGACGTACTATTTCAAATTATATGCTCAATACCTATTTAGACATTAATTTTTTAGTTGGATAAGTAATAATTGATGAATTAATTAATCCCGAAAAATTCAATATATATGTACATGAAGTGCAATATTACAAGCATATTAAAGGGTTCCCTACAATTAATACTACATCATGATGAGTAATGAAGTACTATTTCTAGAAATGATTTTCTCTAATTATAACTATATATAGATATCTTCATATATATATATATATATATATATATATACACGTACCGGCCAGATTACATTATCGTACGTATAGGTTGCTTGTGTAAGTTTTCTCCCTTTTTTATAATGATCTTATTATTATTATTATTATTATTATTATTATTATTATTATTATTTTGTTTTTATTTCAAGATGGAGTCGAAACCTATTACTATATATAAAAGTTTTATGATTATAAAACAGTAAATTTTTTAAAAGTAATGTTTCATTTTGAACATTATAACTTTTAAGTTTCATTTCTTTTATTATATAAAGATATAAACCGATTCAATCTACGCAGTGCGCAGGTTATCGGCTCGTATATTATAATTAGAGGGTACATTGTCGGTACTCATGTTCGATATTATTTCATAATTAGTACTAGAAGTCTAGAAGTAATGAGTTGTTTTGCATATATATGTTTATCAGAGACCGGAAGAAAGCATTTTTACTCATGGAAATCGCGTGAATTAGATTAATAACTAGCCAAAAATTAACAAAGTTTCAAAATTCAAGAAAATTAATGAACCAAAGTCCCACAGATTAATAAAATAGAAGTGCAGTCAGCAAACTCCGGCCTAGAGCCAGTAAATTAAGATCTAAAGTTGATAAAGTTGAGAAAAACTTTGATTTCGATGATTCTAACAGTAGTTTAATCAACTTCTACCTAAAGGATCCTAAAGGTGTAGCAACATGGAGGACCCTCTTCACATGGATTCACGTGGCAAAGTTAATAAACCTTATTATAAAATTGTTAGCAACTTAATTGGCCTATTCACCATTCCAATGCTAAAGTCGCTAGCTAGCTGTATGTATGCGCCAATATCAATGGCATGGACACTTTTGCTTTAGATAATGGATTAGCTCGTTCAATTCATTAATATAATCATTATCTAACCCCATTAAAAACAAATATAATTCTGCCTTTTGTTCCTAATAATGATCATGATCCCTAGCTTTCTGAGTATTTGCGAGTACATCGCTATCTATGAGATAGTGAGATCAATTAACTTCATTAGTTTAGGGGATGAATCCATCAAGTCTACTTTAATAAAACGTAAGCCACGCATTAATATTATTATTAGAGCCCGCCTTTACATTAGAGGGAGCAATTAAACTAAGTTTTATTAATGGGTGGGGCAACGGCAAACATCACCCAAGTGAAAATTGGGGCTGGGAACATGTTGGCTTTTCTTAATTTCAAGTTCACGTACGTGTCGTTGATGCTGAAATTCAATCTCGCCGTGCCGGCCTTGACGTCGTGGAGTACACGCCATCTTCAATCCACCGAGCAATATAGCTTTTAACCTAATGTTTGAAAACTGATGTTCAATGTCATTGATCAGCTCTATTCTTGAGAGTGAAAAGGCAACTTTTGCGATAAATTAAGATCATGTATAAAGGTGGATATAATAGGGTCTTTACTATTGGGAGCTAATTAATTGTCAACACATGATCAAAAAACCCTAATATCATGTGGATCATTTGAAGATTACCTTGTTCTTGATTAAGAATGGCAATCATATATGATTTCATTTATAAGTTTAAGAGTCCGGCCTTAATTATATATATATATATATATATATATATATATATAGATATATTTATATAATTATATGCTTGCGATTGAACTACTACACACACAAGTGAGCTCAACAAATAATTAATTAGTGAACTATCTTACAGTTTTTTAATTTATTTTTTTAACATGGGTATTTATAATTAAGTTTTGTACATCTAGCCCCTACATGCAGCTTCTAGCCAACTGGTACTGCACCTCATGCTAAATTAAAGAGAATTCACCGGGGTAGAGAAAAACAAACATGTCATATAATGGGGATATTTAATACTGATCACTGTTAGGGTGAAAGGCCTAAGGGATCGGAATTTGACCATATCATGATCATATACCCTACTTTTTCATTGAATGATTATATATCGCGTCTTCTCTTAATTGTAATGCGAAGTTATATACGCATGCCTGATTGTTTTTTGAATGAATTGCCCAGATTATTAAAGCTGGGTACGTACTAATATATATATATATATATATATATATATATGTATATAATATGCATGCTTTTGATAAGCTAGCCTAATTAACTATTTCCAAGTAACTTTGATTGATTAGCTAGTTACTATATATATTTTTAATTGATATGATGTGATCAGGATCATCTGTAACTCACTTTAATTGATCGATCGCTGCTCTCCTTATAGATTAATCAATCTTATAACAATGAAGCTACAAATAATGGCGTCCCTAAATGTCC
The DNA here is from genome assembly GCA_029856935.1 of Cyclocarya paliurus. NCBI lineage: Eukaryota > Viridiplantae > Streptophyta > Magnoliopsida > Fagales > Juglandaceae > Cyclocarya > Cyclocarya paliurus. The sequence goes on along the minus strand of CM056954.1, from coordinate 9,352,747 downwards.
TTTTGTCGACTAATCTTTATAATATTTAACTACGTGCATCAATAATATTAAGTACTCCAACATACGTTTTTATATCTTTTTTTTTTGTTATAATATGAAGTACTATATTTTATTTACTCGTCTGATGCGTATTATAGTAGTACTAGTGCAATTGTAATACATATACATATATATATATATATATTTATATAATATCCGAAATTAATTAAATGCATGCAATTAAATCAAAACCAAGATTTTAACGCTGAATCTCACAGGTACGGACGGCCAAATAGCCTGAAATAATATTAGTGTTTTGCATAGAATTTATTAATTATATGCAAAACACTAATATATATATATATATGTAGCGCGCCGCAATAAATTAAAGAAAGAAACTTAAAAAAAAAGCTTTTGGCTGCATGCATGCATGCATGCATTTTTCGATCCCGTTGAACGTGCAAGTAAATAAGATTTTCCCAACTCTTATATAAATCAATTGAATTCTATGTCGTCTGATCATCGATCAAATGATCAGTGCATGGCTGCCTACAACTCTTGTAAATTTCAGTGGTAAATCTTAATTTGTAGGCTAGAACGTCGTCCTATATATATATATATATATATATATATATATATAAAATAGCCAGAAAGGCACGTACTAGATCATGATGATCAGTACTACGTACGTACATATTTGATCAATATTCCACTTAATCATGATTTGATTAGCACTATGATCGATCTAGTCATATTAATATATATATGCAATTAGTTTATACGTTCTAGCTATATATATATATATATATATATATATATATATATATATATATATATAATATCTGTTAATTACTTTGTGAGTAGGAAAATGGTGGTAGCTGCACATGATCCTCTTTCTAATTTGCAGGAAAGGTCACAAAATCCTTCTAAACAAGCAAATATATACGTACTAATTATAAGCAATCACGCGCGAGATTTGATCTCTTCAAGAATTCTTTGAAAGAAAAACCAGCTGTCTCAATGCTAGTTAATTTGACACCACCCGGCCTAAAACTCCACTCAATTATAAGAAGATATTACAATATGTTTAACAATATCACACAAAACTTTTGTAAAATCAAACAATATTAGACTATAGAACTCTCACGACCGACCTACTGATCAATCTATGTTCCGTATATAATATATAGATCCAGATCATGAACTCTAAACTCCCTGATCTTATCACGTGTCTCCACGAAAAAACTTGTCCACTCCCCCAAACTCCAGGAATACCGATGAATCCACCGATGGTAATCCAAGCAATCAAATCACAAGACAATCAAGGCAGGGAACATACATACATATATATATACATGTAATAATGAGAGATGTGGACTAAGATTTTAATACTCAATGTGTATGCAAGGTTACCTCTCAAATTGAAAAGTTTGTATAGGTAGAGATTAAGTTGGGTCAAACGAAGATTTCAAAATTATTTAGAAGTCTAATGATCTGAAGTTCGCTCGAGCACGAGCTTGCATACATTTCAAGCTCTATACCTGGGATATATTTTATTGAATAGTTCATGACCGAGCAGTCGACGATCGTCCACGGGTGTCAAGTGATGTCTTAGTTCATTCCAATCATTTCATTAGCATAATTTAGTCACACTAATAAAAAACGTTATATGTAACTTTGCGACTAGGGAAAAGATGCCATACATTATTCTCTTTCTAACGAAAAGGTCACAAAACTCCTCTAAACAAACAAAGAAAAATTCTATCTTCAAGATGGTTTGCAGAGCGCTAGCACACCTAGTAAACTACTTGTATGCATGACACAATTTGATTTATCAGATAAATTTTAAAATTTGAATCTTATAAACCAAAATTTACTATTTAAGTAATGTGAGTATATATGTGTGTGTTATACTGTAACACCCCATTCTCGTAGGTTTAGGAATGTTACGTACATATGTAATTGAAGCCACGTAAGAGACTTACATGATTTTTCACAAATAAACATTGCATATGACATAAGTGGTGCATAAATAATAGTTGTCAATGAACTGGCTAGAATAATATTTATATAAGCTAAACCGTGATGATCTTAATTTATAACCAAATTACTTACCTCTTAGCACTGCTTTCTGAAACTCACTTCGTAGCTTGTCACCTATACAAAATATTAACGTCACTAAATCTATTTAGGAAAATGTGTCCTATATCCCACTTAATTAAATTCATATCGTAGAACATAATCAAATAAATATTCTGTTTATCACGAAAATCAATAAATTCTAATGTCTTAAAATATGTAAGATACTAATAACATATTTATACTTCCAAGATATAATTTATTATAATACTCGGGATATATTTAATTCTATTAAAAATAAGTCATAAAAACCTCAATTCTTAAAATAGGTTTTCTTTCTTAACAAAATTATTCAATTTTACAAGAAACCTAATAAATAATAATATCATTTAAATATTCTTCATATTTCTTTATTTTCAATTCACAACTTAATAACATAATTATGACAACATCTATCAAAGTAAACACTATAATTCCGTTTAATAAAATAGACTTAATCAGATTAATATTAAAATTCTAGTACACTATTACTATAGTTTTCTCACAATTTAGTGCTTAGTAATATAATTTAAAAATCCTTAACTATTTTCTTTAAAAATAAAGTTTTTGGAACAACATATTTATTCAATAAAATTAAACTCAACTTAAAATATTAGGTCCAACCCAATTTTAAATAAAATAATCAAGCCCACATGAGTCCAAGCCCAATTAAAACAATACATTAGTTTATGAAATCAGCCCTCTCAGAAAATAGGAAGTCCCAAGGCCCATGTGAGAAGACAGCCCACGTACAGAACAAGTTAAGACACAAATCTGGCATAGACACTTAAGGGCAGAGGTGTAGTTTAACCATAATTCTCCAAGGTTCTTACGGAAGGTTACACAACATTACAACAATGATTTAAAGGGCATAAATGTAATTATAGTATTAAAAGAGGGGCTTTTTGGGAAAGGCAGAAAATAAAATACAAATCAAGGGAACAACTTACGGCAAAACTTGTAGTTGCATATACTTTTCAGTAAAGTAAAATAAAAGCCACAGGCACGAAATATTTGCTGGAGAAGAAAAGGCCATGCGAGAGAAACAGAGGGCTCGGGAGAGAGAGTCGTGCGATGCTCACCGAGAGAAGGAGGCTGAGGCGACGGCGACTCTGGGATGGCTGGAAGTGACCGGAGAAGCTACTGGGTTCTCTGGGCAGTGGTGCGACGAAAGAGAGAGAGAGAGTTAGACCGAAACTGGAATTTACGGGGAGAGAGAGAGATCCCGTCGGGGACTTACCGGAAAGGAGTGGGTTCGACTGGGTTGGGCTGGTCGGCGATTTCAGTGGCCGCGGAGAGGTGGTCGGACTTCCTTGAGGTGGCTGGCGACGGCAGCACAAATACACGGCCAAAAGCCACTACCGATAAAGATGGAGAGAGAAAACGACGGAGGAAGAGAAGGGGTTTACCGTTGGCGTGTTCTGGGCAGTGTGGTGGTGCTCCGATGTCCTCTGTGGAGGATTCCGGCGAGGTAAGTGGCTCGGTTTTGCAGAGGCTTTTACGGGTTTTCTGGGTTTGCTGAGAGTTTTTCCTTCTCTGCGTTTTTGTGTTGTGTTTAATACGAAGGTTTCGTGATTTTTATAGAGAGGGAAAGGGGAGGATTGAGGATAGGATTACTGAGCTGGTGGAGATAAGATTAGAAGTACTGAGCTGGTGGAGATAAACACTGAGGATTATTTTACGTTGGCTCTTCAATTTTTCAATACCAATCCTTTCGTTTCAATTGGAGTTGTTTGAAAAAATATCTTGGATGTTACATCTACTGATCTACACACCCACTTGAGAAGAGAAACTCATAAACAAATACTAAGAAACCATGATGATAGTAGTGGTTATTTGAGGAAATAAAATTTTCTTATATGACTATTTTTGTTTGTTCGAGCAAACAAAAGACGAGTCTCTTTGTTCTCAAGTTTTAGGAGATGACCAGTTAGGATTAACAAGTTACAAAACCATTGCTAGGGTGTCAAATATTGTTTAATATAGTTGTACGTGTTTGATTTTTTTTTTTATCTTCTAAACGCATGCACGAGGTAATTCAACATTGACCCTTTTATCTTATCTTCTTACTTATATGGTTGCGTCTCTGACCATCGTATAAAAACTTCTAACCTAATTAAATTGGAGTTGAAATATAATTGGTTGGACCATATCAGTATTTTTCTTCCCTTTTGGCTCATGTTGAGCCAGGTTAGTCATCCCTGGCCAGTTGAGAATTAAAACCCTATTTGTCAAAGGAAAACTCATTATATTATGTGAAGATGTTAGACAAATTAATGATTAATTCTTTTGAGGGCTCGTGAATATCATAATTCGTTTCAATTAGGACCATAATATATTTTTTTTGATCGGTACAATTAGGACCATAATATAAACGATATATATATTTATAGGAAAGGAACACGTGAAATTTCTATACGCGAAATCGTTCAAGAAAACAAAATTGTAGAGATGATTAACCTGTCCTTGTAGACAAAAAAAAAAAAAGGAAAAAGGAGGATATCGATGGTGATGAAATTGAGGTTGGGCTAAGCTAGCTAGGTTAGTGCTGTAAGTCCATAGCACGTTCAACGTGTTCAATAAAGTAAATCCTTGGGCCCATTAAGGTAATTAGGAGATAAACCCGCAAAGAATCAGGCACAAACGCTTTCAATTGGGCCAACCAATCTGTGTTAGAGAGCCCATATATCAGCCTAATGGAGTTTTTGAAAGCCCAATGCTGGTTTTACCTTTAAAAAAATGATTAGTATAAGAGAAACGATGCGGAGCGGTCCGGCTATTAAGTTGAGAATAGCAGCCCTCCAATCACAAAGTGACATGTAGACAAAAACACATTAAACTCTTTAGACCTCACCACACAAAATCACAAGCAATTCTCTTCATAGAATCGTATTTCAACTTTCACACTTCTTTTCGTCTTCGTGCACTTCCAGCTCGCCTCTTGCACTACGAAGCTTTCAAAATCTGCTCTCCTTCTCTAATTCCGAAAACCTGTCTGAATATATTCTCCCTCCCTCCTCCTTGAATTATTTTTTCCCTTAACTGTAGCTTTCCCTTCACTGTTTCTGAGAACTTGGCCCAAATTTCATTGCGATTTCAAATAACACTAGACATCATCCTTTATCATCACATCTTAGTTTCCCATATGAAATTGGGTAGAAATTAAAGACCTTTCTTTCTTACAATGCTCACGAATCCTGCATGCAAAGCTATTATTTTTCTTTACATGTTTTTTCTTTTGCCCTTTTTCTAAATCCTTATATGCTTACAGGGTTTGAAAGAGGAAGAGCCATTTGAGGAAGATGGACTACGAAGCAAGTTGTTGGGTTCAGATAAAGCAGAGTGCCTCTGCATCTTTGTGTCATATGAATTCGCCCATTCTAGAACTTTTTATTTTTATAATTGAAGCTTATTTTACTGTAGCAACTCTATTTGGTTGCTGAGAAAAATGGGAAAAATCAAAAGAAACCCAGACCCAGAAAGGGTAGGTTACGAATACGAGTGAGGAAGGTGTAATGAATTCAATGATCGAGTGTCTGTAGATGTAAAATAAATATAATAAGTCGCCTACATGTCGCGTTGTGAATGGAGGGCTGCTATTGTTTACTTAATAGCCAGACCGTTCCCCAGCTTTTCTCTTAGTATAAATCTAAAGCGTAGGTGTAATCATTTAGAAAACAATCCTGCTAGATACAACCGGCTATGAAAACCACAGTGCAACTGGCTATTTTTTTTATTGTTTATTTTATTTCTTGGTTTAAAATAAAAGGAGAGACCCACTAGAGAGGGACCCACCACTACTTCCCCTCCCTTTTATCTTTCAATATGCATACAACTCCATGGTACCTACTCCAACCACTCCTTCATCTTTTTCACCCTTCAGGCTCGATCCAAAGCAACTCAAAGCTTTGATTTCATTTTTTGAAGTCCTTTTTGAAGAGCATGGAAACATCATGGTAGATGCAGTGGAAAACTTTTCACACCCACCTGTTAAAGAAAAAACAATTGAGCCAGTTTCTCAGCCCAATGTGACTTTAGAATTATTTTTTTTTCCTGGGTATTTGTTTTGAACTGAAGAATTTGTAGAACTGGGTATTTCTTTCTAGCTTTCACTGGAAAATTGAATTGAAAATTTCAATGACAATTAATTTCATTTCGTAGCATTTGATTGCTCAGTGGTGATGGTATGTTTATCCGTAGGTGGTTCCTATGATTTCGCTAATGTAACATATTTATTTCCTTTTGCATGGTTTGGATTTCTGGATTCTTTTAGTTGAGTTTGATGAATTTTTACTTCGAATCTAAATAGAGATTGAGAGAGAGATCGATTGAGGAAGAGAGAGAGAGAAATGGAGTGAGGCTTATAGCTTGGCACAGAGGAGATGGAGAGGGAGGGAGAAATTAGGAAAAGGAGCTTCCGGTGGCCTTGCTATCGTGGAATGCTTGATTCCAGATGGGCAGAGCACGACTTGTACCAGAGTGGTTCTCGGCCTGCCCTAGCTTGAGGCTGACGGTAGTGGCATTGGAAGGGAAGAAATAGAGCCCCTGTGTGTGAAAGAAGGAAGAGCCCCTGTGTCGATGGCTGGGAGAAAGAGATAATTAGAGTGTGGAGAAGGAAAAAAAGTTGAAGGGGAGAACGAGTGAACAAGTAACAAAAACATTGAGAAAGAGAGAGAGAGAGAGGGAACGAAATGAGAGGTAGGAAAAAATAAAATTTTTTATGCAACTAGTTTCGTGGGGGTTCCTCCAGCCTGTTTCAAGTAGAGTTTTTCTTTAGAAAAAAATGGGACCACCATAAAAATGATATTAATGGTATTTTGGCCCTTTTTTTTTTTAATTCAACAATATTGAGAATGAATAATTTTGAGTAGGGATCTCATAGAATCATAGGTTATATATAAAACGTCAGAATTGATCTAATTGAATGCACTGAAATATTTCAATATGTATCAACTATCAATCAAATAGTGCTACTTTTGGAAGAGTATAAGTGAAGGTTGTGGACAATTAGCGGCACCTCGGTATTATATACACGCACACACGTACTAGTAGTGGCTCAATGTGCAACGCACATTTGCCCCTTTGGAATGAAATAAAAAATAAAAAATTAGAACATAAAAGTCCTAGAAGTAGATAATAGTACAAATTGATTAAAAGAAATATCCATTACATACAACATAAATGTATTGGTAGTAAAGCTGTAATTAGGGGTGAAAAACCGATCCCTCGGTTAGGTTTTATGCAAAAACTAAAACCGACCGAAGACTGCTATTTTGGAAAGAAAACAAGCTGAAAACCGGCCGTGTAAGGGATAAAACTGGGCTTCTCGGTTTTCGGCCGGTTCACGGTTGGTTTGTTGGTTGTTGGAAATCAGTTCTTGCCTAAGAATCTAGCAAATCAGTTCAATCCCACCACCAAATTCAAAATATACTGCAATTTCGAAATTAGAAAATGATAATCATCTAAGAATCCAGCAACATCCAAGGAGCTAGAATTACAGAACTGGATCGACATAGACAAAAAAACCAGAATCAAGAAAATAGAGAAAAACACATTTCGGATTGAAAATAGACAAAAAAAAAATTCAGATTACAGAACTCCGTGGGGGTGGGATGAGTCGTTTGTCGAAGGGACATGGACGTCGTGGAAGCTAGGCAGCTACCGCTGCGATGCCAATGCCGCTGCCTCTGCTGCTGGAGAGTGGAGACTGGAGTGGAGGTGTAAGACCCCCACGTAAAATCGCCTCCAAAGGAGCCGCCCATGTCCTAGCCATGTCCGGGACATGCCCCTTGATCATGCCACGAGCATGCCTTGGCCCGTGTCTTGTCACACACAGGGCGCCCAGCATGCTCTTGGACCGGCCACATGCATGCCTTGGCCCGTGCCTTGACAAGCAAGGGGCACCCAGCATGCAAGCCGTGCGCGCGCGGCACCTCGACCCCAGCGAGGTTAGTGGCCATGCGCAGCCCAGCGCATGGCCAGGCATGCGCACGCCCGTGCGCATGCCCATGCACCGCGCGGCCCTGCGCATGCGCGCAGGCCGCATGGCTCAACGCGCGCACGCAAGCCACACGGCCCTGCGCATGCACGCAGGCCGCATGGCCCCGCTCGCCCACGCAGGCCACACAGCCCTGCGCACCCAGCCAGACCGCATGGCCGTGCGCACGCCCATGCGCACAACCATGCGCACGCCCGAGCACCCGCAGCCGACCATGCCCCCAGCCGCATGGCTCTCCTGCCGCACACCAGCGAGGTTAGTGGCATGCCTTCCAGGCATGCCATCCAGCGCACGGGCCCAGCCCGTGCCATGCAGAGCAGGCCAGTGGCATGCCCACCAGGCATGCCATCCAGCGCACGGCTCCAGCCCGTGCCATGCAGAGCAGGTTAGTGGCATGCCCACCAGGCATGCCATCCAGCGCATGACTCTAGCCCATGCCTTGCAGCAGGCTCACATGGCTAGCCACCTCCAGCAGGCCGAACATGGCACCATGCCATGCCCACCAGCCGGCCCATGCATGGCACCATGCCATGCACCCTAGCCAGCCATGCCGAGCCATTTAGCCATGGACCAGACCAAGGACCACCATGCACCACCCTAGCCGACCCTTGGCTCATGCATGCCACGGCCTAGTGGTCCATGCCACTATCTTCATTTATGTCATTTAATTATTTATTTCATTTTAATTCTTTTTATTTCAAATGGGCCTTTTGGGGGTTTCCAAGTTGTAACCTTATAAATAGGACCCTTAGCCATTTCTTTCACATCTTTTGACAATAGCCTTTGTGGACTAGTTTGTTCTTGAGATCACTTTCGGTGCATAGCACTTGGGCTCTTTGGGGTGCAATTCGTGAATCCCTAAGGAGAGGATCACACTTTGCAATTCGTGAATAAGTGTGATCCATTCTATCTATCTTATGAGTATTTCCATTCAATCTCTTGTTCTCCATTTATTGCTTATTGATCTTGATATTTATGTGCATTGTTCATACTTTGTTCATAAGTGTTCTTGAGTGATTCGGCCAACAAGAGTGTTCCCTAGCCCATTTGATCTTCCTTCCAACCACATACTCGACCAACACTTGTTTGCCCTACTTACCATATTCGGCCATCACTACCAAAAACACCCTTCATCCAATCCATTCCCTTCCTAGCCGAGATACACTTTCCATACAAGATTCAAATTCAAATTTTGGCTCCTTGCCTCATTTGAATTGATCTAGCCGCCCATACCACTTTCCAAACTAGAGTTTCCATATTGGAAACCCTAGTTGACCCTCTTGGATTCCCTTGGCCGGCCATCACCCTAATCCACAACACATCCCAAGTTTTTAGGAAACTTTCCTAAAAACACTCACCTACTCCATTCGGCCAAGCCTTGGCCGCTCACCTCATTTGCCCTAACTCCAAACCCTAATCATCCCATCACCCAAAACCCTAGCCGCCCATCATCACATATCTAAACCCTAAACCCTAATGCAAGTGGCGCCAACCCTAGCTCACCCTAGTGCCGTGCACCACTCCCCATTGTGATCTCACACTTATCCATTTTTCCCACTTCCCATACACTTCCAATTAGCCTAAACACTAATCTCACCCTACCCAAAGTGCCACCATAGTCAACCTTGAGCGTGAACCAAGCAACTGAAGGACTTGGAGTCGGTCAACCAAAGGAGCCTATTGCCGAAGAGGACTTAGTGTTTTGGGACTTGACCGGGGTCCCTAACACTAATTGGTGCTTTCATTGAGAGGTATCTTGCTTGGTGTTCTTGAGAAGTTTTCACTTCTCCACGAGGTAAGCAACACGTTAACCCAAACTTTGTGAATTGGTTGAGGGAGACCCTCGTTGGATCCTATTTATTTTGTGATATTACTTGTGAAATTGAAGTTTGGGGGTTGAGGTAGAGGACGTAGTAGAGTTCTCGAAGGGGTCGGCTACCCTTGAAGGTAGAGGACCCGAGGTTGGACCGTGTGCAAGAGGGGTCGACCACCCTTGAAGGTGGGGGACCCAAGGTTGGACTTTTGAGCCGTGATCAAGCTCCACCAACCGAAGTGCTGTCCAATTTTCGTGCAAGATCAGTTTGCAAGCTCAGTTTGCAAGACTCAGTTGCAAGCAGTTGCAAGATTCAGTGCAAGCCAAGGAACCATGAACCGAGAGGAGAATGAAGCCGAGGATCAAGGTGGTTCCAACCGGGGACGCCTTGAAGGTTTAGAGGGGCACACCACAAAATTGACTAGTGTCCTTGGTGAGGTCACAACCACATTGGCCGAACTAAGGATGGCCTTGAATGCTAATGCCCGTGAGACCGAAGAGAATAGGCGTGCCATGGATTCCATGAGACGTGACAACAATGCAAGTCTTGAGAGGCTTGAAAGAAGATTGGCCGAACACAATGGCCAAAGGAGGATCCCTAGTCCGAATGGGCAAAGACAAGAAGCCTTTGTTGATGGAGCCGAGGCAAGTGTGACGGGCTCCATGCATAATCCACCTAGAGTCGAGTATAGAAGAGGAGGCCGTGTTGAGAATGATCAAGTGGCCGTGGAAAGATGGATTAGAGAGGAGGATCATCGATCTAGAAGCCCAAGTAATTGGAGGGAACCTCAAGATGCAAGGTTTGAAATGCCAAGGCATGAAGAACACTATGAGGCCGAGTATGATATGGGCCATGAAGAACCGAATGACTATGGTGGCTATGCCAATGGAAGACATCACAACCGAGATAGAGAGAGGGGCTATAGAAACCGAAGACATGATGATGATCACTATGATGAAAGAAGAGGAAACCGGGCTCATGACCGGGGACCTAGGCGACCAAAGGTAGATTTCCCCAAGTTCAATGGGGGAGATCCTTATGAGTGGTTAGATAAAGTAGACCACTACTTCCGGGTCTATGAAGTTCCAAGAGATGAGAGAGTATCAACCGCTTGCTTCCATCTTGAAGGGAGAGCAAGTAAGTGGTGGAGATGGCTACGTGATCAATATGACAAGGAGAGGAGACGCCTAGGATGGACGGCCTTTGAGAAGGAGTTCTTGATGCAATTCGGCCCCTCACCAATTGTTAACCACCATGGGCAACTTGCCAAGTTGAAACAAGAAGGGAAGGTGCACAACTACATTGATGATTTTCGGCAACTCCAAACCCTAGTGAGGGGTTGGTCCGAAGAGGCTCTCATTGGCACCTTTGTAGATGGCTTGAAACCGTGGCTAGCTAAAGAGATCAAATTGAAGCAACCAACAAGGCTTCAAGAAGTTATGAGAATGGCCGAGATTTTGGAGGAGAGCACTCACATTGAGAAGCGTCAATTCAAGGACATGGGGAGCAAGTTCACCAAACCTTTGCAAACCAAAGTTCCTTGGAAGGGCAAGGAAGAAGTAGGGAGTGCATCTAAACCAAAGCCTTATGAAGTAAAAAAGTTATCAAGAGAAGAGGTCCAAGAGAGGATCAAGAAGGGGCTTTGTTTCAAATGTGGAGACAAATGGAACAAAGAGCACAAGTGTAAGGCCGGTCAAGCATATGTATTGCTTGAAGAAGACACAAGTGAAGAAGAGAAAGAAGAGCATGAAGAGTCAACTAGTGATGAACCCGAGCATGTAGAGGCCGAATCTAGTGAGACACTAGAGGAGGCCGAATTGTCCTTGAATGCTATTTCGGGTGTCCAAAGGCCTACATCCATGAGAGTGATGGCATGGGTGGGGAAGTTTGAAGTGACCCTCCTAGTGGATAGTGGATCCACCCACAACTTTGTCAATGCCAATATTGTGAACAAAGTTGGATTGAAGCCGTGCACCATTGAACCCTTTAAAGTGAAGGTAGCAAACGGGAACAAGCTTAGGTGTGATGGGCTTGTCAAAGAAGTAAAGATGAACATTCAAGGGGTAAGGATTGTGGCCGACCTACACGTGTTGGCACTAGTCGGACTTGATGTGGTGTTAGGCAATGCTTGGCTCAAGGGCCTTGGGAGAGTAATACATGACTACCACAATATGACCATGGAGTTCAAGCTCGGGTCAAAGAAGAGAATATGGACTGCATTGTCATCCAAAGAAGTCACCTCTTGTGAGGCGATCATGTTTGAGAAGTTGTGCAAGGGTGGAGCTCAATGTTTTGCTATTATGGTAGCCGATGAAGACTCTTTGTGGAATGTTGAAAAGGGTGTCAAGAATGAGCCTAAGAGTGAATTGGAGGGGCTTCCCGATGAGGTAATTGAGGTCTTGAAAGACCATAGAGGAGTTCTAGAGGTGCCTACTTCATTGCCACCTTCTAGGCTCTTTGACCATCAGATTGTGCTTGTGGATGAGAAGAGACCGGTAAATGTTCCACCATACCGGTATGCCCATTTTCAAAAGGGAGAGATAGAAAGGCAAGTTCATGAAATGTTGAGGAATGGGTTGATTAGGCCAAGCACTAGCCCATTTTCTTCCCCGGTACTACTTGTAAGGAAGAAAGATGGGACATGGAGGTTTTGTACCGATTATAGGGCCTTGAATGAAGCCACGGTGAAGGATAGATTCCCTATCCCCACCGTAGATGAGATGCTTGATGAGCTCCATGGAGCAAGGGTCTTTTCCAAGTTGGACTTGAGAGCGGGCTACCACCAAATTAGAATGAAGGAGGAGGATGTCCACAAGACGGCCTTTAGAACACACTCCGGGCACTTTGAATACCTTGTCATGCCGTTTGGGTTGTGTAATGCCCCCTCCACCTTTCAAGCCGCCATGAACACCATCTTCAAGCCCCTTTTGAGGAAGTTCGTGCTAGTGTTTTTTGATGACATCTTGGTTTACTCCAAGACCCTTGAAGAGCACAAAGACCACTTGAGGATTGTTATGAAGATATTGGAAGAGCATCACTTCTTCATTAAGGCTTCCAAATGTGCCTTTATGGAAGAAGAATTGGAGTACCTTGGTCACTTCATCTCGGGAGAAGGGGTGAAAGTGGATCAAAGAAAGATTGAGGCCATGGTGGATTGGCCACTCCCAAAGGATGTTTCGGCCCTTAGGGGATTTTTGGGACTAACTGGTTACTATAGACGGTTTGTAAGGAATTATGGGCTCATAGCTAAACCACTCACATCCTTGTTGAAGAAGGATAACTTTGAATGGAATCAAGAGGCAAGAGATGCCTTTGAGGAATTGAAGAGGGCAATGACCAAGACACCCGTGTTGGCCTTACCAAATTTTGAGAGGCCTTTTGAGGTCTACACCGATGCTAGTGGTGAGGGGATTGGGGCGGTTTTGGTTCAAGACAAGAGGCCCTTGGCTTTCATCTCCAAGGCTCTCGGCCCTATGAAGAAGGCTTGGAGCACTTATGCTAGGGAAATGCTTGCGGTTGTCCATGCAGTCAAAATGTGGAGGCCATACTTGTTGGGCCGAAAATTCACCATCATAACCGATCAACAAGCATTAAGGCATATGTTACAACAAAAAATTGTCACCCCGGAGCAACAAAAGTTCTTAGTGAAGCTACTTGGGTTTGAGTATGACATCATTTACCAACCGGGTAAAGAGAACAAAGTGGCGGATGCTTTGAGTAGAAAAGAGGGAAGTCCAACTTTGTGGCTAGTGCATGAAGAGGAAGGACCGAATATGATGGCCTTGAGTGGGGCCGAGTGGATGATTTGGGACAAGATCCGAGAGGCTACAAAGATTGATGCTAGAGCCATAGAAATTGTGGAGCTTTTAGAGGCTCAAGGTGATGGGGTGGTTGGCTTCAAAGTGAGGGACGGCTTGATCTACTACAAAGAGCATGTGTATGTGCCAAATGTTCCTAACTTGAGAAGAGAGATCCTAGACCATTTCCACAATAGCAAAGAAGGAGGCCATTCGGGTTGGTTGAGAACATACATTAGAGTGAAGCACTTCTTTTATTGGGAAGGGATCAAGAAGGCCGTGAAGACCCTTGTGGCCGAATGTGACACATGCCAAAAGGTCAAATATGATACAAGACCACCATCCGGGCTCTTGCAACCTCTCCCAATTCCTAACTTGATTTGGGAGGACTTAAGCATGGACTTTGTGGAGGGACTTCCCACTAGTGGCGGGTTTAAGGTAATACTTGTGGTGGTGGATAGATTGAGCAAGTATGGTCATTTAATTCCCCTTGTTCATCCATTCACAACCAAGAGCGTAGCAAAGGCATTCATTGACAACATTGTGAAGCTTCATGGATTCCCAAAGAGCATAGTCACGGATAGAGATAGAGTCTTCATGAGCTCTTTTTGGAAGGAGATGTTTGAGCTCCAAGGGAGCAAGTTGAAAGCTAGCTCATCTTATCATCCTCAAACCGATGGGCAAACCGAAGTTGTTAATAGGACTCTTGAGCAATACTTGAGGTGTTTTTGCCATGAAGAGCAAAAAAAATGGGGTGAGTATTTGACTTGGGCCGAGTATTGGTATAACACCACTTTTCATGTTTCCATACAAAGAAGCCCGTTTGAAGTTGTCTATGGAAGAGCTCCACCAACATTAGTAAGTTATGAGAGAGGCACGGCCAAAAACAATGAAGTGGAGGAGGAGTTGACCACTAGGGATGAGGTCCTAGTGAAGGTTAAAAGAGAACTTGCCAAGGCTCAACAAAGAATGAAGAAATACTATGATGAGGGTAGAAGATTGGTCACCTTTGAGGTGGGAGACTATGTGTACTTGAAGCTACAACCATTCGGCCAAATGACATTGAGAAATAAGCTTAACTTGAAGTTGGCCAAGAAATACTATGGGCCTTTCAAAGTGCTTGAGAGGATTGGTGAAGTGGCTTATAGGTTGGAACTTCCTCCAAGTTCCAAACTACACCCGGTGTTCCATGTGACCGTGCTCAAGAAGAGGATTGGTGATCCTAGTCTCATTGTGGAAGAGCTACCTAAGTTTGATGAAGAAGGGCGTATGCTCTTACAACCAAAGGAGGCTCTTAATTATAGGGTTGTGCCAAGGGGGAGAAAAAGACAAGATGTGTGGCAAGTTTTAATTAGATGGGGGAAAGCACCAAAGGAGGAGGCTACTTGGGAAGACTATGATGATATAAGGGAGAGATTCCCTCAATTTATCCTTGAGGGCAAGGATAGTCTTAAAGAGAGGGGGATTGCTAGACCCCCACGTAAAATCGCCTCCAAAGGAGCCGCCCATGTCCTAGCCATGTCCGGGACATGCCCCTTGATCATGCCACGAGCATGCCTTGGCCCGTGTCTTGTCACACACGGGGCGCCCAGCATGCTCTTGGACCGGCCACAAGCATGCCTTGGCCCGTGCCTTGACAAGCACGGGGCGCCCAACATGCAAGCCGTGCGCGCGCGGCACCTCGACCCCAGCGAGGTTAGTGGCCATGCGCAGCCCAGCGCATGGCCAGGCATGCGCACGCCTGTGCGCATGCCCATGCACCGCGCGGCCCTGCGCATGCGCGCAGGCCGCATGGCTCAGCGAGCGCACGCAAGCCACACGGCCCTGCGCATGCGCGCAGGCCGCATGGCCTTGCGCCTGCACGCAGGCCGCATGGCCTTGCGCATGCGGGTAAGCCGCATGGCCCCACACGCCCATGCAGGTCGCACGGCCCCGCACGCCCACGCAGGCCTCACGGCCCTGCTCGCCCACGCAGGCCACACAGCCCTGCGCACCCAGCCAGACCGCATGGCCGTGCGCACGCCCATGCGCACAGCCATGCGCACGCCCGAGCACTCGCAGCCGACCATGCCCCCAGCCGCATGGCTCTCGTGCCGCACACCAGCGAGGTTAGTGGCATGCCTTCCAGGCATGCCATCCAGCGCACGGGCCCAGCCCGTGCCATGCAGAGCAGGCCAGTGGCATGCCCACCAGGCATGCCATCCAGCCCATGCCTTGCAGCAGGCTCACATGGCTAGCCACCTCCAGCAGGCCGAACATGGCACCATGCCATGCCCACCAGCCGGCCCATGCATGACACCATGCCATGCACCCTAGCCAGCCATGCCGAGCCACTTAGCCATGGACCAGACCAAGGACCACCATGCACCACCCTAGCCGACCCTTGGCTCATGCATGCCACGACCTAGTGGTCCATGCCACTATCTTCATTTATATCATTTAATTATTTATTTCATTTTAATTCTTTTTATTTCAAATGGGCCTTTTGGGGGTTTCCAAGTTGTAACCTTATAAATAGGACCCTTAGCCATTTCTTTCACATCTTTTGACAATAGCCTTTGTGGACTAGTTTGTTCTTGAGATCACTTTCGGTGCATAGCACTTGGGCTCTTTGGGGTGCAATTCGTGAATCCCTAAGGAGAGGATCACACTTTGCAATTCGTGAATAAGTGTGATCCATTCTATCTATCTTATGAGTATTTCCATTCAATCTCTTGTTCTCCATTTATTGCTTATTGATCTTGATATTTATGTGCATTGTTCATACTTTGTTCATAAGTGTTCTTGAGTGATTCGGCCAACAAGAGTGTTCCCTAGCCCATTTGATCTTCCTTCCAACCACATACTCGACCAACACTTGTTTGCCCTACTTACCATATTCGGCCATCACTACCAAAAACACCCTTCATCCAATCCATTCCCTTCCTAGCCGAGATACACTTTCCATACAAGATTCAAATTCAAATTTTGGCTCCTTGCCTCATTTGAATTGATCTAGCCGCCCATACCACTTTCCAAACTAGAGTTTCCATATTGGAAACCCTAGTTGACCCTCTTGGATTCCCTTGACCGGCCATCACCCTAATCCACAACACATCCCAAGTTTTTAGGAAACTTTCCTAAAAACACTCACCTACTCCATTCGGCCAAGCCTTGGCCGCCCACCTCATTTGCCCTAGCTCCAAACCCTAATCATCCCATCACCCAAAACCCTAGCCGCCCATCATCACACATCTAAACCCTAAACCCTAATGCAAGTGGCGCCAACCCTAGCTCACCCTAGTGCCGTGCACCACTCCCCATTGTGATCTCACACTTAGCCATTTTTTCCACTTCCCATACACTTCCAATTAGCCTAAACACTAACCTCACCCTACCCAAAGTGCCACCATAGTCAACCTTGAGCGTGAACCAAGCAAGTGAAGGACTTGGAGTCGGTCAACCAAAGGAGCCTATTGCCGAAGAGGACTTAGTGTTTTGGGACTTGACCGGGGTCCCTAACACTAATTGGTGCTTTCATTGAGAGGCATCTTGCTTGGTGTTCTTGAGAAGTTTTCACTACTTTGTCTCTACTTTGTCTTTTGTTGACCATAAAAATAGAGAGAATAGTGAGACACGAGCTAAACAGGAATTTAGGCCATGATTACTTGGGGCGCAAAATTTTTCTTTGAAAATGAGTTAACTGTTAAACTCTTCATAAGGTCCTTTCTGTTCTTCTATCATGTTTTTCCACTCTTCACCAGTGATCCTTGCAACCTATTACAAAGCCCAAATTCATCAAATTAGAGGAGAGCAAGTGGCTTAACAATTGGAATAATATTGAAAATGAGAATTGTGGTAATAAAATACCTCTAAAACACTCTTCTTCTCTGCAAGCAGTGCAACTTGGTTACTGTTTGTGAACAAGAAGAATGCTGACATTGGATGCTTGGGTTTCAATGGATCCTTATCCTTCCTGTGAACAAAAATCAGAAATGTTAGTAATGTTGTTAACATACATGATTCTCATGTTAACAATGCTTTTATTTTTTTTTTTAAGAGAAAAACAATATAGAAAGTAGTCATAATGAAGCATAGAAAAATATAAGCTTGTTTGGAGAATGATATTTTAAGGTATATAAAATAACATCTTAGTTGCATAGATCCGTTTGAAAACTGTGATTACAAAGACTTCATTGTTGAGGCCTTTCATTTGCTCCGATGTCTCCCATCTTGTGCCCCATTAAAACCAATTTTCTATGAGTGGAATGTTAAGTGGAGTGAGCTTTTGATTTCATGAATGCACCTGCAACATCTCATAGGACTCCCACAAAATTATTCACACTTTAGCTAGGAGTGACTTTTTTTTATAAATGATTCACACTTCAGAGTTAGATACACAAACCTTCTGCTGAAAATATGCAGATTCTAAGTGCTGTTATTCTATGAGCTTGGTCTCAAACTCTTTGACCTTAAGGAGAAATAATCCAAATTTAACAATAAAAAAAAAGAAGAAGCATAATTATCTACTATAGTTCAAGTGGAAAGCAACCTTTTTCTGGAGATTGCTGCAAACTTCTTCCCAACCCTTCAATCTCTCAAATAATTCTCAAAGTTGCTTCTTAGACTGGTTGTGGATGGATGCCTTCAACTCAATCTGGCTTTCAAGTTCGTTGATCTTCTCATGTAAATTTTATGACTCTGATCTTTCCCTTTTTCCTTGCTCTCAAGGTTCTATAAGTTCTCTTCTAGCTTCCTCAAAGATTCATCTTTAGATTTCGATTCATGTCTTGCTTTTTCAAGTTTTATGCAATAGAAAAAAATAAGTAAATAAATCAAAGTTAAAATATAACTTAATCATTATTATTGTAACATAAGAAAGTGTGAATGATATAGAAGAAATGCAGCTATTCACCTAGCTAGAGTTATCAGCCCTATGGAAGCTGTTGTTCAGGGAGCTTTAAACAATAAAGTATTGTAGAAGATACAAGAAACAGAAGTAGCAAAGAAACATTAATTCATCTAAAAACAAAATCAACGACACCACCACCACTACCACCACCAGTAATAAAAACATAGGAACACAACAAAAATAATTTATTTTACACTAAATCTAAAAATACCATGAAGCAGATGAGAGGCCAGAAATATGTGAGACTCAATTCAACCCAACTGTGAAAAATAAAAACCAAAAATCAAACAACCGGGAAAAAAATCAAAATTAAACAACCAGTACATATTACATTCACTCTTGTGGGAATCAGCATGTTACTTTGCACTAAAAAAAGAAATTCTCACTGGGCAGAGGCTTCAGCCATGGCTGCCACCTGTTGTGGTCGTCATTAGGGCCTCCAACACCCTATTTAAAAAAAATCGAGAATTAAAACCAGACTCAAAAACATAAAATCATAGAAGAATCCCGACAAAAAATTGACTGGAACAAATTAACACATAAAAAGAGGGAATCTTATATTAAAAAATAAAGAAAAAAGAAACAAAGCCAGCCTAGCTATAATTCTACGGTGGTTGAGTTAGGCTTCTCTAGCCATGGACTGTGGAGAGAGAGAGAACAACCGAAACCACAATTTCTAAGGGGCGGTGGAGGAGATCCAGAAGAGAAACGGCAAATTTGGCTGGCTTGGGACGGTGGAGCCGTTACTACAACATGGAGGGGGTGCGATTGGTGGTGGCACTGGAAATCGTAGAGGTTGTGGTTGAGATGATGGAAATAGAGGGAGAGAAAGGCGTTGGGGTTGGGTCTCATAGCTTCGGTGGTTTGGGTTTTAGTAACACACCATTTTGAAAGCACCACCCGTAGAATTGGTGGAGACAGCAGAGACGCATACGTGCATATAGATCATTAGCAAGAAAAACGAAAGAGGGATCTGGACCTGAAGTAAAAATGAAAAATTTAGAGAAACTCTAGCAGAAACCCATCTATCATGACATACAAACCAAAAAGAAACCCATCTATTTTTATTTTTTTTTACAAACAAAGAAATTAGATCATTTAAAGGAAAATAAAAAATAAAAAATCAAATCTTGGATCATCTACCATGATATGCAAAAAAAAAAAAGCTGCAATCCTCAAACCAAGATCAAAACATGAAAAAAAAAACCTAAAATCTTCAAATCAGCTTCAACGACATGAAAAAAAAAAAATCAATGTTGCAATACGATTCACGAAAATGAAGAGAAGATACAGAGACAAAAAAGGAAAGGAGTTTGGTTTTGGAGAGAAGATGAAAGAGAATATGTAGAAAAATGATAGAGAAGACGGAAAGATAAAAAAGAAAAGACTAAATTCAGCCACCCAAAAAAAATAAATAAATAACGCTGACCATCAGTCGACCCTCTGATGCACCTGCATCAAATACCAAAATGTCCTCATTTAAATAGATACAAAAGAACAAAATAGACGGATAAAAAAGACACAACACTAGACAACACATGGATGGACAAAATTCTACTGTAGCGGCTTGAAAGCCGCTTATTGTAATAGAATAGGTCTATATATATAAATATATATCTATATATATAAAGGTTTGCCATGTTTTGTAAAAAGAATAACAACAAAGACACAAATAGGGCTAGTCATAATCAAGCAGTTTTTGAAATGAGTAATGTTAGTCGTAGAGTGGCTAAGTTGTGCAGTCATTTTAAAAAAAATAAAGTTTATTATTAAAAAATTAATTTTTTTTTATGTGAAATTATATTTATTTATATTTTTTTTAAAATGATTATACGACGCTTGCACACTCACAACTACAAGTATCATTTTTTTATAATAAATTGATTAAGAATGCATTTAAGACAGCAAAGTCCAAATTACTCAATTCAGCAACCTTACTGTTTTTAAAATTAAGATCATTGCTAAGCTACTTCAGAATCTCTGTACATTGGGACGAGCGGCTTTCTACATTGGGAGGACACTTGGATCTGCCTCAGCCAATATATATATATAAATATTTATATATATATATATATATATATATTTATTCCCTTTATTTTCAACATTATTTATGTAAACTACACTCTTAGCTTTATCAACTTCTCGAGAGGCTGACCAGTCTCTCCACGCAACCCAATGCAGTTTTAGATATTCTCAACATGCAAACTTGTGCAACTCGATCCAATAAGGTTTTATTAACTTTACTCAGATATATTTTATAATAGATGTAAATATATAATATAATATTAGAGTTCATACTATTTATCGATTAATATTTAATGTTGTTACAGATTATATCTATTTTTATTTAGATTATAAAAAGTCCGAATAAAAAAATATTGTTATATATAAATTTGAAGGCGTGCAAATTCTTTTTTAAAAAAGTTGAAATCCATTATAAAATTTACAGTTTTTGAATGTGCAACCTTCCACATATTCCATTTGAAAAAAAAGATAAATCTAAAATTTATATAAAAAATTAATTTTTAATAATGACTTTCATTTTTTTCAAATGAATTAGACGAGAGCTGCACGCTCTAATTTTGTATATAATATTACACTTTTCTAATAAGTCTCACTTTTATCAAGAAGATTTTACAAAACTTAAGATACCTAAACTACCCATATAATTTTTCATAAAATATATCCAATATCATCACTTTCCTAATCATCCACAAAAATTATGCCACGAGGACTTGAGTAATGGAAGACCCATGATCTCTTCGTCTCCATCCCGCAAGTTGATGTAGATTAAGCTAAAAAGACAATAAAAAAGAAAAAGAAAAAAAAGATAAACGACGGACTTCTTTATGAAATAAATAAACAGATCATATTGGAAAAGGTAGAGCAGTAGAGGACTCTAGCTAGATTCAGTTCATGTAACTCAACTGAATTAATAGAAGTCCATACTTTATTCTAATATTATATTAGGATACATAGCCCCTGGCACAACACTCCATTCCTAGATAAAAACAAATCCCAGGAGATGTCTATGCAAGAAAAGTTGATGTTTACTAGCTAATATATATTTATATATATATATATATATATATATATATATATATATATATATAATTAGGCAAATCATATTTTTGGACAAGTTCCATGATAAGATCGAGGCCCCTCGATATCCCTTGCTAATGTATGGAACACGCATAACATTCATTGTTTTTCTTCCCCCCTTCAACAATAACCTTGATGATTTTGACCAAGTCGTTGCTAATTCCCAAGAGACAGTCTCGATGCTTAAGAATACCTTGAGGTCTTTTTGTATGCTTTTCTCTTCTATTATTATGTATAACTTGAGCGTACGTGATGATGTACCTTAGATTTGGTTTATTTGAATTAAAATCGAAAATCTCGGTTGTTAGGATGGATCATAAACATTTTACAGCTCACTGCATGGATTGATGATCAGGCGGCCGGAATAAAAAAAGATCAAGTTGGCGGGTGGTGGGCAGGAAATATCGATCGAGAATGATATGCCCAAGATCTATGGCATAATGTTGACAAGAGTTTCACCAACCTAATGTAATGATTCATGATGAGCAACCACCTAATATATACCACTTTCCCAAGAAAACCAATGTAGCTAGCTGCAATCAATCGATGGCCAAAAGGATCGATGGCAAATATATATCGGTAGAATATGTGTGTAGGGTATAGTCAATAGTCCAAAACATCAAGTATTCCAAATATTATAAAATGGAAAATGATATTTGATGTCATAAATTGTGCAATCTTCGAACACTTCTTTTTAAAAAAAAGTGAATAAATATAGATTCACTTTAAAAAATTAATTTTTTAATAATAAACTTCATTCTATTTTAAAAGGAATGGGCAACGCTTACACAATTTATAATAATATCTAGCATTACTCTAATAAAATAATAAAGGAAAATTATTATAGAATTATAATTTCTTTGCTTTGTTTTTGGGTGATATGGAAAAGAAGTTCATGTTCTGGCCATTTTCATTGCTGAAATATTAAAAGCCAAGTTAGGTTGAGTGCTGTGTGGAATAAGTAAAGGGACCACGCGCGGGATATCATGATCATAAGGAAACGAAAAAAAGGCAATAAGAGAGGCCATGTACATGCATGTACGTACGTACTGAGGACATTCATGCATAGTTTCGATCGGAACAAGTAACCCCTACGATTAATAATTGACTCGTACGTCTCCCACTGCTCTCCCAATCCATTTCTTTGAGAGAGAAATAATGGCATCTTGCAGTGGTAAAGAGAAGCTTATGCTACTCAAGTTAATCTCGCACTAAAAATAAGTATGGTGTGTGGGATGATTGCAATCGTTTAAGAGAAATAAAATTAAAAATAAATATAAAAAAAATAATATATAGTGTGTAGTATATGAGATGATGAGTAACAAAACTATATTAATTCACATACCAAATATATTATTGACATAAAGTTATGTGTAAACTTTATTATCATTATTTTTAACATTTTTATATGACTGATGTGACTCCTGAACAAGCTGTGTTTATACGTTAAATTGTAAGTTGGAAAACACAATCTTTGTAATTTATGTTGTCGAAAACAGATTGTCCCTATGATTTTTTTTATTTTTTTTGAAGTAAAGCATCGCAATCCATTTTCACAAATTCAACTTACAAATTTACCGTGAATAAATTGGTTAATAGAGGGGGGGAAACATTTAGTGATACTATACATTTCAGTTCATTTTTAGATGCCCCTCAACAAACATCCTTAAATTTCCCGAAGTTGCAATATTGCTTAAATCATTGTTCCGTTATCCATATTGCCTCCCAGCAACCCATCACACAACTTGCACGACGTCGTTTTTTTTTTTTCATTAGAAGGGTGCGCTGGAAATAATTTTAATTAACTAAGATTAGATATAAGCTATCTATGCAATACAACTAAGCCCAAACACACAGATTCATAAAAGAAAGTGACCTAATTTTGTATGTAGCATTTTGAGTGTGAATGTTGTGTATAACATCTCTGTGCTGGAAGTTTGGAGGGTTATCGAGGGAACCAAATAATGTTGTTCACTTTCTTGAGTCCGAAAAGATCTGAAGGAATCATGATCGCTGAAATTCTCTAACTTACAGCCTGTTTCATCACATTCATCATACAGCTTTGTTTGCCTGCATCAGGACCCTTCTAAGTTCGTTGGCAATACCAGGCAACAGAACTGGTTTCCTAATGATTCCATTCATTCCAACATGCATACATTTTTCCCACACATCTTCATCGGCACTTGCTGTCAAGGCAATGATCAGTGGCCAACTCTGGCCACGAAATTTCCGTATTCTCTTTGCAACTTCATAACCATCTAACTCAGGCATCTGAAGATCCAAAAGAACGATTTGGATAGAAGAACCTGCTGGACTAATAACACCAAGGCATTCAAATCCAGAAGAAACAGCAGTGACAACACAACCAAGCTTTTCAAGCAGCTTTCGTGTCACGGTCCTGTTCACATTGCCATCATCAGCTAGTAGAACTTGTAAGCCTCTTAAAAGGGAGTTAGAATGTGGGTGCTCTGAAGATTCTCCAGGTGCTGAGATGGTTACTGCAATGGAATGTTGGAGTCGAAACCGAAGAACAAGTGCCATGCTTTGAGCAAACCCTTGAGGGTGAGGAATGACCCATATATTGCCTTGCATCAACTGCAACAATAGATGACTGGTCGGATATTTGAAAAAGAGTTGGTAAAAAATAAAGACTATTGTCAGAGCTATACAGTTGCGTCAACAGGTGTAAAGTTAAAAATGGATATAGCCTGATGATACCAACAAAAACAGCACTAGCAGTAGCCCTTTCTCATTCTGTGAGATACTTGCATAAGATAAACAAAATATGAAAACAAATCCTATATTACAATGGGACTATCTTGTAATAATGCAAATATATACCCTTAACAAGGGACGATCGTGACAATGGCATCCAGAGTACTGGATTTTAAGATTTCAAAAACCAATGAGAGCAGCTCTGCAATACCCGCTTCCTAAGTCTAATAATAAAATCACTTTTAAAAATTCTCGGGAACCGAAGTGCTATTACTGAATCTGACTTAAAAATATATATTTTTTCTAAAGGAAGCGCCAAGTACAAAGATTCCTAATAATAAATAGTTGTTTTGTATTAAAACACTGAAATTTTAATAAATGCGAGTGCGCGGAAGCATTTATTAAAATTTCTCAAAATTTGTGTCATAAAAATCATAACTTAAAATCTTTGTACATGATCTAGGCCACTATTACGTCTCCCTGGACTAAGTCTCGTCTTGCAGCTCTATACCTTCATAAATATTATGACCTGAGGTGGTTTAAAAACATTAAAAAAAAAAAAAAAAAAAACTAAAATGAGTCGATGACTCAATAAGAAACCCATCATAACGTAAACATATTTAACATAAGGTTTTCATAAAATATTTCATGCTGAGCTTAAAATCATGACTGGTCATACTGATGTTTATGCTATGCATGGCTGATTTATCTGAATTAACTGGCTGATTTGATTTATCCGAATTAACTGGCTGATCTGATTTATCCGATACACTTAACCTTGCGTGCAGGGTTGTGCACCGGTCCCACGTCTCGTTGCCGCAAGGGGAGCCGTTGATAGTATTATGACATATACTATGGTGGACCACACTTGAGTTCATGGCTTGCACATCCACTCTGAAACTGCATTGGTATCATGCATCTGAATGATCATCTCATTAATTGTTCTGAGCTTATCTTACACTTAATCTTTTTTATTTTATATTTTTATAAGTAATAAGTAGATTTTATTCATATGAATGAAATAGGCAGTCCGTGTACACAGGAAGTATACAGAGGAACACCTAAATACTCTTACACTTGATCTTATGAAAGTTTACGTGTTTTATGTAGTGTGAGATACATAATACATACATAACTATAATATGCGGAAGGAAACATGATGAATGACGTGCTTGCAAATATCATGACATGCGTGGTACGTAAACACTGTTTCCAAAAAACTAGCTTTAATAATAATATATATAATTAGCTAACATATGTTAATCCTAATTTATGATCAATCTACTTGTAGTGTTGCTTTCTAAATTTTCCGACACAAAATCGATCAAGGTGTTGGACTAGATATCTTGGATTTGGCCATTGCACTTAAGGAGGTTTATGGTTTTTTTAAAATATCACACGGAAAGAAAATATTTATAGAGAGATTTGGGAGAGGGCGCCGACGAGTTTGAGTTGAACTCGGTTAATACATGTAGTGACACTAATCTACTGAACACTCAATTGTAATCATCTAATAAGAGAATTTGAATTTAAAAACATGATCTAGCAGTTCATTCAATATAGAATTGGCAGTGACTAAGACTGTGTAGGAGACTTCAATTAGTGATGGTTTAAAATTAAAATAAATTTCTAATGGCCGATCTTTAAATTCTAAAAGGAGTCTAACTCGTTTAATACTAAGTGAGATTTAACCTAGTTACTGAGCCTAATTAAAACTCCTAATCAATCTCGATAATTTATCATTTATGGACTTATCCAATATGACTCATTAAATATAATTTAGGTCCAATAAAAATTATCGATATTTCGACCTTATAATTATTCAGCCGAGTCGTTACAAGCTCAAATTGAGCCATACATTAAGGCACACTAAGTTCTTCACACAAAACATGCAGAAAGTGCATAGTGTGGGCAATCAAACCCAGATAGTGTGGGTAAACAAAATAGCATTAGTTCTTATACTTCCCAAGTGGTCAACCAAAGAAGCATTCTACTGCATAAGAGGGGTTAATTTATTTGGTTTTAAGAACTACTTGTTTCAGTTTTTATAACCAATCAGGGCCATATTTCAAGGAAAAAACAAAAGTACCATTTACACACGCCATCAGCTTTGTGTAATTGTAGTTATTTCCCGCAGAACCCTTCTTCACAATAATTTTCTGTTTCAAGTCTTCCATTACTCAGAAAAAGAAAAGTATAGCATCAAAATTCTAGTGTTTGAGTCTTATATTACTCAAAAATCACAGCTATGCATGCACTCAGTCTATCATTTTTTTAATGAATATGCATGCACTCAATCTATCATTCTCACCTGCACTAGCCTTTTGCAAATGCTGAAGCTCAAGCTCTCCTCAAGTCCATCACTGGCATACCTCCTACCGCCGGTCTGGGCAGTTGAAACTGATCCCTCCGACTGAGAACTGCAATTTTTTATTGCAATTTCAAATCTAATATATACATACCCATCAGATGAACTATGTCTCCAGGTCGACCAGATATGATCATTCCTTCCTTGACTTCGACTCTCAGAAAAAACCCTGAGTATGACAAATTCCCCTCCATTGTTTACATCCAACAGGTTCCCAACCATATGCAAAATCACCTGGAAAACTCTTTTTTCATCACCCGTTACATGATCTGGCAGTGACTTCTCAACCTCGATTGCAAAGCCAAAGCCATTATAGACAGACAAGCACTTCGCTAAGCAAGCTGCTTCTCTAATCATGGAATGCAAGTGACATGATCTCATCTCTAATGGGAATCTTCCACTATCTTTCCTAGCATTGTCCATCGCATCATTTACCAAGGTTGAAAGAACACTGCTAGTCCTCACCATAGTGTTAACAATAGTTCGTTGCTCACTACTCATATTCTCATCCAGCATCATTGAAAGCAAACCCAAAATTGAGTGCATTGGCCTCCTCATCCCATCACTCATTACCTTTTGAAAGGAATTTCTTGTCTGGCTTGCCATCATAGCATTCCTCTTTTCCTGTTGCAATGCTCGATTTCGCTCCGCCAATTTATCTCTCATGAGCTGGGACTCTTCAAGGAGTGCAGCATGCGAAAGAGCCACAGCAACCTGATCAGCAACAACCTTAATTATCTCAAGTTCCTGGCTGCTCCAAGATCTAGGTTGTCCACTTGGAAGAACCAAAACCAATATTGCATAACAAGCCTGCCTCATCTCAGGAGTTCCCCCTTTGAAATTGGAAACCCGGAGCATTGGCATTCGAATTGCAGCCACGGGTCCCGGTTCACCTGACTCTCCACTGCTTGAAGCAGCAAGTGCTGAGTCGGGGCTAAGGATATTTACTTCATCACTCGCCTTGATCATTGCAACATCTGGATCAGTAATTGGTATGGGAAAATTATAGGTACCTGAATATTTCCTTTCATAAGCCTCATGGGTCAGGTTCATCTCTGTTTTCTTCTCATCAGGCATCCAAACTGCACAGTTCTGCAAACCCAAAGTTTCAGATAGTTCGACCAGAGTCGTGTACAGAATCGTATGCCTATCAAGTGATTTCCGAATCTCTTGTGTAAGCATTCGAACATGCAAACCAGCTTCTTTCTGTTTCATTATTATTCCAACCTCTCGTCCAAGATCCCAAGTCTTCTTCTTCAACATGAATTCCCTCACCTTCACTTTGAGAAGCAAAGGGATGAGAGTGATGAGCGTTATAGCTGTGGCACAAGAGACCAGAGCAGTGAGAATCTTGAAGACAGTGAGAGCCAGCATTAGCTGAAATGGGTGTGGACCATAAGTCCATCCATTGAGCAAATGGGTCAATCCACACAGAACAATGAAGGCAATGAATTGAAATAGAACCCATTTGAAAGGGACGTTCGAGCAGCTGACAAAATAAAGAAGCTCAATGGGGATCGAGAAGTAGGCCACGGCAATCAAGAAATCACTCACTTTCTGGCACTGTAGAATGCTCTCAATGCTCCATAAGCTACCCTCATCTTCGCAATTACATCGGGCATATCCATTATCGGCAGCAGATACCGATAAAATAAACAGTGAAATCAACAGCGCAGATGCCAATGCCTTTAACATTGCACCCAAACAACTGTTTCTTCAATCCATCTAACAATAAAGTTTGAATCTTGCAATTTTAGTGCGGACTATACATCTGCAACAAAATGCCTTCAACTAGAATCTCAGAATTCCATCTTCAATACTCATTTCCTGTCAAAGAACATGTTCAGAAAAACTGAGAAGCTTAATCATAATCTGCAGAATTTAATTGGAATGCTTTAAGATCTAACACACCAACAAGCCTGCTTTAAAAACTATTTTTTAAAATATAACAATTTAGCTTCGTTCTCTCTCTCTATAATTTTTCCTTGATCGATTCAGTATATAGCGTCTCGATACTACAGTAAATTCATGAATAGTACAGCTGTGAAGATGACGACATTTTTCTCAACCGATATGATATTCTAAAAGAAGAAGAGTAGCCAAAGAACTTCCAAGAAAGACATAAAAACAAAAACCACAAATAAGAAACCATTAAAGTATCGGAGAAGTACGCACCAACCTTCACAATGCAAAGGAAACCAAAAATAAAACGGAGAAAAAGGTCCAGACATGTAGACCAAAAGTAGAAACGGTAGCTGAGAGCTACAGCCTCAGCTCTGGATTTTGCAATCAAGCGCAGCTTCAGATCTTCACACCCACATGCAGAGCCTTTTAGACGCCCATCAATCCAATCGGTTTTTCGTTTGCTATCTGTTCATCAGGAGGAAAAACCAAATCCACACTGACAACGTCCATTGATACATATCAGCAACTCCCCGCCCCCACCACCACTACCTCCTCTTCCTCCATTCGACTAAAACGTGATAGAATCCAGTCGACAAATCCCGACGCGGATATCAAAATCCAGCTCTCCCAGAACAAAACCGGGCGGCCCGCGCCGTGTAAATCGCTCGTATACTATCCGCCAAACCACGTACAAAAAGCAAACCCGAAACGGACGTTCTTTTCGCCCTTTTTTCCCAACTCTTCAGCTACCACCTTTATGGCAGTAAAAGAAAGTAAATTATGACTCCTCCGTATTCTCCTTCTGCAACGTTCCTTCCCTTCTCTCTTTTCTCTGTATCTCTAGCTCTCACTGTTTTCTAAATTCCAAACGAACCAGAAAATAAAAGTCGAAAGGAAAAACGCTCCGCGGAGAGAGAGAGAGAGAGGAAGAGGAACAAGAGGGGGAGGGGGGGGGAGGGGTGGTTTCCGCGCCGTTGTTTCGTGGGGGTGGGGGAGGAAATAAAGGGAAGAAGGAAGGGAAAAGGTACGGGAGAGGATGTGGGTCCCCCTGAGTGGTTTTTAACATGAAGAGTACTTGGACGCTCTTTTGAAACCTTAGCGTCCTCGTCAGATAAAACTTTCAAAAAGTTTAGAGAAAAAAAAGAGAGGATATTTTTCAAGGTATATATATTTTTTTATTGACATCGGCTTTCCAGAATAGCGTTCTGAACTCTTGATTTCTCTATACACATATATAAACTCACATTTTTAAGAGCTTAATTTTACATATAAAAAAAAATTACATTAAATTATATATTTTTGAATTAAATAATAATAAAATATTATTATTTATTCTTTTCTTAAAATTATTATTTTTATATATTTTACAATTAATACCACTAAAAATTATATCATTTAGCACTATATTAGATTTTTTTAAAATTCTATCCATTGGTGGAGAGAGAAAGAGAGAGGAGAGAGAAAAAATAATAAAATAAAATTCAGAGAATGAACAATACATTTTTAAATTTATAAAAATATTATTCATAATTATATAAATTATTAGATATACATAATTTAATACAATCCAATTGGAGGTCATATTATGTAAATATATAGGTGTATATGCTGATGCATAATCCAATATCAATGCTCTAAGTGCACAAGATCTGGAAATAACATTTGTACTTTATTTTATTTAAGAAAAATTTGTACTATTTAAAAAAATTAATTTTAATTTAATTTTAAATTTACAAATTTTAAATTTTTTACTATTTTTAATAACTGATATAGCTAATAGCACGTACGATTATATAAATAAAATAATATCTTGAGATAGTTTTTTTATATTTTAAGTATTTTTTGAATAAAAATAGTTTGGATATTCTATAAACTAATTCTTTTGAAAATATTATTTTTTATTTTAAAAATTATCATCTCATATTTTAAGTGAATATTTATAATCGGTATAAATGTTGCTATCAGCTATGGATAAAATTAAGATCAAATATAATATTATTCTTAAATAGAAGTCATAAAATAAATAATAATATTTTCAGACTAAAAACGTATAATTGAAAGTTTATTTATTTATTTTTGCCTGAAACGTTTCTTTCCTTTGCTTGTAACCTTTTTGAAACCAAACCCGCTTGTGGTAATAACATTATTTTATTTCGTCACACGTGCCTTCTACAGAACTGGTTAAGATAAATGGATCCAGAAAAAGGTGGTGTCTACTGTCCAGATCGGTAGTCGAGACCGGTTTCTGGATTTTCACA
Source organism: Cyclocarya paliurus (assembly GCA_029856935.1). Lineage (NCBI taxonomy): Eukaryota > Viridiplantae > Streptophyta > Magnoliopsida > Fagales > Juglandaceae > Cyclocarya > Cyclocarya paliurus. The sequence goes on along the minus strand of CM056954.1, from coordinate 9,321,802 downwards.
TTTGAAATTCGATTTTAATGTGTTTTTTATTATAAAAATTATACTTTTTTATTTTCTTAATTTTAATTTCATTATAAAATTGATATTTTCACGTGAAAACTTTCAGGTGTTTCCTTTCATAATTTATAATAAGGATAGGTTTGGAAGTTAAGATTTTTCAAAAATTTTTATCTCATCTCAACTCATCATTACACTTTTTTCAAATCTCTATATAAAATATAATAAATAATTCAACTTTTTCAAATCTCAATACACCTTTTTCAAATTTCAATTCAACTTTTTTAAATTTTAAAACTAAAAAATCATATTTTAAACTCTCAAACAAAACACAAAAATCTCATCTCACCTTCCAAACATATCCTAAATGAACCTGATCTAAAGTCGGGTCAGACATAATAAGGAAGTTATTTAAAAAAAATACTGATAACGAATTTCATCTTACACATAGAACGGGAGATGTTGGACTAATTTTTTTTTTTTTAGATTATGTCGGTCCGACTGATGTCTTTAGTGTTTGGATCACTGTTTTAAATTTCGTACTGTACCAGTTAGCACGGCCGAAATTTTCCATACCATCCCAGTAGCCAGTATAGATTCATTGGATGTTTCGTATCGGTCGAAATTTCTGCCGTATCAGTCGATACCGGCCGTTTCGGCCTTAGTTTATTTATTTACTTTTTTTCCTTTTTTCAAGTTATAAATTCATTTTTTGACTTCCAATTTAAACTAGACTATTTATAATTTATATATCTATGTATTTATATATAATTTATTTATATATAGATTATTATTTTGAAATATAATTTATATATATAATTTATTTATATATCGACTGTCTTGAAACGGTACACGAAACGATACCGGTATCAAAATATTTCGTTTCAATACCTTGACCGGTACGGCATCCGGTACGGTATTCAAAACATTGGTTTGGATAGCCAAAACATTGGTTGTTCACGTCCTCTTTGGATACAATAAGATCCGGTTTGAATGTACAGATGAGTTGAGATAGTTTAAATAATATTTTATTTAATTTTCAACTTTTATATCAATTTACAAAAAATTTATTCAACCTCCTACTATTCACACAACCTCCACACACCATTTTTTTTTATTAAATATTTAATATATGAATAATGAATAAAAAAATTAAATTAGTTTAAAAAGAATAAACTTAAAAAAATATTAAAAAATATTAAAATTTAAAAAAATATGGTGTGTGGAGGTTGGGGAGGTTGTGTAGAATTACTCATCAATTTATTATTCAAACAACACTTTAGTGTACATTTTGTATAAAAAATTATATTTACACTCATACAATGTACAAGCCTAGTGCAATAATTTAAAAAAAATGAATAAATATGAACTTAATGGTAGATTCTATGCTTTTTTAATAGGAGTATGCGGTGCGCATTACTCTAAACTATATCTAACATTATTCTTTTGTAAGAATATATGTGGCCCACTTTCTCTCTTTCTTTTCTGTTCGGCATTAAAAAAAGAAAAGAGATTTGCCTGGGACAGAATTGGTGGGTGCCGATGATGATCCGGGCATTCTACTAATGGAAAATCTCTCTCATTTAATTAATTATAAACCATAGTTTTGGCCCACTTCTTTTACCCAAAGTATTCATGAACGGTACTGTTTGTAGTGAAATCATTGTATCACGTTATTCACTTTCAGTTTCCAAAACAGGAATTAGATTATGGGAACTCGATTCTAAAATATATCTCAAGTACTCTGCATACAGCTCTATGAATTTCCAGTCCACCCTTAATATCTGCTAATTTATTACCATAATATATATAAATTATTTCGTTGAATTAACTCCTATAAGGTTTGAACTTGAAGATAGATTTCGATGAACATAATAGAAATCAAGAGGGAGAGAAAAAAAACATCACACGTTAAGGAATCATAATGACTCCGTATTAAATATGGACAAAATGTAAAAACTTTTTCAAAGTTGTAAGTTTTCAAAATCAAGGTTGGCTGCGAGGGATCATCTCTAATTGATCAAAGTTCAGGCATTTTTCACAGATCACTAGTGTTAGGTCGTTTCGCTGAAATGGTACCCATTGCTTTTGTCATGCATGTACAGCTTCGACGTGATATTTGTGGAAAATGTGGCAATATTGACGTATGATTAAAGGGTAATTACACAGGGGAGGGGAGGGGAGGGGAGAGGTCAGATTTCAGACGACACTGAAAGCAATAGATGGCATGCAGCCGTGCCAAATTCAAAAAGTCAGTAATTGACGAAGACAAATATGAAAGTAACGTTTTATATTTATGTATGTGGGTGTCGGAAGTGTCAATATGGCCCCAGAATTTTCTATCCCCGGAAAATAAAACATGGCCCACATTAATCGACTTTAAACTGCTGAGATTACACTAGGTAAAATCTTAAATCTACAGGTTTCGTATAAGTTTTTTATAAAAAAAAAAAAATAGATTCTACTAAAAAAATAATTTTTAAAAACTATTTGAAAGTTGGGTTCATTTTTTTATAAAGTCCTGCGAAAGATTTTTCTATTTGAAATTTATACAAATTATTTATCCATTTCTAATTATTCTAGTTGACATACAAATATAAATGCTAATTTAAGTAAAAGTATTGATATCACATAATATTAGAATAGATATTCTAAATTTGAATCTTGATGCATACACTAAAATAGTAGCGCATGAGATCCATGCACCGCCGCACCAGGAAGCTTCTACTGTTGCCATGTGTGCGTTTCTGGGACCAAGGATCTCAATCTCTTCAGACTCGATTGGCCACCACACTCCTAGCATGGCGCATGTCCCTCACGTGCTACTACAGTCTCTTTATTTCTTGTATTTTGCTTTCTTTCAAGCTGAAATTTCAGATTTACAGTTGTAATCTTTCATTTTCACATCTATCTTTGTATTTATTGTTATTTCTTTGTGTTTTAGGTAAAATTAAAAAAGAAATAGTCTCTTGAACATTTTATCCGTAAATTGAACGTCTTCTCTTCCATTGGAGGTGAGGTTTGAAATATCTACTTTAGGCACAGTGTAGTCTCCCAGTCAGTTTATCTATAAAGAGTTATAGAAGTTAAAACCGTACCAATCACAAATGAATTTGTGTACCGGTAGAGTCCCAACCGTAAGTAGTTGGCTTGTAATCTGAGACTTTTTCTATATGTATCAGGTATAACTGTAACTTCGTCTTTATAAATGAATGAAATCTATTTCCTATAAGTATATATATATATATATATATATATATATTTATATCACAACAAAAATTGGCATAATATTTATTTATGACAAAAGAGTGGTACGAATTAAAGGTCATAATCAAGAGAAAATCTCTAATTTGTATAAGTTATATTAATTAGAAATAGGATGTATTCCGGTGCCAAGATGATGAGACATGAGAGGAGGATGTAAGGATTGGAATAAGTGGGGTTTATGACAAGTCAAAGCAAGAATATGATACATTGCACCGGGAATATATATAAGTTACAGGATTAATAATACATGAATTGAGACGTTTGGTGTCTGTCTCAATATAAAGTAAGTGAGTGAACATTAATTTGTCTAATCATGAAAATGAAGACTTTTTAACCATGTCCAAGCTGGGAGTTTTTAATCAAACTTAAAAAAGGAAAGCCACTGGCCGGGGAAAGTACTTTACAACATATATATTAGCTGGGTGAGGTGCCTGCAGCCTTGCTAACCTCTAAATTTAGTGCTCATTCTCAATCATTCATTTGCTTCTTTAGGCAATTATATAGTTTGACTAATAAAGTTTTTTTTTTTTTATTGGTTCTGTTATCTTCAAGAGTATCGTATATATTGGACGTTGTGACAAATGCTTTGAGAGGGTTTTTGGGGGGGGGGGGGGGGGGGGTGGCACATGCATGGGGCTTCGTGCATGCATGCATGAATGTATGTATGTTTCCTTTTGCAGCTTCATTTTTTCCAAGGACACACACACATGAGTACTTAATTACTTGAAGTGTATCCAAAGGCATGGATGGAGCTGTCTTCTTCGTTCATTCATGCATCTGGTGTGATCTTATGTCTGTCTCTCAATTCTGGGGACTAGATTTCAACGCGCGACCCGTTGTTTTTGACTTTGGCTATGCCTAATTGGTTGAGGTTCTCAAATTGATTCCACCTTTAAAGCCAATCATGGTGAACTTTCCTGCATGCGTATGACGATTTCCTCGGGTTTGGCTTGGGTATAGTTTTTGTCGGAATTCAATTCATGTTGAATGACAAAACAAGATGAAAATCGTGATAAGTCTTGCCCCATTTTCTTTTCTTTCATTTTTTTCCCAGAAAATTACTATTCATGATATGGTATTATCTTATAAAATAAAAATAAAAACTTAAACATACCAAACTAAGCTGAAGTTAAATCCTGATAGATTAGTTACCATAAGCTAACTTGGGTTTACCGAAGTTGACGATCCGATCCTATAAAAAGTAAATGGAAAAAAGAAGCATTAATCGTAGCCAAATTTGAAAAGTCTGGGATGCCAGCCAGCCATCATGCATGCCATCATGTCGCGCACAAATTTCTATTCCCAAATGGATGTAACTTTGAAACAAAGCTAATTTAGTCGTGAATACCAAAATATCTAGTGGGCGGCCGCGCCTAATCGCCTTAGTTTGCCTGTTGGAGAAGCACCAAACGTCCCAAAAATGTTTTGATTCTGGTCAAGTGTCGGGCCCCTTTGATCCAACACTATCTTCCAATTCATCATACCGCCCGGGCAATGTTCCGTATGAATCGAATTGATGTCTGTTCCGTTACGATTCATTTTCAATGAGTAACGTGAATGAATACTTACATTTTAGAGAGATAAACACGTTATGTAAAATCAACTTTACCTCGTACTACAAGAAGAAGAAAAGCCGCAAATTAATTATTTTCAACTTGTCAATAAGTAGATCAGGGAAGGAAAGTAATTAAGGTTGAATCCGGAACACTGATATTATATATATATATATATATATATATATATATATATATATATCAGTGTAAACCTGTGGGCTGGATTTTGCAGAATTGACAGTATGATTACAAGTGTAGATTAATTCAATGCCGCCCAGTATTGGTTTTACCCAAACCACCCCCTTTAACATCGATGAAAATAATTAGTACGTTTTGGCAACGACACCATGCTTTCTTGTTACTTTGTTTTCAACGGGGGAGACAATGAAAGCTCTCTCTCTCTCTCTCTCTCTCTCTCCCCACAAACGAATCCTAACTCCATCTCTCTAAAATTCCAAAAAAATATTTTAAAAAATAAAATCTTATTCTGCCTGGTCCTTTCTCTCCTGTATGCAGGTATCTTTACATGATTTCCTTGTTTTTTTCCTCTTGGTTCATAAAAGTCTCGATCTATTTTCTTTTTCTTTTTTTCCTGGCACCTACAACTCGCTTGCCCCATATTACAACACTGTCAAGCCATCGGTATTCGATATAAAGAAAAAGAATAAGCCTGAGGCCTTTGGCCAACAATAATCCATATTCATGAGATGCAGAACATAATCATACTTGTGAAAGTCATGGCGTATGACCTTTATACTTCTCCCATCCCTCTGTTGTTCAATAAGAGGTTTACGTGGGAGGCCCTGCACAGAATGGACATCCCCAAATCATAGGCACATGTTTATGCAAGCACCCCATGTGTTACAAGTAAAAGGGGCCATATCCATTGCTGGTGACCTGTAAAGGAGATCTCTACCACCAACTACAGAGATAGAATTTGTTTTCTTGCCTCTAAGATGAAAAAGAAAAAAAAAAACCAGATTTTCCTAATTGGTCTAAAGGAACTTTTTGACATCAAAAGGGGAATTTCCTGAAGAAGCACATGTGAGCCCAAAAGTGCAGAAAGTGTGTAACAACTAACAAAGCAAATGGGAATGCATGACCTCCCGCTTAAGGGGCTTTAAATTTTTTTTTGGTGGGTCAGTATCTTCTTGACAGACAGACAGACAGACAGACTGCAGACACATGGTATGTGATTTTGGGTGGTTGTTAGTCTTGGCCGCCTAAGTTCGAGCTACAGCTAGGGTTCCTTAAAGAACCCCCGGGGGAGTGGGGGGGTTGAATGGTCATGATCGTGTACAAGCCATCCATGTTGGGGGGATTCATGCTTTAGGACAAAACCGGACTTCTTTTTGGTCACTCGTGGCCGCAAACATGACACACAGGCCATGATTAACAGTTGAATTTTGAATGTTCTAAGTTCCTAACTAATAAGAGATTATATAAAAGTAATCTAACAAATTGACATAAAATTATGTAATCGTTAAATTATAATAAAAAATAATTTTACAATCTAACAAATCACATCATAGCATAATAGTTTATAAAATTATTTTTATATAATTTTTTTATGATTAAAATATTTTCCTATATCCTAATATATAAATTGGTCGGGATAATTATTATTATTATTTGTGGCTCCATATCCTGCTGGCCCATCCAAGAGAAGAAGAACATGGTCCTCGTTATTATTATCGCAGGTGAATCAGCCCACAGTGGCCCATCTTGTAATTATTATTTTTTATTAAAAACTTTTGTTAGCTCGTTAAAGGTTCCTTATTATTGTAAATACTTGTTAATTCTTTCAAAGTCAATTCTAAATTTTTCTTCAAATAAACTTGTACATGAACGTCATTGTACAGTCTACCCTTTGGCAAAACAGAAACAATTATCATTTCCGGTTCATTCTTACAAACTTAGTTTATCCTTTCATTTGATTCACTGTGATATATGAGGTCCTTTTTCAATACTTACTCATGATGGTTTCAAGTATTTTCAAATAATTGTTGATGATCATTCTAAATCAACTTGGGTATACTTAATGAAATCTAAATGTGAGGTTAAACACATTCTTGTAGTTTTTTACAATCTAGTTTATACACAATTTCAATGTAAAATAAAATGTATAAGGGAATTTTTAACGAGAGAATTTTTTAATTCAAAAGGGATTATACATCAAACTTTTTGTGTTGAGACTCCTCAACAAAATTCAATTGTTAAGAGGAAACATCAACATCTTTTAAATGTGGCAAGAGTTTTAAAATTTCAATCAAATGTTCTATTAAATTTTTGGGGAGAATGTGTCTTAACAACAACTCATATCATTAATCATATTCCATCTCATATTCTCAACAATAAATCACCATAACAGATTCTTTATGATGATATTCCTTATTACAATCATTATAAAGTTTGTGGTTGTCTATGTTATGCTTCTACTTTAAGCAATAACAAATTCAAATTTTCTCCTAGAGCTAGAAAATGCATATTTGTTGGTTATCCTTTTGGAAGAAAAGGATACAAGTTATATGATCTAGACTCTCACATTTTTTTTGTTTCTCAAGATGTTTTTTATGAGCATATTTTCCATTTTCAGACTAAAATTTCTTCACAGCAGACTTGCTTACCATCTGAGTTTGTATTGCCTCAACCAGTTATAGATCATATATCACATTCTTCCAACATTCCAAATAATAATTGCTTGTCAAATGATTCCAATATCATATCAGATTCTATTTATGTACCAAAATCCTTCAGTTATTCAAGTCAGAATCCATATACTCCTTCATTACAAGATTTGACCCAATTCCATCCTCTTAGAAAATCCACTAGACAGCACAAAGCTCCTGCTTATTTATTTAGCATCTTCAGCAACTTCTACCTCTACCACATCATTTCTTGGCTCAATTGATACAACTTCAAGTAACAAATACAACATTTCTGAATTTTTATCATATAAGCATTTGTCTCATTTTCATAAAGTTTTTAGCATTTCTATCTCATCTAAAAAAGAACCTGATTTTTATCATCAAGCTGTTAAGCATCCTCATTGGAGAGATGTTATGTCCATTCAGTTAGCTGCCTTAGAATCAAATAATACCTGGACTCTTACTGACCTTCCACCAGATAAAAATTCCATTGGTTGTAAGTGGGTTTAGAAAACTAAGTTTAATGCTGATGGCTTGATTGAGAGGTATAAGGCAAGATTAGTTACTAAAGGGTTTACTCAAAGGGAAGGGCTTGATTACTTAGAAACTTCTTCCTCAGTTGCAAAAATGGTGACAGTAAGGTGTTTTCTATCTCTGGCAAGAATTCATAACTGGCATCTAGTGCATTTGGATATAAATAATGTATTTCTTTATGGTGATTTAGATGAAACAGTTTACATGAAACCACCACCTAGATATCTTAGAAAAGGGGACACTCGAGTTTGTAAGTTGTAGAAATCCTTGTATGGATTGAAACAAGCTTCTAGGCATTGGAACTAAAAGTTCACTGCAGCCTTGGTTGATTTGGGATTTTTACTATCCAAATCAGATTATTCATTGTTTACAAAGCAAACAGATGATTATTTTGTGACTCTTTTGGTATATGTAGATGACATATTGTTGGCTAGTAGTAACATTTCTGTTCAGACTATCAAAGATCAATCTCTAAGTGCACACTTTAAACTAAAGGATTTAGGTCCTGTCAAGTATTTCTTAGGGATGGAAATAACTCGATCCAAAAAGGGCATTTCTATTTGCCAAAAGAAATATGCACTAGAGTTGATATCTAATGTTGGTTTATTGGCTTCTAAGCCAATATTTCCCTATGGATTCTCATTACAAACTTTCTAAGTCTGATGTAAAATTACTTAAAGACACAACTGCCTATAGAAGACTTATAGGCAGGTTATTGTACCTTACTCATACTAGGCCAGACATCACTTACTCAGTTCATCACTTGAGTCCATTTTTAGAATCTCCTAGAGTTCTTCACATGCAAGCTGCTCTCAGAATACTCAATTATGTTAAGATGGCACCAGGCCAAGGTATTTTTTTTCCCAGCATCATCTAGAGTTCATTTGAAAGCCTTTGCTGATTCGGATTGGGCAAGTTGTCTTGATACAAAAAGTTCTATTTCTGACTACTGTGTGTTTCTTAGAGAATCACTGATTTCTTGGAAATCCAAGAAGCAAACTATTATATCAAGATCCTCTGCAGAAGCTGAGTATCGATCTATGGCCTATGCAATTTGTGAATTAACATGGTTAAAGTCTTTGCTTAATGATTTTCATCAGTCTCATTCTCAGCCATCTTTATTATTTTGTGACAATCAAGCTGCACTCCATATTGCAACCAATCTCATATTTCATGAGAGAACCAAACATGTTGAATTGGATTGTCACCTTATTAGAGAGAAAATTCAAGCTGGATTGCTCAGAACACTGCATGTTTCATCTTCTCATCAACTTGCAAATTTGTTAACTACGCCCACTGGTTCTAATGTTTTTCATTCTTTGTTGCTCAAGATGAATGTTCATAATAAATATCATTCATCTTGAGGGAGACTATTGTAAATATTGTAAAGTTGTAAATTTCATTTTAGTCTAAGTTGTAAATTCCATTTTAGTCCTACTGTATAGTTTAGTTACTTTTTGTTTTTAGTTTAGTTACTTTCTGTTTTAGTCTTTTTACTTTGAGTTAGTTAACTCATTGTATATAAATAGATGGTAACTTGATGTATGGTAACATGTTGAATAAAATCAGAAGTCTTCTGCTTCTTTCTTCTTCTTCGATCTCTACTTTCTTGATTGAAGTTGAATCACTTATCATTAATTACTATTAATTGAAAAAAATAACAAAAATAAGGACATTTGTACATAACATGCTTTGTGCAACAATTAAATAATCTATACATGCTACACTTTCTATATCATTCAGTTCATGAGCTGCACAGTACATTAAAATTGCATTAGGAATTCAAGGATTATGTGAATTAGAATGGAATATATGAAAAAAAAAAAAAAGGATTGAACAATGAGAGAAAAGTTTTGGCCCGCAGACCCGTGGTATTGATGCCCTTGATCAGGCTACTGGAGCGCCTAAATATCATGTAGAGCCTAGCTCATGCCATGGATATGTAGTACTGCATGTTACTCTTTTCAAAGCTGCTTCCTCTTGATCAGAATCATATAAATTAAGGTACTATCAAGTGCTTGATATTGATACATAATAATGTACTTGATCTATATATATATATATATAGCCCGAGCCTTCAATATTATGGCTTTTTTATGCCCTGGCCCGACGATTAAAACAATAAGCAGAGGGATACTACTCCATCGCCTGGCACGGGGTATGTGGCAACTATATATGCAATATCCAAATTGTTGAGAAATAATTCAACATTACTTGTAGACAAGGTCTTGGATATGTTTATAAGGTATGAACAATCCTCTTTTATAAAATTGATTTTATGAGATGAGTTAAACTCATAAATTTCTTCACGAATTGAGGTGATCAGATTTGCTGATCCAGCAAATCCTAATCTAAAAAATAGGTCTATTAGTAGGCAAAATTTTGCGATAGGTTGAGAGTACCGGATGATATATTCAATACTCTCAACTTATTGCAACATATCATGATAGTAAAATATTTGTGTATGCATTAATTTTTAATGTCACAGCATCCTATGATAAGTTGAGAAGTACCATGTATCCGTATTATGATATTTCCTAAAAATTACTTGGTATTTATTATATATGAAGAGATCAATTTGGCCAGTTATAGATTACCTAATTTATATAACATGTTATGGCTCACAATTAATAGCAAATAACATCGGTGAATGAATGTGATCTCTCTTCTCTCTCATCATGTATGGAATCTTAGACCTCTACCCGTTTCATGATTATTTGAGTATAAATGGTTGGCAAATGGAATATATATATGTATACATACACATACATACATACATATATTATATGTATATATTAATTTATATATTTGATGTATATAACATTTCTAGTATTTTGCATGTCACTGTATATTCATACTCAAGATTTTAAACGAAGAGGTATCCCATTTAACCGTAAGTGTCTGTGAAAGTTATAGTTTCACATATATATATAGCATTCCTGTACCCTTTTTCATCATGCCTTGGGGTTCACACGGTTTGTCAATTTTCGTGATACGGAACAGCAATTTCCAGTCTGACTCATAAAAATAGAGAAAGAGAAGAAAAAAGAAACCACATTTAACTAAAAAACTAGTTAGATTTAAATTTACTATATATTTGGGTAAGCAAACATATATAGAGCAATTTTCCCAACGCAAACAAGAGAGGGAGCCCCATGAAGAAATTAACAATGTAGTATTGAATTGTGATGGTGTTAGTGAAATATACAATAATGTAATAAAAATTACAATAAAATTAACTTTCAAACAAAACTAGTTTGGATTGAGGCACAAAAATATCGCTCTCTTTAAGGAGATTCAAGCCCTCCGCAGTGTACAAAGTCTCAAATTAATTGGTAAAACAGACTCTTCTTGACATGACTCCTCCATAATACAATAGTCCAACTGATCGGATGTTTTTGTTTACATGCTTTCTTCTTTAAATTTTTGGCATGCACGTTTATGTAATATCAATGGTAGATATGTTGCTATCATGAGTAGTTTAGGATTAATTCCCAAATTGACAAAGGATTTTCAAAAATGTGAAGCTTGTAATCAAGTAAAAATTACAAAACAGCCTCATAGAAGTGTTAAAAGAATACCAAATTGTTAGATTTAATTCACACCGATCCTTATGAATTTGAAGGAATTTTAACTCGTGGAAGAAATAGATATTTTATCACTTTTATTGATGATTTTTCAAAATATACATATGTTTATTTATTAAAAAATAAAAGTGATGCTTTTGAAAAATTCAAAGAATTCCTCCATGAAGTTGAAAATCAATTTGGTAAAAAGATTAAAAGATTTAGAAGTGATAGGGGCCGAGAGTATGATTCAAATGAGTTTAATACTTTTGTTCAGTCCTTGGGAATTATTCATGAAACTACTACACCATACTCACCTGCATCTAACGATGTGGTTGAGAAAAAAAATAGAACGTTGATTGAATTGACGAATTCTATGCTTATTGATTTAGGCGTTCTTTCAAATTTTTGGTGTTTGGTAAATGCTTGTGTATGTCTAGTGCATTTAGTGCACATTTAGATGCACTGATACTTAAATTAAAAAAAAAAAAGATGCATGGAAAGCGGCAAGTAGTTTTGCATTTACATCAAATGCATCTTTTTAATTTGTTGCCGTTTGCTTTCTATATGGTATTAATCTTGAATTTAGTGCCATTACCAAAAGTTTTTCAACATACAGCTTTCAAGATCAAGCCGTTTTAAGGTGCTTGATTGCATATTTTGGCTACTATATTTTTCCTAACTCAAGTTGAGCTGCTTTGGCTTCTATAAAGAAGTAAATTGGTGAAGAGATTTATACATAAGATTCTTTTATGGGAAAAACCAGTTCCACACATTTTAATTTATTGTGATAGTACTACTACGATAAATAGAGTACAAAACCATTATTATAACGGAAAATCCAAATCCATAAGAAGAAAAACACAGTACTGTGAGATCTTATTTGACTGATGGTGTTATTAACGTGGATTATGTTAAGTCTTGTGATAATCTTGCAGATCTACTTACAAATGCCTTGACAAGAGAAAGGGTCTGGAATAAATCGAGGGGAATGAGATTAAAACCCATAAATTCATGAGCCATGTATGAGGATACCCAACTTGGGGACCAAAGATCCTGAGAACCGAATTCATTGGAAAAAATGAATCATATGATAGTCGTAAGAAATGTACTATTTATTCTATTTCTCATTCTTATGATGTGGGTGCATTTATCCTGTATTGTTGTGGAGGATGAGTTTTTGGAGAAACTCTTAATGAAATTCTGTAACTCTTATGAGTAAGGTGTAAGAATTACAGGAGCACCCTTGACAGATTTCACATATTTTAGTGTGAGAATGGGGCCGCTCTCTGTGAGATTTAGGTTTATTCTCAAATACACTCATGAAATCGGGATTAGCACAAAATCATAATGTGCTGGCTAATAAAGTTCATGTCAACACCTGGGTTATTATGTGTAAGTAATAATTCTTTATTTTCCTTAAGGAGTCATAATTCAAGTCTAAGACTACTATTGACTCTTGAGTAAAAGTTTTTATTTCACTAAGTGAAGGTTCAATGTAAAGTATACATTCATGATGCATAATAATCCTTCTTTGTCTGAATGTATCTCTTATATATATTTTTTATTATTATTAAAAATAGGGAGAAAATATTAGTATTTTTAATAATTTCTTTTCTTTCCATTGGCTTTAGTAGCCGTTGGTTAACGGGTTTGTCTTTATTATGGCCTTTAGTTTATTTATTTATTTATTTTATCATTAAGCCCTTAATTACATCATGGACGTTGGCGCCTTTAATTCTTTTTCCCGATATGTCCATTACGTCCAAAGTCATTCTTTGTCCCGTTTATATATATTTGCTTGGTCTTTTGGTACGGATGTGGCATATACTTGAGAAAAAATGAGATAAGAAAAATAAAATTAAAGAATATATATTTTTTAGAGTATTTTTAGATAAAAGTAAAGTGCTCTTTTGGTGGTGCTTTGAGTTCAACCACTTTTATAGAATTGGTTCTGGTTATATGACGATTAGTTGGCCTGTTGTATCTTGGAGGAATCAAGTTAAGAAGAGTTCTGCTGTACCGGTTAATTTGAGATTTTGTACACCACAGAGGGCTTGAATCTCCTTAAAGAGAGCGATATTTTTGTGCCTTAGTCCAAACTGATTTCGTTTGAATGTTAATTTCATTGTAATTTTTGTTATATTATTGTGTATTTCACTAACAATTCTCTCAACCAATTTGCTTGATGAGGCTAAAGTTATAAACTTAGCTTCCATGGTTGAGTTAGCAATAATCGTTTGTTTCATCTATAACATGCAAATTAGAACTAAATATCAATAAATCATCAACATATAGGCTAATAATAACATGTGAATTTTTTCAAGAATTATGATAAATACATTTATCACTTTCATTTGACTTGTAGCCATTTTCAATCATGCAAGAGTCAAATTTCTCATGCCATTGTTTAGGAGCATGTTTTAAGCCATATAGAGATTTTGTCAACTAGCTTTGTCTTCAACTGTTCCCATCTGGTCTAAATTTTTTTTTCTAAGGACCCATTTACATCCTATGGATTTGCAACTCGGTGGTAATTAAACTAATTTCGAATTTTTATTAGAAATTAGTGAATCTATCTCATCATCCACAACTTCTTTCCAAAAAACAAAATCAAGCGATGCAATTTTTCATGCTGATTCAAGGAAAAGTGCACGGAAAGCGGTGGACGTCTCAATAAGCCCTTTCAATTTGTTGAAGGGTGGTGGGTAGATTCTAGTGCCAATAGGCATATCTATTATGACAAAGGTTTGTTTAAAAATTATACTCCTTTTAAAGTAGAGAAAGATGTTACACTTGGTGATTCTAGTAAAACCAATGTTGTTGTGAGTAGTGAGGTTGAATTGAAATTTACTTCTAGGTATATATTGATGCTTAAAGATGTGCTTTATACACTGTATATGAGGAAGAATATGATGTCAAGTTTTTTACTCAACAAAACGGGTTTCAAACAAACTATTGAATCTGATAATTTTGTTATAACGAAAAATGGAGTTTTTGTGGGCAATGACTATATTTGTGATGGTATGTTTAAATTGAATGTTGAGCATAAAGCATCGAATGTTTCTGTTTACATGCTTTCTTCATTAGATTTTTGGCATTTTTGAAAATCCTTTGTCAGTTTGGGAATTAATCCTAAACTACTCATGATAGAAACATATCTACTATTGATAGTACATAAATGTGCATGCCAAAAATCTAAAGAAGGCATGTAAACAGAAACAGTCGATGTTTTATGCTCATTAAAGCGGGTTTCAAACAAACTATTGAATCCGATAGTTTTGTTATAACGAAAAATGGAGTTTTTGTGGGCAATGGCTATGTTTGTGATGATATTTTTAAATGTCTTCTCAACGTCTCTTATGTTCTCACAGCAAAGAATCATAGCAAGATCACTATCGAGAACATGACTGAAGCAAAAGTGAAAGCTCACGAAAAAAAAAAAAGATATTATTTTCTAAAATTTTAACCCCTACTATTTTTTTATTTAAAAGGAAATTTTTCTTCATAAAAAATTGCATCGCCTGATTAAAAAATAACTTTATTTCCAATATTAAAAAATCTATAGGTTGTGCTATTTTATGCATATCCAAGAAATACACAAGTGGTAGTTCTAACACCTTTTGAATTATGGAGAGGGTATAAGCCAAGTTTGAAATATTTTAAAGTTTGGGGTTATTTGTCTTTTGTAAGACTAGCTAATAATTGATCTTAAAAGGTCAAAATTAGGTGTTAAAATTACCACTTGTGTCTTTTTTGGATATGCATAAAATAGCACAGCCTATAGATTTTTTGATATTGGAAATAAAGTTATTTTTTAATCAGGTGATGCAATTTTTCATAAAGAAAATTTTCCTTTTAAATAAAAAAATAGGAGGGGTTAAAGTTTTAGAAAATAATATCTTTCCTTTTTTTTCAAAAGATTTTGCCCCTAATGTTTTCTTCAAGTTTTTTTTTTTTTTTCTTTTTGAGTTTTTGGGAGTAAAGGTGGTTGAAATTTTTGGTGTTTGGTGAATGCTTATGCATGTCTAGTGCATTTAGTGCACATTTAGATGCACTGATACTTAGATTACAAAAACAAAGATGCATGGAAAGTGGCAAGCAATTTTGTATTTACATCAAATAGATCTTTTTAATTTGTTGCCGTTTGCTTTCTATATGGTATTAATCTTGAATTTAGTGCCATTACCAAAAGATCTATAGAAAGCAAACGGTATTAATCTTAAAAACGTATAGTTTTTAAGATCAAGCCATTTTAAAGTGCTTTATTGCATATTTTGGCTACCGTATTTTTCCTAAATCAAGTTGAGCTGCTTTGGCTTCTAAAAAGAAGTAAATTAGTTAAGAGATTTATACATGAGATTTCCTTATAGGAAAAACCAGTTTCACACATTTTAATTCATTGTGATAGTACTGCTACGATAAATAGAGTACAAAACCATTATTATAAAGGTGAATTCAAATCTATAAGAAGAAAAATACAGTACTGTGAGATTTTATTTGACCGATGGTATTATTAACGTGGATTATGTTAAGTTTTGTGATAATCTTGCAGATCCACTTACAAAGGCCTTGACAAGAGAAAGGGTCTAGAATACATCGAAGAAAATGGGATTAAAATCCATAAATTCTTGAGCCATGTATGAGGATACCCAACCTGGGGACCAGAAATCCTGAGAACCAGATTCAATGGGAAAAAGAGTCATATGATAGTCATAAGAAATGCACTATTTATTTTATTTCTCATTCTTATGATGTGGGTACATTTATCCTGTATTGTTGTGGAGGATGAGTTTTTGGAGAAACTCTTAATGAAATTTTATAGCTCTTATGAGTAGGATGTAAGAATTACAGGAGCACCCTTGACAGATTTCACATATGTGAATGTGAGAGTGGGGCCACTCTTTATGAGATTTGAGTTTATTCTCAAATACACTCATGAAATCGGGATTAGTACAAGACTGTAATGTGCTGTCTAATAAAGCTCATGTCAACACCTGAGTTATTGTATGTGAGTAATAATTCTTTATTTCTCTTAAGCAGTCATAGTTCAAGTCTAAGACTATTACTGACTCTGGAATAAAGATTTTTATTTCACTAAGTGAGGGTTCAATACAGAGCACACTTTCATAATGCATAATAATCTTTCTTTATTTGGAAATATCTCTCTTTATTTATATTATTACTTTATTAAAAAATAGTGGGCGAAATATTGGTAATTTTTTAAATAAAATTTTCTTTTTACCGTTATTTTCTTCCGCTTTAAGTGCCTGCATTCAAGTACCATATATTGATATATGTTTAAGTGCCAACGGGCTTGTTATTTAGTTGCCGTTGCTTTGGGTTTGGCTATTAAGTTGGCTTATTTAAAGTTGGAGACGTTGGCATTAAAGGGTTGTTAACGTTGGCTCCTATATTCATTTTCCCGGTTACGTCTATGACTATATCCATATTTTTTATTAGTCTTTCGGTACAACTGTCGCAGATAACAAAAAACTTCTGAAAAAAAAAAAAAAAAAAAACAAGCTTAATGGGTATATATTTTTTTAGAATATTTTCAGATAAAAGAAATGTATTTTTTGGATAGAATTTTGAGTTCAACCACTTATGCAGAGTTGGTTCAAGCTGTACGATGATCAGTTAGACTATTATATTCTAGAAAAGTCAAGTCAAGAAAAGTTCTAGTGCACCGATTAATTTAAAATTTTGTACAAAAAAACACTTTTCTTTTATCTGAAAATATTCTCAAAAAATATATATTCACTAAGCTTGTTACTCTTATTTGTTTTAGAAAGTTTTTTGTTATCTGCCACAGTTGTACCGAAAGACTAATCAAATATCTATATAGATATATTCATAGACGTAACCGGGAAAATGAATATAGGAGCCAACGTTAACGTTAACAGCCCTTTAATGCCAACGTCTACAACTTTAAATAAGCCAACTTAATAGCCAAACCCAAAGCAACGGCAACTAAATAACAAGCCCGTTGGCACTTAAAAACATATATCAATATATGGTACTTGAATGCAGGCACTTAAAGTGGAAGAAAATAACGGTAAAAAGAAAATATTAAAAAAAAAATTACCAACAGATGGTAACATTAAAGCACCATAACTAATTCAGAGAAGCAACGCAATCGCCATGATCATTCCATTAATAGTACCCATGCAATATTTGTGTGTGGAACTCTGTTGTTTTGAAACTGAATTTGGTTACGATCTTCCAAGCCACTTCAGGAAAACAAATATTTCATTACTGCATGAATATATTATTGGGTTTAAAGCCTCGTGTAATGTTCATGGCACGTGCAAGTGTACGAAAGTCCTGAATCATGTACTTAAGAACTTCCAAAACGAAAATTAATCCAGAATGAAAGAATTAAAAAGATGCAGCGTTATTAATATGAAAAATATGTTGATCTCGGCCAGTTAATCATGTCGATCGAGAGAAAAAACATGTGAAACTATATTTTGATGAAAAATGTGAATTTGGAAGGTACGTAGCAAACGATATATATGTGATAGTAAACATAACATTTTTTTCTAGTACTTAATCATAGGGACATCTCTCTCTCTCTCTCTCTCTCTCTCACACACACACACACACATTCAATAACGTGATGATCAAGTACTTATGTCATGAAGGGAAAAGACAATAAAAAGCAATTCATGCTCATTCATCATGTGCAACAATATTGAAGAATTTCCGCTAAAAAATTAGGTACAAAAAATCAAAAGAATGCCTAAGTTCAACCTTTAACATGCAGCCAAAAACTTAAGAACATGATTACATAGAATATTAAATACAAGTTAAGTATATATATATAATTACCTCAAGAATTCTTCACCAGTTTCGCTTCCATTCTTTGCATGTGCGTGCAACTTTGAACAACAATATGTCTTGTTGATCGATTGTTCCTGATCACTTTCAAATTAAAATATATGTCGTCCTTATATTTATAAATTGGAATTCAACTATAATCTATGTAATTAATTTCATGAAACCCATGTCTTAATCATGTAGTAAGCTTTAGAAAGAAGTCCGCCACTGTACAATATATGCTGTGTAGGGTATATATACATGCATGTATCTTGCTAGCTAACTATTTCACTGATAAAAACAGTAAATTTCATTATGGATCATGACCTAATCGAAGCTCCAAGTCCACTTCATCGGCTTTGTTAACTCCCCTCTTCCTTCTATCTTCCTGATCTGCTTGCATGGGGCCAATTCGAAGGCTCAAATTTGCGCTCAAAAGTTCCTGGTTCATGCTCCAGGATTGGCCGGACCTTGAATCAGACAAATCACTCTGACGGAAAGTTGCTGCTTGTGGGTGTCTAGAGCCTGATGCTGATGGCTGAAAGTACACTTGAGAGTTCTTCTGCGCCTCAAAAGCTGGGAAGTTATAGTTTGATGGATCGCATGGAACCGGTACTGAAATGAAACTAGAAGGGATGTTTTCCTCGTCCGATTTATTGGAAAACGAAGGGCCGGTTGTGTGTTGCTTGGGCGCCTTGACTCGATCTTTGCGGTGTATGTTCATATGCCCTCCCAAGGCCTGCGCGTTGGTGAAGCCCCGCTTGCAGAATGAGCATTCGTAAGAGCGTTTGGTACTGCTCATGTCAATATCTTTGACTTGCTGATCTATTCCATCGTTCTCTTCGCTTGAAGACTCCGAGCCTCCTTGCTTGCCGGATTCCATGCTGATCAGAGAGACCTAGCTTGTTAATTATGAAATGAAAGGAGAAATACTGATACAGATTGGAACAAATCACCCGGACAAAGATCACTTTCTGTTTGTATTAAAATTGATCTGGAGATGGCAATTAGTTAGCTAGAGATGAGAGGGAGAGATCAAAACGAGAGGGGAAAGTAGGGTTTTATGAAGAGGATCGAAGAAGGTTTCAAAGGAGGTGAGATAGGGACAATAAGAAGACATTGGCTTTGCCAGTGTGACTATTGTTGGATTTACATTAAGGGAGAGTTTTTGGCGTATGCTTGAGGACTTTTTGCACTTGTAGCCGGCTCTGTTATGGAGCTATCCTAGGCGATCTTTCTCTAATTTCTCTCGCACCTTTGATTCGGATCTGATTTGTGCACATGATGTACTTTATTCTCATTGAGAGGTTTTCTTGGTGCATTTTATTATTTTGGAACTGTCCATCTCCAAGGCTCTAATACAGCATACAAGATTGTTCATGCGAATTAGCCATTAAGAGCAAGCATGGCATAAAAATGCATGGTACTACTCCAGTACTCTATTATATCTAATTAGTTAGGCATATATATATATGGGATGGTAAAGGGTACTGGGAAGGAATTGAGTTAGGTTGAGCTTGGTTCGAATCTTGTCAAATAGTGGAAAAAAGAAACATGTGAAGCCAAGTTTTAAACTGCATATATATATATGGCTTGCCAAATTTAGTCTGGCTACTGCAGCTAGCTAGCTAGCACGTACGTACTAGGATCGCGGGGTTTCATCCCCATATATGAATGCATCATGTATCTTCATCGTTTACTTCATGTGATAATAATTCTTGCAGTTGAGAGATCAGGCGATGTTGATGATAAAAAATGAATGCGAACAAGAAAATCAGAAGCCATAAATTAACCAAGTTGATCGTGTGATATATATATATATATATATGTATATGTACACAAAATTAGTGTACTTCCACATGATCAGCTTTCATATTAAGTTATCCGGGTTTTTCTAGGGTGCTGTTCTGGGAACCCATAACCGGAATCCGGTTATCTGGATTTTGAACCAAGCCGGAAAAAAATCTAGTCCGGGTGAATAGACCTAACTACTCATTGTTTTAAACTACGTACTCTATGAAACTAACTAATCTTTTAATTTTGTGCTAAGCATTTCCCTATAATTGGATTAATCTATTGCAAGTAACCCTTTAGTTGTTTTATTTTTTGAACTGAAAAATCTCTACCATATCATATGTACGTCTTGTAGGCGGCCCTGCAAAAAGCGCGTTTAATTAGGTGGCATCAAATAATTTTAATTTGGCCTAATTCTCTGAATTAAGAAATATTATATATATATATATATATATATATTTATATCATGAGTTCATAATTAATAATAGGAGGGGACGGCTACCGTTTTCAAGTTTTTAAATTTCCCACCTAGAAATAATTATATTAATCATGATATATTATATATCTATCTATAAACGATCGAAAAGAAAGAAACGTGTACAAATGGAAGAAGGGCGTCAAATATGACAATTACTACTCGACCGATCGAGCCAATTCATCCTTGGCTGGCCTCTATAACATAAGTTAATTTTAAGGAGGTTTGGTCCAACCTAAGTCCAACCAATTTCATGTTTGCATGATTCAATTCGCAGTTATCAGAATTTCCAAATAGTCCCAGGAGACTGTAGTTTCATACTGGGCTAGCTTGGACTATTAAACTCCTGGATATCCAAATTCCGATCCATTAAATGGGCCCAGCTCAGTAAAGAGAAATATTATGGATTATTAGTTTGAGGGGCTTGGATAATATATATATATATATGGTACTGTTTAGATAGTAAATTGAGATAAAAATTGAATAAAATATTATTATAATATTATTATTCATGTTTTGCAATTTGATAAAATTGAATTGTTTATAATATTTTGTATAAGAATTTGTAAAAGTTGTAATGATGAGATGAGATGAGATGAGATGAAACACTTTCACTAACTATGATCATTTCTTTTGTGTTGTGAAAATCAAACTATCACAGTTCTCATTTAATCATTTGAGTTGTTAAATTTGATGGCTAGGTCAAATATCTAGGAGTACTTGGCTCAATTGGTAAAGACCTTACTTTTGCATATATATACTCCCTAGATATATAGTTTGTGTAAAATTATCATTATTTGTCCTTAAGCTGATGAAAAATATGTAAATTTTATTATTTATATTATATTCTTAACACTCTTCTTACGTGTGGACCAGACTCTCCCTCAATGAGTGAGCCCAATAAAGGAGATATTTAATTAAATGGGATATTATAAGATTGTAAAGTCGGGGTTCAAACTTGGAACCTCTACTCTGATACTATATGAAATCACCACTTGTTCCAAAAGTTTAAAATGATGAAATTAGGTAGATTTTATTATTTGTATTATATTTTTAATGGTTTGGATGTTTGGGTATAAATTACAAATAAGTTATAGGCCGGGATCACATCTTATTAATAAAAAACCAATGATTTATTTAATCCATATCATGATGTGGGCACGGTATATACATACATGGGTATGGAAGTTAACCAAATAAGAACATATAATGTTGCATTTGAACGATCTCGATCCAAAGACGTTACTCATAACCATCACAATTTTTCCGCCGACCATTAGAGATATTGAACATCTTTCATATTGAATTTAGCTTTCAGCACAAGTATTTTCTTTCTGCCCAATCTAGAAAGGGGTTCCGCTAAAAAAATGAAAAAAAAATGCATGAACATTAGAAAGAAAATCGGCAGATTATAATGTCAATCATTGACAAAAAATGAAAAAAAAGAAAAGAACTGTTCATGTACAGCATAATTACGAGTCTCTTACGTACAGCATTATCAGAAAACAACGTCGACGTCTGTGATCATGATCACGCGAGCCAAATCTAAAAGGATAACGCCACCTTCTTTGTACGTGCATATATATATATATATATATATATATATATATATATATATATATTGTACAATATATTTACAAGCGACTCTTTCAATACATTAATGATTATATATCATATGCTATACATGCTAATTTGGTCGAAAACCAGCATATGTTAATGTTGTTTTTCTTTTTTTTCTTTGTTTTGCAGCCGGTTTGAAAATCTTGGGGCTGGACCGAAAACCATGGAGATCTGACTTGACCTCCATGGTTGGCTTCATTCTGGGATCATATCTTGACTGCCCAGAATTTCTGTCAGCTCAGTTGTACTGATTAGAATCGATCGAATTAATTGCATTGCACTGATTGGAATCATGTTTTGTCACCTTCCCCAGTTCTACATATATAACTTGTTTTAGATTGCAAACTTTGTGGGTCTCTTTCCTACAAATTTCCAAAATACCAAAAATATGTCATCATTCTTTTTGGGTGTTTTATTTTATTTTATTTTTTTATTATTTTTTTACCTTTCTAGCCTTGTACCTCAACTCTTTGATGTATATGGCATCTCAATTCTTGTGCATGCACCGGCATATTTCTTTATTTTTTTTCTGACATATTTAATTAATAAGATGACATATTTCTTTAAAATATGAGAGTACTTTCTATTCATCATAAGAAAAAGAAGAATATGCAGATAAGTAGCCGCACTATAAGAAAATTATTTATTTGCGATTAGTTATTTATAGTAAAATGACTATTTTTAGTTAAAATAAGTCTATTTTCGTCACAAATAATCTTTTTTATCGAAAAAAAAAGTCACAAATATTTATTTTTCTTGTAATGCCGAAAGGCTAGCTTGAAGGTGTAAAAGTAGATAAAAGATGATCTAGAGATAATCGAGAGATGTGTAGGGACAAAGATGAAGTCAAGATTATAACTTTAAAGGGGCCAAATATTCTAAGTTGGATTAAATAGTTCAATTGAATTTTTTTTAGGAACAGTACCTGTAACAAAATGATAATAAATAAATAAAAAGTGATTAAAAGTAAGAAATTTAAAATAAATTTAAAACCTAAATAAAATAGGCATTTCACAAAAAATAAAACAAAAAAGTTCGTATAATTTTTTAATTAAAAAAGTGTGTACATAAAGTTTAAGCAAACATAAAATTTAAAATTTTGATTTATAATCTTCCCAAAAAATTTCGAGAATATTATTAATGATGACTACAAATAAAAATATCTTATTTATCTTTTCCTATGTTTTAAATGTGTTTAAAAGTAAATATTATTTTTCTAATAAATCTCCCTAAGACTCGATATTTTTTCTATCAAAATATTATATGAAATATAATTAAATGGTAAATAATATACTTGCAATATTAAATTTTAAGTTGTGTTTGTGTTGTGAGGTATTCTTAAGTATTATGTAAATAATAGTGAAATAGTTTTGAAAAAGTAATAATAGAATATTAAATAGTAGTAAATAATAACAAAAATTAAGTAAAAAATAATAATAAAATAATAAATAATAATAAGATATTTTAAGAATACTTGAATTACACTACTTGAAATATAACAGAATGGTCAAAGTTATGAAAAGGGTCAAAGTCACCGAGCTTTTGTATCGATAATGTAGTATTTTGCATTTGTAAGGAAAATGGGTAAACTACGTCGGTGGGTCTATCATTTTTCCTAAAACAGGATGGTCAAAGTTAGGATAAGGGTGGTCGCATGGGCAACATAGCCTCGAGGTCAGGGAGAGATTGGAGAACATAAACACGAGTAATAAGAGATGACTGCTTTAAATAAAACATAATTATCAAAGTTAGGAAAAGGGTCGCAGGGGCAATAGAGAACGGGGGTTGTGTCATATGTGGTGTTCGTCTTTGGAGATCAGATGATCTAGAGAACATAAAATTTGAGATGTTTTCACGGGAAATGAAATTAATTAAATATGATGAATAGGCGCTCATGTTAAATAAAAGCAGATTATGCATATATATATATATATATATATATATATATATATATATATATAATGAAGTGAAATTATCACTTATTTTAAAATTTTAAGTTGATAGAAAGATATATATTTTATTATTTATTTTATATTTTAATACTCATCCTCACGTGTGATCTAGGAGCAGAACTAGGATTTGGTATTCCGGGGGAGGGGGCGATTGACAAAGTGTGTGGTATCTATGAGTATAAATAATATGTATTTTTTGCACGTGACTATATAAAAAACAATAATTATATGTCATAAAATTGTATATAAAAAATACATGTCTATAAATCATCTTATAAGATAATTTTCTTTAGGATTTTCATAGTTTGCTAGAGACCGTTATAGAAAGAAAAGAAAATGAAATATCAACTTAGGATTTTCCCTTCAAATTAAGCTCGACAACGATCTTTCATGGAATAAAATTCATCCATTATCATCTCTAAAGTAAAATGCTTGGAAATTTCTTTCTCAATATAAACTAGCAAGAAAATCATCTTCCATTCGAGTACGCAATCTAGTTTTTATAAGTTTCATAATAAAAAATACTCGCTCAGTAGTTGCAATAGAAATAGGAAGAGTTAATACTAGACGAATTAACCTGTCAATCAAATAATAAATTTTTTACTTTTCTAAAATTGTTAATCCTCTGTATAGCTCAGATAATGTAGACATATTGAAAATCTAGATACGTCAACACATCAATCTCATAATGTTGTAATTGAATTCTCAAAATGAGTTTTTCTTACTCAGTAAAATCCTATGGATAAAACTTTTCAACCAATTTGCATATATCATTAATTTTAAATAATTTGTATGCACCTTCAGGATTTAAAGCAGCACTAAAAATGAGAAGTTCCATTGTATGATCGTTAAATCTATTATTCAATTCTTGCAACTGTAAGTCTATTGTAACAGTAAATATATTAATCCTAAAATAATGCTTCATTTTGTCAACTTGACGACGAGATTTGCCTCAAACTCTAGTTTATTGGTCATTCATATCATGAATATCAATTTGGTATTTTTCACAAAATGATTTAACATTAGTAAGCAAAGACTCACACCCATCATCTCTCAGCTTTTGAATAAGTACTTTTGTAGTTGAAACTAGGCTTATGACATTCACAATATCTTGAAAATTTTATTGCAAAGATTGGCAAAGTGCATTAGTGATTCCCATGATTTTTTTTTTATCATATATAATATCAGAATAAATTTAAAAGATGTTAATACCATGTAAGCTGATTCAACATTACCACGTTGAGAATAATTTGATCCCTCATTTGAGATAGTATTAATAACTGAGCAAGTAGCACTGAACATCCTCATCAAGCTACAAATAGATTGAAAATGAAATCCTCATTTAGTATCTCCAGCTTGTTGTAGCGTACCAATTTGATATGCCCCTTTTCCAGTCTCAATCTCATTAAAAGCAATCAAACTTTCAATTTCAACAGCTTGAGCAGATTGTAATTCATCATTACATTTAAGAGAACCAACAACAATATTAATAATGGATGTCAAATGGACAAAAAACAATAAACATGTTTGGCTTCTCTAGAGGCTGTAACTAAAGCAAATTGTAGTTTATGAGCCCAACAATGCATATAATATGCATACAGATAATTTTTAAGAAATAAAGCTTGTAATCCATTCTATTCACCACGCATATTACTTCCTTTATCACATCTCTGACCTCGAATATTCTCAATTTGAAGGTATTAACGAGAAAGAAGAACATATATATCATTTTTTAGCGTTAGTGCCATAGTATTTTTGACATGCACAATATGAAAAAACTGCTCTCTAATAAAACCATATTTATCAACAAATCTCAAAATGATAGTCATTTGTTCTCTTTTAGACTCATCCCGAGTTTCGTCAACAAGAATACAAAATTTGGTATCTCTGATTTTTTTGCGAATCACATTTCGCACTTTATTTGCAAATATATGCAAAATTTCTTTTTGAATTTTGGGTGATGTATATTTGGCATTCTGTGGAGCATTTTTCATGACAACTCCATTAACTTGATTATTATAACTTGCCAAAAGTTTTATCAGTTCAATGAAATTACCTTGATTTATTTAGTCTGAGTTTTCATCATGACCTATAAAGGCACAAGTTTGGAACGTAAACCATTGAACACTTTCTATCGAAGTTTTGAGCCGCAACCGATTATTCTTCATCTCTTATGATACTTGTTTTTTAACTAACTTGTCAATATGTCTTACCTAATTCATTAGATCCTCACAACATTTTACATTATTTTTATGTGGTTAATTTGGATCTCTCCCCAAATGTCCTATTGAAGGACAATTCATTCTACCATTCATTTTTTCCAATTGTTAAAACATTTATTAGTAAATGCATATGATCCTAGACGACCTATTAATTTATTAGCAAAAATGTAGTATGGAAGACAAAATACAGTATTTTTTGATAGTGAGTACTCCAACCAATTTGAATATCTTTAAAACCAAGAAAATTAAAATTGACGACGTTGATTGCCTATTCCTAAAAATTGATATTCTAAAAGTTTAGGTTGATATGGATCAACTTTAAGATAGGTATGTCGGATCTCATCTTGTAGGTTAGTAGAAAATTCTCATATTTGTGGTTGTAATCCTGGATCCCATTCCAAATAGGTAGTATCCATCTCTTCAGGTTGGATTCCTCAAGTTTTAGAGGGACGCTCGCTAGTGATAGAAGCATCACGTTCCGTTGTTACTAAGCTCTCTAAATTTATATTACTCTTCAAATTGTCCACAACTTTCTTTTTTTAAAAAGAATCAATTGTTCTTGGCTTGCTCATATTTTTTTATACTTTAAGAAAAAATTATAGATCAATAATAAACTTAAGAAGTACCTAATAAGTAATGATATAAAGTTGTTAGATTTTTTTGTATAGTTTGTATTTATTAAAGTGAACAAAAAAAAAATAGATGCAAATGTTCTATCAGGCTATCAGCAACAGAATAATCATCAAGGTGGTAAAATTGGAAAATTCATAAAGTAGCCTTTAGAAGCTTGTGGCAGCGTGGCTCTCTCTCCAAGATCATGAAGTACCTTTTATGAGCATTTGATTCCTAAAATAAACTCATAGAAAAGATACAAACAAATTAGATAACACTACTTAAAAGTTTATGAGTAACCTACACAAAAAACAAACTTATTTTTTTTTTCGATTTTCAGCATTTCATAGGAATCAAAATATAAATCTCAGGTAATTTTTTTTCTTATTTAAAAAAAGGTACATAGAACACTCATGAGTCATCACATACTGGATTGGAAGAAATATCCAACTTGCAAGAAAAGAGAACCTTTCAATTACTAGTACTTGTACTTGTTTAATTATTGTTCACAACTCACATGAATCACAACAAATAATATATTATATACACCTTTGGATTTTTGTGTTCTGTTTCCAATCAGAACTTTTAGTATTTTACTTTATCAGTTCGTCAAGGCAAGGAGTCTTAGACTCTTAATATAATAATACTCAAACTCGAAGGATGAACTATGAAGGGCCAAGACACTGAGTCGCAGACTCACACTCGCATTGACTATTAAAAACAAAACCCATCGGCCATTAGTGATCAGTACCTTATGGCCAGTAACAGAGACCAGAGTCGACAAATAAGATTTAAGAATCTATTTTTCTACAACAAAAAAAAAACAAACAAAACTGAACGAACTTCATCGCCGAAAGGTCAAGAACTAAAAGATAGCCCACAACAGTTGAAAGGTGAAGGCAAAGCTCACTACAGTATGCAGAAAGGTTGAGAAAGTCGCAAAGGCCAGACTTGAGTTGCCATTGGTATTTTCTCCTCTCTCCCTCTCTTTGTGATGTGTTATCTGTCTGTAAGCAGAAGATTTGAGTTCACTTCTTGAGGTTTATACTTTATTGGTAAACAGCAAATTTGTGAGTCGGTTGGCAGGTGAAGTGAAGTGAAAAATTAAAATGAGGTTATGTGAGTATTGGGATTTGGGGGGACAATTTCAATAAAAAATTTTGGAAGCCTGAGTATTTTAGGGGGGGGGGGTGGGGCAATTTTAATTATATAAAGAATAATTATATTTATTTATATACTATATTAATTAACGCCACCCCAACCTTATAACTAGTTCCGCCCATACCTGATACCATATAAAATAACTACTTATCCCAAAAGTTTAAATTGATGGAAAGAGATAGATTTTTATTTTTTATTTTATACCTTAAGATATATCTTGTTGCTCATGTTGTAAATGGACCACATACATTAACCATAAAAGATATTCATGCCAAGACATGGTTTTTTTTTTTTTCCAAATTCTTGCTTAGCTTCCTACATCTAGCCTTCTTCATCCCTACTACCTCTTTCAATGAGAATCTCTCTCTCTCTCTCTCTCTCTCTCTCGCCAAGTACTGTTTAGCTGTGTTGTGAAATATTGTGCAAAATACACACACAATGATAACAAATAAAATAAAACCAATAACGATCAAGCACACAATGCACAATATACGTGATTCGGCAAATTGCCTACGTCTATATAGCTACTGAAATCTTATTAACAAAGGAGATTATAATCACTCAATCTCAACTCACAATTTCAAGGACTTTTTATTCTCTCACACAATATGCACTCACTTGACAATTGTTCTCTCCTAAAATGGGTTGAACGTTGTACAAAACAAGTCAAATATCACATATATATATAACAAACGGTGCTGAAAACTCTAATCTGACAAAATCTGCATAATTCGCTCAATCAGCATGTCGAGCGCGCATCGAGCAAATAAGCAAAACAATATTGGCTTGAGTGGGGTGTCGAGTGGAGGTGGAGCAAACACTAGGGTTTGTATCTCGCTCGAACTCACTATCATGCAGGACTCGAGCAAACTCATGAGTTGACCTTTGCTCGAGCGCACGAATAGCAAACACTTTATTTATCGATTTTTAGCTCCGAAAACAATCTCCACATACACCCCAACAATCTCCCACTTGGATACTGAGTCTCCACATGCCAGCCACTATTTCTAGCCAAGCCCTATCATCTTTGTAGCTCACAGTTCCTGTCTTTAAGCAAGAAGACGCACTGAAGTCAAGCCCGACTTCAGTATTCCATGTACATTGCCCTCAGTCAGCACATTCATTGACGACTCACAACTCCCACTGCACTAGGAATATTTGGTCTCGAACCGATTTTGGCAATCTTAGCCAACTTTCCCAGACTTTCATGAGGAACGTCAAAGCTGACTTCCTTTGGTTTCCTCACATGTTTCGAGCCATCAAGTCTGCATTTTTGCACTCGTGTATTTTTCTGCACATCACTAAGTCCTAATGTTAAATATAACGAGTTAGATCTCTTATCGTACACTAAGACTAGCACACATTTAGTGATTTTCCAAACTCCTCTAGAGAACACTACTGCAAAACCGTTATCATCAAGTTGTCCCACATAAATTAGGTTTTTATTCAGATCTGAAACATGTCTGACTTGCTGTAAAATCCATACGACCATGTTAGAAAGTGTGATGTGCACATCACCTACTCCCACTACATTCAGTGTCTCTCCATCAGCCGCATGCATCTTTTCAAAATCACTAACAATATAATTCTGTATGATTTCTTGATATGAAGTGCTATAGAATGAAGACCCTAAATCCAACACCCAATTATCAATCAAACTGTGCACTGCAAGAAGTAAGGCATCATGAATTTCTTCTGCCACTACATTCACCGCATCATTCTCAGCACTTTCTTGATTCCTACAATTTTTCTTGATGTGGCCCGACTTGCCATAACTCCAGCATGTGATCTGCTATCTAGATCTCGTCTTACTCTTCCCTCTGCTCTTGGAGCTTGACATGTCATGTCCTCTACCTCGATTGTCAACATTCAGGGTAGATCCTGAACTCGAGAACCCATTAAAGTCTCTCCTACGTACCTTTTCAGCAAGGACCCATGTCACGTATGTCATTGTAGTTCAGTTTCATCTTGCCAGCTGAACTACTCACAGTCATCCTCATGACCTCCAAACTATTTGGCAGCGATACCAACAGAATCAACGCTCTGACTTGATCATCAAACTCAATCTCTATAGAAGACAGTTGATTTGTGATCGTATTGAATTTATTCAGGTGTTGGGCTACAAACATACATTCCGACATCTTCAGATTGAACAATTTCTTCATCAAGTACACTTTATTGTTCACCGATGACTTTTTATACATACCTGACAAAGTCACCATAAGATCCACCATGGTTCTCTCCTTACTAACATTGTGTGCCACTGTTCTAGACAATGTCAGACGAACGATCCCCAAAACATGTTGATCTAACAAAGTCCACTCAACATCATCCATGCTCTCTAGCTTCTTTCCCAATAATGGAAGATGTAGCCTCTTCCCAGAGATCATCCTCGATCTGCATCTTCTAGTACCCAAAATCAGTACCGTTGAACTTCTCGATCTTGGGTGCTTTTACTTGATCTCCAGCCATCATTCTCCTTCAGATCCAACCTTCACTCTTGATACCAGTTGTTGTGAAATGTTGTGCAAAATACACACATACAACGATAACAAATAAAGTAAAAACAATCACGATCAAGTACACGACGCGCAATATACATAGTTCAGCAAATTGCTCACGTTCACAGAACTGCAGAAATCTTATTAACAGTGGAGATTACAATCACTCAATTTCAACTCATAATCTCTAGGGATTTTTACTCTCTTACACAATGTGCACTTACTTGACATTTGTTCTCTCTCAAAATAGGCTAAAATTCGTACAAAACAAGTCAAATATGACATATATATAGCAAACGGCACTGGAAACCCTAATCTGGCAAAATCTGCATTCTTCGCTCGAGTGGCATGTTGAGAGCGCATTGAGCGAACGACCAAAACAACATTAGCTCGAGCGGGATGCCGAGCGAATACTAGAATTTGTGTCTCTCTCAAGCAAATCACGAGTTGAGCTTTGCTCCAGCGCACGTCGAGTAAATACTCTGTTTCTCGATTTTTAACTCTAAAATCAGTTTTCACATATACCCCAACAGGCTAATTAAGCTTATATAATGTGCATCGATCTCTTTTATTAAGATCTTATTGTTAAGTTACATATATATGCTAATATCTGACCCATTTTTAGTCTATCTTAGTGGTAAATCTTTATTATAAAGGGTACTGTACATTGAATTCTATTCGTAATTTACGATGCACGTTACACATTTTGTATAAAAGGCCAGATCGATGTTAATAATTCACGAGTACTTCTGAATATTGTCGGGCCTCATGTGTGTACTTTTTTTATCATCATCTGAGTACGCTAACTCATTTCTTTTCTTTTTCATTGAAAGAAATTCATATGAATAATATTATATAATATTGCTAATTAGTGAATGAAAGTACGTACATGAAAATCATAGCCATGTGATGTCAGGGTACGTACGCGAGTGTCGTTCAAATTAAGCAAGCACGATCAACTGAAAGATCATGTGAAGCAAAGGGGCCGGAATGAGTGAATAAAGGAATGAAGTGCATGTGAATTTCTCTCTAATTCCATCTTACACCAAAAAATATCACTTCCACACCTTGCCCTTCGTCCCAACTGTCTCCCCCTCCTTTCTCTCAACTTTCACCCTCCACGTGTGGGGACCCATTATCATCAGTACAACCTGTAACTAACATGATTGATCCCACGGTTTCTTCCAACTTTTATTCACAAAATCCAAAGAGATCATCGATATTGTAAATGAAAGAAGCAGAGGCCTCTCAAAACCAACAGCTGTCCGTGTCATACTCTTTAATTCACGTACGTAGTCTTCATGCATATATGAAGTATGAAACGCCATTTTTCTTTTCTCTTGTGTGCGCTTGTACTGGCACGGTCTCTATCATGTGTACTGGAAAATTACAATTTTCAAAAACAGTATTTAGTTCACATTAAGGACCGACGACCTAGCGCTGTAAGTTGATTTCGATATAGGTAGGAGTACTCTTTGTCACGTAGTGATTAGATGCATGCTTTTCCACGAAGAAAGTATATATGCAGTAGATCATTGAACCCCTCCCCTCCCCACATGAATATTAGGCAAATGATTAATTTGTAATGCCATAGTCAAAGACACGACAGTGATTTAAACATGGGAATTACATTGTACAAAACAAAAAAAAGAGGGCATGACAGTACTGTTACTGCATGAAACATTACTGTTCATACCTTCGGTTTTTTTGTGTGAATCTATTTTTTTTTTTTTTTATAAAAATGCAGACTTACAAATCTTATGTATATATAATTATCTTGAAGAGTTTGTACTTAATTAAGAATTAAACATGACGTTGGCCTGGGAGGTACGTGCCGCTTCCGGGAGCTTGTACGTACCTTCTTCGTTAGTGCATGTGGCCATGTGTGAATTTACGTACCTTAATTAATTATGTCACTTACATTTATTAATGTTCTCTTGGACCAATATTATATATTTACGCCACTCCTTTGGTCAATATGTATCCCAAGAAAAATGAGTATTTTATGAAGGATTATTTTTAATGGGAATGATTATTTACAATAAAAACTAACTCATTTTAACAAAAAATTATTACTTTTACAAAAAAAACTAATCACAAATAAACAATTTTTTTGTAATGCCTATTTTTTTTCTGCAGTAGATTACTAATTAGAAGTTTAAAATATATTTCAGAGGCTAATGCATCATCTAATCAGAAAGGGGCCCCATGCACACTGTTGCCACACTTCTCTCTCTTCCCGCTGCCGGTTCAAGTTCAGTAGCCGTGTCCGGCCGACCGGAGGCTAATGCATGGTGCCTATATATATTTATATATATGTAACCGGTAGTACTGTCTTTTTGGGTAGTAATTAATTCAATTTGGTAGCTAGCGAGAGTAGATCTAGTGGAGTGGTTTGCAAGTACTACTGCTAG
This sequence comes from Cyclocarya paliurus, assembly GCA_029856935.1. Taxonomy (NCBI): domain Eukaryota; kingdom Viridiplantae; phylum Streptophyta; class Magnoliopsida; order Fagales; family Juglandaceae; genus Cyclocarya; species Cyclocarya paliurus. Next base: position 9,288,664 of record CM056954.1, on the reverse strand, counting down.
CTACGTGGGAAAGACAAAAGAGTTTGGGGTCTCTCAGTTTTCTGAAATGCTTCGAACTCACTTAAAAGTCTCATTCCATTTAAGGAAAAGCCATCATGGCGTTTGACGGCCAGGCATTGCCGCGAACATGCAAATCATCAGATTTCGGGGGGGGAAAAAAAGCATTCAGTCTCGGCTGGCCACTCGTGTATCATACATATGGCAACCATGGTAGTCCGTACTCTTAATTAATAGTGTAACCACAGACATGGATCAGGATCATAAAGATTGCTTAAATATATATTAATGTATCTCCATGTTATAAGTTTTCAATTTGTTCTCGATCTACTTTTGTGTTTTGTACTGAGTATCCATCAAGGAGACAGTAGTACTATAACTATGCAAATGTTTCTTTATGAAATATATGTATATATATGTTGGCTTGGGACAAGATGGATACTTTTCTGAAAGAAGAAAAGATCGTCTTTTCAAGTGTGCCGTGAACTAACATATACTCTTTGTTTGCAATCTCCAACGAAAACCTTGATGATTAATTGCATAATAGTTGGCACAAAGGCTTGCAAGCATGCAAGTACTCTTTTGGGTGGTTTTTTCAAGTTGTCAGCTTGCGTTTCTCTCTTACGTTGGCTGCTATGAAGAAGCTAGAAAATGACATGATGGCAGTAGGCGCTCTATACTAATCATAAAGAAGATATAAATATAAATATATATATATAGATATATAAATAGTTGGGGCTTAATTGGTGACGAAATTAATGATATGCTAATTTCATCATTTTATTATAAATTGCAAAACATAAGATATATATTCATGATCAGGCTTCTACAGAGCAATCTAGTGGTTTCCTTTCTTTTTTTTCCCCTTGTAATTTATATTAATATAATTATTTGGGCACTTACTAATTTATTTTATATCAATACCATATATATCCACGTTATACGTACGCAAGCATCATCGTGCAATCTCACTTGTACACGTACGACAACTATGATCTTAATTTCTATCTACCATATTAATATTGGTACATGCTAGCTTCTAATTACATGCATTACCTTAATTATATAATAAATTGGCTGCTTACAAAGCGACGTCGTAGCCAGATCGATCGATCGGACACGAAAAGCTTTAATGGTACTATTTCTTTAACCTCATGATCTTCTTCTATATATTAATTAAAAAACAAGTACTTGATCTCCAGTAATATTACTCCAGCTACGTAGAAAAATCACCTGAGAGGCACTCGACGAAAGTAATTAATTACTTTCTGTGATTCAAAGCAAGTAAGCAAGCCAAGTCTATGTAGTCATGGAATAGCTAGCTAACCTAACAATTAGATGCACAAACCAACAATAAAAACATGAGGAAAGAAAGAAACTAAGCCCTCGGTACCTATGGCCCAAATTAAGAACGAACAAAAAAACACACAGAAAAGAAAGATCGGGACATTCTGGATTATTGTGTGGAAAAGTTCCGCGTCGATCTATTGCGAATAAACAAATGTGATGAGATGAAGTCAAACAAAACTTAAAGCCGAATCCTTATAAAGAAGACAAAAGAAAACAACAATCTGATCGATCGAATGGCAACTAATTGAATTGAAAATAAGTTCAAAAGAACATGTACTTCAGCAAATTATTGGCAATACATATAAGCGCGCGCCCATGCATAAAATAGGAAGTACATGCATGATGATGCCAAATAAATTGGAAAATACGTTGTTCAGATCAAAAATATTATGCATATTACATCTCGCTATTTGGTCTTCTCAGAATCTCAGATAGTAAATTGGTGCAATTAGCCGAGGGAAAAAAAAAAAGGATTCTGAGAATGTTGATCATCCATCTAAGAGCATCCCAATCGAAGCTCCAAATCTATATCCTCCTTTGAGTCACTGAGGAGACCGATCTCCAAGTCTAATCTGACAATCTCAGGCTTCTTGAAAATCTTGCACCCGTCCCCTTTCTTGGACCCATCAAATTCTTCGCCCCCACTATATGATTTTTCACTCTTCATATTAGTTAAGTCCATGCCTTTTGGACTCGAAGAGTCAAATAGGCTACCTGCAAATAGAGTACCCCATTTTTTCCCTTCACTCAGAGAAGCAGAATATGGTAAAGTTAATGACGAACGAGGAGGAGAAATTAAAGAAGGGAAAGAGAATGGTGCAAGCCTTCTTGACTGAGATGATTGTGATGATGATGATGATGAGGATGAGAACTTAGGGTTAGGGTTAGGGTTAAGATTAAGAAAAGGATGCTGACCGTCCCTTGGGGGTGACTGCCTCAGCCTGGCTCTGTCTCTCCTATGGACGTTCATATGGCCACCCAGAGCTTGAGCAGATTTGAATTCTCTTTTGCAGAAGCTACATGTATATGATCTCGGCGGCCATGAAAACCCATTAACATAATGATCTCCGTAGCTTTGGCTACCACAGTTCACTGAATCTTTAGGCACGCTGTTATTGTTGTTGATGGGGTCTTTAATGGCTCTAGTGCCAAAACTGCCATCTTTCAAACTGTTGCTCAAGCTGTTCCTCTCCATGGTTGCTTTTGATTCAGTTCAGACCACGCTAGCAAGATCAAAAAGACAATAAGAGTTAGCTCATATCATATTATTCAGGAAAGAGAACGGTTAAAGGAACACCTGATCTCTCAAAAGTTGAGAGAGAGAGAGAGAGAGTTAATAGGAGGCTGACCTGGAGAAAAATGCTGATGACAGAAAATTAGATTGTGAGAATTTTAGGGAGTATCAATTTGAACTTGCGGCAAAGCCCATCAAAATTCCTAAGGCAAAGCTGAATTATAATCCAATGGAGGGTACCACTGAAATATCCAAAATATTGTGGCAATTACTTACTACATATGGTACCTCGGCCTGCCAGAGTTATACCTTTTTGCCAAATATAGCACATCCTTCACTTCTCTTTGATTTGCATCCAACTACATGTTTAACAGCTCTAAAGAAACTAGTGGGAGAAGAAGAGGCGGTCTTTATGATGAGCTTGAGTATACGTCGGACCCTGATTGGGTGATATCAGGGAAAGTCAGAGAGGGATCAGAGAGAGAGAGAGCACCTGATTTCCAGCTAATCTGATGTTGAAATTTGTTTCTTTCTTCTTCTTTTTTTCGTCACCACTTCAATGAAAAAGTAAGTACAGAAGAAGCTAGATTAATTAATCTTGAACACGTAATTAATTCATCCAATAAAATTAAGCATGTTCTAATTATATTTCTCTGATCATGATCAGTTATAAGTACCCTTCGACAATAAGTACTAATAGTATCACAAATTATGATAATCACAATATTGCTAATTTCCTAATTCTGAAGGTTACCAATGTGAAAAGGGTTAAAAGTTAAAACCCTCTAAAGGAATGCATTCAATGGTTCGGATATGCTAGGAAGAGCACTGTAAAATGTATACTTATAAAACATGCAAACATGGGCTACTTTTGTTTTCAGTTGTCTTCCCTTAATTAAATTTTATAGTTATTGTCTCTCCGGTATCATATTTATGGCCAACTCTTCTAATCAAACAAGCTTTGTATATGTATGTAGTACTTGATCGAAGTAACAAAATCGGAAGTTAATGCTAATCCAACTTCAAGTTTCACACATGACCAAATGTCGTGAGGGATAAATATATATATATATATATATATATATATATATATATTTTATATATATATGTTTGCATGTGTATAAAAATAGTGAATGGAACAAATTTGTGAAAACGACTTGTTGATAGAGTACTCCTCCTCCCTACATAAAGATATCATTTCAAAGTTGAGTACACTCGATCGCTTTAAGTCATGTCAACGTAAAACATTAAAGCAACCCTCTAAAACTGAAAGCAAGTCTGATCAGGTCCCTTTGACATTAATATTCTACTATGTTGTTAAGTTTGTAATTGTACAACTTTTAATTCCTTTCGATCGGCTAAAATATGACATCTTCAATCATTCAATGAAGCTGTAATTTACAGTACGTACAGCCTCATTATTCCATAGAAAGCAAATCCCAGTGAGTCAGTGCACCCAAGATTTTGCTTTACCATTTTCCGGCCGATAATAGAGTGAGCTTTATCGGTCAATCCGTTTAGACAAAAGATCTTACCCACATTCAGCCCAGATTCAGTGAGAGAGATCACTAGCTACAAATTAGATGCAACCATGCAGTGCAAAATATGGTTGTGGTTTTGTAAGGTTCAACAGCCGAAATTGCAGGGTTTACCCGCAGTTGCACAAGTCGTGTCGTCTCTTCTACCCAGATGGCCGGTCAGTTTGAAAAGCAGCTTGAGGCACACATATATAATAGTACTCAAACTTAATTATATATATAAATTATATAAAATAATGATAACTGTATCTATTTTTATCTATAACCTAGAGACACTGAAGAAAGAGAGGGTATTGTACGTACCCCATAGTTTGGAGCATAGTTTGGAGCAAAATAGATAGTTGTGACTAAATGGGTTAATTCTTAAACATATTGTTATGTTCTTATCAATATCGTGCTGCCAAATGTAGACAATATTCACTATTAATTTATTACCATGTTACTAAAATACATATTTTCATTTACTCCTCAGAGATGAGTTGAGATAGTTTCTAAATAGTAGTAAGATTTATAAGTTAAAATTTGTAAATAATAATAAATAATAGTGAGATATATCAACTCACCTCTTAATCCAAACCGACCTTTAATCTCATTTCATTCATTACAAGTACTTATCCAAGGGAAGCACCCTTTTGCATCAAATCAACACGTACGGCACTCTAAATTCAATTCCTTATTTCATTGTATTCTGCCAAAATTAAAATATAACACGACTACAAGTTACAACATATCATAACCACAACGAGTTAGACAGGTCGTGCCTGTAACTTCATTAAACTGAACTTTGCTTCTCACATAATTAAACAATTTGCTTAATAGCTTATAAAAACGATAATGGCAAAAAGCATGTTGGTTGATACATCTTTAGAGCAAGGGCTAGGGACCATATAACTCATTGAGGAGGATATAAGGTTCATCTTTATACCCGCTTCCTAAATTTTAATGATATTGGACGTTTGCCTACTTGAATTTAAGCCCATCAAGATCTGCTCCAGTCCAACCCGTCTTTCTATACAATCATAAGCTCACGAAGTTTGCTTTGATCCAACCCATTTTAGCGCAGTCCCCGAGGTTTCTTTTAGAAAGATATTTAGTCAATCTCACAAAAATAAATTTATAAATTGATGCAATTTGATTTATTACATAAAAGTGTAAAGTTATTTTTCCTGTAAATTAAATATCACGTATCACAATTCACATCACGCTATGTCAGGTAATAAACGTGAACGACAATATAAAATCATACAGGAACCTCTCGCTGGCTTTTGAAATTCTGACATCAGGAAGTATTCATTTTGATTCAAATGATCGGCAAACAAACGGAATAGATGTGTCAAAAAGTGATAGTCTAGCATATTTTTCACTAAATAAACCTGTATTCAAGGGGTACATAAACACTACAGGCCGCAGGCGCGCATGTGTTGGAGCCATCCATTCCCAAACAAAGTACACATGAATTGTATTCATGTTTACGCTAATATGACATGTTTACAACTTGGAATTCCACCTCATGCTTTCCTCAATTTGCAAGATCGAAAAGCAGAGTATACAGTTGACATCTGATATTCATGAGTTCTAGAGAAGAAACAGAACGCACAGATCACATGCAAATTATACAACCAAACCACGATCTTGTGGAGACAAGATACTTCATGGAATCTATTTCTCACACAGGACTTACTAGTTCTTTTATTGAAACGGATGAAGACTTTTTTTTCCCCCGCCGATAAGTAAGATTTAAATGGATGAAAACTTAGAGCCTTCCGGCCAAGAAAGATAGCTCACAACTAAAAACAAGTAAAATAGCAATCTCAGCCTATCACTACAAATTAGCACTTGGGAGAGTTTCAAGCTACCTTAATTTCATGCAACATCTAATCAAACTAGCACTGAAGTGAATCTGCACATGAAAGACAGTTACAGTTAACTAATGACACTGAAGTCTAGTATCAACCAAACCCGTAGACAGTCCATGGTAGAAGACTTGGTAATGTTAGGGATGTCAATAATATGCAAATATAAGTTTTTATATGTTCTAATCCAGTATAAAGTACTCTCGTTGTGGCTCATAACACCTAACTGCATGAGATTCTCGATCATGGCATTGAGGACTTAAACCTCGATGACACTGGCATGTAGAACATGATATCCATGACAGTGTTTGCCAATTACATTGACTGGATTCAAAACCAACAGAAAAATAACAGTGAAGTTTTCAGATCCGAAATATGCTGTTCAAATACCAGTCATCATGGTAGGACCTGAGGAGCCTTGCAAGTACCTCACCTAAATTCCAGATTTATTTGCACATACTACTCTACAGAGCCACCCCACGGCTCCAAATATTGTCTACTTCAGTCTTAACTAGGTGCCTATGTTCCTGAATTGGGAAGAACTTCTAGATTCCTAATGATCTTTCACAGTAGAGTTTGCGCACTCCTTGACTCCAAGAGAAGATTACCAACTAAATATATTTTCTGATCCAAATTGTTAACTGCGAAATGCATAGATCAAGGACAAGTAAACACACTTGCAGATATTGCGCAACATACATTTAAAAGATGAAGCCGATTGAACTATCAGTTTACCACATAAACTGAGGAGTGGTCTATCGCACTGGCACTTTACCCCTCAGTCCTCTGCTCCACCATATACTCACGAACTTGCTTAACTTTCTGTCTCATACCTTCAATCATCTCCTCAGTCGCATCAATGATCTGTTTTGGCAAATGCACCTCCAAATAATCGAACCAGTCCCCAAGCGTCATCTTCTCCAAATCCACATCCAGTCTATCATTTTCTTCGGAATTCGTTTCCTCCACATTCTCCTTATTCTCTGAAGCATCAACTCTACTCGAAGCACCTTTGTCAACATCGGTTATAATAATTTCTTCGAAATTTGTCTCTTCCACGTTTCCCTTATTCTCCGAAGCATCAACTCGAACGAAATTCAATGACTCTTCGCATAAATTCTTCCTTCTTCTCGCCCCGACTCGGTTCTTCTTACCCTTAACCTGCACTTCTCCACTCAAATTCTCTGGGATCTTCTCGAGAACTGGTTCCAAAGGCCCAGATTCCTTGATCTTTGCACTCCGTGTGCGCCTTGTACTTGTTTGCCGTAAAGGTTTCTCTTCCACGGGTCCCACATTCTCAGGCTCCTGATAACAAAGTTCCTGGGCAACGTCTTCGCTCTTCATAACCCTAGCTTTCCTCGGCCGACCCTTCCTTCTATTCCCGGTCTCCAAGTCCTCACCTTTCTCATCACATTTAGCTTCGCTCTCTATGGAAGCATTTACCCTCGGGCCCAGATTCTCTGCCACCGCCTTGTCTTTCTCGGCGGCCCGACGCCTGGGGTTCCGTCTCAGTTGGCTCTCATCGTGGCCGTCAATCTTGACTAAGATGGAGGTGTACTCGCCGATCTTGATGGAGTCAGCATCACGGAGATCATAGGGAGTGTCTGGGAGGAGCTTGGTGCCGTTGAGGAGGGTGCCGTTGGAGGAGTGAAGATCGCGAAGGATCCATTTGCCTGACCCAGAAGAGGATGACTCAATGGAGAGATGCTTGGAGGAAATGCCGACCTCCTTGATGGGGACGGTGTTGCCCCGGACGAGACGACCGATTCGGACGGTGGAACAGGGTCGGAATTCTAAGGTTTCGCCCTCGCGAGGGCCACGGAGCATTACGAGCTTCAGTGGCGGGGGCTCCATTGTTTCAATGAATTTGAAATGCTTCTGAAAGATTGAAGCGGGCAGCTCCTCCTTAACCCTATGATTGAACTGACCTGATGTCATCCTTCAACCCCGTTGACTTTATAAATCTTTTTTTTAAAATCAAATTCTGCCGTATTATTTTAAATATATTTTTTGAGATCAAAATATTTTATCCCATTTTATATGACTATAAATATCAAATATATTACCCTATTAAATATATCACGAAAATGGTACCTTAAAAAAGAAAAAAAATCCAATTTTATTAATAAAAAATAAATATTTTTTCACAATTAAATTTTAAAATATTTATTTCACAGAAAATTATAGAAAAATGACTTTGATCATCAAGTTCTTTAAGCATGTATGCCACCACCCATTTATATATTAGATCAAATAATACTACTCTTCATACATTATTATTTCAAGTTAAATAGTTATACTTGACACATTTTAAATAAATTTTTCTACCACTTAAATAATAATCACTTAAAATATGATGGATTATTTAGGCTCCGTTTAGATTCAAAAAATGTTTCATCTTATTATTAAAAAAATTTTAAATTTTCACACAAAATATAATAAACAATTCAATTATTTTAAATCTCAATTCAACTTTTTTAAATTCTAAAGTAATAATAATATTAAAAAATAATATTCTAACAAATTTTTTTTTAATTTTTATTTTCTATCTAAAATCATCTTATCTATCTCTGAATCCATACTAGTTTACAAGTTGACTTAAAATGGCAGCATCTAAATGAAAAGGAGCATACATAAAAGATGCCATATTTACAAGTTGGCATTACCGGTTTTGATTAATCAATAAATCTTCCTAACTTCTCAACACTCCACACTCCATCTTTTTTTTTTAATTTTTTTTATTAAATAATTTTTATATGAATAGTAAATAAAAAATTTGAAATATTTAAAAAAAAAAAATTCAAAAAATTTTTTTAAAAAAATATTAAAAAATGTGGAGTGTGAAGTGTGGATGAATAGTAAGAGGTTGTGTAGCAAAACCCTTGATTAATTGTCGCCATTACTCTCAGCTGTACGAGTACTGTTCCTGATCAGTCATATTTACTACTCAATTCAATGTAAGTGTAATCCCAACTCAGTCTTGATTTAAGCAATAAAATTTTATCGTTGCAGAAACAAGAAAATATTTACAAACCTACTTGTCAGGCATTTACCTAATTTAAAGTTTTTAAAGATTAACAGCAATTACAGGCTTAATCATCAAGTAGATTCTACGCACGTAACCAAGGTCACAAAAAGTGGCCATCAAACTTCCACTGATAAAGGCTGAAGGTAGTTTCATGATGTAAACATTCACTTGTAATAAAGCTTAACGCTCATTTTGGTGTAGATGATGATGGCCTGTGTTCCAGAAATTTCCAACGATTCTGCGTGGTACCTGAGAGTGGTTTTCCAAACTCCAAAATAGCTCTAGCCCATTTGATTTTGTTCAAAAGTTCCTCCAGGTCCATAACTGCAGCTTCTACTGTATCAGAACACATGGAATTTAAAGAAATGCTTCCGTATTTCATCTTCTTTGAAGACCCAGCGTCATTGTTTTTACCCTTCCCAGCTGCAGTTCCCACCGTATCAGTTGGTGCGTCTCTAACATGTGAACTTGAAACACTATCAGAGCCACTGGTCTTTCCAATGCCAGAATCTACCATATCTAACTCGAAATTTGTTTCTGATGTACGTGTATCCTTAGATGCTGTGGTGCTCCAAGGTCGCTTTGCCATTCGTTCAAATCCATCTGGAGGTTGTGATAAGCTTCCAGAAATATGTGAAGAAGAAGTATTACGCTCGAGTGATGCTCTTGCTGCAGCCTGAACCCCCTTTCTTCCTTTGTCATGGGCCATCAAATTTCCAGGAGCCTCTGTAATTATCCAATGCCAATCAAATTCAAGTCTAAAACCATGTCATTAAAGAAACCAAAAGGAAGCAAGACAGAAATGGATAAACGAGCAAGTGGTGACATGATCAAAGTAACTAATCACATACTTCCAACTATACAAGTCCAATTGCACAGAACTACTATCAGGTCACCACAAGACAACTGTTGTACTTCATCGCAGCTTTGGTTGACCCACGGTTGGACCTCTAAACCTCGATCTTATCATTTTTTTTTTTCACTCTTTCAGTGGTCTGGTTTTTAAGCTATGGTTATAATATTATCTGTAGAGACCGGAAATCCTGCCCAAAGGGTGACATCCCGCTCATAAATATGAGTAAAGTATCTGATATGCACTAAACATCAAATGCAGACGGTGAACTGCAAATGCATTCCCCAAATAGAAATAACGAATTCTGATTATGAATTGTGAAGTTCCCAAAATTCAAATGCAATTGCGAGAACAATTATGTACTTAGGTAACAATTTGATTTAGTCAGTCCCTAAACTGCGGACCCTTTTTTCCCTTCTAAATATAGAATTGTTACCTTGATTGAAGGGCTTAATAATCCGAGCACAAGAATGAACATTTCCATTTTCCTGCAACCACCGGGCATTGCAAACATATGTAATACAAAAATAATTAAACAAATAATAAGTATCTACCCTACAAGATACAAGATTCATTGACAAGCAAGGCATCAGTTACATGTAAACAAATTAATTTTTTTGAATTTAGTCAAGAATGTATCATGTGTCATGATTAACCATATCAAGATACAAGGCACAACATAAAAATTAACATTACAAGATGTGCTGTTATAAATGCATACACAAGTACAATCCATTGAAAACGCTCCCAAGAAGTGTCATTTTCGATTATAATGGAACAAAGAGTCATTACCTCAAATTCAAAATTAAGTTAAAAGTTCTTTAAAATTTGAATGCCTAGATAGTAGATTAAAACCTGGCAACCTGGGTTATCTTATGCAAGTTAGATATGGAGAAGGCCTACAATCACGAAAACTTGAATGTCCTACTATACATGGTTGGGAGGTGTGGATTTGAAGAGAGGTGTGCTGTTGCATCAGGTGCTGCATATCAACGGCGAAGAATAATCTCTGCCTTGGTTAACAGTGGTTTTGTGGGTGGATTTTTGGTTGGTGACACCAATAGGGGTACCCTTAACATTTCCCATTTGTTGTTCGCAAATGAAACTCTGATATTTTGTGAGGCAGAACAAAACCAGATTCGGGCATTTAGGGCACTCTTACTTTGTTTTGAAGCTGTATCCGGTTTGAAAGTGAACTAGGCCAAGTCAGAGATGGTCCCAATTGGTAACGTTTGCAACATCCGGTTGTTGGCTAATCTTCTTGGATGTAAGGTCTCCTCTGTCCCCATGTCTTACCTTGGTCTTCCTTTGGGGATCGCTCCAAGGGCCAAACTATTTGGGGTATAGTAATTGAGAAGATTGAACTTAAATTGGCAAAGATTATATTTATCGAAATGTGGAAGGATCACCTTTCAAGAGCACTCTATCAAATCTACCAACTTATTTCTTATCTTTGTTGCCAAATCCAGCAAGTGTGGCACCCGTATTGAGAAACTTCATCGTGATTTCCTTTGGAATGGTCTAGGGGATGAATTCAAATTATATCTAGTTAAGTGGGACAACGCATGCTCCCCAATCTCTTCTAGTAGGCTGGGAATTAGAAATTTGAGGGTATTCAAAAGCATCGTGCCTGACTTCATGGAGATATCTGGTGACATAGTCCAATGGCATGTGAGTTTCACTAGGGCGGCCCAAGATTGGGTAGTTGGCAATTTTTTGGACTTTTTTAGACTCTTGTACTCCATGAGACCGAGCACTCAAGGAATTGACATGTTGTGGTGGGTACCTGTAGGAAAAGGTGCATTCTCAATTCGCTCATTCTATAAGTCTCTCACACAACCGCGAAACAATGACTTTTTCCATGGAGAAGGATTTGTCAGAATAAGGCGCTCCCCAAAACGGCATTTTTTGCTTGGACAGCTTTTAAGGCTAAAACCTGACGATGAATAACATACGAAAAGGTAGGGTGATTATAGTGGACTGGTGTTGTATATGCAAAAAAAGTGATGAGACAATGGATCATCTTCTACTGCATTGTGAGGTTGCTAGAGCGTTATAGGAAGATGTATTCAGAAGGTTATAGCTAGCCTGGGTTATGCCTGCGGACCTGCCATAGTGGTTAAGCTCTTGGCTAATTGGACAAATCTAGATGGTATTCCACAAATCACAGTTGTGTGGAAGATGGTTCTTTTTTGTATTCTGTGGTGCTTATGGCAAGAACGTAATGACCAGACGTTTGAAGACAAGGAGCATTCATTAGAGGAGCTTATATTACTTTTTGCTAGAACTTATTTCTATTGGCCAAAGCCGTAGATTTCAATGGCCTTGATCTTCGGGATTTTCTTGTTTCCATTTCTACTTCCTAAATAGGTGGTACCTCTTGTGTATTTGGGCTATGTCTATTATTATTAATACAATTAACTTTATTTGTAAAAAAAAAATGATCATCTAATTGATTAAAAATTAGATAAAAAGAAAAGAGATGAATAATTCCTCCTCCAAGGGACCTATTTTTCAAAAACCGACAGACTAAACAAAGCAACTAAACCCATAAAAGAACGGAAATCTAACACCATCCATGGTATCATCTATTGACTTGATGAAAGAAAATAACTCATAGCAACAGAGGTGTATATTCATATTTCCAATGGTTGCTGCATGCAGACGAGAAATGATAAACGTATACTTGTCTTGTGGGTGCAGTACAACAAAGGACCTCATTCAAGAATTTTATGGGCTCAATATTGTTAGTTAGATTGTCCAACTAGTGATGATACGTTGGATAGCCAAAATAGCCACTAAGCAAATAAGCCAGCATAGATGCATTCATTCATAGCATCTCCCAATTTTTCTGGACACAAAACAATAATAATATTAAAAAATAATATTCTAATAATATTTTATTCAATTTTAACTTTTATTTAAAACTATCTTATCTCATCTCACTATCCAAACCGCACCTTAATAGATTTTTGGAAATGAAAACAAAAAGGTTCTAACAGTTGTTAAGGATTCTAGAAATTAGGAAGGACTTTAAGGAGATATCAAATTGTACTATAGGGCAAACTTTGATGACAAATACAAAGTGAAAATACAGGAGAACAGAAGGCTACCGAAGGAATAGGCACTGTCCAGCCACATTCTGGTGTCCAATCTAACGAAGGGCGTAGGTCCTTGCATAAGGCTTCATATGACAGTCCTTCACCCATAGGAGGAGGAAACAACTCAACCTAGAAAAGGAACAAAGTACAAAATAAGAAAAACAAATTAGCAATGTATCTGGTAGTAAAAATTGTCTCAAACATTTATATGGACAGCATTACTTTGAAAAAATAAAATTACTGAAGCTTTCATTTTTCCTTTTGGCTAATAACTAATGCTTATTAGTAACATGTAACTTTTAAGCTTAGTTTCCTGATAGTATATGTTATAAAAAAAAATACTTCGCCTAGACTTCCTGAAACAATAACTGGATGTGACTAGTTGGTCACCCTCAAAATTGATAATACAAAACAAAATCGGACCAAAGTACCTTGAGAAGGTCACCACCTGTCAGTTACTGTCATCTGGAAATATTTTAAGTTCAGAGTGCAAAACAATTAGAGCAAAAAGAAATCTAGGAATATTTTTATTTTTTTTACAAGTAATTGATTATAATATATTAATAGAATAGGCATAGCCCACGTACACCCGAAGTATACAAGAGATTACACCTAGTTAGCCAGTAGAAATAGAAAAGAGAAAGTCATGAAAATCAAGGCCATTAAAGTCTACAAATCTGACCCAAGAAAATAAAGTGCTAACAACAAGCAATCTAATCTCCTCCAAGAAGCGTTCCCGATCTTCAAATATCCGGTCATTTCGTTCCTGCCAAATGCACCAAAGAATACATATATGAATCATTTTCCACACGGTTGAGATTTGTGGAAGACCACCAAGATTCAACCAACATGCCAGAAGTTCCACTACTGTCACAAGCATAATCCATGCCAGCTCTAACCGCCTGAAAATGTATACCCATAACGCTCTAGAAATCTCGCGATGTAGTAGAAGATGGTCCACAGTCTCACTACTTTGTTTGCACATACAACACCATTCCGCCACTATCATCCCTCGTTTCCATAGATTATCTATCATTAAAATCTTCCCCAAAGACGCAGTCCATGCAAAAAATGCAGCCCGAGGAGGAGCCTTATTTCTCCATATTTTTTTCCATGGAAATTGAATATTTTGTGGTAATATGAGGGCCTTATAGAAAGAACGAATAGAAAATATACATTTTCTAACAGGTGTCCACCATAAGGAATCAGCCCCTTGGTTACTCGATCTCATGGAGTATAAGAGTTGGAAGAACTCTACAAAAGTACTGATTTCCCAATCTTGGGCCGCCCTAGTGAAGTTTACATTCCACTGGATTGAATACCCATCTATAACCCTAATGTCCGCCAATGATGCTTCCTTCTCACAGGCAAGTAAAAACAATGTGGGGAATGAGTCTTTGAGAGCCCTATCTCCGCACCAAATATCATACCAAAATTGGGTTCTAGAACCATCTTCAAACACTATTTTAGTATGACGAGCAAACACTTCCCACCCTTATAAAATGTACTTCCATAATCCCACTCCATATACCCTGCATACCTCCTGAGAACACCATCCCCCCCGCAAACCTCCATATTTGTGATCAATCTCCTATTTCCATAGCACTTCATGTTCATTATTGTATCGTCACAGTCATTTCCCAAGCAAAGCCCAGTTGAACAACTTTATATTTCTAATTCCCAAACCACCAGAAGAGATTGGGGAACAATCTTGTCCCACTTGACCAAGTGAAATTCTTCCTCAATTCCCCTCCATAGAAAATCACGAAGCAATTTTTCGATGCGTGCCGCCACACTCATAGGAATGGGAAACAAAGATAAGAAATAAATAGGTATATTGGAAAGAGTACTTTTGATAAGAGTAATCCTACCCCCTTTCAATAGATACAATTTCTTCCAACCTGCCAATCTTTGTTCAATCTTTTCAATAACTGCATCCCAAATGGTTTTCGCCCTAGAGCAGCCCCCAGAGGAAGACCCAGATAATTCATAGGGAGAGACGACAACTTACAGCTAAGGGTGTAGCCAACATACGGATATTACGAACATTACCAACTAGAACCAGTTCTAACTTGGATAGATTCACTTTCAAACTGGACACAGTCTCAAAACAAAGTAGAAATGCCCTTAATGCCTGAATCTGATTAAGTTATGTCTCGCAAAAAACTAAGGTGTCATTTGCAAACAATAAATGAGAAATGTGGAGAGTACCTCGATGATTATCACCAACTGAAAAACCAGTCAAAAACCCATTGTTGACTATCGTTGAAATCATTCTGTTGCATGCCTCCATGACTATAACAAAAATGAGAGAGGACAAAGCATCCCCTTGTCTAAGACCACGGGAACTGGTAAAAAAACCAACAATGCTCCCATTCACCAAAACTGAGAAGCACGTTGTCGAAATGCACCACCTAATCCAAGAGCACCATCTCTCTCCAAAACCACACCTCCCAAGCAAGCACAACAAGAACTCCCAGTTAACATGGTTGTAGGCCTTTTCCATATTCAACTTACACAAAAGACCCAGATTGCCCAATTTTAACCTACTATCAAGGCATTAATTGGCGATAAGAACTGAGTCCAATATCTACCTTCCCCTAACAAAGGCGTTTTGAGGTTTCATAATGAGTCTCCCAAAACTCCTCCCAAGTGATTTGAAAGTACTTTGGAAATGATCTTATATACCCCATTCACAAGACTAATAGGCCGGTAATCATTTACCTCCGATGCCCCATTCTTCTTGGGAATAAGTGCAATAAAAGTGTCGTTTAGTCTTTTCTCAAATTTCCCACATGAAAAAAAAATCATGAAATACCTTCATTGAGTTTTCCTTCACCACTTCCCAGCAAAAATGGAAGAAACCTATCGAAAAACCATCTGGCCTCAAAGTTTTGCTTTTGATCATCTTTCTCACCACTTCATGGACCTCAACCTCCTCAAACGGCCTCTCCAACCAATTTACATCTTGTTGCTGTATGGACTCAAAAAATCTATCCCATCAATTTTTGGTCTCCACCCCACAGACTCAGTAAACAATTGCTCAAAATAATCAGCAATATGTTCTTGGATCACAAGGACCTTGGTGCAAACAGATCCATCAATAGACATCATCCCAATGGCATTCGTTCTCCTATGGAAACTTGCCACTCTATAGAAGAACTTCGCGCTACGGTCACCTTCTTTCAACCACAGAGCTTAGGATTTTGCCGCCGAGAGATCTCCTCCAATAGGGTAGCCCTCTCTACTTCTGAAAGCAATTCTTTCTTCCGATCACTCTCCTCCGAGGAGAGAACCCGTCCCTCCTGAGCCCTTTCTATCATCTAAAACTCCTCCAAAAGTGACTTCTTACGGTTGCCAATATCTCCAAAAGATTGTACGTTCCAAAGCTTTAAATCATTTTTAAAGCTTTCAATTCACCAGCAAAAATGAAACTAGGTGTGCCTTGGAACTGAAAGGAGGACCACCATTGCCTAACCCGTTCCAGAAATCCTTAAGTTTTTAACAACTTGTTCTCAAATTTAAAATACCTTCATCCTCCTTGAATACCCCCACAATCCAACAATGTGGGGAAGTGATCTGAGCAAATGCATGGGAATTTTTTCTGGCATAGCTCCGAGTAATGAGATTACCAATCTGGGGAAACTACAAATCTATCCAATCTAGACCATGACTGGTTATTGGACCAAGTGAATACACCACCCATGAGTGGAAGATCCACCAACCCCAATTCAGAGATAAAATCTGTGAAGCTCAACATTGCTGGCCTAAACCTGCTTTCACCCGATCTTTCACTTGAAAATCTTACGACATTAAAGTCCCCACCCATACACCATGGAAAATCCCACAAGCTATGTAATCAAGAAAGCTCCTCCCATAATAAGTTCCTACTGCTGTCCAGTGTTGGTCCATAAATTCCTGCAAAAGCCCATCTGAAATTATCCTCCACATTATGAAAAGAACATGCCACAGTGTGCTCCACGATAAACTCCTCCATTTTCTCTACCACCCTTCTATCCCACATTAATAGAACTCCTCCTGACGCCCCCACCAAGGGAAAAAAAATCCAATCAACATAAGAATAACTCCATAAACTTCTCACAATACTCCTGGAAATGAATTCCATTTTGGTTTCCTGCATACATACAATATCCGCCTTCCACTCCTGAAGCAAATTTTTTATCTGCAAGCGTTTGTTAGCCTCATTCAGCTCATAGACATTCCAAGATAAAATCTTGGGCTTCAAATAGAGAAAGACAACCCCCTCCCTTTGGATCTATCTTTGCATGAGCTGCCATCATAGTTAATGGAACAAGAAAGTCTCTTGAGCTCCCTCTGTTTTTAGAAACAAAATTCTTGAGTTGAGCGTGACCTCCTTCAGTGTCCTTTAAAAACACCAAGAATTGATCCTCAGGGCCCTAACATTTAATCCCCACACAATGTTGGATTTCCAAAGCCTTGTTAATAACCCAGTCTGACACTACAGGTTGACAATGCACCTCTTCCAAATCCTCAGGAAGGACACTATCAGCATACACGTGCAACAAATCCAGTGCTAACGATGGTGTCACCTGTAGCTCTCCAACCGTTGGTGAGGAAAGATTAAAACCCACCTCTGATGGGTCTTCCACCGCAGTCACTAGAGATGGTGTCTCTACCTGGACCAACATCGTTTGTAAACCCCTGTCCACCCTAACCTTAGAATCCAATGATATTTCAGTACTTTCCTCCTGAAGCACATTCACTGGTGTTGGAATCTCCTGGAACACCCCAACCCCAACCTCTGTGCTTACCATCGACTCGTTATATCCACATAACAGAACCGGAAAACTGGCCCCCACCTCTGTATCAGGTCCATACCCTGCCACTATCTCAACCGCTGTATCAAGTTCAGGCACTACCTCAGCTGGAATATCCACCACAATCATGGGTGAAGACTCGACCTGAGGCGAGTCCCACATCGATGTCCCTGCACCACTTATTGCCCGAATCTACCAAAAACAATTCGGGCCTAATACTTGACCTGTGGGCTTAAGACCCACATGTCTTGATCCACCCTTAAGCCCATCTTGGCCTATCTTGGCCAGACCCAATCTCCTTTTTACCTTTGTCTAAGCCCACTGAGCTAAGACCCTCCTGACTCGAGCCCTTAGGACAAGCCTCAACCCTTGGGTTAGACAGAAGCCCTTTCTCAATTCCAGCCCCCAAGCATCCCAAGCCCAAGCCCAGGCCCGTATCTTCTTTCCCTTCAATGCCCCAAATAAGAAGGTCCATCGCTTCCTATAATTCCGCCATTTGTTTTTTCATATCTAGCATAGCTTTCAACATGCCTTTGATAGTCAAACCCTCTACTAGACTAGCCTTGTTGAAATCTTGTCCTCTTCCCTAGTGTTGCTCCGGTGCCGTCTTCTGTTGTAAGACTTCCCTATACGACAACGATGGCTTAAGAGCCATCGACGCCGCCTTTGAAGACTCTCCTTCGTTACTGACAACAGGACCTCTTGTAAAACCAAATCTATTACCATCGGCGCCACCTGTTAACTCCAATGCCTTCTTAGCAAACCAATCTCACCCCCTTCCAAATCTCCCTTCAGGAATAGCGATAATATTGTTTCCCTTCACAAATCTACCAAACGAATTCTGACAGACTTGTGCTACGAATAGTCTATTACCATCCCTTTTGGTCAGAAATGGAGCCCTATTACTTGATAACTTCAGACTTTCCCAACCCATTTGGCCAACCAAATCAACACCTCTCTACTGAGGTAAAGGGCCTTCGTAAATTTATTACATTTCTCAACAATACTGAAGAGATTCCGCTCCCGTCTTCTGATTACAAAAAACTTGGCTTCAATCCATAAACTACACTGCATTGCCAACACCCAACAGCAAAGAAAGACAAAAAAGAAGGGGCAAGAAATGAAGAGAAAAGTTATCCCCAAGGAGAAACGTCGGGAATAACTATAAATTTTTTTTTAAGGGAATATCTGTAAATCTAAGGAAGAATAGAAAGAAATGATGAAAGGATCATCTCTGGCGAGGCCAGACCATTAAAACCCACTCAAAAAACAGCATTGAGAAATAGAAAAACTAGGTTCAAAACGGAAAAAACAGAAAAACTCCCACACGCCGGAGAAGGATCGACGTCGGAGACCCCACATAGGAGTCACCGGAGGCCATCGAACAAGTCTATGACGAAAAGGCTGGTTGTAGTCGCAGGACGACAGTCGATCTCACCTCCAACAAAGAGAAACAGCGAGAGGAACAGTTTGCCGGAGAGGATTGACGCCGGACGGCCCTCAGCAAGGCCGCCGAGGTCCATCGGCCTCGTCTGTGGCAGAGGTGAGGAGTCACTCACCGGTCGGAGGGTGGCGGCGGAGAACCTCTCTCTCTCTCTCTCTGTGATGGTAAGCAACTTAGGTTTTTTAGGAATATTTTTATAATACTACATTAAGCCAACCCCTTTTCAAAGAATGGCAAGCCCTGTTCCCAACTCAGATAAACAAAATCAAAGAAAAATAGTTCCAGCTCTACTTCTCATGCTCTCAGAACTGTTTTCAAAAAGTGATCTCTAAGAATGAAACTTAAGAGGACTGTTCATTAAAACCAAATTCACAATGAAGTTGATGAGAAATTGAGATTTGATTAGTCATTGCAGTAAACAAATAACAGACTTGGCTGGTGATGGAATGAGCTGTGAGCAAATAACATCAGGGCAGATAACCAAGTGATCAAGTAGTTAGACTGAATGGTAAGGAGATAAAGGACTGTTCCATCTCATACATTTCTCAGCGAACAAAATAAAAAAGCAATTGGCTATACATAAAAAAAAATCAGTTTTGTTAACAGCAAAGACAAAAGCAC
Organism: Cyclocarya paliurus; assembly: GCA_029856935.1. Lineage (NCBI taxonomy): Eukaryota > Viridiplantae > Streptophyta > Magnoliopsida > Fagales > Juglandaceae > Cyclocarya > Cyclocarya paliurus. The sequence goes on along the minus strand of CM056954.1, from coordinate 9,268,846 downwards.
ACCTGCACAAATCATCTCACGGTTAACCATGAAACGAAGTTCAGCATTCAATACAGAGATGATATGGATAAAAAGACAGGAATAGAAAAATTACCTTTACTTTATCGTCTCCCAATAGTTCAACCACTCTTCCAGACCAATAGCAACCATCGGTCCACCAATCCACCAAATTCCCAACTTGCCACGAGTCAACAACAATGACTGCCACTTCCAAGATGGTACTGACATCAGGCATTTGACTTTCACGATAGATGCGAGGAAACTGAGGACGAACCATCAATTGCTTTTTTTCCTTTGACTTATTAGGCTTTTGATATAACTGTGCCCATTTTATTCCTGCAAACCAAGTAAAACAGAATAATACTATTTTTATTACAGAAAAAAGAAACAAGATGAGGTCAAGTGGATCTTTTCAGCATTCAATATATAAAACAAACTAAATTCATAAATTTCCAGGTATTCATCAACTAAAATAAACTTGCACCTACTAATGCTTAATACTAGTCATTGTCTATCAGAAAAGCAAACAATGAGTCCATCTACTTGTTTGAGTTTCATATCCATTACGTGCTTACATGCATAATATAAGGATCACAAAAGCCAACCATGATAATTTATGGCTACATGTACCAATTAATTACCCAACCAAGTGCTTGTGTCCGCTATTTGGCCTCCAAAAAAGTGATTTTAGGGTGGGAACCTAACAGCCCAAGTGCAAGTTGGTATCTAATAACATATCCCAACAAATGATTTTGACCCATTGGAAAAAATTCACTTCACAAAAGCGCTGATTTGACACTTCTTAAACCACTTTCTGTAAGTGCCAACAGACAAACTCTAGGAACAATAAGGAAACATAAAAATGTTTTTCGGCGGGAGCCTACCAGCCTAAGTGACAAATGAGTATCTAGTAACATATCCCAAAAAATGATCTTTGGCCCATTTATTTGAGAAAATCACTGTATACAGTCCTGTTTTGACACTTCTTCTAAATCACTTTTGATATCTAAATAAATTTCTGTAAGTGCTTGGAGGAGCTGATAAGATATTGTGTTCTCTGTCCAAGAAGTGGAGATTCACTGTACAGTTGTACTATAAGTCTCTTATGACAATCTTTTTTTTTTCTATTTTTTTTTTATAAGTAATAAGTGTAAGAAAATAAATACAACTACTTATTACTTATAAAAAAAAAAAGTGTAAGAAAATATGGAAGAAAATTACCTTTTTTGTTATAATTACCTTATGACAATCTACAAATCCATTCCCATGGAAGAAAATATGGAAGATTAAGGCCCCCCTTAAAAGCTTCTTTCTTTGCATGGACAGCTTCATTAGGGAAGATTCTTACCTTAGATAACCTAAGGAAATGCCAAATCATTGTATCGGATTGGTGATATAAGTGTAAGAAAAGTGGGGAGTCCATGGATCACCTATGATTGCATTGTGATGTAGCCATGAGCTTGTGGAATGATATCTTTGATAGAGTGGGGCTCCCTTGGGTGATGCCATGAAGGGTTGTTGATTTTCTGGCCAGCTGGTGTGGTATTCGAGGTAACTCTCAAATAGCAGCTGTGGAAGATGGTTCCTATCTGTTTATGGTGATGCATATGGATGGAAAGGAATGGTCGGAGTTTTGAGGATCATGAGCAGACAATAGACGAGCTTAGAACATTTTTTTCTTAATACTTTATTCCATTGGTTGATTGTAATAGACTTCAATGGCATGAACATACATGATTTCATCGTATCTTTAGGCATTGATGCATAGGCATTGCTCTTGTGTATGTTCCATGTACTTGGCTATGCCTATTTTCAATTAAGCTCTTATTTACTGATAAAAATAAAAACTTTCTGTAAGTGCTAACAGACGAATTCTAAGAAGAAAAAGGAAACTTCAAAATGTTCATTTCAAGAGGATAAAATTTGGAAGTGCATGACCTTGAGAAGAAAAACTATATTACCCAACGGTAAACTAAGTCACATGGACCAGAATAGAATACTTACTTTCATCAGGAAAGTCAACATACTCTAATTGATGCCCCATCTGACCTTTTCTTAAACCAATCTCCTTTATCTGATGGAAAGGCCAGGGAATAATAAACGGAATGAAATATTTATCTATTAGAAGGTAGTCTAACTTTAAAAAAAAAAAAACGCTTAAGCAGAGACACAAACTTCATCTCAAGTTAAAGAGATGATCTTATCATTCAACACCATGCATAAGAAGAGTAGTAGACACCATGGACCTAGCAGATGGTAAAAGGAGTTTTCTTCTAAGTCACAAGTAGTCTATTCAGCAAAGCTGCAAGGTATCTGATAGTCTAAGAAGATTAGAAAAACCAATGGCTAAGAGAAATAGAATCCAGCAGACAGATTCAACTAGCATGCTTCCCCGTCAATTAAAATCAAAGAATCTCTTATAGCCAATATCGGGAATCAAAATTGCATTCTATGACCCTTCTTTGTGTGGTTGACAAACGCAAACAGCTCATCACTTTCTCATCTCACATAAAGAATAAACAAGGTCCCTAACACATATCTACCAACAAAAGAAAGATCAAGCAGGGTCAGATATAATGCTTTTATCCACCACAGGCTCATCCTTTGTCTCTCATAAAGATTCCTTGCCATCTAATCCTTGAAAGTTGATGCCTTTTTAATGAGTCAAAGACAGTAGGGACAAACAACGCAAAATTGGTTCATATACTGTGCTTGATAACACCTCCAAGATTGCAAGTAGACCTTTATATGTCTGGTTGCACATATTATAATATATAGAAAATTATGGCTAAATTAAAGACTGCTTCCTCCAGGTTCAGGTTTGTTATCCATTCGGCCCTTAAAATTCTAATTTGATCAATTCCACTTACTTTCAGATTCCATTCAATGCAATCCCTCTGTCCACATCAATTAACTAGACATGCATTAAATATCACTCAAGACTTTCTGAGATCCAAAATCCACATGTGCAGTTTCATGTTACAATTATAAACTGTGGGTTGAAAGGATCACATTGAACTGAATTTGAAAAAAAAAAATGCAGGCTAAGCAGGCCACTATACTTAGACACTTGACTCTCAATGCAGACTATAACATTAAATAAGACAATTTCCGACAAGAAATCCTTAGGGAAAAACTTGCACCAATACAAAATCCATAATGACTATATGGTCATTTAGTAAAAAACGGTAGTAAGCTATCACTTTTTCCCCATATCCTTCGAAAAGTGAGGTAATTACAAACAAAAGTCATCGATGCAGAAATGAAAAGGTAGGATCTGATTCGATATTAATTGTCAGAGACTCAGAGATGCTGGTGTGGTGTCAGAAACATGCAGAAGATGAAAACTATCTAATGAGCATAAAACTGAAAAATACCTTGCATTGGAACCATGCACCACGAAATCCCTTCATAAATGATCTTGACTCTGTCATTTGACCAACTTCAAAAGGCAGATCAACAGGTTCGTCGTTGTCCATCAAAGCTACAACATAAACACTTCAGCTTAGCAACAACTAGGAAAGGCATAAAGACATTGTGGTCCAAACCATAAAACATTCAATAATTATATGAGTGATTGCTTACTTATCAAAAAAACATTATATGAGTGATTGCTAAAGCTCCTCACTTTGTGTTTTTATAAGAGAAATCTTTGGCCACAAAGAGAGAGGAAGAGGCATCTCAACCCAAACCAAGTAACCAACCAACACTACGGCCATCTATTGAAAATGATTTTTCATTTTAAAAAAAAAACGAAAACCATGTCTCACCCACCAAAGCATGCTGGCCACAAAGAATACCCTTCGTGCAGTAGGAGTACATTTGTTTCACTGTATCATGTATGATAGTTCCTGTTAAAAAAAGTTTGCGGCAAGAACATTTTGAGGAAAATTACCAATCTTCCATTGTTTAGCTAAAACCAAATTTTGATGTTACTCGCACTTGGATATTTGTGTAATTTCATTAGCTCCAACGACTTGACATTTTGGATCAAACAAAGGCCCCCCTTGATCGTCGGGGTCAGTTGTACGAGTTGTAATCTAAGGCCCTCCCCCTCGATTCCAACCTAGTGAGAGGGTCAATTGCGTTCCGTGATGGAACGAGGCCTGGGATTTTCCCTAAAGATGGTTTAACCCCCAAAGGCCTTGTCGTAGGTGCATAACTGGTGATCAATGCACCGGTGGTTAATGCAGAACAGCTCATCTCACAGACACCGAAACTAATCAATGCAAACTTCCCGCTGCACAACGATATCCTTTCCAGAGCCTGGTTTGCCTAACCCACCAGAGAGAATTAATTTTGACTTTCACTCCATAGTTGAAGTTAAACTGGGTGTGATTTTCTTCTGTTTAAGCATGCAGATTCGGTACGGCCCCTTGGAGTCCTTTTTCATATATTAAATCTCAATTGGAGTTCCGATCCCCTCGAAGTGATCATCCCTCTATTAATTCTCTTTTTATTTTCACTTATCAAAAAGAAATACTCCTTTTATTTTCTTAAATTTGGGCCCATCGGTTTCTATCCATCATCTTTACCTCTCCAGTCTTCTCTTTCCCTTTGAATCCATTTGGAAAAACAAAAAAGGTAAAAAGCCAGATAGAAGAAGAAGGGGAAGGAGAAGGTCCGAACCGTGCGCGGCGGTGCGGTGGAGTTGGAGGGTTCTGTCCGAAGTGGTGAACCGCGGGTTGCCACCGGTGGTGCCGAGCAATGGGAAGTAGCGTCGTGTTCGGTGTGAGAGAGAGAGAGAGAGGGATTTCTTCCGTACAAACTACGGACCCTTAAGGAGTCATGACCCAACCCACGTTTGGAAAAAGCCCTCTTCCCCCTAAAGCAGGCCCAATAAATACCCTTTTCCCCCTTCGGTCCCTTCTTCGCCCTACATCACAATTCACAAACCCTAAAAACATCCGCCCCCACATTAAAATTTATATTTATGAAATAAAAAAATTGATATCTTAATTATTATATATTTTAATGAGAGTAAAGTTCATAAGTCTATTATAATGATATATATTTTTAACAAAATAAAATATATCATCTTCAATTATTCATAGAAACCTTAATAAATACCATCTTCATTTAATGTGTTTATATCATTTTATTTAAAACATGAGATTTTTTTAAATGTTAATTTTTGTTATTTGATTTGAATTTGAGATTTTATCTAAGTAAATCTTATTTATAAAAAATTATAAAAAATATAAAAAAATTCATGTATCTATCATGGATCTATATATTTATTTATTTTATTAGATATAAAAATAAAAATAAATTATTAGATATATATTATTATTCATTTTATTGACAATAAGTTATTTTTTTTGCTGAGAGATAGAAATTTATGACTCGTTTGGATGGGAGATGAGATTTAAAATAAATAAATAAAATGTTGTTAAAATATTAATTTTTAATATTATTCTTATTTTAGAATCTAAAAAAGTTATATTATTTATTATATTTTATATAAAATCTTAAAAAAATTATAATAATGAAATAATATCGTTTCTCTATCCAAACAAATCTAAATAAAAAAAAATATTGATAGATTGACAACTCCTCTACCATTCATTTACAACTTATCAATATGATAATATTTTTATATAATTTACATGCATCAAATCAAAATTCAAAATTAAAATATATATTTTTAAAAAAATTATTTTAATTTAAGCTGGTAGAAAAATAATAAAATAGTTGTTGTTTTATCATTTCTCAAAAGAAAAAAAAAAACCCTCCCGAGTTCCTGTTTTTTAATTGAAAGAAATAAAATAAAATAAATTAGAAATTTGCTCAAAAAGATAATTTGGAATATATACGTTTTTCCTTTTTTGGGCTCCGCCTCTGCCCTCTCTCTCTCTACCTCTGCTGCACCTTCGACCTCTCTCTCTCTCTCTCTCTTTCCCTCTTTCTCTGAATCTTTCAGCTTCCCTTGGCCATTGACAGAGCTCTGTTTTTCGATTCCATTCCAGGTCTGCACGCCCATTCGATCTATGCCGATGTTGTTATGGATTTTAGTTTTCCGGTTTTTCGTTTGGATTTCGTATTGGTGTTTTTAGGCGGCTCTGGGTTTCAATATTTGATGGTGTTATTGGTTATTGTTTTCAGCGGTCTTTCGGTTCTGATTTTTGTGGGTTCTGTTGGGCCTGTGTTTCTTGCTATTGGGTTCCTCTGGATGGTTTGCCGTTTTGGGGTTTTTGGGTTTCATCTCTTTGATTCTTTTAATCCTTTTAATTTTTCTTCATTCTTTTAGAAAAGAAAAATTCGACACCTGAATCAAGGATTTACTGCTATTTGAATGTTCGGGGGAGCCGGTGTGGGTCGGTCTTTGGTTTAGAAAATTTTAAATGTTGGGCTTTCTTCCGTTTTCAAAATAATTGAGGAAAATTGCAAGAGAACAAAGTTTTCAATTTCTTATGTTTATGCTGCGTTGAGGGTATGCAAAATTATAGAATTAGCAGAATCGGAGGCAACTAGTTGAAATAGGATCACTTGAGTGGAGGTTTGGTTCGTGATGTCCTGATTGATAGGAACTTGATACTTTGATAATCTAATTTTGATTTATTTTGCTGCATGCCCGGCAGCCCAACAGAAGGACTTCTCAAGTTTGTAATATAGGAGAATCTACAATCCACGAGCTTTTGGTATACATAAAAGAACATGTAATTTTTTATTTGCTTTGCTGGTTTTTGGAATTTTTATGAGATTTTCATAAATAGTAAATACTATGGTGTATTTGATGTATGTTTCCTGCAAAGCGTGATTTGAGAGCCGATATTGACTGATTTATTGTGGATTTAATTATGGTCTAGTGGGCGGAGTTAGGGTGTCGTGGAAAGAGTTTTGGAGTAGGAGATGGCCGGGACTGCAAATGAGGAGTCTGGAGTGGGAAGGTCCGTGGAGGGAATTTCAAGCGGGCAGCCGCAGCGTTGTCAATCTGGGGAAGCATTGGCAGAATGGCGGTCTTCCGAGCAGGTAGAAAATGGAACCCCATCGACTTCACCTCCTTACTGGGACACTGATGACGATGATGATGGAGGTATGCCTTTTGTCTTTCTATCCCCCTTTTCCTGGCATATATCTATAGAAACGAAAAATAGTGATCGGGCATTATCTTCTTTGAAGTCAGAAAATCACGTGGGATGTCAAGGACACGACAGAGAAAAGTGTAATAATGAGGAACTAAAACATGAATTTTAAAACACCAAACTATTGATAGTCTGAAGTCTGTATAGTCAGCATGTGGAAGCATAATTCCCTTCCATAATGCCATTCAAATGAGTAGTGTAAAGACATATTTAAGCGTTTTTCTTTCCTTTTTATTTTGTCCCTACTGAAAACCAGATGTAGAGGGCATGAACTACACTGAAGAAAAATGGGGAACTTGCAAGTTTATGCTATGTGATGCAAGGGTTATGCGTATTTTGTGTAATCGACCTGTTATAGTACAGTATCAAGTTATTGACTATACGAAACTCTGACCCATCCAGTCACAGATAGGTGTTTCTCTTGTATATGTCCCGTGTACTTGGGCTATGCATATTCTCATTAATAAAGTTTCTTTTTAACCATGAAAAGGAAAACTGAAGTATGGATTTGTCTAAGTTGGGGAATTACGATGGAATATTGTCTTGCCAACATCCTTAGAAAGTATTTTAAGTTATTTATCTAACACATTCTTGAATAGTTTTAAATTGTAAAACACACAGTATTTGTGGATTGTTCTATTGTTTGTATTTAGATGGAAGTAAAATTGGCAACCTTTTCCACCCTGTAAGTTTTTTGCTATGACTAGGATTTTTCTGCATGTCTTATGATTTTTTTTTTTTTTTTTTGTTTTATACTTACTTTTGCCTCTTGTGATATTTAAATTCTTTTCTTATATTTGTCCTTCTTGCGATCTGTGAAATACCTTGTCTTCCATTCTACATTATTGTTGTGCTTAAACAATATGGTGGGGCTTCTGACCCTTCAACATAGCCATCTAAAACTTTTCCATCTAAATTATTCTTGGCTCTGTTCTTATGCAGGATCCTTTTTTTTTGTACTCTTTTTTGCTGCTTATTGATATATTTTCAAATTTCTAAGGACATCTGCATCCCTCCTCTGGTTTCTAAATGTACTTCTGGGAAACATAAATGTAAACTATCACGCTTAAGCATATTGTGGAAATATTGTGTTTACACGGGCTATGCCTATTTCATTCATATCAATAATATTATTTCTTACTTATCAACAAAAAAAAAATATTGTAGAAATATTGTGTTTATTTATTGATATGCACATAATTCATTGCTGAATTGTCTCATCGACAGGGCTTCTCATATCCTTATACTTCATTTCTTTTTGGTTGGTTTTTACATTTGAGCTTAACGATGTTACTTATACTTTGAATAAAATTCTTATAAAAGAGTTGTGGGTAAAATCCAATTTCTTAGAGATGGGGATGCTCTCTATCTAACATTAAGTTTCCTTCATTTCCCAAATAATTGTTGTTAAACCCATCCTATTGAAGTTTTTTATTACTTCTGCTTGTTATTTTTCAATCAAACTGGTATATATTCAATTGTTCATAAACATGTCTACTTCTTTATAGGGCCAAAACCTTCTGAGTTATATGGAAAATATACGTGGAGGATAGAGAAATTTTCACAGATTAACAAAAGAGAACTCCGTAGTAATCAATTTGAGGTTGGCGGCTACAAATGGTATGGGGCGTGGAATATGTTGTTCGGCATAGTTTTCTTTTTTTCTTTTTTGGTATGTAATTGCTATTATAAATATTTACGACCATTAGAATGGCCATGCATACGTATATATTCAAGCATTTCTACTATGTCTATCTACTGTATGTGTACTTTGTATGCTTATGAAAAGATATTTAGCATTCATATCCACCTGTCAGTTTTATCATCTCTGTATTCTTGGTCAATAGTTTAAATTTTAGACCAGATTTAATTTATATTCATGTCTAATTATCACCCCATATGATAAGGATAAGGGTAGGTGATGTATGAGATCTTACATTGCTTGGAAAGGAGAAATTCTTGCTCTTTATAAATTTCCAATGGGGCTCCAATTGTATCATTGACTAGTCTTTTTGGAGTATAAGTCATGTGGTTTGGGCTTTCTATTAGGGCGTTACAAATGGTATCCGAGTCTATCCCAACCAGAAATATGGACTTGAGTCGTGCCACCTATGATGGACTAACCCGACGAGGACGTTGGGAATTTAAGGGCAGTAGATTGTGATACCCTATATGATAAGGATAAGGGTAGGTGGTGTATGAGATTCCACATTGCTTGGGAAAGAGAAGTTTGGGCTCCAATTGTATCATTGACTAGTCTTTTTGGAGTATAGGCCATTTGGTTTGGGCCTTCCATTAGAGCGTTACAAATTTGATACTGGATTTTTCTATATACTTCTGATGGAGAGAAACAGCATGAGCTCATGAGATCATTTGTCTGTCACATTGCATGTAACTTGTTATTCATTAAAATGATGAATATAGTGGTAAGTTTCAAGTCCTTCCATGCATGCTCGTGTTAAAATTTTTTTGATTAATTGCAAAGAATAATGATTTGATTGAATATTGGTATCTTTTTTTAATTATCATAAGATCAATGCGGGATTGTAAGTTCCATGTCACCATTAGATAATTTCTTCCAATTTTTAAATTGGTTTTTTACATGGTGAGGTGGCAAAGTCTTTGTGGAATGAGGTTATTGGTCAGATAGGTTTATATTGGGTGATGCCTAAGAAAATTGTGGATCTCCTTGCATGTTGGTGTGGTTTTGAGGCAAGGAAATGTGCTGCTGCCAGATGGAGAATGATTCATTTGTGTTTAATGTGGTGTTTATGGCTAGAGAGGAATGGGAGATGTTTTGCAGACAGAGCGTTCTTTTGAAGATCTTCATTATTTTTTCTTTTCTACTTTGAGTTTGTGGGCTAGGATCATTGTAAGGAATGATGATAATGTACTAAATCTGTTTCTGTCGTAGTTTCCTGCTTTCTAGTGTGTCTTAGGTATTTTCTTTGTATACTTCATGTGTACTTGGGCTGTGCCTATTCTGGTAATTCTTGGTAATATAATTCTTATTTATTATCAAAAAAAATTAAATTGGTTTTTTCCCTTTTTTTCAAAAATTGTAATTGAAACTTATTTATAGGTAAAATTTTATGTTATTTGATCAAGTAAATAGGCAAAGCTCAAGTACACAGGAAGTATACATAGAGAACACCTAGTTACAAGTTAGGATCTAGAAAGGGATACAAGAAAATCATGGGCACTAGTCCCATTGAGGACAATGACAGAAGCCCACAAAAATAAAGTATCTTATCCTTGGTTATGACGTGGCAGTCACGTGCCACGCCAAATTGTAATTAACTATCAACCATTTGGTGCCCACATGTGCATTTTGATGACATGCATCAAGCTAACATAGATGTGTCACCCACCACAATGAAGTTAGATCACAAGTTCATTTTTAAATTGCCATGTCCTGTATAATGTACTGCGGAATAATGATGATTGTCTTCACCTGCTTGCTGCAATTCTTAGGGTTTGGAAAATACAGTAATACAGATAAACGAATTTTGCAAAACTGTTAATTAATTTAATTTAATTAACATGGTAGTTTTGACCTAAGCTTTTAGCTATTTGTGGCAGGTACATTTTAATTTATCCCCAAGGCTGTGATGTCTGCAATCATCTTTCTTTGTTTCTTTGTGTTGCCAATCATGACAAACTTCTTCCAGGTTTGGATATCTAAGTAGTTTGAAATTTCAGAAATGATAAAAACACGGATCCTGTGCACACACACAAGAGACATGAACAGTGAAATTACTGTTCATGTGTCCGCGTTTGTGTACACAGGATCTGTGTATGTAGCAATGCTCTTGAAATTTTTCATTGGTGATTATAGCTCTTGATCAGTTTGTAGTCATTTAGCTTATTTTGTTTTTGAAACAGGCTGGAGCCATTTTGCACAGTTTACTATAGCTGTGGTGAATAAAGATCCAAAGAAATCAAAATATTCCGGTTGGTTAGTTGGTTTATTGGCTTAGTGGTGTCGAGTTTTTGATATTCTCGCATCAATGCAACTGAGTAAACGTAAATTTTTTTAGACACTTTACATCGATTCTGGAAGAAAGAGCATGACTGGGGGTGGAAAAAGTTCATGGAGCTATCAAAAGTGTCTGATGGGTTTATTGATGCTGACACTCTTATAATAAAGGCTCAAGTCCAAGTCATAAGGTGTGTTATAATTAATTGATTCATGAAATCTTTTGAGTTATTGTTTAATACAAAAATGTTTCGTGTTTGACTTTATATGGATATTTAAGATTTCGAAAGAAGCTTGATATTGCAGATGCTTCTCTTTTAGGGCAGTATTCTTTATTTGTTTTCAACTCTGGCATATGGTAATATATGCTTGTCCTATTTGGATTTATTATTTATAGTATTGTGTTGGTTGGCAAATAATAAGTTCTATCTGTTTTGCGCAGTTGCCTTGGTATAGGATCATCTTTTTTAAGGTTTTACCTGTTGTTGATTGTGTTTGTGTATTTTTAAGCATAGCGGGGTTAAATACAAAATTAAGCAAATATTCTAAGTAGTCGCAAGGCAACTGAATATTCTGTCTTTGCATGCCCAACCAATGCCTCCTCATGGCACTTGTGCATCTCTTACAATTTATGTGCATAGTGACCCATTTACTATTATAAACTATTGGCGTATTATACTAGTACAGATGTTGGTAAGTTTACTTATGTTTTTTGGAAGATGATGCCTTGCTGAAGGCATTTAACCCTTTTTAGTCCATAGTTGATTTTGCATGCATGCTCCAATCTAACCTGATTTTGAAAGTTAACCTCTTTACTTATCAAAAGAAAGTTAACCTCTGTGATTCTGATCTCATCCTATTTGTACATATGATTTTTTATACACCAAGTCATTTCCCATTCAGAATCTTGTTCTTTTCATTATGGTATTTGACTTGTAATTGAATGGGTTTGTTGTCTTTTACATTCACTGTTTAGTTTTCTGTAGTTACTAATCTTCACAAGATTTTTTTTTTGGCATATGGTTTGAAGGGAGAAAGCAGACAGGCCCTTTCGTTGTCTTGATTGTCAGTATAGGAGAGAACTTGTTAGGGTATATTTGACAAATGTGGAGCAGATTTGCCGGCGATTTGTAGAAGAGAGAAGAAGCAAGCTTGGAAAGTTAATAGATGATAAAGCTAGGTGGTCAAGGTATTTAATGTTCATGTCTGAATCTTTCAGTGTTCTTCAGTGATAATTACGTAACATCTCGGTGTTGGAAGATATGATGTTTTCAATGTTTTTTTGGTAATAAAATGATTTTCTGGTTCCTGTGGCCATGGTATGATACAGTTGTGCATCATTTTCGTAGTGTGTTAAATTTTGCTAGTGATATATATGCGTACTTGTATTGGATAGGGTGTGGTGCCTTATGTGAGGGTAGCTATTAATTATCCACTTCATTACATTTATGTTCAATATGATTTCATTTTTATGATAATAGATTGTTTGCTATTGGTGCAGTTTCCGTGCTTTCTGGTTGGGAATCGACCAAAATGCTAGGCGCCGTATGTCCAGGGAGAGGACAGACTTGATTTTAAAAGTAGTTGTCAAGCATTTCTTTATAGAAAAGGAAGTCACATCTACTTTGGTGATGGATTCCTTGTATAGTGGATTAAAGGCTCTTGAAGGCCAGACTCTGAGTAAGAAAGGGAGGTTGGAGGCTGAAGAAATTCCTGCCCCCATTGTTTGTGTGGAAAAAGATACATTTGTATTGGCTGATGATGTCTTAGCATTACTTGAGAGGGCTGCCATGGATCTGTTGCCACCAAAAGATGACAAGGGTCCTCAGAATCGTACAAAGGTGAGTTGCCGCATGTAGTCGACCTTTTACTGATTATGAAGTTGTGTAAAGCTGATTACCATGAGTCTGAACATGGTGTTGGTTTAAGTCCATTGCAGTTTTAACCCTTCATTTAGAGACAGAAAAGAAAGGGAAATTAGAGATTATTTTCATGCTCAGTCACACTATAGTAATTTTTCTCTGGAGGTATTACTTTATTGAAAAGAAAACAATAGATAAAAGGATAGAGAACTGTTCATTTCAGTACTACAAGTCCCAAAAAAGACTAGTAAATTTAAAACTTTCAAGAATCCAGAAATTCCAAAAATGAAGTGCTGCCCACAACAGGCATCCTGTGGTGCTAAGTCCGCCTTTTGATGACAGCATTCCTTTAACTTTGTATACAGGATGGAAACTCTGGCGAGGACTTCAATAAAGATTCTATTGAGCGTGATGAGAGGCGTCTTACGGAATTGGGTTGCAGAACTGTGGAGATATTTGTCCTTGCCCATATTTTCAGGTAATTAGTTAGAATTGTAATTTTACTTTTAAAAAGCCCCCCCCCCCCCAAGGCCTCTCTCTCTCTCTCTTAAGGATTGATATCTTGGTATCTGTTGATTGCCCTTTGTTATTTCTTTCTTTAAGGCTAAGCTTCCATATTTCTAATTAGGTGTACCTCTTGTATACTTCCTATCTACCTTGACTAAGCCTTTTTCGTTTTATAATTAAGGCCTTGTTTGGGAACCTATCTCCTCTCACCTCATCTCATTCCCAAACATCACTCAAAACACAAACACTTTTTAATTTCAAATCTTCAACCTTTTCATCTAATCATTACAAATTTCCCAAACTTCAAAACAAAACTCAAAAAACAATTCAACTTTTTCAAATTTCAAAAGAAAAATAATATTCTAGCAATATTTTAACTTTGTAATATTTTTATTCAACTTTTTCTCTCTTCTTTTCCAAAACCTAATAAAACATCTTAACTCAAACAATTTCACTATTATTCACAAACCATTTCACTATTATTCACAAATATCTTATCTCATCTCATTTTCCAAACAAGACCTAAGTCTTCAATTACTTGTCAAAAGAAAAACTTTCACAAAATAAGATTTACAGTGAAAGCTTCCTGAAAGATGTCTTGTTATCATGAACAACCTTCAATGAGTCTCACATTTTGCTGATTTTTTTATAAACATCATTATTACCAGTTTTCCATATTCAGTTTCCAGCATCTTATTGACATTTTAGTATCTACTATTAAAAAAAAAGTCTTATTGCTGCACATCAGTGGTGACATAATGTATTGGAAGTTATTCATGTGTTGAATAACAGTGTGCTGTACCAGGAAAACTTTATCAGCTCATGTATTTGTAAACATTGATGCTTCAATGTTGCTTCATGCAATTTCATCTTTACTCTTTTGCTCATGAACCTTTTTTGTTGATGCCTTTTTTAATTTAATCTAACTCTCAATCAATAAGCAATCCTAGGGACAAGATTTTGAACAATTTTTTTTCTCTAATATTTCACTTTCTGTTTACTTAATTTAAATGTTTAGGGACATAATCTTTTCACTTTCTGTTTACTTAATTTAAATGTTTAGGGACATAATCTTTTCACGATGTGAATATCGTTAAATCTTCAATCGAATCAGTTTTTTGTCACATCTTACCTATAGTTTCATGGGGATTTCCAGCTTTTCTGCGTCGTTTATGTTACAATGTTTTTGTTGATATTTCCTTTTGTTACTAGCAAAATTTTCAGTTTTAATTAGGATTCATTGTTCTGAAATTAAAAGCAGAGCAGAAATTTGATGCTTTTACTACAGAGGAGCTGTTAGTGGTTTTAGAATTGTATATGGAGTAAAATATTGCTAAAGCCCATAGTGAATTATTTTATGATTATTTCCTTTTAGGAATTGTTATAACCTTACTTATTAAAAACTTGTTATAATATTGATGGATGAAAGAAACTTGGGTTTCATGTTGTGGTCTTTCTTACACTGTTTAACCATCTAACTGTTTGTAGCATAATTCTTCTTCCAAAGTTTGAATAACATACAATGGTCAACACGGGGGTTTCAGCAACTATGATTAGTCTAACTTGGAGCAATAGGCAAACTCAAGTGAAGTAATGACATAAAATGGGCCAGTTGTGAAAAAAGAAAAAGCAAGCTTGTCATGGTTTGACACTCATATGGACCCATGTTTGTTCTGACTGATTGAATGTGTTATAATGGGTCATAATGGATAATATCTATTGACTAAGATATTTGATCATAAGTTCTGTTTCAGTCTACACATGAGATAGTAAACATGTTTACTGGCTCATCTGTACCGATAGATGCCCTAAGTTTTGTCTCTTTATATGCAGCAATAAAATTGAGGTTGCCTACCAGGAAGCTGTCTCTTTGAAGAGGCAAGAGGAGCTCATCCGTGAAGAAGAAGCAGCATGGCTTGCTGAAAGTGAACAGAAGGCCAAACGTGGAGCAACTGAAAAGGAAAAGAAATCAAAGAAAAGCAAGGTTTAATATTCTCACAACTCTACTAAATTTAAGTTTAGTATTCTAAAACGGTTCACTTGTTTTCAGCTTTATTACCTGCGGAATGTTCAGATATGTTGGTAGTATTCAAGTGAATGTTTGTAAATAGTGATTTTTGTTTACACAGTTGTAATAATTAATAATTTCCATTATTGAATTTGTTATTGTGCCAAACTTTATTATTACGTGGAAATAGATGTGAGACTTGGAAAAATCTTATGGTTTTCAGATGAAGTGATTTGCCTTTTTATTTTTTATCGATGTCAATTCGACTCAGATGTTGACCTACATCCTCTTAACTGAAGAGGTGTTATTCCAAATTAGATTGCATTGAATTTGGAAGTGGTCAAGCAATGTTTATGCCAAACAACATAGAGTGAGTTTTATTCTAATCATTGACACATTTTCTTTGTTTATAATGCTACAGGCAAAACAAAAACGAAATAACCGAAGAGGGAAGGAAAAAGGCAGGGAGGAAAGGCCTGGCATGGTGGTACAAGACAAATATCAACAGGAAAACCTCGATGATGAAAAACAAGACAGCATCGTGGAGGAGGTGTCACCCATGGTTGAAAAGCTTGATATGCTAGAAGATGTTTCCGATGTGTCTGATTCAGTAGATGGTGTTCCTGAAGTTCTTCTGCCTGACTCAGAAGACCGGGATGCTGGTCCTGTCAATTGGGATACCGACACATTTGAAGTTCATCCCTCAATGGAAGCCACTAGTAGTGGAATTAGTTCTCTGTCAATTCAACAAAATGGTGTTTCTGAAAGAAAGAGCCCTTCAGTAATGGATGATAGTTCTTCAACGTGTTCTACAGACTCTGTACCATCAGTGGTAATGAATGGGCCCTATAAGGGGAACTCTTTCCCAAACTATATATTCCAAAAATCACCTGGCAGGTAAATATATAGCTACATTTCTGTTCACACCTACTTAAATCAGAATATAAGGTTTGATTTTGCACTTAATTACACAGGGGAAGGAATGGGAGAAGTAAAGCTGCCTGTGATGGAAATGGTTGGGCAAATGAGATAGATAATCAACCTTCCGCTCCTTCAGATGATGCAGGGGATCAAAATGATTTATCTGGTAGTTGTAAAGCTGGTGAATCTGACTCTCAGGCTGTTCTGTCCGAGCAGCATATGGTTAAGAAGGTGGACTCACTAAATATGGCATGATTAGCTTTGCAATTGATTGAGCCATATTCTTAAATGAATTTTCTCTAATTTTATAATTTTGTGTTGTTATCTGTATTTAATTCTTAGGCCAAAATGGTTTGTAAGATGCTAGTTACTCGCTGTCTCCCATTTTATTCTGGCGGACACGAGAGGACGTTGAGAGAGACATTTTTATCTTTGAAGATAGAATCTGACCAATGCTGAGTGCATGTAATTCGCATATTCCCATTTAAGAACTGCATCCTACGCGTTCTTGCAGCATAGCCACTGTTTTATATCTTAAAGTCTCTTCTTTTGTTTGTCTAGAGAGCCACTATATTCAACTTTTTCCCCCTTTTCTTTAACCCGTGTCTCTTGTTTACTTGTCCAAAAAAAAAAAAAAATTCCACCTTTAAAATATTGTTGGGTCGAACGTGACTGAAGTTTACTTTTTGTATGTAATAGGAAGAAGTTGTTTTGCTGCAGAAGAAGCTAAGCACCAAAGAGCAGACTGATGCGGAAAGAGCCTCTAAAGATAGACAATCAGCAATACCATCCTCTCAGAGAAGCCCACCCAGGAATTCAGCATCAACCATTCGATCAAAGAATAGTATTGTTGTTGATTCTGTTGTGGTTGGGAAAGCTTCTTCAAATGACACTCAACATTCACCGCTGATTCCAGCCTCCCAAATTACTGTTATGTCCAAACCTGAGATCCAGAAAGCTGCAAGTGTCAAACCAACTGAAAAGGCCATGGCACAGCAAGTACCTGTGGTGTCAAGGCCCTCTAGTGCTCCTCTAATTCCTGGTCCCAGGCCAACTGCTCCTGCTGTTTCCAGGATTCAAACAGCCCCACCACTTGCCCGTTCAATGAGTGCAACTGGCCGGTTAGGTCCTGAGCCCTTACCAGCAACACATGGTTATGTTCCCCAGTCCTATAGAAATGCCATCGTGGGTAACGCTGTTGCTTCAGGTTCATGTGGTTTTGCTCATCCCAACTCTCAAAGCTCAGGGGTGAATCAATCCTCTGCTTTCTCACAATCAGCTACCTTGGTATCTGCACCAATGTTTTTACCCCAGAGCCCAGAGAGGGTTGATCCAACCATGGTCAAATCAGGTTTTCCCTATGGCATAGTAATGCGGGATGTTTTACAGACCGGAGCCCACTGGATGGAGTCTTCCCAAAGGGAAGCCAGCAGAAACATGCACTATGATCATACTCCCTGCTTAATGACGTTCAAAACTTGAGTTTGTACAAGCCTGCTTACAACGGATCACAGGGACAATTATCCAATCAGTTTACAGCCTGTACATCTGGCCAGCAGAGCCAAGGTGTGTTGGCTGATGAGTTCCCGCATCTAGATATCATTAATGATTTGCTCGATGATGAACTTAGTATTGGGAAAGCAGAGAGCACAGTTTATGAGTCTCCCAGCAATGGGCCACAGCAATTGAATAGGCAGTTCTCATTTCCTGGTGTCACAAGTATATCCGGTGATGTGGGCTCCTCATATAGCTCTTGCAGGCTTGAGCGATCGCGGAGTTACCATGATGATGGGTTTCCACAGCACCTTCACTCTTCTGGCAGCCATTATGAATCGATGTGGGATTTCATTCCGCAAGGTAATGCATCACCTTATGTAAATGGGCAGGTAGATGGGGTGGTTCTAAATCAGTGGCAGGCAGCTGGTTCTGATTTATCTCTACTCGGCATGAGGAATACAGAGGGAGATGGTTACCCTTACTATAATCCAGATTATTCAAATGTGGCATGTGGCGTCAATGGGTATAGAGTTTTCCGGCCTTCAAATGGGCATTGAAAGGAAACCTGACGGGGCCTCTGCCTGCAGATTAGTGGGGTGTTGTCCGTTGTAATAATTAATTTGAGGAAATTGCTGGGTTTTAGATTTGGAGTGAGGTTATGATCCTGTGATAAGAAAACGTTTTGTAAAGATTGTCTCTGCCTTTTGCTTCCAGCTCTGAAGTAGTTAAAAAAAAAATGAGGCTTTTCATACATCCTGGAGTTTATGCTTACCGGCTGAAGCTGTCGTGAAATTTGAACTATAATAATCTTATTTGACCCACTTCCCGATTCATTTGAGACAATTGAACAGTTTGAACTGTGAACATGGCATGCCTATTTGGCTTCGGAGTCTCTTTAATCCTGGCCTGTGCTTGAGTTGAGACTATAGTTGGTCGTTTAACAGACGCCTAAAATAATGGACTGACTATAGTTGGTCATTTAACAGACGCCTGAAATAAGGGTGTTAAGATTTAATGTTTGGGTAACCAAGTCTCGTCAGCACTTTTCAAATATTTTCGTATGGATGAGAATATTTTACATGCCAAATACAATGTTAAACAGTTCTCAACACTTTCTAGTTGATCTCGCCACTATGTTTCGAGTTGAGAGTTGCGTATGAATGCCAGTGTGCAACGGAGAGGGAGAGGAGGGTTAGTGGTGGCTGGGTCTGCGAGAGGTGGTCGCCAGTGTGAGGTGGTGGAGGTGCAGTGGCCTGGGTGGCTATGTACGACAGCAAATGGGAGAGAAACAATCGAAACCTATTTCGATTGGGTTTCGGTTGTTTGGAGAGAGAGAGCTGCGCGTGGGAGAGATCGGTGGTGGCTGGCTTGGTCGCGCGGCTTGAGGGGGAGTCGCCGGTGGTGGCGGTGAAACCCAGTTGGCTGCATACGGCGGCGCAAATAGAGAGAAACAACCGAAACCCATTTCGGTTGGGTTACCGTAGGGGAGAGAGAGAGAGCCGCGCGTGGGGGAGATCGGTAGTGGCTGGGGGAGTCGCCAGTGATGGCGGTGAGGTTAGGCGACACCTAGGCTGGGCTGAAACCCATTTCGGGCATAGGAGAGAATCGGGCCACATAGAGAGAGAAAAAAAATTATTATAATATTTATCATTATTATAATATAAAAATAAAATAAAATCACTATAATTTTTATCACTATTATATATAAAAATAAAATCACTATAATATTTATCACTATTATAAAATCATTATAATATTTATGGGACCCACACCTTTTTCAACTACCTATCCAAAAGTAAACAACTCAACATACTTTATACATTTAAACAACTCAAAACACTTTCAATAGGACCCACAAACTCACTCCAATCTCTACTCACAATTATTCACAACACTTCTCAATACTTATCGCTATCCAAACCTAACCTTAGGCTCCGTTTAGATGTACAAAGCAGTTGAGTGCACTTCATTTTTAAAGTTGCGTTAGACATCTAAACATACAAAGGAGTGCAATTCAACTTGAATTCAATGACTGGGCCCATGAACAGAGCGCCAGAAACTACCGAAAGGGATTTTATGGTTCTCTAAACATGAGCTTATAATTGGTATCGACTGGACAGTGCATTTCAATTGCATTACTTATTAACATATGTTGTTGGGCCCCACAACTCAAACCCATAGTATAACATTTGTTCCTTAATCCTTGCATCATAATGAAGGGTAGAAAACTTTTTTTTATTTTTTATTTTGCATGTTCGGCGCACTATGGGGAGACAATAATGTCAGTAAATAGTAGATATTTATAGTGAGTCTCAATAATTTTATAACTTCTTATAAATATATTTAAATTCATTTTAACATTCAAACACATTTTAAATTCATTTTAAACGGGTCTTATAAAATTTACTCAACTATCTTAATTCACTATTATTTATAAAAACCTCAACTCAACATTCAAACACAATCTTAGTGTAAATTGAAAGGAGAAAAGTGGTAATGTTCCAAGAAATGATTTGGGCACGTGCAGTGTATAATTCTTTTCTGACCATAATCAATAGGAAAAATTACTTGGGCTAGCAATGGCTCCCTCTAACCTCCGTGGGACTCTGCTACTAATGGTTTTTAACATAATCCGGAGTAGATACTATAAAATGTCTTTGAGGTATACGAAGTGTTATATATGCACAAAAGAATTTTATAAAAATAAACTTATTAATTGACTTGATTTTATATAGTGCTTTAAATTTACTATAAAAAAATGTTTTACATTATAATGTATTATATTAGATCACATCAATTTATAAATTTATTTAAAAAAAAATGATAGACAAGGCATTTCTTTATTTAATTGTAAACTCGGTAGAGCTTTATAATATATTGACTTTACTACAAATCAAGTTCTAAGAGCACTAGCATTGACCAAATATCAATAGCTAGTCAAAAATTGACTAGGTAGCTCGAAAGTGGGCTGTATTGGACTAGGCAAACATCCAAACTCCACTTTAGTTACAGTAATTTTATATCTTTCTCCAAATTTGACTAGCCAATGTTCATCTCCAAATAACAACACGCACACATCAAAACTAATTATATACGATTAAGTACAATATTTAAGTTAAGTAATATACATGCATACTTCTATATCTATATGCTGTGCATAGAGAGAGACATTATTTGGATAAATCATAAAAGCTTAAATCTTTATTTTTTTTCTTAATGATTGTACTATGTATATGTACAACCTAAACTTGTTCGTTGGCTAGCCATGGCAAACTTTGAAAGGCATCTATATATATTTTTATAAAGAATGGTTTCTTTATAACTATAAAATTACTATAATATTTTTTACTATTATATATAAATAAATAAATCATTATTATATATAAATAAAATTACTATAATATTTATCATTATTATATAAAAATATAAAAATAAAATCACTATAATATTTATCATATATATAAATAAAATTATCATTAAAAAAATCAATCATTGATGACACTTACACATTTTTCAATTATCTATCTAAAAGTCAACCATTTAACATATTTTAATATCTAAACAATCAAAATATTTTCAATAAAATTTACAAATTCACTTTAGATTATGCTTTGATGACACTTACACATTTTTTCATCATTATCTATCTAAAATAAATCAACAACTTTTTAACAATATTTTATTATATTTCAAACAAACTAAAAAATAATATTTTAAACTTTAAAACAAAACACAAATTCTCATCTTACCTTCCAAACATATCCAATCTTACTTATAATTATTTACAATACTTCTAAACAATTCTCGTTATCCAAATTGGGACATAGAGCATTCGTAATAAAAAAATATTTTCTTCCGTATGTTGGGATAGTAAAGTGATTCGAAATTATTTTATTATTAATTTTTATATATTTTTTATTACTATTTAATTATTTATCATATTTTATTACTCTTTTTTCCTATCTTCCTCTCGTGTGTGAACTTCCTCACCGTTTACCCTCGTGCCTTTTCTCTTTTGTTCCGGTTCCATTTTCTCTCTGTCTCTCTCTATCTCTCATCCGGCCTTCAGAACATTTACTGGAAGGAAAAAATGAGACTTTTATCCAACCCTCTTTTTGTTTGGATCTCTTTCTGTTTTCTCAGATTTTAAACCCTCACACCCTCAAATCCGTCCATTCTCATCACGATCTCAGGTACTATCAATCTCGAATATGTTCTCAGAGCTTTCTATGTTTCATTTCACATCGAATTTGTAACAACCAAGCCCATCAAAGTCAAATCCTAGCTCAGGATCAGGCCAGGCCCATTAAAGTGCGATTTTGATAATAAGTTGAAATAAAAATTAAACTACAATTGGAGCTTAATTTTCTTCTTCCTTTTTGAGTTTAATACGAAGACTTTGGAGCTTTTCAGTGAATCGGTTCCACTGCAATTTTCGCTATCCGGTATGATCTCTCTCTCTCTCTCTCTCTCTCTGGATATTTTTGCCTGTGTATTTGAGCTTTCGTCTTGAATATTCTGATTTTCCACATCATATATCAGCATACGAGTTTTTTAATGGATCTAGCAACAAGTTGCTTAATCTATTTATCATTGAGAATTTTCAATCTTACTATATAGAAGCATTAATTCGAGTTTTTTGTCACCACAGAACCGTTTTATTTTATTGCTGAAAGCCTGAAAGTTTGAGTTTTGCCATGCATAAATCGTAATTCATTCGAGATTTTTGTCATCGCAGCACGTTTAATTGTATAAGCCTCACCGCTGTATAAACAATGCTTTCTGGACTCAAGTTCATTCCCGCGACAAGATTGAAAGAGTAAATTCATGACATTGGTCTTTTGAAATATTTATTTGTTTATGATTATATGCCTCTGAATTCATGTTATGGATATTAGGTACAAAATGATGACTCGGATGATTCTTTAAAAGAGAAGAAAAAATCCAGTAGCAGAAAGGCAAAGCATAGGATGAAAACGAAGAGTTCTAGGTACAGTAGTTCGGATGATGAGGACGTCCAGAGAATTAAGAAACGGTCTAGCAAGAAGAAGTGGTACTCATCAGATGAGTATTCCTCGGGTGAAAGTGCAGGCAATCCTGACGAAGAAGAAAATAATGGTCGGGATAAGAGGAAGAGTAGGAGTAAGGGTAAGCAAGGTAAGGGTGAAATTTTGGGGGATGATGATAGTGATAGGTCAAAGAAGAAATCTAGACAAAGGGAAGATAGAAGGAGAAAGAGCAAGGATAGAGGGGATCAAGAGGATATCACTGCAGAAGACTTGTCTGGTATTTACTGCTTTGCTGTTAGAATGTTTGACCTTCTATTACTTGCACACAAAAAAAAAAAAAATGTTTGACCTTCTATTATAGTGGTTAAATATGTTTTTTTTTTTTTTTTTTGCTTTGAGTTTTTAGAAAGTGATGAAGGAACTACTCATTCCATGAAGGAGATGGAAATTGTGAGAAAAGAAATGGGATTAGAATGGATGCTTCGACCTGCTGAAAGGAGGGTAGAAAGGCCTGTAGTGACTGTTGACATTCACTCGGAAGAAACTCCCACTGAGGAGGTATAATCTTAGTCTGACAACTCACACGAAAATTCAGCTGTTCTAATTTGCAATGTACTTTTATTTTTATCCTTTTTTTTGTCTTTCTGGTTCCCAGCTCCCTTCTACCTTTTTCCAAGTTTTTACATGCATATTCTGTTTGTATGAAACATGTATGCCTTCTTTGCTGCCTGTCTTACCTTGCTTATTATGACACGATTTGTTTACTTCTTTTCTAGATAAATAAGGTGCATCCCAAGGAATTGAATCCTTATTTGAAGGATAATGGTAGTGGTTATCCAGAAGATATTAACGGGAGCAAAGCTAGTGGTGACCAACTTTTATCTTCTGTTGTTGGAGATGGAGGTGCAAGCTGGAGACTGAAAGCCTTGAAGCGTGCACAAGAACAAGCAGGCCGAGAAGGGCGAAGGCTTGAAGAAGTATGTTACCTTAAATTCTAAAAATTAGCAAGCATCTCTATGATCTTTTTTTTTTTCTCTCTCTCTCTTCCTATTTTTGCTGTTGTTTCTTACAAATGGAATTGTGCAGGTTGTCGAAGAAAGGTGGGGTTCTCTTGGTCAACTGGCTGTTTCTGTAGCATCTCGTTCAGCTGCCCCATCTCGAGCTCATCTACGTGCCATAAATGATAGAAAGAGAGGGGAACAGCGAACAGGTTCAGACAATCAGAGTGAGACAGTTCCCAAAAAGGTACCTTGCCACCTTGCATTATCCAATGCATTGCTGTTTTCTTTTTCTTTAAATGCATTTATGTTCTATTTAAGTTGAAATTTATTGTTGTTTGCAGTGAAAATAATTATCACATTCCTTTTGCTTACATTTTACATATTTCTGCTTCTCAGGGGCATGACAGGCATGACTTGAAGAATGTACCTTTCCAGCATCATAAAATGAGGGAGCCTAAAGTTCAAGATTCTTTATCGTGGGGAAGGCGGAAGAATCAAAATATGTCTTCTAAGGATGCTGGCCTTATATCGTCTGCGGTATCTAGCTTAAATAGGTTTTCCAATGATGGAAGCTTTATGCACAGTGCTCTTCGACAGCAGAATAACGATCCTGTTGGTTCTATTGAGGGAAACGCGGAGATGGAATTTGCTTCATCTCAAATGAAGCAATCTGGTGAAGGCATTGGAGTGGCTAATGATGCATTGAGTGCAAACCAGTTGGCAGCTAAGGCAATTCAGCTTCGCATGAAAGGAAAGCATGAAGAAGCCGATAAACTTTTGGTAAGACAGTGTAGTCCGCATTATGAACTTTTCTGCTCTCTTCTCGCTAGTCAATATTTCACATGAAGAATGTCGACTTTCTCTCTTTCCCTCACCCAAATGATTGTCTGATTGTT
Organism: Cyclocarya paliurus; assembly: GCA_029856935.1. Lineage (NCBI taxonomy): Eukaryota > Viridiplantae > Streptophyta > Magnoliopsida > Fagales > Juglandaceae > Cyclocarya > Cyclocarya paliurus. The sequence goes on along the minus strand of CM056954.1, from coordinate 9,244,081 downwards.
TGTGACTTGCAACAGCTTTCTCAGAGGATCTAATTATAAGCAGATAATATTTAAGGGAACAAAAATATCTAAGTAAACTGTTATTGAAAAGAATATTAATATGGAGGAATTTCCTAGGTCTTGCATGTCTATGAGCAGGTACTAGAAGTGTCAAGTGTTGTTAGTTAACTAATTTTGGTCATCTCACCAATAACAAGAAACTTAAGGGTGAAAGCCTTGAGTTGTTTTGGGTCATATTCTAATGAAATCTAAGGGATTTCTCTAATCCGGGCTGGTTGAAGAATTTGTCTCGTAAAGCAGCTTGCTTTACCGTTTGCTTTATCTTAGCACCATTGATCATGGCATTAGTGGGTTTTCTTCCTTAAGCACTATTTCTTCTTGTTGTTGTTTATTTTTAAACCAATATTAAAATGTGATTTATGGGGTCTTGGCTTGTTATGTGTCTTTTTTTTTTTTTATAAGTAAAAATATATTATATATATATATATATATATATATATCAAAAGGAGTAACCAAGTAGGCTAAATGTATACAAGAGAGCACCTTGCCCATAATAGAAAACCCCTAATAACCCAAAAAGCCCGTGAAAAACAACCCAAAATACACAAGCTCGATACCAACCCCTTGCTTCCCGTACTAAAACTCTACCCAAAAACCCTACTCCAACCCCTTGTTTTCCCGTCTTCACAATGCCCTCTCTTTAGACTTCCCTCTAGATGAGCTACCACCCTTAACGTCGTAGTTGATTTCCAAAAAAAGACGTTGTAACTCCCTGATTTTCTTGAAACTTGATTAGGTTTCAAGCACGTGGCTTGCCTTGATCGCAGTAATTTGTTCTTTAAATTGGTATTCACATCCTCCATGTGAAATTCCCACAAATTGTTGAATCTCGTTAACTTTAGGCAAAATCCAATCCGCTATTGGAGGAAGAGAGACCAGGGGAGCCACAATATCCCCTGACACAGTATCCACCGACACCAACGCCAAATCTATATTCAAATCCCGTACCTCCTCAGCAACTCCATTGGTTCTTTCCAATGGTATGACATCAAGTCCCTTTACCTCTAGTGACCCTTTGTGCGCAACTTCAGCAGGTCCGGTCACCAATGGTCTGACACCATTTTCCTTCAACTCCGACGAGGGAGCCATACTCTCTTCGAGTACAAAAGTCACTTGAGGTGAAGGACATTCCATTGCAGATGTCTCTATGCCGATACCTAACATAGAACCCACTTCAAATAAGCCAGTCTTCCTTTTGACCTGCCATACTCTTCTGGATCTGGGTATAGAAACAGGGCCGAATCCGATTTTTCGTTTTCCTCTATCTGAGTTTAAAGGATTCGGGCCTATCTTAGTCTTGTTCCTTACAACCCTGTTGCCTCTAGCTGAAAGCAGGTATATTTTCGTAGATGAAAAAGCTATTGCTGCCTTCAATTCAACAAGTTGGGTTTCCATCTCCTTTAAGTAATTATGCATCGCGACAAGCTGGTTCTGTGGTGTTATCTACAAACCACTTCCATCAATCCCCTCACTATAAACCCTAGAGCTGCCACATATGATCGCCTCTCCATCTTGGATGTACTCGGGTCTTTATGATTTACCTCCAAGTTGATGTTCTTATTCTGCTTTTGGTTTTCCTTCTTTGACCCATCAGCAAAAAGCATATTTGCAACTCTACGTAATTCCGCAGCAAAGTTCTCCCAACCCAAACCTTCATACTCTTCAGGAATGACTACAACACTCCGTCGGCCTCCTTCACCATATTTTGTGACCATTAGAAACCTAGCATGCTCGTTGGATCATCGTTGAGCCATGAATATTCTGTTTCCTTCACGCAAGTGTTTTGTGAAATCCAAATTTCTCCCTGCTTGTAATACTGCTTTCACCTTAGCCATCAACCATTCTATACCACAATGACCCATCACTACAAATCTCCAAACACTTCTACTCCTCTCTACGATTTTTAAGGAAGACCTCCATGTTTCTAGCAAAAGTTCGAAAGCCTTCGATTCCACCCAAAAGTGCACCATCTGATCCATACTAATCAAACCTACGACTTTAGTTGCATGAGAATCCTAAGCTGCATGTCTTCACTGTTGAGAATGCATGAAAGAGGAATAGAAGCCCCTAACTTGAGTTAAACAGAGTCGCCAAAGGATGACCGACGTCGGAGGCCCACAATGTGGTCGCCGCAATCTGTCGAAACAGTCCGTCTAAACAATAGAAAAGTAACAAACTCCTAGTTGCCGGAGAAGACCGATGTCGGAAGCCCCTCAACTAAGTCGCCTAGGTTTGTCATTCAGGTCTGTGTCGGTGTCAAAGATGACGGTGACAGTTTGACACTTTCGACAATGAAGAAAATCCAAGGAGCCAGTTTGTCGGTGAGGACCGATGCCGGATGGCCCACAGCGAGGACACCGGGGCCCGTCGGCCTTGTCTGTGACGGCGGTGTGGTGTCACTCGCCGGTCGATGTTGGCTGGGTGGGTGGCGGCGGGATAGGTGGGTTAGGTTTTCTCTTGCTCATTGTTCACTCACGGGTCTTGTACGGAGAGAAAAAATGTTATGTGTCTTTCTAGTGCTCGATTATTTTTGGGCCCCCTCTCATTTCCAAATTGAAAGCCAATAATGAAATAAGGTGGTTTTGAAAGCCAATCCACTTCTTGTGCTATATTGTTAAAGATGCAAGCCATAAGTTGTATTTATGTTTTTGTAGGAGCACTTATTCTATTTTTCTCACTTTTGGTTTCAGCAGAAGATACGATTTTTTAAGTTTTTCCTTCCCCCCTAGCTTTCTCTTCCCCACGGTTCAATACCTAGTTGCCACTCCTTGACTTGATTGAACTGAATGGGTTGATATTCTAAAGTTATGAATTGAAAGTTTCCCTGCATTACTTTGGCATGATAAACCTAGGGTAAGGCAGCCCTAACATGTTGGCATACTTGTGTACCCACCAAAAAGAAAAAAAAAAAGGCTCCTATTGGATTTCTGTGGAAAAGTATTTGTATCTTAATCAGATTCATTATACATAATAAATTAGTTGTTAAGAGTGTGTGCTTTTGCTTCAGTGATTGATTGGAGTTATCTTGCTTTTCTTTCTTTTCACTAGCAAGAAGCAGAGAAGATAAGGGCAAAGCAGGGCGCTGGTGATAATTCAATCAGACTGCAGAATGAAGGAAGCTCAAGCAGGTAATTAGGCATCTTGTTATCCTTTTTTTGGGGAGTGTATTTTTTTTTTTTCAGAAACTCCGAATTTCCTTGTTTATGAGAATACAAGTATTTGTGTATATGAAACTTATAGCAGCAAAGATGGATTCAACTTGTGCGAGTGGGTGAGCAGATTATTTTCCTTTCTCTTCAGAATGTAGTCATGGAAAGTTTTTTTTATTGATTTTTTAAAATGTACAATTTCTCAATTCAATATCTTTCTTAGTTGTAACCTGGGTGGTGGTAATATCATTGAATTGATGTATCCTTTTTTACCTAGATATATTATGCAGGATAGATCTGTTCGACGAAAGAAGGATGAGGATGATGCTGATATGCATCTAGCTCGAAACATAATGCATAACAAACAGTTTACTACGTATGGTCAGGCAGATGATGAATATGATTTTGAAGATGGCCCTAGCAGAAAGGCTCAGAAGAAGTGTGGAGGTAATGAGCAAAAGGTCACTCAGAAGAATATGAGACTGTTAACTCAACAAGAGAGGTGCCTTTTTTGCTTTGAGAATCCAAAGGCGCCGAAACATCTTATTTTGTCAATTGCACAATTCACATACTTGATGTTGCCACATTGGCAGCCTGTAGTGCCTGGTCATTGCTGCATTGTACCACTGCAGGTGAGCTTAACTTTTTTCCTTCTTGAAGTTATAAAGTGGATTAAACGAGGTTTACTTTCAACGTCCAAGTAGGATTTTGCCTATAGGTAAAAATGACAGTGTGGTCAGAGTTGTATCAAAGGCCCATCCTTTAAGTTTGAACTAATCCACATTAAGTTTAAAGTGCATTAAACGAGGTTTACTTTCAACTTTCAAGTAGGATTTTGCCTATAGGTAAAAATGACAGTGTGGTCAGAGTTGTATCAAAGGCCCGTCCTTTAAGTTTGAACTAATGGTAGAAAAGAGTGGGAGAATTGCAGACTACTTGATCTATCACAAAAATGATAATGAATAATATTTGTGAGGTCAGTTATATAATGTGCTTGTACCATGAGATGCAATAGATTGTCTACCTGGTCTAGAAAGTAGGGTGAATCTGTTCAAAGTGGTATTAATAAAAATAAAAAAAAATTCTTGGGGACATGGACGTGCCTCTTCTTTTTCTTTTATTTAACCAATTTCCTGGATATGAAAATTGTATTCCCTGAAACATATATATTTGCTGTGCAGCATGAATCGGCCACAAGAATTGTGGAGGACAACGTGTGGGAAGAAATTCGCAACTTCAAGAAATGCCTTATTATGATGTTTGCAAAGCAAGAGAAGGATGTGGTGTTTCTTGAAACAGTGATGGGCTTGGCACAACAGCGCCGCCATTGTTTGATTGAGTGTATACCTTTGCCCCAAGAAATTGCCAAACAGGCTCCTTTATATTTTAAAAAGGTATTGTTCTTTTTTCTTTATATAGAAAAAGGTACTGTTCTGTACTCGGTTAATTTTTGTGCTTTGAAGTTTTTGTTTCTTTTTTGGGGGAGAAGGGTCTGGTAAGTTAGTAAGTTAATAAATCACCTAGAATATATATCTCTATATATATTCACAGACCCTCGCCCATCATACACGTTGGTACATTGCAGCTACAACACCTAAATTACAGTACTCACAATAGCAAACATAGATTTCTGCAGAGATTACTCCATAACTACCAAATTACAGCCAATATTCCTGCAAAGATAACCAAGTATATCCATCCAAATACAGCCAACAAACAAACCAAGGAGATATTCAATTAAAGTTTGCTGAGGATGTATGTACACAAAAATAGCGTAGAAAAATATTGGCAACCTTTTGTAATTGGATGTTTTTTGCTTTGAAGCTAGCCGAAGAGATATTTAAAAAAAAATCTTAGAACAATCTTTTAGCAGGTCAGCAGAGCTGGAGAAACTCATGTTGAAGCAAAACAACCCCCCCCCTCCCCCAAAAAAAAGAATAATAATGCTATTTTCCCATTAATTTCTTGTTTTAATGTTTTGATAATTATGTTATTATCTCATCAAAAATAATTATGTTACTATCTGTTCTATCTTCACAAGTGGTATGATCTCTATTCTCCACAATTTATGTTAAGAAAAGAAACTCGGGATTCTTCATTAGAAGTTAGCAGTTGATGTTTATTGCGTTGAAACTGGATTTTCGATGCATGGATTGTATAGTGTATATATCTGAGTTCATGTGTTTGATTTTGAATATGCCGTAAGTGCTAGATATTTATTTATTATTTGTTTTACAAGTTTCTAAAAGAAGTTTATTTTTTAGGCAATTGATGAAGCCGAGGATGAATGGAGCCAACATAATGCAAAGAAGCTCATTGATACAAGCCAAAAGGGGTTGCGTGGTTCAATTCCCAAAAACTTTCCATACTTCCATGTTGAGTTTGGTCTATATAAGGGATTTGTCCATGTAATAGATGATGAGAAACAGTTTAAGAGCAGCCTTGGCCTTAATGTCATAAGAGGCATGCTACAGTTGCCGGAGGAAGACATGCATCGTCGCCGAAGGTATGAGTCCATTGAAGTTCAAAGAGAAGCAGTTAAAAGCTTTGTCCAAGACTGGGAACCTTTTGATTGGACAAAACAGCTTCGGTAGGCATCGTGACACTGTCGAAGCGTGCAGTTAGATCTCATTGCTTGCAACTGCAGCATCCATTCAGCATATTAACGGATTCACCGATTCAGGAATCAGGATGCCACTAGCACAAAAGACACCCTTTTCCACAGGAATATCCTATATTTTAACACATTGATCTGGAACTGTGTCTGCAGGACGTGTGCTGTGTTCGTGAGAGAGAGAGGTGCAAAATTTGTAGATTTCTTCTATTATGTGAGCTCTAAGCCTGAACAAAACTTGTCTGTCTACTTAACAGAGTATATTTGCTTACAGTAACACTGAAGGTGAAAACAAAAGAAAACGTGCAGATGCTTAGGTTAAATTAAATCTGCTAGCACTTGACTGCTAGGAAGAGTACTAAATGTAATCTACACTCTACAGAAAAATAGTTGACCCCTGCTCTGTTGAGTCTAATCCCCGATTAATGTACTCCACACCAACTGGTTGTTGATGTTTGAGACAGCATATAATGATCCCATCTGTGAAGTTGACATGGATGTGAATCAGATTAACAACATTACCATGTTTTTTATTTATTGTTTTTAATTATACCGGGACCATGTGATATGTTTACCATAATTTATATATATATAACTTAAAATAAACAAAAGTCTTTCAAAATATGACATATAGGCTGATGTAAAATTCAGCAATGACTCTCAGGCGACATTCTTCCTTCATTAATAAGCTGGTTTTTGTGGTTGATGTAAAGCTAGAATGGAGGGGATTGCTCAAACTAGGGAGCAAGTATACTACAAGATCAATAATCTTTTAGCAATGAATAAGCTATTCACCAAATGCTCAGATGGGGTGATTTTACAGTAACTCGGTTTAATGAAGATGCCTGTCCAAAAAAAAGCCTATGCAGATATTGAAGTAGATGTGCTTGGCTCAGGATTTGTTAAACTTAACATTGATGGTAGTTAGTCAGGGCAATCCAGGTCGAAGTGGAGGTGGAGGAATTCTTTGAGATAAGAATGGTTAGATGATTTTTGCATTTTGTTAGGTTCTATGGTATTAATTCAAACAACATTGTAGAAATAAGAGCCTATATGATGGTCTTAGTTTATGTGCTAAAATGGATATTAATCACATAGAGGTTGAAAAGAATTCTAAGCTAGTGGTTAATTGTGGAAGAAAGATGGGCAAATTATTTGCATAGTCAAAGATATTGGAAAGAGGCTAGATTGACGACTCGTTCGATATTGATATGTCTTTATCATTCTTTTAGATAAACGAACTATGTGCAAACAAATTAGCTAAAGTGGGTAGAAGAGGTACAGAGTATTATATTTAATACAAAGATAGCCTTCCAAAAGACACTATGGGAGCTATTTGAATGGATCATGCATGTTGGGAGGTTGTTATAGCAAAACTCAAGATGGTAACTCAATTATGTGGGACCCAAAATTGGGTGTGCAAGTAGGCGATTGTGTTGACGAAGATGATGTGCTAATGATAGGAGTAGTAATTAGTCTCAACCGTCGGATTGCACCATTTCAGAGGTGAGACGATCTAAATTCCGGCTGAGATTATTCACTTTTCCATTCAGATGAATGTGTGATGGGGAGAGACCAAT